>JAPUBQ010000019.1:5027500-6242500 GCA_035578125.1 Mellilla xanthometata | reverse complement strand
CATAATATAAGAACAACGTATTTTAATAAGAAAGTAACAACTTGTGGCGTCTCTGTCGCACTTCTCGTCCGCTACCAATCAGAGCGCTTGTCCTGAATCGCGCAAACGGTATTTACAGCGCGCGTACGACGGGTTCAAGCTACAATGCATGACCGTCGGACGGCCGTCTCCGGACACAACATCTGTCCGGGGGGATATCCCTTTGCTAAATGGAGGCAGACCGTCGTCGCTCCATAAACTTAAAGCTTTCTTTCAAGTTTTGTTCTGAAAAGTGCTTGTGTTAGCCAAGTTAACCGGCTATTTGCAGGTTTTTAAAAATTAATGAATAAATACTGCAACAATTTAAGTTGACCTTTCCAGGCTAAAATGTTACCTACAAACAAAAGGTCACGAAAAATTGCTTGGATTTAAATAAATTGTCAGCCAATGAAGTGTTTAAAATAGCTGGTAGATACTAATTGAATGATTGATGTATTTATAAATAACGTGTATATACATGGACTATAATAAATAATAGTTTAAAAACACTAAAAAACACGCTTTTTATAGAAAACCGAACTAAAAAATGGAAAATAAATTTAAATTAAGAAAATGGTGTAAAAAATTTCAATGAATATAAATTAATAATAGTGTGAATTTTTTGAATTTTAAACTATTGCACGACTTAATCTGGCCGTTTAAAGTGGGTCAAAATCGCGCCCAAAGAAGTCGGTTACAAACAAAATTACAGGTGAAGCTATTATAAAGCGTGTAAAAATGAGATTTTATAAATATTAGGCTACTTTACACATCATAGGCTTAATTGAATTACAACAATCAAAACGTGCGTTACGCTACTTTCGAGTTTTGGATAATATCTTAAAGTCGAAAGTATATTATACTTTGACAGTTTGACTTCGCAAAAAAAATATTCAAGATCTGTCCGTATGTATGTCTTCTCACGCGACATATACTTTGCAACATTATAACTAGCTCGTAAGCCATATGCAATACATAGATTTTAACGTTGACGTACCATTGCCTACATCGCCTTCTACAGAGAAGTACAATACAATACAATACAACTATATTGCTCATCAAAAACACATCACTATTTATATGAAACCGCGAAGGTGTGGAATTCTTTTCTCCATGTTCCCTGAGAGCTACAATCTGGCGGTTTTCAAAGCAAGATTGAACCGGTTTTTTCTGGGTAAGCGCGCTCCATCTTAGATCATAATGTCGCTTGCCATCAGGTGAATTGTGATCAAGCGCAAACCCATTTAATGTAAAAAAAATGAAAAGAAACAAAAACAAACTGAGGTAGTACCTACCTACATTAGGCGCTCTTATCGCTTAAGGTGATACCTGTCAGGCAACATTTGGATGGATAAAAAAGGTAGTGATGATATTCTTATCCACCATCACCTCGCCATTAATATATTTAATAGTAGCTTAGTCAAATTTAAGAAAAAAAGAATTGATTTATTGAAATTAGAATAAAACTAAACTTATACTAAACTAAATTAAATTGCAGCTTAACCTAATTGTCACCAACTAGTTTTGTTTTAATTCTTTGTTTCTTTCTAATACTTATATTTGTTCATGTTGTGTACACATAGTTAGGAAAATAATCTAGTTTTGATCCTGGTTAATTAATCTTTTTTAGTTTTAGTTTTGATTATTTTCTGTTTTGTGAACCATAATAAATAAATAAAAATAAAAAATAAAGGTAGTGAGAACACAGTTGATCTGCTTAAACGAATAAATAATTGTTGAATGTATGTCACATTAATATGTATATTGTTTTATGAATGACCATGTTTACGCTATAGCCTAAAAAACATGACGTCGTCTAATCAGAAAGAGATAAAAATCCGGTTCTGTATCCAGCTATCTCTGTTCGAATTGAGTTGCCTGGGTCAGGAGTCAGGGTCTACGTAATCTGACCACTGATATGCCAGTTATGCATTGCGATGTAAACATTCCGACGTTGGTGTGATTAATGGTAGGAATCTTATTGTCCTACTATATAGCCCGTCCAACCTTTACAGTGTAAACTCTATATAACGACACTGAATAGACTACGACATTTCACACACGACTGGTTAGCTCCATGCTAAACCATTTCTAGTTTGTATTTTATGGTTGCTAAGACCACTGAGATATACAATGTAAACTCAATATAACGACGCTGAAGAGACTGTGTATTTTATGGCGTTATAGACGGTGGTCGTTATATGGAGATAATGTATCATTGTATAAAATACAAGCTAAACCAACTAAAGCCTATTGATTTCGACGTTTTAGAGAGTTTGTCGTTAAATCGTGTGAAGTTACATGGAGTTTACACTGTATTTTTTTGTCAAAATAATAATGTAAAATAATAATAGATAATAATAATCTTTATTTCAAGGTAAAATAACATAACCCATATGAATTAGAATTGTAAAAAGCTAAAACTACGCACTAGAAATTAATATAATACTAACAATACTTTAAAATAAAATGTAAGGTTATTTTTGTAAAAAATAAACAACATTAGGTTAAAACAAAACAACACAACAAATGGTTGGACCATAGTACTTAGATCCTTTTTGACAGCACAAATAAAATTTCTAATAGTCTAAGTGATACGTTTGGTTTAGCTGTAAATGTCATTTATATAAATAAACAGAATTTGAATTTGAATAACGTAACGGCGTCATGTTACGCAAAAGTTCACTTTTACTCGTAAATGCGAGGTTTTAAGTTGAGTTGAGACGTTTTAATTTTTGCCAAAAGGAAAATAAACGGTTGGACGGTAAAATACTACACCTGTGAAAGTTTGTGACGGTCTCAGTTAAAGTTCCTTTGGAGAAATTCCTTCAACGAGCTAGTTGATGGATAAAAAGTATTTTGAAAAATCCTACGTAAATGATGATAGGACCACGATTTTATAAATTTTTTAATAAGTACTTTTTATTTAGTGTTGAAAACCGTTAAAACTTCAAAACAGAAAACTATTTACAGTTTTTAGTCAAACCATATTATACAATATACGAGTACGAGTCTTTACATATCATACTTTTTGACATAAACTACTTTTCATCCATTAACAAAAAGGCTTGGTGAAAGTTGAAAAATCTTTATCCATGGGGAAAATCAATGACGATCTCCGGCAACGGATCCTTTTATGTGAAAGCATAAGCAGCCCACTATACGTTCCCACAGCTGGGACCCGGGGCCTCTTCTCACGAGGAGAGAGAGATATTGGACATAATCCACCACGCTGGTTAAGTGCGGGTTGGTGGATGACACCTGTCTTCGGATATTGTGGTCCTCAAACATGCCGGTTTCTTCACGATGTTTTCCTTCACCGTAAAGCGAGTGCAAATTCACACATAACTTGAAAAACAAGTCATTGGTGTAAGGCCGGGATCAAACTAGAGGCCTTCTGATTGAAAAGCAGACGTTATTACCACCGAGGCACACTCGCTTTTTAGGTTAGGTTAGGTTGACTTTTTGAATCAAAATACTACTTTTATCCAGGATTATCGCGGGTAGTGTTACGGGGCGCAATTACTCAACCAACTATAATATAAATTTGTAAATCTTAAAAAGGACGGGCACATAATGTTTGACACAGACTTAGTAGTTTTGATTTTTTATGTTAATAAACACTGTTCTAGATTAATTTATCATTGTATTACATCAGTCGGTCATAAATTGCTTACGCAAACTGTGTATTTTAATAAATAGGTACGTATAGTGCTGAGATTGTTATGATCGCCAGTCTATACTAGTTTGGTTTTTGATATTCGCGACTAGTTGTTTTGCTTACGTAAGTATAGGCAGATATTTATAGTACAGTCAGGTTTTACTGGCATACACATTCGTAGATCAGAAGTAGATAGAGAGGAAACGCGACAAGGCGCAAGACGACACGTTTGGACAAAGGAGACGCTGTCCTTATGGGACTTTTACCTAGATTTCTTAGTGTCATTTTTATTCATAACGCGTTCTATCTGAAATGCCCTGTTTCCTGAAAACTATAATCTTGCGGTTTTCAAGGCACGAGTGAACCGGTTTCTTCTATACTTCCGCCAAATTCGATGTGAACTAAATGTAAACAAACAAAAAAAATACAATTTTAAACAACGCTTTGTTGGTAAACATTTCACATCGAATTTGGCGGAAGTATAGGTAAGCGCGTTCTACCTTAGATCACAATGTCGCTTACCATCAGGTGAATTCTGATCCCTTCTGAGTATAAAAAAATATATTTATTCGTA
Organism: Mellilla xanthometata; assembly: GCA_035578125.1. Taxonomy (NCBI): domain Eukaryota; kingdom Metazoa; phylum Arthropoda; class Insecta; order Lepidoptera; family Geometridae; genus Mellilla; species Mellilla xanthometata. The sequence goes on along the minus strand of JAPUBQ010000019.1, from coordinate 6,238,247 downwards.
GTAGTTTACAGGCATGTGGTATTACCAGCGCTAATCCTTGATAAAACTTTTTGGTATGTCTTAATCCAGAATTGCCATTTGGTTCAGGCTTAAGAGTGTGAAACAAACTTCATTCCTACATACAATTCATACAAACAAAGATAGAATTTTTTTGTATTAATAATTTTAGTAGGAATTAGGATTTTCCTTGAGTTGGATCTGAGTTTCTGAGAAAAAACCCGAGAAGTAAGTTGCCACAGCTTGCCTGATGTTAAGCATCACTATGCATCCTATTCACTCTTTATTTGAATATCTCAGGATGGTACTTCTCAGGAAACAGAGTCTCAGGCTGATAACTCAAAAGCTTCGCAATGATCACTATGAATATTGGGGCGAAGCGCTTTGTGCGATATCTTTGGAATTTCCGTTCTGTTGCGGTGTCTCTTCCTTGTTGCTCTGTTCGTTCTACAGTGAAACTGAGATGGAGGTACGTATAACATTTATGCCATAACTGAACTTACCTTTAAAATCAACACGATGCGATTGAGCCTCTTCAAAATCTCCATGGTATGACTTTCATCCAATCCCTCGACATCGAGCAGCGCTCGAACTGAGTCCACCTCGAATATTATCTGCTTGAACCAGAGTTCGTATGCTGAAAGTTACAAATAAAATAATATTAGACTTATAAAAGCCAAAATTGACGGAGACTTTCCCGCCAAGTGTGGTGTTATAGACACTTGTAATTGTCACCAATGCCAATGATAATAGCCAGTACAGTGACAACGGTTGAGGTGCCCAAGGCACGCACAAAGCGTTTTGCCTCCACCTTTGTTGTACGAACCGCGAAACTTTAGAGTTTCTCGAATTCCCTGTTATCTAATGACTACAATCTGGCGATTTTCAAGGCGAGATGAGCCGGTTCCTCCTAGGTAAGCACGATCCGCCGTAGACCTCAATTTAACTTACCATTAGGTGAATTTGTGGTCAAGCGCTGGCCTATTCAGAGTAAAAAAAAACAACGAACATCACAATAACTATACTAAGCGACGTGACAATAGTCTCTTACTATCTTATTACTATAATTATTTATTCTGTCTGTATGTGTCTAAAATCTAACTGAATTTACTTTACTTAGTTATTTTCGTATCGATCGTCACTAATAGTTACTCGTAATAGTTAATCGTCACTAAGATATCAAGGTACAAATAAACAAACATAAGCATCTTTACATTCTTTCTTCTTTTACTATACTGAAATACTGGTCCGACAGCATTTTGTTTACGAGTATTTTGAAAACCCATAAGCGATAACTTTTAGGCATCAGTAGATTCAATAGATATTATTTTTATTTATAAGTAAAAAATTATAACGATTTATTTTCCTGTAAAAAAATAATAATAAGTAAGACAGGCCGGTGAAGGAAAACATCGCGAGGAAACCGGCATGTTTGAGGACCATATCCGAAGACGTGTGTCATCCACCAACTCGCACTTGGCCAGCGTGGTGGATTATGGCCTATATCTTTCTCCGTGAGAGAAGGCCCCGAGTCCCAGCAGTGGGAACGTATAGTGGGCTGCTTATGCTTATGCTATGCTATGCTTAAGACAGGCCGGATTTTTTTTTTTTTCCCCGCCTAAAAAAAAAGATCCGTGTCTGAATCTACTGTACCCTGATGCGTGACAATGAAGAGATGTTCATCATGCACTGGCTTGGAGGACTCGGCGCTCAGCATCCTCTGTGCGGAGAGAAGCTTGTCCAGCATGAGGTACTCCCCGTACAGCATGCCGGCCTCGTTGCCCAGCTGTTCACCCTCCTGTGCCATGCTCTCGTCGAGCCCGGATCTGGGAATACAGAAAACATTGTAATCGATCTATCTTCGATTTTTCGACGTAGGCATTGTAATCGATCTATCTTCGATTTTTCGCTAATACCCCTTAACCCGCTTGCAAGTTAATTGTAATTGCCAATGTTACCAGTGGTAACAGGTAAAACAATTCAAATTTGTTTATTCAAATTCACATTTAATTTTGTTCATTCAAATTCAAATTTGTTTATTCAAATTCACATTTGTTTATTCAAATTTTATTTTTTATTCAAATTCGATTTCTTTATTCACTTTCAAATTTATTTATTCAAATTCAAATTTATTTATTCAAATTCAAATTTATTTATTCAAATTCAAATTTATTTATTCAAATTCAAATTTATTTATTCAAATTTATTTATTCAAATTCGATTTTTTTTATTCACTTTCAAATTTATTTATTCAAATTCAAATTTATTTATTCAAATTCAAATTTATTTATTCAAACTCAAATTTATTTATTCAAATTCAAATTTGTTTATTCAAATTCAAATTCGTCTATTTTTCAGAAAAATAATTACTGATAAAAAAAATATATATATTTACAATTAATTTCATTAATATAACACCGGTAATTAAACATTAACTGTGCTAAGCGAGGCTTGCGATGGTTTTCTACATACTTATTTATTATTTATTCTGACAGACAGACTGGCACCCAGACATAATTAATTATTTATATAACATTGTAGACAATTTCACGATGATTTTTTATTATTGCTATTGATAATAGAAGCTAGTACCATTGGGCTAAAACATCAGACTTGTGGCTAAAACACCAGACTTTTGGGGCAGTAGCGGATTAACCAATAGGCTGATAAGGACCATAATCGAGGAAGCAAATTTGGTACAAAATATATATTTTATTTGTACCAAATCTGCTTTTTATGCTGATGAAATACCGATAAGCGTGCATTTACATAGCTAACGGTCGCCCAGTTTGTAAATCACAATTAGCCAAGATAATTTCCAAAAATGATTTCAATTAACTTTCAAAGGTCGCAGGTAGATTCTAAGGTGAGATACCTGAGAATACCTACGACCTTTGAAAGTTAAATGATCAGATCTGATTCAGGTAGGCACCTATATAAATATGTTAACCCCAATTTTTACCTAAAATTATGTAAAATCTCACCCTCTGCGTAAATTTCAATGCTTTGTAAAAACAAGGTTAAGAATTATGTAGATAATACACATTTATAACATAGTTAATATTAATGTTAATGAAAGTACGGGAGAACAGACTATAGGTAGTCTGTTCTCCCGTACTACTCCATGTGAACACAAATAAATACACAGATGGGTAGCATAGTAAAAATAATCTTTTTATTCTGTACTAATTTATACCCGCGGTTTCGCCCGCAAAAACATGAAAATCATATGTTCGATGGACGTAAGATCGACTAAACGTTAGTTCGAATTTACTTTTGTGCGAAATAACTTTATATCGAAAAACGCTGCTGCGAATACACTTTAGTTCGATGGAACGTTTGTTCGAATACAATAAAGGGCTAACCGCATTACAAAAAAGGCGATGTGATTACAAAATTAATTACAAAATGATTACAAAAAAGTGATTACAAAATGATTACAAAAAAGTGATTCGCGTCCAACTAAAAACTTACCGTGCAATATACGAGTATAATATTTTTTATTATATAAAATATACTTTATTATGACATTTTAAATACAATTTAATTTACTAATAATTGTAATAAGTAATATCATGTAATATTTTGATATGGAACTTGATCCTGGAATGAATGAATTAGAATTTTGAATAGGTATGTGTAACTTAGATTTGTTGACCTTATAACAGTAACAGTTTCTATTATCATTCTATCTAAATTTGTGCCTTGCTGGCTATTAATCACTCTCAAGTTGAAGTTGAATCTTGCGGTGTGTTCCGGCAGTCTCTTTATAGCCAGATATTCCAAACTAGGCATCCTGCATCTTAGCCAGAGTGCCGCTGATTCATGTGGTTCGAGCCCTATTGGTCAAATGCCTTTTGAAGTATTTTGGTAGTTAAGGAAAACTTCATATTATATCATTAGTACGTATCTATATAAAATAAAACATACTAGCAGATCGTCCCGACTTCGCACGGGCTATAAAACATTCTAAGTTGCAAAGAGAATTAAAATATATCCTATGTTACTCAGGGATAATGTGGCTTCCCAACGGCTATTCGCGTCAAAAAACAAAAATAACTTTTCCTCTTTATACACACACAATCAAATAAAAACTGGTTGTTGCAAAATGAGGAACTTAAACATTGAACTTGAAATACGAGTTTTGTATTGTGATTGTGACAGCTGAACCATTTGCTGCGATAAACTAATTATTGGCAGAGCTTGCGAAGGACCACTACTTCAATAGTCCCCTAAGTGTCCAGTTTAAGACACTGACTGTCGGAATTGTGCCACTCCAAATTATAGTAGTATATTTTTTTACACGCTTTATATTAGCTTCACCTGTATGTTTGTAACCGACTTCTTTGGGCGCGATTTTGACCCACTTTAAACGGCCAGATTTTGTTGAAACTTTGTAGATTTATTGAGGACCGATGACAATACACTAATTTGATAAAATTATTACATTTTTTGTATTTTTGTTTGTATGTTTGTTTGTAACCGACTTCTTTGGGCGCGATTTTGACCCACTTAAAACGGCCAGCTAAGCGTGTTTTTTAGTTTTTTTAAACTACTACTATTTTATTTAAACTGGGGGAGGCCTGTGCCAATGAGGCAACAGCACAACAAGAGGCAACATAAAACACTAGTATTCCATCCCGGAAACCCCATCCACTAAGTTTGAAAGAGACAAAAAAAAGGCCAATGTCACTTGGGGTTAATGTAGCTTCCCAACAGTGAAAGAATTACTCGTATTCAAATTGGTCCAGTAGTTTCGGAGCCTTAAGTTGCAAAGATAAATTATATATATCCTATGTTACTCAGGAATAACGCACCTTCTCACGGTAAAATATTTTTTCAAATCGGTCCAGTAGTTTCGGAGCCTTATCGCGTCAAACAAACAGACAAGCAAACTTTTCCTCTTTATAATATTGATGAAGATGATAATGATGATGATTGATAATGATAATAACAATACCTACACTGACTTCGATCAGACAATTGGTCACAGAAATTTCATAATTGGTACGACATAATAATTATAGCTATTGACATACAAATTGACAATCTTAAAGAAATACCTTGGTATAAAATTATTAAAAAATCAAAATAAAAAATAAAAAATAGTTTATTTATGGACATTTAACAGGGCTTACGTACTACATACTATAATTACCATACAATTAATCATCCTATGGCATATACATCTTGGGCCTTATTGTATAATTGCATTCCAGTTTATATAGCTGATTAGTAGTTAAACATGTCCATATTATATTTCTATCCAAAATAGATGATAGGACCCACGCGGCGTATAATATCCGTAGTACATCAACATAGATAGTTAGAAGTAAATATAGCTCGTTTCATTATTTTTTTAGTCTAAGAAATTTTAGAACCGCATATTCTATTATCAAACTATTGCAGATCAAGACTGAAGCCTTTAATAATAGTAAAAAATGATAAAAAAACACAGTAGGATGAAACCCATTAGAAAAGGAGGAGAATATGATCAAAATGAAAGGAAAAATAAAATACGGTCGATCAGAGTTTGGAAGTGGGGAAATATATCTGTTTTAATGAATATTATATGGGGATATATACCCTATTCTAATGAGTTTCATTCTACTATAATTTTTTTGGTGTCAAAAATTATCGCGACCCTGGTCTATTGTTACAGCACAATCTTGAGGCGGTATGGGAGTAAGGAACATTTAACGAAATAACTTATTAGTAATAAGTTAAAATAACTTATTTCGAAACATGTTATAAAATCCTGCATAAATTATGGCTTCAGTGTAAAGAATCCTTAGAGTTCCAAAATACGTCTTACTTCTTTAGTAGGCGGTGATATTATCTAGAATCGTTAGAGCTTATAATTTCAATATTATAATTGTTGATTTTATATGAATTTCTATCGTTAAATTTCTACTGCCGCGCGTCAGTGACTTCGATGCTGCGCTGCCACCAAAGAGGGACCCGGGTTGGATTCCCGGCAAGGCAAACATTTATAAGATGAACAAAACTTGTTATCTGTCGGTCTGGGTGTTAAATATGTATCGATATAAATTATTTATGTATGTAAGTATAGTATATCAGTTGTGTTAGCAACCACAATAAAAACTTGAAATGGTCTAGTATGGGGCTGACCAGCCGTGTGTGAAATGTGTCCTAATATTAATTTATTTATGGCGTGGCTCAACTACGTACACTAGCATTTTAATAGAAAATTTATTCGAGATTCTCAGTAAGACTATGGGGGAATTTTAAACCGGAACGGGTTATAGCTAATCAATCATGTTATCTTTACCATTGGTTACACATGGCTTAGCTTGAACTCTTATTTTGAATTACTTACTTAGACTTTTCTTTTCTTGATATGATAGTACTTCACATTGCTGTTCGTATTCGCTATTCTGTTTTTGCTGGATTTGTGAATTCGTAAATAGAGTCAAACACGGCCATCCTCACAAACCAACAGACAATAAAGAGAAATAGATAAAAGATAAACTCTTTATTGGGCATAGAATCAATAAAAATATAGATCTATGTTACTCTTTCACGCTCCAACGGTTCAACGGTCGATGTTGACGAGATTTGATGTGAAGATAGGTTAGACCTCGGATTAGCACATGGGCTAATTTTTATCCCGAATTAACGCGGAAGCACCGCGAGGCGCAATTAGTACAAATAAAATTGGTTAAAGCATATAATACTAGTTCTCTAAACTCCACACTTCGATCACAAAGAAAGATAAATAGAAGACAAAATTAAATATTTAGTGTACTTCCGCTGTGATCCGAAATCCAAATTAAGGCAAAGGAAAAATTAACTAAGATTAATTAACTAAGATAAATTAACTAAGATTAACGTTACCTATCACAATTCGGCTCTACACTTGTTTCGCCTAACCACAAGGCATCATCAGGAGATGCTGACTCTTCGAACGACAAGTCGAGGAGTCTCTCGACTAGTCGTTCGAAGAGTGCGGAAGTACACTAAATATTTAATTTTGTCTTCTATTTACAATGGAATTCCGCAAGTAACGCCTGAGTCAATAAGTTACCAAAGAAAGATAGTAGACGTAGCTCGGAAAGTCGGAATGCTGAAGTGGGATTTGGCCGGGCACGTCGCCCGCATGCCGGATACATATTGGGCAAAAACTACCACCGAATGGAGCCCACCAAATAGACGGCGTCCCGGTCGCCCCAAGATGAGATGGCGGTACGACCTCGACACACACAACCCACACTGGAAGACCGTTGCCCTGGACAGACAAAAGTGGAGGGACGGCAGGGGAGGCATTTGCCCTGCTGATTTATAGGCTTAGATCACGAATTGTAATCGTTTGCCAAATACTATGCCGAATACAGGAGCAGCTATGTGAAGTCCCACCATAAGATTTTATTGACCGACCGAACGAAGCGTGTCTGCATCACAACTCAGCTAAGTAAGGTGATATGAAGGAATCATCGAGGGTAAAATAGTGTAAATTTAAAATTTACCAATAAAGACTTTCTTTAAATTGGTCTTGGCAAAAAAAAAATGCTATGCGGTCTTAGTGAGCGAAAGCTTTAAAACAACGGACGGTGTGGACAGTCTTGGATGAGTGACATCTGTTACTGGGCGTTACCGTGCCTCGGATGACCCGTTGTCCGACTTTCGTTCCCGGCTGTCAGTCATAGTATAAGCAGTCATAAAATCTAGTATGTGTAATAATTCACAATGTATAAACAAATATGTATGAGTCTATGTATTTTGTAAAATAAACAAATTTCTTTCTTCTTTCAAGTTAAAGTACCCGGGCGGCTTTAAAACTCTCAAGATCAGAGTTTGGCCAGTTATCTTGTTTATAATATGAAGCAAAACAGATGATAAACGGGTAGTTTTCTTCCATATAATTAGGGTTCCGTACCTAAAAGGTAAAATCGGGACCCTATTACTAAGCCTCCGCTGTCTGTCTGTATGTCTCCAGGATAAATCTCAGAAACCGTAATAGATAGTAAGCTGAAACTTTCACAAGATATGTATTTCTTGTGCCGCTATAACAACCCATACAACAAAGGGGTTTATTTGAAAAAAAAATTGCTATATATCAATAACGTTAGGTGCTGGACACTTAAAAGTTTCACAAATACATAAAAGTATATTAGCTATCAAATTAAATTATAAAGTTCAAATTAAATAAATATTTAAGGGGGGGCTCCCATACAACAATGGTACGGAACTCTTCATGCGCGAGCCCAACTCGCACTTGGCCAATTATTTATTCATAAATTTAAAATGTTAATGTCAAATGTTTTTATATGTTTAGTCTATTAAGATAAAGTTTATTGACGTAAGTAGTATTAACTTGTATTTTTAAACGAGTAATAAATGATGACTCCCGTTCTCGATCGTACTTAGTGCAGAGGATTGCCATCGCTATTCAGCGTGGAAACGCGGCCAGCGTTATGGGCACCTTTGTGCCGGGCACGGTTGAAGGCGGGCTGTCCTGACTTTAATTATATTATTTTAATGTTATATAAAATTTTATAGTTAGGTATAAAGATTGTGTAATATATGATACTTGTTATGTGTCACAAAAAAAAAGTAATAAAATATTTCGTGTAATTTGAAATGGGTAGTCAGAATACTTTTTATATTTTAAGTGTATTACCTATTTATTTTAGAGTAACTTACCTCATAGGACAAGCCATTTTCCCGAAGCACTGCACAAAAATCACATAAGAAAATAAATTAAATTAATATTTTAAACAATTTTTGTTGTAAACTAAACTCGATCCAAGCGCGACACGCTTGCTTTCCAGTCGCGCGGTCATTCGATACTGAGTGAAAGGGTTGCCTGATGTCGGACTATTATTTTGTACCTGAATTTACTTTAAAATTACACGTTTCTTCGGCGTCAGTTTTTGTGACCAATGATGAGTCTACATTATTAATTCAACTTGGATTCATAACCAATATATTTTTAATTTCCTTTAGCGGTTTTGGTGGTTTTAGTGGCATTAGAGAAAGTGTGAAAGAAGCCCCAGTGAGGGAGAAAATAAGGAGTAGAAGGTTAGCGTGGTATGGACATATGTGATGCGTAGAGAGGAGATGCATGTCACTAGGAGATGTATGGAAATGGTAGTGCAAGGAAGAAGGGCAAGAGGCCGCCCGAAAAAGACATGGATGGAGTGTGTGAATGAAGACATGAGTGAGAAAAGACTGAGTGTGGAGATGACGTCTGATAGAGGAGAGTGGAAGAAGAAGATTTGCTGTGCTGACCCCACGTAAATGGGATAAGATGAAGAAGAAAAAGAAGGTTTTGGTGGAGTATTTACATATAAGCGTTACTTTGTTACGGTATAAACAATGAGGTTAAGGTGTAGCTTAGTAAAATGTTAGATATCTATAATATAACCTTTAAGATTTTTCAACCGAGTGAGTGAAGTAAATTTATTTCCATGTTAATGAATGTTTTATGAATAATAATATGATGAACTTGGTCAAAACTTTGTCAACCCGATGTGATGAACAATATCTTAATATTGCTTCCCACTCGTCAACTGTACAAATTTACAAATTCAAATATACAATAAAAAACATCAAAACGAAAACGTGCGTACATTTTGTATGTAATTAATTGCCGATTATTTAATTTTTGCAATTGACGTCACAGAGCGATGATGTATTTAAAATCAAATCTGACGTATTTATTTTACTAAATTAATTATGAAAAATATTAAAAATAAATTTTATAGAAATCTTACGTAGGCAAGAGTTTAGTTTTAAGTAATTTTTGTTTTTTAGTAGGCGTTATCTATTATAAAAAAACAATTTCTTAAAACCAGTCAACATCCCGTACACTTTCACTGCAAATTTCGTATAATAAATTATTATTAACTATTATTATACTACTATTATAAACAATTATTATTATAATAATAGTTTATCTATCTAAAGACACATGTGCATTCATAATTAGTTTTACGAAAATCCGTTGTTAAGGTATCTTATTAATTTACGGTATAAAAATGTCTTGTGGCTTCTGCACTAGGAGAACCCCGTATTAATACGAGTTTTTCCGTACGTCTGGCAACTCCAAAAGTGGCTGATCGCTGCGCGGTGTGGATTTCGTCACTCTCCCCTAGACAGATGTTATTTAAAAGTATTCTCTATCGATCCATTAACGGTGTTCAAGAAAATGACTAGAATGCGTGTAACTCTAGATTTCCGATAGTAATAGTTAATTAGTCGACGTAAGGCGTAAAAATACTTAATTTTTTTGTACTCCTTACATCTAGGCATTTATTTATTCATTCAGCAACTATGTATATAATTTACAGATAACATCCATCGCGCTATATGGATAAAAACATATAGATATATAATTAAACTTCACCATAGGTTGTAATAATAGACAAGACTAGACTAGATTTGACTGGCAAGGCACGTTAGTGACACTGGCCTAAGGTGGAGCATGCCTAGTCTGGAACATAGGAACAAATTTAAAAGTGACGGGGCCACAGACCTGACCCGTTGCGGGGGACCTAGGATGTCAGACCGGGGTTGTCCGGCGTCCATTGCACTTACGGTCCCCGAGGTGGTTGCAGTGCACTAGGTGCACTGCAAGGGGAGTCATCGCCAGAGGAAGAGTCTCGCAGGCTAGCCGAGGTGGGCGGGGTGGTGCCTTAATGTGAGGAGCGGAACCTCACCCCGCCCTTTCCGGTGAGGAAGCCATCGTGAGGTTTTAGTCGGTAGTGATGCCCTTCTGGCATCGAGCCCGACATACCCCACCCACCTCCCTGGGTGTGGTGGGCATGCGTAAATGCATTTGCACGTAAAAAAAAGGGCTGCTGCACGATGTTTGATATTTTCCATTTCAGGCGGCTAGTCGCATTGCGTGTACCTACACTGTACTGCGGTCATCTCCGTCGTTTTAGTAACGAGGTCAATTCAACACGGCCTTGAAACTCCAGACGATCCATCATTTCCTGATTTTTAGAAATGTGCCCAAAGAACTTCAGTATCTATTAGATATATGTAATATTGCCTAATGTTTATTATTTGATTCGATTCTTAAATTGTTTCTTGCATCAACACCATCTAGACAAAGAATTGAGACATCTAGCATCAGCTACTCATATCGTCACATATTGCTGAATATAAAATAATATATTAATTAATGCAGCACCAAGCTAGTTTTATGTTACTGTGAATGGAATGTGGAAGAAAATATTGTGCTCAAATTCACGATTATGTTTCAGCTGAGTTTGCAGCTAATGGTTATGGAGAACTTAGACCGTCTACGACTTAGCGCCTGTGGTTCATCTGCAGTTTTTTCTTCTCATTTTGAAAGGGCCAAAACCTAATTAAATATAATATTGTATTGTTACGTTTTAAGATTTTAAGCCTTTCATATAAACCTTTTTTTTAAAGTAGTACGAAGGTTGACTTTTCAGACGTAATGTGACATACTAAACATTTCGTAACATAATAATTTATTTTTGCAACCATTTATTTCCAACTGTTTTATTTCATTTAATATTTTATTCAAAATTGTTGGATCCAATGATATGTAAGGCAAAGAAACTTAGACAATTTACTTGCTTAGAATTAAGCAATACTTACCTACATACATATTTAAATATCTCCAAGTATGTTTACAGCGTCAAAATTGTTACGGTGAGCTTAGATCGTTGTTTGCTAAAGTAGTATTTAATGTATTAAGTGTAATCAACTCACGCTATGAATAAAATTAATAGGTAAATGTAGGTATGCGTTTCAACGATATTTTTTTTAAACAGCATAAATAGTTTACATGAATTTTATTAGTACTTACGTGCTTTTTTATAATATAATAATATCTAATTCTACATATTATTTGTTTTTCAAAGATTATAAAGTGGTTGAATTATTATGTCGTATTATGTAGATAAAAGTTATTTGCAAAGCCAAAAGTACAATACTGCTTTTTGTTGACACTAATCTGTGATACTAATTTAATGTCCATGCCATGTATTCGTTACAAGTACAATTGTCATTGTCACTGAAAATTGTCAATGTCAAATATAAATTCTAAATTCCTGACGTTTAGTATTTTGTATTGTTTCCTGTATTTACGCTACGCATTTTCACGATTATTTCCATTAATAAGCTCAATTGTGCATTTTACGATATTAACAATAGACCTTACCAGTTGTTAGAAGAAACAAATACTTTTGTAAGTAAATAAAACTAATATTTTGTAATAATCAGTCACAGGTCAGCCGTTTCGACCGCAACGAGATGATAACTTGTTTTCGTCTGATTTTTACTTAAATTTCAGCGATTTAAAGTTGTTCTCGCAATAACATTAAGTGCGGCAGATAGAAGAGTGTTGATACTACTGTTTTATGTTATGATATAGGTCCGTTTGTGGCATAGGAATGAGTCTTCAAAACTGTGTATGACATCAGAAGTTAGTCATATCTGACGATAGCTGGCGATATTTACTGCTTGTTTACATAGCAAACCGCACAGTTTACGTCTTTCTGCAAAATATTTCAGTTACTTACAGAGTATTTTGGAGCTCTAGCATTATTAACTATACCTAGCTATTTTGCTCCAGTTTTGCTGACATTTCCAAGTGGTGCATTTAATAGAAAGGAAAATAGGTCAAGTGGATCAATATAATATTATTAGTAACTGATGCTTGTCTTGTATGTGCAGATAAGATTGCTGAGTTAATACCAATTATTCTTTCAGAAAGCAAATAAAAACATTAAAAAAAATGTCTTCTTTACATAACATTATTCATCTTCATCATTCAATTGAAAGTGAATAGGTTCCTTCTAGGTGAACATGCTACAATGTAGGCGACAGTGCTGCTTAAAATAAGGCAAGCTATGGTCAAACGCAAACCTACATATAAATAAAATATCTTTCCAGAGTAATGGGTCAAACCCTATCAGAGCCTGTAACTGAGAAGCAGTCCTCAACATGTCAGGACAGCCGCTATCTGGTGGGATCTTCTTGTATGCAGGGGTGGCGCGTCTCCATGGATGACTCACACACGCATATACTCTCACTGCCTGATGACCCTGGCACCGCATTCTTTGCCGTCTATGATGGACATGGAGGTTTGTGAAGTACACACTTATAATTAATTCATTGTGCATTAAAAGACTAGGCATGCATGATCTAACTTCAGAGAGTTGCTGCATGTGTGGTTTTACACCCTTCTAGTCAAATATATGACATGCATACTATAGTCCAAGGTGCGTGACATCGGCAAGACAATCACAGGCAGGACATGGATGAGAGTAGCACAAAACTGAGATGACTGGCATACAAGAAGAGAGGCCTATGCTCAGCAGTGGGTGTCTACGGGCTGATAAAGATGAATTTTTGTTATATAACTATAATTAATTAATTTTCCAAGATTTATATTAATTTGTGCATGTTGTGTTTGTCTTAACAAGTGAATCAATTAACTGTATAACCATATCAAATTTAGAAAATAAGTATGTGAATTATTGTATTCGCTATTGACAAGCCTTATTCAATAAAATAAAATAAAAATGATGATGATGAGTCAAAGGCGTATTGTCCTGCAGAAATTTATCAGAGCAGAATTTGTTGTGGAAACTTTATATTTTTAATTTAAGGATTATGTATAAAATATGGATATATGTATTTATTTCCAGGAGCAAACATAGCAGAGTATGCGGGGAAACATCTCCACAAGTTTATCATAGCCAGGCCTGAGTACCATCTTGGTAATATTGAAGAGGCTTTGAAACAGGTTAGTTATGAAAAATACTTGTATCTTAGTTATCTTCTTATAAAAATTTCCATGTCACAATGCTAGTTACCATACTCCTGCGAAACGGCTTGATTGATTTTCACCAAATTTTATATGCATATTCAGTAGGTCTGAGAATCGGCTACTATCTATTTTACCATATTACCATACCCCTAAGTGATTAGGTAACTGTACTTATGGCAAGCCGGGTCAGCTAGTAATATATAATAACGCTTTTTAAATTATATTTTTTACCTATTTCAGCTAGGCATTTGACAAGTAGGGCACGTAACCACACAAGCTAGCGACTGGTATAAGATTAAGCAAGCCTAGTTTGGAATAACATGCTTGCAAGGAGGCTGGCAGAACGCACTATTACTCGGTGACAGATTTTTCAACTTGAGAGTGTAGTTAGCCAGGAAATTACTAGATAATTGTCGGCCACAATGCTAATGTTCATGATAGTTTACAAAATTGATAGCTTACGAAATTGTAAACAAATAAGTACTTACCTTTTTACTTCAATTACTTGAGGTGTACTCAATTTTAAGAGGTTTTTTTTCAACATTTGAAGACTTCTAAGTTGACATACAAGGAAAAAGTTCCATATTTTTTGTGTGAGATACTTAACCAGTGATATGTGCGACTGAGATTGTGTGTTTCACATCAAATAGGGTTGTTATTTAACTTTAAAAAATGAAAAGAAGAATTCAGTTTGAATCTGATCTATGGATTTGTATTGAAAGAACACATTTATTTCAGACTTGTATTATATTGTTAGGGTATATTATTGATTTATTATATTGATATTTGTAAGGGTATATTATTGATAAACTATGAAACAACACTATAAATTATATATCTTCTTATGTATAAGTGATATGTTCACATGCCATTATCATACAAAAAAATATCTGCTGCAAATTGCTTACTAGGCTTTTTCTAATATGTAGTACATTGGCTTGCTTGAATTCTATTTGTACTTGACCTTTATAACAAGTTTGCATGCAGACATGCAAATTTTTCTTTCAAGTTCATTATTATTTAATTAGCAGTGAGCTGTTTTTTTCTTAACAATGCATTTAGTTTTTACATTTGTGGGTACTTAATATTTATAACTTCCATCTTAATGAAATATTTATAGAATTAGAAAAGTGTTGATTTGAATATGATAATTACTAATGTGAGTTGGGCTCTCGCGTGAAATGTACCGTACCATTATTTAAATACATGGCAAAAAACATGTTTGTGTGTACCCTAAAAATGCTTAATGAAATAAATAAATACGTTACCAGGAAAAAATCTAAATAATGTCAATTCTTTTATGCCATATTAAATTATGAAGTGGACTGCCTCCAAAGACAATTAAACGAAGGACGACTTTAAATCAATTTACTTTTATTACTTTTTAACAGACTATGCACTAGGACTAGGACATAAGCTGAACCGTCTAGTACCGAAGATGGAAGCCGAATACCTCCACCTGTGATCCGCCAACCATCATGATGCTTTATTTTGTTTTATTTTTTCTAGTTTATTTCATGACCATGGATTCAAGTCCTTCAATCGATGCCTTATTTTGAATACCTTAGTGATAGAAGACAAAATTAAATATTTAGTGTACTTCCGCTGTAATCCAAAATCCAAATTAAAACAAGTAAAGGAAAAATCAATTAAGATCAATTAACCAAGCTTAATTAATTTACTTTTTATTTTTTCAAAATCAATTAATTTAAATTAATTGATTTTTCCTTTACTTGTTTTAATTTGGATTTCGGGTTACAGCGGAAGTACACTAAATATTTAATTTTGTCTTCTATTTACAATGGATTTCCGCAAAGTAACGCCTGAGTCAATAAGTTATATTATATGTACCTTAGTGATACCAGATATTAAGACTTTATAAAGATAGAAAACCGATAATCGATTAATATTTTTGAACGAGACATGAAAACCGATAATTGAAAAAATACTTTAAACGAAAATTATTGCAAAAAATGACAAATCCTAACAATACTTTGACTTTGAAGCCTATTTAATTTCTCAATTGCAGGGTTTCCTTGACCTAGACCAGGCAATGCTGGAAGAGGATATGCTGCAGGAGAAGGTGGCTGGCAGCACTGCTGTGGTAGTGCTCGTCAAGGACAACACCCTGTACTGCGCCAATGTGGGCGACTCCAGGGCTATCGCCAGCGTTAGAGGCGGGGTGAGTTCTTTGTTACTAGCGCCATATGTTATTTAAAAGAGTCAATTATAAATCTAGAGTGAGGGACCTCAGACGCGCGCTAGCATCCGAAGAAGACGGATCAATGTATCCAGTGCCTGGTTTCTAGTGTCCAGTATCGTTTCGATAAACCATGAACTTTTGCCTATAATTGTGAAATTACTCGGTGAGCCCGTTCCATTTAATAACTGTTCTACTTTTGCCTAAATGATGTATTAACTGTTATAAAAACTGCCTTGTTATAAAAACGTTCACGAGTCCTTTCATAAATATTGTAATTATGTTCGTCGTAACCAGTAAAGCCGGGTACACATTGGTGCAATGTAACATGTAATGCAACATGCAATGCAAGAATTTGACGTCCACATTGCTGCAATGTATCATGTAAAGTAACAGAATTCCCATAGTGTAGACGCCTTGCGCGCACGAACCGCGTCTACTACGCGCACGAACAGATTGTTGCAACTCTTGCGCGTAGCGACCCGAAATTTGTCGGTTTTTTCCCCGAACACAAAGAGTCGCGCAGTATGCGCGGAGCGTCAGTGTGGACAGGTTGTGTGGTGTGTACGGCTAGACGCGCGCGAACATGGAACAAGACGACGCTACTGCGGCGGAGGAGGCGGTTACTCTTTTTTGCGGTTGTCTTCTGCGTTTTATCACATGATTCACTATTAATAATGAAGCACTGACTATCATCAGAGCCCGCAATTGGTCGTCACGATCCATTCCTTTGCGTGTTCTTTTGCAGACTGAGCGATCCGTTCGCGCGCATCTCGGAAACAGATGTGAGTAGGTACATGCGCGGTTCGTGCGCACGTTGTGCGCGCCCCGCGTCTACAATGATGCAATGCTCGTTTCGTGTTGCATTGCATGTTGCGTTGCAGCAGTCTGTACCCGCCTTAATAATGTTCAATAGTTTTAGACTTTACGGTTACTGCGGATTGATTTAATGGCAGTAACATGACGACACATCACTTCTATTTTATGATATCGGGAGTTCATCATATTTTTTCCATAAACGTACGAGCTGGCATGGTCTTAGCACGTAATTACATTTAGATAATATAATAATAGTAGCTAGTTGTTATTTATAATATGATTTAATAAGTAATTAGTTTATAACCTTGAGTACCTAGACATAAGTTTTTAAAAGGTGCTGTTAGCCTAATAAAAACCTAGTATAGTAAGTTAATGTTGTATAGAATAAGAACACTGTACAAACATATTATAATAAGCTTATGTTAATAAAGTATTTTCAAAATCCAAAATCAAATCAGTCCAATAAAGCATTATTTATGTTAAATTTCCAGGTAGAAGTACTGTCCTACGATCACAAACCCAACAACGAAGAGGAGTTGCGTCGTATCACAGCTGGAGGGGGGTGGGTTCAACTCAACCGAGTGAACGGGAACCTCGCGCTATCTCGCGCGCTGGGTGACTACGTGTTCAAACGGAACTACCGCCTGTCGCCGCAGCAGCAGATAGTTACAGGTAATCCATATTGTATGGTCCCCGAGGTGGTTCTGGTTGCACCATGTGCACTGCAAGGGGACTCATCCCCTGAGAAGGAGTCTCGCAGGCTAGCCGAGGTGAGCGGAGGGGTGGGTTAATGCGAGGAGCGGAACCTCACCCCGCCCTTTCCGGTGAGGAGGCAATCGTGAGGTTTTAGTCGGTAGTGATGCCCTTCTGGCATCGAGCCCGACATACCCCACCCACTTTATGTGGTGGCCATGCGAAAATGCATTTCCTCACGTAAAAGAAAATAAAAAAAATAAAGGTATTCCATATTGTGCGCCCATAAAAAAGCGAGTGTGGCTCGGTGGTAATAACTTCTGCTTATCAATCAGACGACCCCTGGTTAGATCCCGGCCCTACACCAATGACATGTTTTTCAAGTAATGTGTGGATTTGCACTAGTTTTACGGTAAAGGAAAAACATCGTAAGGAAACCGACATGTTTGAGGATCACAATATCCGAGGACGTGTGTCATCCGCCAACCCGCACTTGGCCAGCGTGGTGGGTTATGGCCTTTATCTCTCTCCTCGTGAGAGAAGGCCCCGAGTCCCAGCAGTGGAAACGTATAGTGGGCTGCTTATCCTATGTTAAGCTAATCCATATTGTAGCTCAGACTTAGTTTCATTCTTAGGTTCATTCATTCAGGTGTTATACTAAGTGTTGAGGGTTCTACGACCACTCTCCATAACGCCATAAATTGTACAGTCCCTTCAGTGTCGTTATATAGAGTTTACACTGTACATCAAATGGTTTGTCGGGGGTTTTATTCACATTCTGAGTTTATACTTGTTATTAATTAATTGTTTGTGTCCGCAGCGTTCCCGGACGTGCAAGTACGACAGTTGAACGAGGACTGGGAGTTCATTGTGATCGCTTGCGACGGGATATGGGAGGTCTTGTCCAACGAGGTAACATACTTTTATTTATAAGTTCGTTCTTTGTATTTTGTTAAAATATTCATGTTTTTATTTAACTACTAGCTGCACCCTGCGATTTTTCCCGCAATAATCTGGGATAGAAAGTAGCGTATGTGTTAATCAACCTATCTCCATACCAAATTTCATCGAAATCGGTCCAGACGTTTGATCGTGAGGAGGAAACAAACATTCACACTTACTTACATACAAACTCTCGCACCTCTATAAAAGTACTACAAAAGTGTAGTTTCTTACTATAAAAGTGGAAGCTAAATGCTTAGTACGCATATTTGGAACATCCACTGTTATAATCAATTCAATTTCAAAATATCCGTAAGTGGTAACAGTAAAATAGAGAACATTATATTATTATTATTCTTAAGTAAATTATATTTTTATAGAACTATTTGCAGGGATGTAAATAACTTCACCATCATCATCATCCACAGCCGATTCTATCCCACTGCTGGGTATAGGCCTCTCTCCTGTCATGCCATCTGTCTCGGTCCTGTGCCAATCTTGTCCAGGTTCGACCCGCGACAGCTGTAATGTCGTCGACCCATCTTGCCGCTGGACGACCAACGCCCCTCTTCCCTAGCCTCGGCCACCACTCGGTTATAAGTTTGCTCCACCTGTCATCACGTCGCCTGGCCAAGTGTCCTGTAAATAACTTATACAGTGGATAACTATTGTTCCACGTTAGTTACCCAGAACCCTGTAATTTTGCAGGAGGTGATATCATTCTGCCGCGTGCGGTTGCTGAGCGGGTGGGAGCCGGCGGCAGTGTGTGAGGCTCTCATGCACCGCTGCCTCGCTCCCAACTGCGCCACGGGCGGGCTCGGCTGCGACAACATGACCGTGCTGCTCGTCTGTCTCGCTCCCTTCCCCAGGGCCATGGCGCCGGTGAGTGTTGCTCTCTCGCTCGCACAGAAGTTCTATTATTATATGGAGGCCTTGTAACGTAATGCTCTACCTCGCTCACGACTGTGCCACGGGCGGACTCGGCTGCGACAACATTACCGTGCTGCTCGTCTGTCTCGCTCCCTTCCCCAGGGCCATGGCGCCGGTGAGTGTTGCTCTCTCGCTCGCACAGAAGTTCTATTATTATATGGAGGCCTTGTAACGTAATGCTCTACCTCGCTCACGACTGTGCCACGGGCGGACTCGGCTGCGACAACATGACCGTGCTGCTCGTCTGTCTCGCTCCCTTCCCCAGGGCCCTGGCGCCGGTGAGTGTTGCTCTCTCGCTCGCACAGTACAAGTTCTATTATATGGGGGTTTTGTAACGTAATGATTTACCTCGCTCACGACTGCGCAACGGGCGGTCTACATGACCGTGGTGCTCGTCTCTCTCGCTCCCTTCCCCAGGGCCCTGGCGCCGGTGAGTGTTGCTCTCTCGCTCGCACAGTACAAGTTCTATTATAAGGAGGCCTTGTAACGTAATGCTCTACCTCGCTCACGACTGCGCCACGGGCGGGCTCGGCTGCGACAACATGACCGTGCTGCTCGTCTGTCTCGCTCCCTTCCCCAGGGCCCTGGCGCCGGTGAGTGTTGCTCTCTCGCTCGAACAGAAGTTCTATTATATGGAGGCCTTGTAACGTAATGCTCTACCTCGCTCACGACTGTGCAACGGGCGGGCTCGGCTGCGACAACATGACCGTGCTGCTCGTCTGTCTCGCTCCCTTCCCCAGGGCCCTGGCGCCGGTGAGTGTTGCTCTCTCGCTCGCACAGTACAAGTTCAGTTATGTGGAGACCTTGTAACGTAATGCTCTACCTCGCTCACGACTGCGCCACGGGCGGACTCGGCTGCGACAACATGACCGTGCTGCTCGTCTGTCTCGCTCCCTTCCCCAGGGCCCTGGCGCCGGTGAGTGTTGCTCTCTCGCTCGCACAGTACAAGTTCTATTATATGGAGGCCTTGTAACGTAATGCTCTACCTCGCTCACGACTGTGCCACGGGCGGACTCGGCTGCGACAACATGACCGTGCTGCTCGTCTGTCTCGCTCCCTTCCCCAGGGCCCTGGCGCCGGTGAGTGTTGCTCTCTCGCTCGCACAGTACAAGTTCAGTTATGTGGAGACCTTGTAACGTAATGCTCTACCTCGCTCACGACTGCGCCACGGGCGGGCTCGGCTGCGACAACATGACCGTGCTGCTCGTCTGTCTCGCTCCCTTCCCAAGGGCCCTGGCGCCGGTGAGTGTTGCTCTCTCGCTCGCACAGTACAAGTTCCGTTGTGTCAAGTACCTGGTCTCGCTCTTAATACGTGAGGGGCAGAGTCAGAGTGAACATGATGCTCCTGACTACGGTACGGGCTGGTTCAACTGGACAACGTGATCTTGCTGCTCGTCTCCTTGTCCTTGTCTCTCTTGGTGAGTATTGCCCTCTCGATCACACAGTGCAAGATCCTTTACCTGGAGTGATTTTGTCTCGCTCCTACTGAATATGCGAGCACGGCGACATTGCTACTGCAATTAGTCCATGCTTTCTTGTAAGTCTTTTGGAATTGCATAAGTTCGTAAGTCTGTTGGAATCCGGTTTCCCGCCTACTGGTAAGTTACTCACTAGTTTCTATATTAGGTAACAATTCTGTGGTTCTTATTTCAAAAAATGTATTAGCTGTCTCCTGGACCTGCCAGACGCGATGACCTTAATATTAAGATATGTCGTCGTAAGAGCATCGATATTGCCTGTTCACTAAAAAAAAGGAAGAGTTACCCTCTAAAATAAAATCCAATTGATTGTTTTGATGTTTTATGTGCATTTAAAACGTTGCATGTGAATGTTTTGTCTTGGTTGTTGCATGCGCATGATGGCATTTATTTTGCAATTTCTAAACTTTTTTGTTTAGCTCAAGACTTAACCATTTGTCTATGATTAAATAAAACATTGACTTTTTAGCCTATCGAAACGTCAGCCATTGTCTGGGTTAAAGCAAAGAGACCAGAGCGCAGAAACAACTGTCGCTAGACTCTTAAAAGGTTATGAAATGTATGTATAACGTATACAAAGATGATTTTTCTCACCAAAACTATTTTTTCTACTGACAGTACTCGTACCTGGACACTCGCTCGAGCAACTACTGGTCAATGACCCCGTCTCGGCGACAATTCTCATAACTTCGTCTCTGTCTAACGCTCAACGCTTACGTTACCTTTTATACAGGCTAGACAAGGACAGATATATCACTTATTTGTTTACACTTATTTTTTTTATTATGTACTGAACTAATACAAAATAAGAAAAGAAAAATTTTCCTATTCGTTTATCTTTTACTTCTTTTTTTATATTTGAAGTATTTAGCAATTATTTGACAGTAAATTATTTCGATTCGAGGAAATATTGATCCACAAAAATTCCTTGATCTACGAAAATTCCAGAGAAATTTCTTTCTTGTGATATGTCTGTCCTTTTCTTCTCTGTGCTTTTACGGTGTGCCTCTTGACTGTGATCGTTTTGGTTTGATGGGACTTAACTGTGTTATTTCTACAACTGAAATTATAATTTTAAAAAATCCAATATAGTTGAACTTTATTTATATTTGTAACTTAACTTTTTATGAAAATATACAGTGAAATTAGTTAGTATTTACTCTTATCTCTTTTTCGGCAAAATTTTTTCATGGCGTCTAATTGGGGTTTACTTCGTTAAGCCTATAAATATGTTTTGATAAAATCATCCACTTCAGAGACACTAACATCGCGTGGTTATAAAAGTTGGTGTAAATTGTTTTTCAAACAGTTATTGGAAAAAAGAAACATTTTATTACTTTAATTTTTAAGTTCAAGGGGTTGCCCATGTTTTTGGCCCTAATATTTTTTTTTTCATTCTTGTCCGTAGGTACCTATATTGGTAATAAGCCAATATGGGTAATCTTAGGGTAGTTTTTTTTTCAAATTATTTTACCGTTTATAATTTCTAACGATAAAACTGTAAATTTTGCCCATGACTACATTTTGCCCCTGTCCAATATTTTTTTTAGTTTTGATATAATAAAACATGGAATAATACAGCTAAGTCGCTGCAAACCTATATGCTGACTGCTTCTGTGATTGTAATAGTTGGTTAAAATGTACTTAATTAAATCATACTGTGTTATTTTAAAACAAATTGTTTAATATTGCTTAAAGACTGAGTAGTGCCATCCTTTGATGATAAATGTTTGTAAAAGTTTTATGATTTTTTTTATGTACGCGTTTATTATTTGAAAAATGAATTAGAAAATGATTGTTTTGTTTACAAAGCTTAAACATTATGTTTGCCAGAATTTTACATAACAAATACTATTCTATAGATTGTAATGTGCTATATTTTTGCCGAAAAAATACGGGATTTACACAAAACAAGATTTAACTTGATCGGAAAAACTGTTTTTTTAAATCCCATGTAAGATTTATAGGGAAGGAAATGATATTTTATTACATCTGTTTTGGAGACTATAATAGTCTCATTATATCCGTAAATAGTATTATATCTAACTTTGTGGTATCAGATATTTTGCTCACTTACTCACTGAAATCAATTTTATATTCTACAATTTTCTTATTCTTAGTTAACACGTTTCTTCTGACGCTTAAAATAAACGCGTCTCTTGACTATATGAGTTTTTGCATGTGTAAAATTTTAATCATGTCTTTTATGCCTGTCTTTGCATGCTAGTTTATAAAGGATGAATTTAATTTTACGGTATTTTGCAACCAAATTCTTAAAAACGCATGATCCTAAATTGCATAAAAATAGTTTATACAGTGTTAAAAGTTGCCAGTCCATGCGTTTTTAATATTTTTTACCTGAGAAATCATGTTACCATTTTGTAATCTGTTTTCATAATGGCAAGCTTTAATTATTATGCATGCTAAGTTATCACAGTTTTAAGTTATTTAGCTATATTATGAGCTTATTTACAAAAAAGTTTGTTAGGTAAATTGAAACAATAAAAGGGTCAGACCAGTTTTTAAAAAGATGGTCATTCTTCTTAAACAAAAAATAAAATACATCATTTATCGTAGTTCAACCAGCTATTTATATAACAAAGAAAGCCTTTACAATCATGGTTATTAAGTTGTATTGCTTCACGAGTAGACTTGCTTAAGGGGCTAATACACTCGCTCTAAGTGTGTGGTACACTGGTTCGATCCCCATTGTAAGTGACTGAACAATTAAAATATCATGCAATTTTTAATTTACTAGCTGACCCGGCAAACGTTGTTTTGCCTCACTTAGGGGTACAACGCCATCTATTGATTACTTACTCAACCCAGTCGAAAGGTATCGACATCTGTTGTGATAATTGTGACTATCAAATAATAACAGACAATAATTAGCAATAAATTAAAATTGCGACTATAATTTGTGATTTAAACTATCCTATCTCTCAAGTTGGATCGAACTGCACATGGAGTGCGAATTTTATTATAATCGGTTAAGTGGTTTAGGAGTCCATTGAGGACAAACATTGTGACACGAGATTTATATATATTAAGATAACAGCTTACGCTTGTATTGAGCTGAGATAATAAAATGTGAAATAACTTTAAACTGTGGTAAAGAAATGTCGTCATATTCTGCATGCAGCTAAATTGTATGTTGTTTTTATTTTTATTTCTGAATTATTGCTACAATATTGTAGCTATTCATATATTTGCTTTAAAGTGTTCTCTAAAACGTTTTGTTCTGTGCTTATAATATTACATGTTATGTCTGCTAATATGTCTGATAATCAAAGCACAAAATATGAATAAAATTCGCTTATTATAACAATTTTACATTAACACGCTTTCGGTTTTGTAATCACCCTGTGTTGCTTTAATAAATACTGCTAAAATACTCTTGTTTTTCATTTTATATTTATACAAAATCTTAAGATTTCTTTTATGTGAAAAATAATAATATACAAGAAGAAAAAAAATTATCATTTACTTTTACTAGACTTACAAAAAAGGGGGGGTTGTCTATTTGTCTCCTTTTTATAATTTTTAATGGTGTATTGATATGCATGTGATATGATAATTTGGGATGTCTGTTGTTTGCTTTATTTGAATTGTTTGAAAAGGTAAGCCGCTTTAATTTAATTTGCATGTTTGCATCTAATTTTATTATAATATTTTAATTATTATATGGAATCATTCATTGTCATATTTCATTGGTGGATTTAAACATTTATTAAATTAACATCTATCAATTTCTACAATTAGATAAATATTTAAATCAGTTTCCTTAAAAGTAATGTTTTTTTCAGTCATTATAAACTCAATTAGTATTAAAAGTCAATTAAAATACAATTAGATTGAAAAAAATATTTGTTTTGTCGGTTCAAAGTAGATTTTGATAGTAACAAACAAATTACTCAGAAGTAATGGAAACGAGGGTTCAGTTCAGAGATTTTCTATGATTTTCATAATTTAGGAGCTTGTATGTACTTCTAAATAAATTCTTAAAGCATAAGTGCTACCAATATTTTTTTTTTATCATAATCTTAACAATTTATTTTCTTTCTCGCCAGGATTCCCCACAGCCTGTAGAAGATGTGTTAGAAAGTAAGTTCAAAACCAAAATGGATGACTTATTATATGTGGAAGATGAAGAAGAACCTGACTTAAAGTGATATGGGCATAATAGAACAGTAAGTTTATGATGAATTATTGAATATTAAGTTTGATGATCATCATTTATTGATAAATTAAGTCGTTGGAAAAAGATTTATTGATAAATTGAGTCAATGCACGAAAATTTATTGATAAATTAAGTTGATCAAAAGGCAACCAGCGTGATCGGTGGAAACATTAAAATTTTAATCAGTTTTTTAGTCTGTTAATCTAGTAAATATTAAAGTTTCTTTTTGACATTTGTAAAAACCTGTGATCATTGTTGATATTTGACAATTGACGTTTTTTTTGAGAAACGCTATGTTTTTTAGTTGTATATAACTAACAAATGAAAGTGGTACGTACATTAATTAATAATAATGACTAACAGTTAAACCTTTTGTAGTTGATTAGTAAATTGGTTAATAGGTAACCTAATGATGCTAAAAATCAATTGTAAATCTGTTTGCAATTTATTTTTTTCTGCCGATCGCGCTTCAATACTCTTAATAATGATTTATTGATAAATTAATTCGTAAGTTATAGTTTTGTGAGTAAACTATTTTAGCTAAAAGTATATTGTACAGTTGTATGAAAATATGTGTGTATATAGGCATATAGGATAGGCTGATAGGGAGAGTGCAAATATTTGTTGCCCTGTAAAATGTAAAAAATGTTATATATAAAGATTATTATAAGGTAGGACAAATATACTATATACAATAAGTAGATACCATAGAGATTTATAGACGAAATATTTTCCGAGTTCTACGATATGTGGTTGTATGGCTTAAATGAGGCATCAGCAATAAAATCATCTACCTATGTAAATAGAGACAAACATTTCCAATACAATGTAGACAAAAAAAAAACAAATGGCAGAAATTCCAGCGTGCTAGCCTCCTGGAGTTTTTGAAACTTGTTTTTTTTTTCAAAGTTGGATACAAATCCAAAATATTGAATAAATAATTAATTAAATTGATAACAAGAGTTTGAGAGTGTGCTTAAAAATTGAGCTTATGAATTTCTCAATCAGCTACTTGAAATTGCTTGCACTAAATGTTACTGTTTAATTATAAACAACGAAGTAAAGACCAAATTTTAGTGTTTTAGAGTAATTTTGAATAAACCTAAAATTGTTTTTTCAACTTCATTGTACGTTGAAGTAGCAGACATCTTTGTATTGAATTCGTCTGATAAAGGTTTACTTCCAAGCCGCCAAACAGTATGAGCTAAGTTGCTGAGTCGAGAGTTTTCATACCGCCCGAAGGCCTCTGACTTGGCTTGCTAAGATAAATAATGACTTATGGACAGACTAACGTGTAAGTGGTTCTTACAATGAATGCCTTAAGTCTACGATTGGTCAATTTGAAACAAAAAAAGTAAAAACTGTAAAATCCTACATTAGTGTAATAATGTGATAACTCAGTCAGAGTGTGGTGATATATTTTTTAATGCTAATTGTTTACTAATAATTCATGTTTTCTTCCGGTTTTGTTGTTGATTTCTCTTTACCTATGTATTTAAAGTTACACAGA
The DNA here is from genome assembly GCA_035578125.1 of Mellilla xanthometata. Taxonomy (NCBI): domain Eukaryota; kingdom Metazoa; phylum Arthropoda; class Insecta; order Lepidoptera; family Geometridae; genus Mellilla; species Mellilla xanthometata. The sequence goes on along the minus strand of JAPUBQ010000019.1, from coordinate 6,211,721 downwards.
TCTTCGGCATTGCGGACGAAATTTTTATATTCCTATTATGTTTATATTGAAGATTTTTTTTATTAATCTAATGTTTATTAGTTGTAATGTTTTATTGACTCGTTGTTTTGGTGTTGGCCATTTAGGACCTTTGTGCAGGGGTAGTCGGTTATGACTTTAAGAAAACATTTGGAATATAGCTTCCTCTTGTTCGCATTCATTTCGTTGTCAAGTATCACAACTTTAAGATCTCGTCTTTGTACACAGTTATACAATAAATATATTCTTATTCTTAAGTGAGAGGACATGAACCAGTGGGAGAGTGAACCGGTTTTTTCTAGGTAAGCGCGCTCCACCTTAGATCATAATGTCGCTTGTCATCAGGTGAATTGTGATCAAGCGCAAGACCATTTATTGTAAAAAAATATGTTTTCTTTATTGACTCAAATCAAATCAAATATATATTTATTGAACTAAATAAATTTACAGTAACATTTTTAATGGTAGCTCTGGCTTCTGTGTTACAGAAGCCAGTGCCTTCTCAATTTACATTCAAAATTATTATCGTCTTGACGTGCAACTTCGTATGAGAATAGATTTGACGATGTATATATAACTCGATAAAAAAAAACCTATACTTGGACAAACTCAAAGGCAAGAGTGATCAGATTTTTTCTCGATCAACGTGCCTCGTCTTCGGCAAAAACTTCGCTTACCATCAGGGGAATTGGTGGCCAAGCGTAAATCTATAAAAAAAACATTTGAAAGTTCGTTCCCTCTAGCTTACACTATTAGTTACGCAAGCGAGAGGCATGGGCTTTTAAATGTTTTATGTATTGACTCGAGAAATACATGTTCGTTAGTGCCGTTGTCTAATATACAGTGTAAACTCCATGTAACGTCACTCGATTTAACGATAAACTCTAAAGCGTCGAAATCAATTGGCTTCAGTTGGTTTAGCTTGTATTCCATACAATGATACATTTTCTCCATTTACCGACCACTCTCTATAACGTAATAGAATGCACAGTCCCTTGAGTGTCGTTATATAGAGTTTATACTGTATACTACAAATGCTATGTCAATCGTTTCGATTAGACAACCCAGTTCAAACTGCAAAACTGCAACGACAAATCTACATGTATCTTCTCTACAGTTTGCATTTATTAATTTTCAAAACTTGTTTGACAACACGTATAAAAGCCACCTTTAAAAGATTGTGTAATAGTTAACTGTTAGCCCGTATTTATATGATTACAGAGTGACTGTTTCAACACAATATTGATGCATTAACTCGAATCTCCAAGTAAATCAAGAGTTAACACGATTCACGCTCCAAAAAAATACAAAAGAATTGTCAATAGTATTTGACTTTAATATTCTAAGAAAACATATAATTAAATACGTTATCCGCGAGCCCCAATACGCAAATTAGTCATCGAAAGTTAAAAAGAACTTCGCACCCGCGCAAATGAATGAGCGTATGGATGCGTGATATTAATAAATTTTGCAGTCTCCTTAGAAATAATTGGGAGTTTCCCCTTCTTCATTGGGATTCGGTTCAATATTTTTTTGTATGATTTATCAGTAATTGAGATGCCTTAAATATTGCTGATGTACAAAAAGTTAACCTGTATAAAAATGTACTGAGTTACTAGGAATTGATGCAACATTATTTTTGTTATTTTTTGTGATTTCAATGCAAGCCTCTATTTTTGTGGTACATGACACCGTTTTTGTAAATACGATTAAAAGTTTGCTTGTTTGTTAAATATCAATAATATTGTGAATCAAAGTTGTTACGTTTCCCAGCCCTATATCAGCATTTAAGAAAAAAGGTTGTCTATTAACGGTTGTCGGTTTTACGGACGAAAATTTTACGTGATAATGGTGGCGATTCAGCGGCACACACGACTAAACTAAATTTAAAGAAGCCCCGACTCTTTTCATCTTAGGTGGCTAGAAAGAGACGGCACGTTCTGAACCACAGACAAAACAATTAAAATCACGTCAAATATGGAATGTGCAGGCAGTTTTAGAGGTGATACAAGTGAGTGCGCTCTAAAGTCGCCTATATTTTCTACATTTGACGTGATTTTAGTTGTTTTGACTATGGTGCAAAACGTGCCGTCTCTTTCTGGACACCTAAGATGAAAAGAGACAGGGCTTCTTTAAATTTAGTTTAGTCGCGTGCGCCGCTGAATCGCCACCAATTTTTGAAAACATTCATCGACCAAGAGACATAGATGCGTCACAAGTCGATCATGCCTCTCTGTCGATTGTTTTATATTTTCGGGCCAGCAGGCGCGTAGGCGTTCATTGATATTTTTAAGACATTATTATGTAAAAAATTGATAAGTATGTTATAACAAGGGATATTTCTTTTATTACATATCGGGAATTGCACTAGTCAAGAAGTAGTCTGGTGTTTACTGACTATAAATATTTTGTTATGTATAGCTGACCATGAAATAAAGTTTTACATTTTTAATGCGCTTTTTTAATTTATACATATTAAGAATTTTAAACACTTTCTGGTTTTTCTTTTTCCCATGTGAGCTAAGCGGCTGAGCTTTGGTGTCTGAAGAATTAGAAACCACCACAAAGGCTTGGTTTAACGACTGCTGAACTGTGACAAACAGTCGGAACTATAATTTATCATGTCATGTGACCCATAGAAGCGCTTAGATGTTTTCGGTCACCCATTCAACTATACCGCAGCGATCATTGTCTAACTTTGATGATCGTGTGTGCATCACCTTCATTAGCCGAGCTGCGGGTGCTTGAAACTTTCACAATAGTCTACTCTTAAAATTCTATGGTCTTACTAATAATATGATAAATAGGAGTGTTAGTGTGTATGTATGTTTATTACTTCTTCGTGCTCAAACTTATGTACTATGCGTGCCAACTAAGAATAGGATCGCGCATGCTTCAACTTCACACGATAACTGTTAAAAAAGTACTGCCAGCAAAGAGAGCGTTATTAGCGTTATTTTTTGCCTAATAGATATTCATTTAATTATTAAACTATTCTTGGATTTGATTACTGGATAATTTTGGATTAATTAATTCTACAGGTAAGAAGTACCTACCCAAGGCAAATTAACAACACCTTAAAAAAAATCACGTGACGAGACATTGGTTTTGGATAGTTTCGACTTAAGTGCGTTGCAGTATAATAAACTCTTTTTATTTTATTTCATTGTTAGCACTTCTTTTTGTACAAAAAGAAGTGCCAACAATGAAAAAAAATAATTTGCCGTAAAATGTATATAAATGTAAGAAATAGCAAAACAGCGCACATTCAACATATAAACTGAATATAATTTGTTTATTTGCACACCATACACTTTGGTAATGACGTTTGCGCGTGTTATTGAGCAAGATGGCGGTTTGACAGTCCTATTCTTAGTTGGCACGCATAGTACAAAAGAGTTGCGGGTACCACCCGGTTGGTGCGGAGCATAGACAAAAGAAAAAAAAGACTGAGGTACTGTGTGACCGCACATGAGATAGCGATATTTTCGGACAATGTTGCCACTTTAGTAGAATTTCATTGAAGATAGGGAAATTAGGGTTAGGGTATACACATAATAAAGAAAAAGACTTCAGATTATATTTCTACCTTTTATTAATTTTTAAACAAAATCAGTTTATTGTACACATTCCTTACTCTTTATTTCCACGCTTCACAAAAACGTCACCCATAAAATGGTTGGAACAAATCCTCGAATTTTGCGTTGATTTCCAATCATAAAATATTATCTACCATCTATCTGTAAAAAAATATTAAGAAATATAAAATACTAGAGGTTGCCCGCGGCCCGCGTGAAGGTCGCTTTTCGGGTAACCTGTGGAAAAACTCTATGGTATCCTATTCCCGTGCCAATTTTATATACACTTTCCTCATTCGATTCCTGAGATCTAGTTAACCTCTGTTTTTAGCTACTTTGGTGATGATGCGAGCGATTTCTCCAAGCCATTATTTAAATATGTAACTAGAATACGTGAACCATACCACTAAGGGAACCATTTACTTAAATTCTAATTCAGAAGTATTTAATTTCAAAAACACAAAACTTTCCCTTTGAACATTAAACCCCATTAGCATACCTAAATGCACTCATGGCAAATATTTTTACGAATTTATTTTAACCATCAAAGAAACTACAAACATAACAACTTTCAAGACTAACTAACTTAACTTGATAAATAAAGAATTTTCCATACAATCTTTCACCCCCCATTACAAACCCTTAGTTCACCCCTGGCAAAAAAACTTGATACCATTATTTTTAATTTTACATAAACAATACATATTCCAAATAAATAAAAAAAATTCACAACCCTAAGACCAGCCGTTTGGGCTCTGCGTTGTCTATAGATGAATGAATGAATGAATAAGTCAGGACAAAGAGTCTTATAGTGCAGATAATTATATAATATGGTAACTTCATGTCAAATAACTGGGCTTAACTTCACTGGGCGAGCGCGGTCCACCTTAGATCACAATATCGCTTACCACGAGGAATATTGAGCTAACCCATTTAGTGTTAAAAAAAAAGCCCGACTAGCGAGCGAATATTTCGATGGAAGTAGATTAAATTAGTTAAAGAACTGTTTAAGCAATTCTCAATTACAGTGCAAACGGTTTTTGTAAAACTAAGGGTAAAATTGAAAGTCAGATTATGACAACCCTTATTCAATTTCTTGTAGGTTATGTTTTTATTTTGCATTTGCATGTTTTGCCACTTTGAAGCAGAACTTTACATCCAAATCAATAGTACTTGAATTAATCCTATTTAATTCATATTTGGATTGATTTTAGAAGATATATTGTATATAAAAAAGGCCAGTACCAACCTGTGAAATGTAACATCACATAAACCAGGTTCTGTTCTATTCTAATAACTCAAAATACAACACTGCACCATTCTGTCGATGTCCAAAACTATTCACCGCGCGAGAATAACACTTACACTTGAATTTAAACGATATTTTTTCGAAAAAACACAAAATTCTCAGAATCGCAGTAATGTTTGACACCGAAACTGACAAATATGCTGGTGTCAAACAGTTACAGCGACAGAGAGAAAAACAGTATAAGCCTTTCTCTTTCACGCATGTTATTTTTACATATGGCTGTTTCGCTGTTGAGTAAAAGAGATGGAAATGTGACTCCGTCTATTGCTTTCTCTGTCTACGGTGCGGAGGTTGTTTCATTTTCCTAAGCATCTTAAAAAGAAATGAGGGTAGTTATGTAATACTTACTAACTGTGCTAACTGGAAGTCTGCACGCTGACAATCAGCGGACTCTGAGAAACCGCCGAGCGTAGTTGCATAATTAAACTAACTATAAAGATTATTCGAAAGATATGTGTGAGCATACCATCTAAAAATCGTTAATGTTAATTTTGACGTTATGGGAAAGCCAAACGATTGACGACGCTAGCCAAGCCGCCTGGGCGAGTGACATGGTCACGAACTGCTGCCGGTGTCGTAGATTGATGGTAAGCAAGTACGCGTAACTTTTAATTTATTTATCATATGCGTAACCACACGATTATATGTATTATAATGTGGAATAACTGGCTCTCAAGGAGGCTGCTCAAATACACAGTTTGATGCTTGGTGACAGATTTTTCAACTATAGGGTATATTCTTGGCAGACAATCACTAGAAAATGCTCTACCGCCATGCAAAATTTCACTTCTAGACATGGTTTAATTTTGTCCATACATTTTTATTAGACCACCCGCTCTTAAAAATTGAGTAGAGGTTGCTTATTTGAGAAGGAATTTGCTTTTAAGATTGACACAGGTAGGAGGGTGCAACAGTATTCTGTCGCAACCTTCTTCCCCCGATGCCAGAAGATTGTGTGATATAAGTATATACAGCGGTTAAATGAAGAAATTCTACTAATTAATTAGCTTTAGAAAATATCATTTGTTCTATCACAAGGGTGACATTTTATTAAAAAAACCCTGTTTAAAAATAAATAAATGATTAAAAAAAAGATTGACACAGGCTTATTTTTATCGCCGATACGTAAGACAGAGTTCAGCTATAGTATGTATATACACCCTTATTTCCTTATGTTCATTTTCTTACAGACTAATTAGACGACTGTCTTTCCTACTTACAAGAATCCTCGACTGGTTTAGATACCGTCGGTAAGCCTACGATTAATTACCTAGAAACAAATGTGCGAATCTCCTCCACCCTCGCACACCCTAATTGGATAAGGGAGGGTGGTGGGAGGCGGATATATAAGGGCGGGCGGGGAAGCCACGCGCAGGAGTGGCCCATTGCCAGCCTCGGCGATTCGTTTTCTGTGAGTTTATTTTTATTTATTTATTATTTTTCTTACATATCATTAATTTTTAACTCAACGAGCAGACTCAGGGAATATATCGGTAGAGATTTGAGTTTCAAAATTTAGAAGCTTTGCCTCAACCTTCGTTGTGGAGTCTCTGGCTGTCTCTAAGCTGTAAAATTGTACTTGAGTCTCTGTTCCTTAAAAATTACACATCATTCGGGGTTTTCAAAAGTACAGCTATATTCTAGTCGTGCTACATCGTAGACTGCAGCGTAGTTTTTCAACAGGCAAGGTTTAAAAAAAAGCCGGCACGCAATGCTAACTGATTGCATTTTGGTAAATGAATAATTTTTTTGCATTTTTAATGTTAAGGTTTCGACCATTATGGCCTTGTAAATTAACATAAACATCGAAATGATTAAAAGATTTGTAGTCAATTTAAGGTCTAACTATTAATGTATCTGCTATACTTTATCATCTAGTATAGATAATCAAAACATGACGGAAGTTTTTGGGAGTAATCCAAGAACAGATTGTACATCTACACATCTATTGAAAGATTTGAACCATGTTGCAATTTGAAACAAACACATCTATCTAACAAACATCACATATCTAACAATCTAATCTAATTAAGTAATATACTTTTTAAAAATTAAAAAAAATATAAAAACATTTTTAATTTATGTCACTTTCATTAAATGTAACATTTTCGAGAAACCAGCTTTCAAATTTCCCATAGACAAAGAAAACAAAAGACTGAGGTACTGTGTGACCGCACATGAGATAGCGATATTTTCGGACAATGTTGCCACTTTAGTAGAATTTCTCATTTCACTTTGCTTTCTCTGTCTACGAAATTCCCAAACAGGATTCAGAAATTTTTAAGTAATTTTCCTTAGAAACTTTTTGGTAAATTTAGTTAGAGCCAAATTGTTTAAGAACTTATTTCGGAAAAATATTTTAAAATAGCGTTTCCTCATTAAAGTTGTTAGCATATGCAAACAAGATGGCACATATAACAGATAAAAATTTTATTGGTAAAATGTTTCATTTACAAGTCACAGTATTAGATATTAAATGTCATAATTAAATAATAAATGTACACAGTGTAAACAAGGAAACATTAAAAATGGCAATATAATTATTACATACCTATCTAATGTATCATTGTCTCTGGTACAGAATAGCGAAAGCTTTTCATTTGGCTATTAAAAAATTCGTCAATTCAAATTCAAAATAATTTATTGGTACAAAAAAAAACACATTTTAATCATTAAGCTCCAGCCTCTAATCCTTCCCAAAATTTATCCAATAATTTGACTGACACAATTAGAATAAAAAAAAAATAATAGATTCGTATTAACTAAGTTGCTAATTCATAACAATAATACATTAATTGAGTAAAACGTACTTTGAACGAGCCAGATTTGTTGGAATCCATATAGGCTTCGTAGAGCGTGATTTGACAAGCTCTTGACCACTTGTTTACATGCACGTTTCCTAATTACTCAATAACAGAACTGAGAAACATCATTTTGTCTGCATCGCGAGTCTGAAAAAAGCCATGTCCTTATACTTACTTACTTACTTGACGACCTCGTTGGCGTAATGGTTACCATGCCGGACTGCCAATCAGAAGGTTCCGGGTTCGATTCCAGGCACGGCCAACATCTTTGTGCTAAACTAAATTTGTTGGCTGTGGGTCTGGCTGTTAGATATGTATCTATATAGAATATGTATGTATGTATATGTAGTATATCAGTTGTGTTAGCTACCATAACACGAACTAGAAATGGTACAGAATGGGGTTAACCAGCCGTGTGTGAAATGTGTCCTAATATTTATTTATTATTATTACAACCAAATCACAGAAGACTTCTAAATAGAAGGAGAATCCAGTTTGCCTATTGTACCTGTTTAAATTTTAACCTATGACGCAATACCGACCGGGTGTTATAACTTTATACGTATAAAGTGTGTTTATGTTTGAATTTAGTTTTTATTTTTATTACTATATTTGGTGAAAAATTTATCGAAAATGGCAACCACCAAGAAAATGGCGGATGAGATATTTTTTCACAAGTCTCCAATATGGATATCAAATGAACGGACTTGACTAGTAGAATACAATAGCGGATGATCGGATCACCTCGGTGACCAATATGGTGAAGGAATATCCCCCGAACAGATAATGTGTCCGTATACGACCGTCCGAAAATCATGCATTGTAGCTTGGACCAGTCGTACGCGCGTTGAAAATACCGTTGGCGCGATTCAGGACAAGCGCTCTGATTGGTAGCGGGCGATGAAGTGCGACAGAGACGCCACAACATTATGAAAAATTTCGAATACAATATGGCCGCCAACTCAAAACGTATATCGGAGGTTTTCCATTTTTTTAATTTAGTCTCACATTTAGTTTTACATAGTATAGTATACGATGTAAAACTAAAAATCCACATTTCTCTATTCATTACACGGACAATAGCCTGAAAAAGTTATTCATATCCAGCTTTTTCGAATAAAGCGGATTTCGCGGAACTGCTCACTGCATTTTACAAATTGAAATATTTGTCTGCATGTGAAACTGTTGCTCACTACACTATTTTTAAAACATTGGTCTGAACCGTATTAGAAGTTTCATATACGTTAAGTTTAATATCTAGTCCTACAAACAATATATTCATATTACTCTAGAATGACGTGAAATTATTATTACACGCTTTATATTAGCTTCACCTGTATGTTTGTATGGTTGTTTGTAACCGACTTCTTTGGGCGCGATTTTGACCCACTTTAAACGGCCAGATAAGCGTGTTTTATAGTTTTTTTAAACTACTATTATTTTTTATTAAGCGCCAAAACTTTGAAATTCTCTTCCTGAGTCTCTGTTTCCTAAGAGGTACCACCTGGGAGTCAAATCTAGAATTAAAAGGTTTTTCTAGGCAAGCGTGTAACATTGCAGACCATAATATGCTTAAAACTGGGTAAGCTGTGGCCAAACGCAAACCCATAAGTTGTAAAAAAAAACACTATATCTAATAATCATCTTATTGTTTATGAGAATTATTTAAATATTAAAACGAATAAATACATTTACATGTTTATTATTTTATGAAGAAAGAGAGCAGCATGATGAGGCAGCTTTTCGATGTTTGCATACAATGTTTGCATAGTTCAACTTGAGCATTCTTCTATTCGTATCTAAGACTAACAGATCGTCCCGGCTTCGCACGGGCTATATAATTATCTAAAATATAAAGAGAAACAAAATATAGCCTATGTTACTCAAGGATCATGTAGCTTCCCAGAGGTGAAAGAATTTTTCAAATCGGTCCAGTAGTTTCGGGACCTATTTGCGTCAAAACAAACAAACAAAAAATCAAACTTTCCTCTTTATATATTGGTATAGACAAACTCAAATTCATTTACTCCTTAAATGTAACATTACAGGGAAATTATCTCTAAAGCGCTACATCCTTAAAAGACAAGCAGGTTCCCAACAAAGCTCTCGATACTATCGATAGATAAATATATAATATCATAGCTTAGACAATACGACTTCAGTATGTACATGTACATAATACACACTGACCTACAGAAAAGAATCGTACTTATATGTATACAGCAGTGACCATTATGATAGAAAAAAAATAGGCGCTTCTGAGAGTGGCAGTCGCGCAATTTATAGGTCTTCAACTTATAGTAAGTTCATAACATGGGTGTAAAACATTAGTACAGTGCGCCACCTTATTTTTATATACACATATTATCTTTTACTTGTCATAAGGATTTTATTACATAAGACTAGGTTTTTATTTCTTTCTCGCTCTATAGTGGATTCTGAGCGTACAGAATCCACTGTAGAGCGAGAAAGTATCAGTAAAGAGAAACCGCTAATGGTGGAAATTCCAAAGGTTCGCACAAAACGCTTCTCCTCAATTTTCATAGTGAGGAATGGCAAGCTATGGTATTCTCTACCCGTGGCTCTATTTTCTGAGAAGAACCATAATGGAGTCTTCAAATCAAGAGTAAAGTTCCTTCTACATAATCGAGTTACATCGTTGTCCACAGCGTAGCTTAACACCTGGCAAGCAGTGGTCTAACTTATAATTCTTAAAAACAGCTAGGTACATTGGCTTTGTTTCCAATGGCTAGAAACTATGCCAATTGAATTAGAAATGCGTAAGGTTATGTCAGTGGGTGAGGGACGTACGATCGCCATGTCAAAGCGGATTATAAACAGATGATGCACCAGTAGGGCTTCTAGACATGCTGCTGCCGACTGATCGCAGCCGGATATTAAATGTTTCTGAACTAACAACAATGCCTTATTTAGGACTAAATAATACTTAATCTATATACGCTACTCAAACAAAAATATTTTTAAGCCAAGTTTTTTCTAGTATAATATTAGATATACTCGTTCAGATTCTTACTAGCCTGTTATGACAACAAACAATACAAAAAAGAAATATATTATTATTATTTTATTTATTTCTTTATTTCAGACATTAGAGGCCCATAAAATACAATACACATATAAATATAAAACAATAACTATAAACTAATACACATGTTAAAATAATAAACTTAATAACTATTGCAAACGAAGTGACGGCGTCGTGTTACGCTGCGAGGTGTCGCGTAACCGGCCGTATAATTATTTATGTATGTCTATTAAACAATTACGTGAACTAATATGTATAATGAGCAAATATTCCTTGTTCTCGGAGCAGGCAGCGGCGAATGGCTCGTGATGCCGTGATGTGAGCGAGGCAGCCGAAACAAAGGTCTGCCCACGATGATGTCGTCATTATTAACTTGACGCGGTGCATATCCGGCGCGATCTCCAGTCGGAACACCAACTCTCTCATGTCTGAAGGATACAACTCTTTTGAAATTGCTATTTTAACTAACTCATCGAAATTGGGATCGTATAACTTAAACAGGCAACTCGACATTTGGCTAAAGATCTGCATCAGTTTCTCAAAGTTCTCCACTTGGTTGACGCGCTGACGGAATTTTATATCAACGCTGTAAATTTTCTGCACGTATAGATAGTTGACGACGCTGCGTAAGGTATTGTGGATGTCAGATAACTTCGCTCGCTCGAAGAAGTCGCTCAGTCTACTCAAGTAAGCAGACTCGGTTGTCTGCATCGACCATTTTTGGAGATAGTCACGGGCTTGGGAACTCAAGTAACTGGACTGTAAATCGTTCCCGTATTTTTGGCAGTTTTCGTTAATCTTATTGTAACAGTACTTATTAATTTCTTCTTTTAAAATACCTTCTAATTGGTCTTCTTTAGGTTGATTGACATAAAACCAGAGCTTGTTCAGGAAATCTCTCGCCTCTCGCTTGTCGTATTCGTTTGCTTCGAATGAATATTTCGGGAATGCTTCAATATCGACTATAAATTGGAATCTATGCAAGGGTTCAATGACGTGATAACGTTCATGCTTTATGATTTTATTAAGAAAGAGAGCAGCATTATGAGGCAGCTTTTCAATGTTAGCATCGAATTTGAGCATTCTTGTATTTGTATCTAAGACAAGCAGGTTCCCGACAAAGCTTCCGATACCATCGATGGTGCTTAATATTTCTTCTTCAACGATCTTCCCCGGGCCCGCAATATCATCATTCAACGTAATGATTTCATTTTCTTTGTACAAGTCAAGGAAATTAATTAATTTGTCTGCCAGAATATCCATTTTTTTATTTGTTTCTGTCTCTTCACCACGGCAAAAGATGTCAGCATTTCCGAACATTGGCGGAAGTTTTATTTCCATTGATTTGAGTTTGATCGCAACGGCTTCTCTAATCATGAATCTATCGACTTTAAGTTCATTCAATACTTTTACAGTTTGAATATATCTGTCATCTTTAAGAACTGGGTCATATATAACTCTAAGTTTTTCAGATTTATCGTTATATGTTACCACCTTACTGATTAATTTACTGAGCTTAATAGGGCACGGGTTATTTAAAAGTTGTAAAATATTTTCACTATCTTCTATGGGGTCATTGGATATATCACAGTGATGTGAATATATTTTTTTGAGCATCATATTTTTGAAACTAACTAAGTACTCAGGGTCTTCAACGTTAAAAAACTCTGGTCGAAATTTCCACATGCAAAATTCTCGACTCGAATTTTCTTCGTATTTGTATAATACTTTGCGAGCAATGACAACATGATATCTTGCAATTATCTTATTGAACAATATTGAATTTGAATTGATTATCCCAGTCATTATGAAATCTACAAAATGATCCGTTAGTGTTTCTAACTGTTTTGTTACTGCTACGCATGCCAACCCATCTACGTCAATTTGGTCGTAATCATACTGAAAAACATCCGCATCTTTGGACTGTATAAGGTAGTGAACTCTGTCGTTAATATGAGGTTCTGCTTTCTTTTTGGTGATGCAATCCTTTGCTGGTGTATAGATAATAAAGTGGCAATCGATATCATCAAATTTTCCTTTGAACAAACGGTTAGAGTCGTTGGCCCGGAATTGGTGCTTGATCAATAAATAACTCAAAAAGTATTTTTTTAGGCTGAAGTTCTCGGTAGTACTGCGTAATTCTTCTATTGTAATTTTTCCTCTCTCTGTATCTTCTCTGTGTTTCCCTTGTAAGAACAGCCCGATTGGCCTCCGTTGGCGTTTTAGTTCATACCGTAGGCATATGTCATCGAAGGCACCAATATCCTTAATATTATTTTCAAATATAAAATCTTTTCTTTGTGGATCGTTCACGCAACGTAAAAGAACTAAACATTGTAATATCGTCACGTAGAGATGGCCTCGTACGGCAGAAGTACCACTGCGCTTCTTAAAAACAATGGAAGGTTCATTTTTATTGGTTTTATTTGTGATTCCCAGATGAGTATCTCGATCGATGTCATTCAACTCGTTGTATTCTTTCTCTAGTAAGTTCTCTATATCATTATTGGTTTCAGTTAGCTTTTCATTATCGAATATACAGTAGAGCTTGCTTAGTATTATATCGAATGTTTTGCTTCTTGTTGTACGCTCTGCGTTCAATTTAACATCTATTCTACTAATTTCACAATAATTAATGTAATTTATGGTCGTCAGTAATAGTTTGGTAATACACGTTAGTTTAGCACTTTCAAAAATATTGTTTTTTTTAGTCAAATAAGTTGCTTCGCTTATTAACATCCACCATTTCTGTATCTTGCTGTGAGCTTCTAAATAAATATCATGAGGTTCGATTTTAAATCTGATCTGGTTTGCGTCGATGTCGTTATTATAAAATGTATCTATGTCTTTTTTAATAATATTTTCTATTTCATCTTGCTTTGCTTGATTACAATAGACCCAAAGATTATCCAAAAACTCTCGAGCTTGAGTTTTACAATCGTTAACATCTGCAATTAATGAACAAATAGGGAATTCGATGATATCGACCTTGATTCGATACTTATTTATTTGTTCATATACATTTTTATAACTAGAATCTTTTAGCTTATTCAAAAATATAGTGGCTTTATCTGGGAGATTGCAAGTGTCCAAGTTGAATTTGAGCATATTATTAGTATCTGTATCCAAGACGAGTAAATTCCCAACTGCACTTCCAAGACCTCCGTTAATGCCTATGATACCTTGCTCTATAGTTTTTCCTGGCCCCACGATATGGTCATCAATCTCAACAATCATTTTATCTTTGTTCATGTTAAGTAAACGCATTAGTTTATCGGCAACTGTGTTAATTCTTAGGTGCACCTTCTCATCGTTTCCGCGGAAGAACATATCCAAATTACCAAACATATGTGGCAGTTTAATCTCAATCGATAGCAACTTTAGTTTGACGGCTTCTTTCACAGTTGTTTCTGAGAGAGTAATTTTATCGAACTGCTGCAGTAATATTTGTAATTTATTTGGTTTAAATTTCTTTATAAATGACGCTACTTCTATTAATTGTAGCTTATGTTTTTCTTCGTTGTATATAATTAGCTTACCTATTAATTTGCTGAGTGTAGCTGCGCATGGATTTTCTACAAGTAACTGAAAATTTTCACAATCTTCGTTTTTAATGTCAGATTGATCGTAGCGTTTTGTCAGTATTTCTTGTATAAATGCATCTCTGAAGTCGACCAAATATTTACAATTAGTTTCCAAAAACTCTGATCTAAAATGCCACAAGCGATAGTCTCCGTTCTGTTGCTTGATCTGTATTACTTGGCGAGCCATAACCACGTGGTATCGCGCTATTCCCTTGTCTGTTAATATGGTTTCTGGTCTGTATTTTTTCGACATGACCAATCCTAAAAAAACCGTTGCTAATGTTTTCAATCGTTTCAAGACTAGAATTTTGGACAAGAATTCGATGTTATCTTCGTTGTAGTCGTACTGGAATGGTTCCGTGTTTTGCCCCGTGCTTATGAGATAGTCAACCATTTCACTCGGCTTGCGTCCTGTTTTCTTTCTAGCGAGATCATCCTCGACCGGCGTATACAAGACGAAGTTACACTCGACGTCACAGAAGTGGCCTTCAAACATGGGATCCGTGTCATCGCATCGGAACCGCTCCTTGATGGCGAGGTAGCTCTCGAAGTACTTGCACAAACTGAAGTCTCCAGAGGCGTGGAGCATGTCTCTCTCCGTGAGCCTCCCCTTCTTCTTATGCTCTCTGTGCTTGGCTTGCAAGAATAGTACGACAGGCGCGCGCTGTCCTCGCAAGTTGTATCGCAAGCAGATGTCGTCCATGTCACCGACGCCGCACATGTTGCTCGCTAGGATAAAATGCTCTATTTGCTCAGTGTTCAGCGCCCGCAGGTGAACTAGACATAAAAACTTGGTCTCGTAAAGTTGGCCGCCTATACCCGAGGTGTCAGTTGTTTTTTGATACCTGAGCTCGCGTAATGATGTGTCTTGTGAAAGATAGCTAGCCAATTCGATTGGATTGTGAGATTGAAATATTTGAGCGAAATCTTCGAAAGTTTGTGGTTTGTGGTCATTGGCAGTCGCGGAAACATTGTCTGTGAGCGACATCTCAGCTGCTTGTAACAGTAGTATCATCTCTTTACTACACTCATATTGGTGACACATTTTAGCGACGTCAAAAGGGGTTTCCCCTGCTATGTTTAGCTGTGTAGTTCCGCCACCATATTGTAATAGTAGTTCCACAGCTTCCACGCAACCAGAAAATGCAGCTGTATGAAGCGGTGTATCACCAGATTTACTTGTTGTGTGGACGTTAGCACCATTTTTTAATAACAATTTAGTAGTTGGGATATTCATCTTAGTCAGCGAAGTGTGTAGCGGTGATATACCGTAATTGTTCGAAGTATTCACGTCCGCATTACTATTTAAAAGCAATTCCACTACGGACTGATTATTGTTTTCAGTAGCGAGGTGCAGTGGTGTGTGTCCATCCTTTGTTTTTGCATTAACATCCGCATTTAGATTCAGCAGAAGACTCATGATATATGTGTCTCCGTTGTGTGCCGACAAATGAAGTGGTGTTAAACCTTTTTCATTGGCGGTGTGTGGGTCAGCTCCGTTATTAATCAATAGTTCTACCGAAGGTATGTTGCTTATTCCTACCGCCAAGTGCAATGGCGAGTTACCAACAATATTTATCGCATTTACTGTAGCGCCCATCATAATGAGAGAACTGGCAATAAAAGTTTCAATGAGAATGAAGCTGATGGATATGTCGCACGTCATATCATTCTGTTTTTTTAAAATCACATTATTATGTTTGCGACTAAATATCATGTGTAGCCCAGTGTTGTTATTTTTGGTAACAGTATCTATACGAGCTCCCAATTTCAACAACATATCAATAATTGATGAATTTTTACCTAATATAGCTAAATGTAAAGGTGTATAGTCCTTTTTATTTTTAATGTCTACCCGAGCTCCTGATTTTAAAAGCAATTTAACGATTTGCTTACTTCCACATATCGCTGCTATATGTAAAGGAGTGTTGCCGAAGAGATCAGGCGCGTTGATGTTAGTGCCTAATTTTATCAATTTGCTTACAACAAATATTTCTTTACTCCATACAGCAGAATGTAAAGGAGTGGCACCACATTTATGTATCCAGTCTTCTTCAGGTTCGTCGTTAAGATCTATTTCTAACTCTGCTTCATTCAGAGAATTAATTTTTGAATTAGCGCCATGTTGCAGTAGAAGTTCCATCATGATCAGGTTCCCACTCTGCGCTGCCAAGTGAAGTGGTGTGTCTCCGTAGTGATTCATAACATTCAGGTCAGCGTTATACCGTAATAGCAGTTCCACCATGGATACATTTTTACACTGTACTGCCTCGTGAAGCGGCGTATTCCCATATTTATCAACGGCAGTAATGTTAGCGCCTGAATTGAGAAGCACATTGGCGATGAGCTCAGCACCATATGTCACAGCTGAGTGTAGCGGTGAAATTCCGTACTTGTTAGCGATGTTCACGTCGGCTTCTTTATTGAGAAGCATTTGAACAACGGATATATGACCCTTCCATGATGCTAAGAACAATGGTGTGTTACCTTCTCTATTGGTTATATTAACGTTAACACAAAATTCCAAGAGCAAGCTAAGAATAGACGTTAAACCTTGAAGCGCGATTATGTGAAGTGCAGTATCACCATTAACATTTTGCATATTCATATCTGAATGGCTGTAAAGCAGTAGTTCCACTATTGATTTATGATCTTTTGCTGCCGCTATATATAAAGGTGTGATGCCGTTTTTTTCAACCATATTGACATTAGCTCCAAAGTGAAGCAGCAGCCTCACTATACTTGCCTCTCCACGTGACGCCGCTAAGTGTAATGGTGTTCTGTTATCTTTATTTAGTAGGTTCGGATTTGCACCTTTTACTAGCAGTAGTTCCACAGTATCTGCTTTGCTACAATAAGTGGCTTTATGTAGTGGTGTGTTATCTTCGTCATCAATTATATCAATATTAGCTTCAGAATCTAACAACATGCTGATAATCAATGTGTTGTTAGTCTCCACCGCAAAATGTAGAGGGGAGCTACCTGTTTGTGTTATCATATCCACAGCAGCGCCATTATTTAGAAGTATTTCCATAATGCGCTGATTATTTTGCCGTGAAGCTAGGTGTAATGCTGTTATGCCACCTTTAACTATCTCATTGATGCTAGCTCGATACTCCAAAATCAGTTCAACAACGTTGACATTTCCGTGTTGCACTGCGCTGTGTAGAGGTGTGAAGCCATGTTTATTCTTCGCGTTTACATCAGCGCCTTTTAACAAAAGTATTTTCACAATGTCCCCGTGACCGTACCTAGTTGCCACATGCAGCGGCGTATCTCCTTGTTCGTCAACCGCTTTAAGGTCAGCGCCCGAGTCTAGGAGTAAGTTCACATAAGTTACGTTGTCAATATTTGCTGCCAAGTGTAGCGGTGTAATTTTATCTATATTCGATATGTTAGGGTCTGCACCTCCATTTAGTAGTACTTGTATACTGCTTAAGCTATTGGAGACCACTGCTCGATGGAGAGGCGTGTCTCCATATACATTTTTATTATTTGGGACAGCACCTCTGTAAAGAAGCAGTTCAAGTATGTGGTTGTGCCCTTTTAACGTTGCGTGAAACAGCGGTGTATATCCGTATTTTTCTTGCACATTAATTTTTGCATCATAGTCCAGTAACAGTGTCACTATGGACTCGTCTCCCCGAAACGCCGCCACGTGAAGTGGAGTAGAGTTGTCTTTATTAGTCATATTTGGATCAGCCCCACACGTTAGCAGTAATTCTACAACTGCTGAAGTACTACCCAATGCGGCCAAATGAAGTGGTGTATTTCCGTCAATTGTTTTCGCGGTTATATTACTGCCAAAATTCAGCAGTAAATTTACCAAATATTCATCGCTATCAAGCGCGCAGTGAAGTGGTATAAAGCCTCTTTGGCCCATCATATTGACATCTGCCTCTCTATCCAGAAGTAGTTGTACCGTAGCCAGGTGATCTTGTCCCACCGCCACGTGTAGTGGTGCATTACCATTGGCGTCTGTCTTATTTATTACAGCGCCAAAGTCAAGCAATAGTTTCACATTATCTGTCTTTCCGCTTATTGATGCCAGGTGCAACGGTGTGAAGCCATGTTTGTTGACCAGGTTGACGTCAGCACCTCTATTTAACAACCGTACGACTATAGAAATATCCTCTAGTTGCGCTGCCAGATGCAGAGCTGTGTTCTCGTTTACATCCAAACCGTCGACATGTTCTCCCAAGTCCAATAGCTGGTTAATAACTGAGGGGTATTGTAGAGTGGCAGCGACGTGGAGGCGTGTACCGCTATCAACACTGATAACGTCGAGCGTTGCGCCGGCTGCCTGCAGCAACTGCGCAACCTCGGGATGCTGGCTCTCTGCCGCCAGATAAAGAGGCGTGACGCCGGTCGCGGTTGCTGCGTCAATGTCAGCGCCGTAGTCGAGCAATAATCGAGCGGCCTCCGCCAGTCCGCCTAATGCAGCCATGTGAAGTGGCGTGTGCTCTTCTTTATTCGTCGCGTTCACGTCGGCGCCTCTCATAAGAATCATTTCTATGACAGAAATCTCCCTCTGTTCCTCGGACAGGTGAAGCGTGGTTACTCTGGGCTTAGCCAATTTTGCCGAAGGTTCAATTGCGGACCTTTCAGTGTCGGTTGACACGTGACCGTAGATAACCACAATGTGTAGCGGCGAGTCGCCGTCTTGGTTACGCTTGTTCGGGTCAGCACCTCTGTCCAGCAGAAGTTTTATCATTAGAGCATCGCCAATTATGGCCGCATAATGAAGAGGTGTGAATTCTACGTAAGAGGTGGCATTGACGTCGGATCCGTTGTTGAGTAACCGCTCCGCCTCGTGTATATTATTGCTGATCGCTGCTCGGTGTAGAGGCGTGTTACCGTCCGAATCCGTAGTGTCATCGTGCGAGCTAGAGCCACTCTGTTCTCCGTACTCTCTACTAGTACTAGGGACGGGATCCGTGTCAGGGTTGGCTGCCATGTCTTCTGGCGCTGGTCTTTTACTGATCATAAGTAAGAGAGCTCGACTGGCGTGTTCTACAACAACAAAAAAAAGTTTTGCATTATTAAAAAAATTGTTACTAGTAAACCTGGAAATAATTAGGTATATTCCCTGCTAGTCCTAAATACCTACTCTTTTTATATTTATCGCTTTCTACATCGCGTTTTTACCTTTAAGGTACGGAACTGTTTATTACGTTAACGTGTTTGTTTTGGGAAAATATAATTTTAGTAGGCGGTTTTTTATCAGAAAAATAAATATTTTAAATTAGCTTTTTAAAAACAGTAATAGTAATTATAATGATATCCATTGATGGATGTTATTTACATGACTTAGGTATCCTTTATGAATCAGACACCGCCACGGATAAACGAAGGTCTTGACCCCTCTGTGATCTTGACAAAACATGTTACACAGGTTTTATGCAATATTATTTTTTGACGTCGCGTCGGCCTCGACAAATTTTTATTGGTCGATAAGTTTTGGCGATGCAAATTCGATTCGGTGATATTTGGAAGAAAGATTTAATACTATTCGAAAGTTTAGTGAAAATGAACATAACTGGTCAATTAGTTTGTCGAGAGAGAGAGCCTATGAATTTTTCCTAACTAGAGTAGTAAAAAAACTTCGAAAGTTCGTCTTCTCTTGATCGCTTAAGGAAACGAGAAGACATTATGTAATAAATGTTTTTGACCTTTCTTTCTTTGTTCTTTATAGACTAAAGTTATACAGTTATTCTCATTTACTCGTATATACATATAAATAGAGAGTATGCTTCAGTGGGAAAACGTGTGTAGGTATTTCAATCAGACGGCCCTTGGTTCGATCCCAGCTCTAGACCAATGACTTGTTTTTCAAGTTATGTGTGGATTTGCACTCGCTATACGGTGAAGGAAAACAACGTGAAATCGACACGTTTGAGGACTACCATATCCAAAGATGTGTGTTATCCGCACTTGACCAGTAAGATTGTGGCCTTATCTCTCTCCTTGTGAGAGAAGGCCCAGAGTCTCAGCAGTAGGAACGTTTAGTAAAGGCTGCTTATGCTATGCAATACATTTATGTATCTTTGTCAAGACAAATTATTATAGTTCGATTTCTCAGACACAAAAACATAAAAAAGCCTTTATTCTTTTCACATAATATTAAGTTTGTCACCTTCTTCTTTCATTATTACAATATTGAATACCGATCAGAAACTCTCTTTTTCTCAGAAACAAAGACAGTTCGCAAAAATGTTATCTCTCAGACTCTATTGACCATGAACTAATTTATAATACCTACCAACTTGGCAAATAAGATAAAATGTTCCAACATGTTATTTATTGTGATTCTTGGAACAAAAATCCAGCCTGTCAAGTTTTATTTACTGAAGAACACAACACTTTATTCAGTTATAATGTGACCAAAAAAAATCACTGCACTGATACTGTTATTCAAAGTTTACTAAAAAAGGCACACGTTTGGCGAGTATCAACCACATATGTACCTACTTAATACAGGCCTCAAGACACAACTTTATTTTGCTATCACTTTTCACACACTGAATTTAAACGCTTAGATACATATTCCATCTCTTACATAATCCATCTCCATCATCATGGTCCATGTTTTTTTTTTTATTAAATCCACAATTTAAAACTGACTGTGACTGAACTCTTGTCTGTTCACTAACGCGCCATGTTTTGCAATACGAAGTAGGTAGGATCTTACTATAGAGATATGTCGTAACGTCATCTGGCGTCGTTTATCAGTTTTTTTTTGGTTATTTAGAATAACTCATTAAATGTCTTTGACTTGCTAATAACGTGCGTAGAAAAATCTTGAATTTGCTTGTTTTTCGTTATGAGTCGTAAATGGTATGATATTTTTTAAAATATCGAAAGTATAGCTTAACGGCCTAAAAGATTCTAAAGAGTTTATACTTATTTTGGTACCAATCAGACTTGTAAATTAGAAATAAAACTAGGTCACAAAATCTAAAATTAAGCTTTTGAACCAATTTTATTTTCATATTGATAAGCCTGATTGGAACCAAAATAAATTTAAATAAATATTCATAGAGTGGTTCTTCAGACGGCCCTTAGCTTTAGATTTGTAACGAAAAAACTGAATATTCAAGATTTAGCCCTAATCTTGCTTTAACCTCTGTGTATTATTTATTTATTTATTTATTTTTGTCACCCTTCGTACAAAACCTTGTACAAAACCGTTCCCTTGGCATAGTTTCACACGAAAAGAAGTCATCGGTTACAATTTGATAAATGATAGAAAGCAATAAAAGTTATGATTACAACTGGGTATTTAACTTAGCTCTTATATATTCGTCTATAATATTTACTCATAGATCAGAGTACAGTCTCGCTTTTTCCTCAAATAATTTACATTCTGATAATTATTTTACATTGATATGGGTACGTTCAAATTAGACCAATACGAATTCAAACAAAATTGGTCTAGTATTTTTTAAATGGAAGTTGTTATCTAATTTGTAATTCTCTAATTTCATTCAAACAAACTCGCGTAAAAACGGCTCGTTTAATCACTCGTTGTCATAAAACATAACTAGATATAATGAATAACGTAGCGATGTTATAGCTTGTAGATAACCAGGTCGTCGGCGGGGGCGTGTGCTGCTCCGGGAGGCCCGGAGACCTACAACATGGCAGAGAAAAAGGATTTGGAGGCCGTGAGTTACATTTTCATACTTATTACATAACTAATTCAGTCTGTTTTTTTATGACGGATAGGAAAGCGCTTGATCGAAACTCACCTGATGATAAGTGATGTTGCGATCTAGGGTGGAGCGCGCTTGCCTAGAAGAAACCGATTCAGTCTCGCCTTGAAGACAGTAAGGTTATAATAGTTCAGAGGGAACAGTTCCACAGTTTAATGGTCTGCACAATAAATGTGGAAGCGAAACGCTTCGTACGGATTTTTGGAACTTCAACTGTATAGCGGTGCCTCCTAGCCGTCTCCCTGCTCGTCCGATAATGGAAAGGGGCTGGAGGAATTAGCTGATGCAATTCAGACGCGCACTCTGGTGTTGTGTTTCAGTCAGTAAGTCTGAGAATCGGCTACTATCTATTTTTTATACCCCTAAGTGATAAGGGCTGTTCACTCTTAAATATATTTTTTAATTTTTGGACAAAAAAAATATTTTATTTTTTTTATAATGTGGCATTAAAAATACACAATAAGAACCCTAAATGTTTACTTTGTTATCATCAAACCCTATTTTTTATGGGCCATTTTAGTATTTTAATCATTTTTTATCCCGCTCGATAACTGATCAATCATATTTTGCTTTTAACTGTACTTAAGGCAAAACAACGTTTGCCGGGTCATCTAGTTTGTAATAAATTTGATGATATCATGCTTTTTTTTTAGTATAATGATATGATTATTATTTCAATTATTATCTTAGCCTGTAAGAATTTAAATCATAACAAGACACTATTATGTCACGATGTAATAATATTATTGGAATCTGCATAAACTGAAGAAGGACATATTGTTCTAGTAAGGGCATAGTGAACGATTAGCACTTTCCTATTAGTATTTTAATGTACTACTTATATTGATGCAGGGCGAGCCAGAGCTGGAGTGTGCCCGCAAGCCGATGGAGTTGCCGACGCTGCCCAAAGCCCTCACCTTCGAAGAGAAGAAATACCTTTTGGCGGTCGAGAGGGGAGACATGCACAATGTCCGGAGGTAACTCATACTTTGTTTAAGCTATGAAGCGACGACGGTCTGCCTCCATCTAGCAAAGGGATATTCCCCCGGACAGATGTTGTGTCCGGAGACGGCCGTCCGACGGTCGGTTGTAGCTTGGGCCACGCGCACGTACGCGCGTTGAAAATACCGTTTGCGCGATTTAGGATAAGCGCTCTGATTGGTAGCGGGCGATGAAGTGCGACAGAGACGCCACAATGCCTTCATTTATAGTACGGGAGCCAATGATGTTATATGTACAGCTCAATGACGGGAGCTAGCAACGTTTGAAAAGTAAGAATTTTAGGTCAGCTGATTTTGTGATATGTCGTTTATCTTGCACTTTCGGTTAGACACTGGGCACTCTGGCTGGCGGTAGCGGTTGCGTTCATTAGTGCGCATCCTACCTGTCCAGGTAATAATCCTGGATTTTAAAAACATTTTAGAAGGCCTAATTATTGTTTTCTTTTTTGTGTTTAAATAAGTCTACGTGACATACTTTTTTTATTGCCAGACATTTTTGACAATGCTAAGTGGCATTTTCACCTGGGCGCTATATCGGATGACACGTTAAATTGTAGGTCCCGGCTGTTAGTCTTAGTACAAAAAGTCGTTAAGCCAAGTCAGAGGCTTTCGGGCGGCTTGAAAACTCGACACCAGAGCTTGGCCACTTAGCTCATACGAAGAAGAAGAATTAACTATCTCAATAAAGCACGGCAGCGTGTATAATATGTTTAAATCTAAGAGATAGACTAATGAGAATCACTTCGTTTTAACCTTGTTATTCTGCAGAATAACAAGGTGAAAATGCCACTTGGAAAACGACAGTCTTGTGCATGGTCACCCATTCAAACACTGTCCGCATCGATCGTTGCTTAGCTTCGATCTCCAAAGGTTCCAAGAATGGAGTTCTTCTGTTCGGAGGTAAAGTAAAATCTTTTGTTTGAAGAAGTATTATTTTGATCTATGTCAAGTAATCATTTGATTTTAAAATACTTGTAATTAATCCCTATAATAATATACTTCTAATTAATCCCTATAATAATATACTTATAATTAATCCCTATAATAAGATACTTGTAATTAATCCCTATAATAATGTACTTATAATTAATCCCTATAATAATGTACTTATAATTAATCCCTATAATAATATACTTGTAATTAATTCCTATAATAATGTACTTATAATTAATCCCTATAATAATATACTTGTAATTAATCCCTATAATAATATACTTGTAATTAATCCCTATAATAATGTACTTATAATTAATCCCTATAATAATGTACTTATAATTAATCCCTATAATAATATACTTGTAATTAATCCCTAGGCTGCTGCAAAAAGCTCATCGTCAGAAGCACATCGACATCAATTGCGTGGACTCGCTCGGCCGCGGTTCCTTGACCCTGGCTATTGACGGAGAAAACCTGGAGATGGTGGAACTGCTAGTCATCATGGGAGTGGATACTAAGGTATCTTCTTCATCTTATTATTTATTCTTTTTTTTGGTCTTTATTTTTGTATCTAAATAAAAACACACACACACACACACACACAAAAAAACCTTACAAATAGTAAATTTAATCTAAATCAGTGTCCGCGGATAAGGTCACTAAAATGCTGGCGGCATTACCTCGCTGGATCGCCAAGCATAAACGTTGGCCGAGGTAAGCGCCAGCTCTTGGATCATTTGTTCTGTCCACCAGCCGTTTGGACAGATCAAATGAAAATCAATCTTTATTTTTTAGAACTTGAGGTTTTATATTTTTTACACTGCGTGTGTGTCTTTCTGTGCCATCGTAGCTCCGAAACGGACGAACCGATATTTTTTGCGCTTCTTTATGTTTATAAAAATCGGTCCAAAATGGCTGTCGCTACAAAATTGCGTATTAAATATTATATTGCAACTACCCCAATACACTAAGATTCATATCAAACTAAAGATTCCGTTTCTTTATTATGCTGTAGGTTTTAATTTTTTTTAAGTTATCCTTGTTTCATAAGAGCTAGGTAAGTGGCTGGGCTTGGGTGTCAGGAGTTTTCAAGCTCGAATAAAAATTACAATAAATAATTAATACTAATGTCTAATAGTGAGTGCACAAAAGGAGCAGCATAATAGTTTTCAATTTGCTCCTTAACACTTTGTAGGCATAATACAAATATGAATATGTGGCGTCTGGTGTGGCGTCTCTGTCGCACTTCATCGCCCGCGACCAATCAGAGCGCTTGTCCTGAATCGCGCAAACGGTATTTACAGCGCGCGTACGACGGGTTCAAGCTACAATGCATGACCGTCGGACGGCCGTCTCCGGACACAACATCTGTCCGGGGGGATATCCCTTTGCTAGATGGAGGCAGACCGTCGTCGCTCCATATTGGTGACCCCGACGTGATCCGATTATCCGCTGTTGGTCTCTTGGGTCCCGACTCACTGTGGACACCAGCTACCCAGTCTCGACTCACTGAGGCATTGGGAGCGCTCTAGACTTTCACCTCGGAACTCTGATCGGCGCACGTCATACAAAAAAACACCTTCAGGACTCCGTTCTCCTTGGGGGAGTGGTGTGGCGTCTCTGTCGCACTTTATCGCCCGCGACCAATCAGAGCGCTTGTCCTGAATCGCGCAAATGGTATTTACAGCGCGCGTACGACGGGTTCAAGCTACAATGCATGACCGTCGGACGGCCGTCTCCGGACACAACATCTGTCCGGGGGGATATCCCTTTGCTAGATGGAGGCAGACCGTCGTCGCTCCATAAATACATTGATTCTGTTGTCAGGACGCGTTGCTGCAGGCCATCAATGCAGAGTTCGTGGAGGCGGTGGAGCTGCTCTTAGAACATGAAGAACTCATTTATAAAGATGGAGAACCATACGTGAGTTATTTTATAGTTTAATGACTTTACTTTGTGAAAAGCAAAATTGGATGAAAGAAAATCTGTGATATACGCTAAATATTTCCGATTTTCCTTCCAGTTATTAATTAGCTATTTTTAGTATTTACTATGTTCATTAATTCAATATTTAAGAGCTGGGCTCTTGTCCGTGGAGATTTTTTCCAGGTAGTTCTGTCTTCGGCCAAATCCTTGACCTCCCTATACGACATGACTTTCGCCTTCTCCTTAATTTACTATTCAACCTTAAAAATTATTAACCCATTAGCTTAATAATTAATTAACTATAATCTAGCGATTTTCAAGGCGAAACTATTCCTTCTACATAGGTAAGCGCGCTCCACCGTAGACCTCAATGTCACTTCCCATCACGTGAATTGTGGTCAAGCGCTGACATAATTAGAGTAAAAAAATGGTTGCCTGTAAAGTCGGTTTTACGGGCGAAGATTTTACGTGACAACGTCTGCCGCGTGCTGCGCGCGCGGCAGACCGATCATAGTTGAGTGGGAGAGAGACGCAAGGCATTCGGCGGGCCTCTCTCTCGTTCGGTGACTCATCGTAACGTTACCGGGCGTTACACTTTTTCATAAGTGACTCCCAGCCGCAACCTAATTTAAGACGTTGTCACGTCAAAAAATTACGTATATTCATATTAATTCAACTAGATTTTGCAAATCTATTTGTTGAAAAATAGCTTTATTTTTTTGTAATTTTTTCCATAGAGTTGGCAGAAAGTAGATCCAAACACAGCGATGTTCACATCAGACATCACGCCTCTAATGTTGGCAGCACATAAAAACAACTACGAGATCATCAAGATACTGCTAGACAGGGGAGCAGCTCTACCCAACCCGCATGATGTTAGGTATGTATTCTCCCACTTAGTTCTGAGGCTCTTTTCTTACTAGGCTAGGCTCTTTTCTTACTAAGCTAGGCTCTTTTCTTACTAGGCTAGGCTCTTTTCTTACTAAGCTAGGCTCTTTTCTTACTAAGCTGGCCTCTTTTCTTACTTGGCCAGGCTCTTTTCTTACTAGGCTAGGCTCTTTTCTTACTAGGCTAGGCTCTTTTCGTACTACGCTAGGCTCTTTTCTTACTAGGCTAGGCTCTTTTCTTACTAGGCTAGGCTCTTTTCTCACTAGGCTAGGCTCTTTTCTTACTAGGCTAGGCTCTTTTCTTACTAGGCTAGGCTCTTTTCTTACTAGGCTAGGCTGTTTTCTTACTAGGCTTGGCTGTTTTCTTACTAGGCTAGGCTGTTTTCTTACTAGGCTAGGCTCTTTTCTTACTAAGCTAGGCTCTTTTCTAACAAGGCTATGCTATTTTCTTACTAGGCTAGGCTCTTTTATTACAAGGCTAGGCTCTTTTCTTACTAGGCTATGCTCTTTTCTTACTAGGCTAGGCTCTTTTCTTACTAGGCTAGGCTTTTTTTCTTACTAGGCTAGGCTGCGGCTTCTCTAATATAAGTAAAACGATCCAACTGGATCATTGCTGAAGCTGTGTAGGTTTATAATAGGTTTTTTAACATTCTAGATGCGGCTGCGACGAATGTATCCGGGATTCAACTGAGGACTCGCTCCGTCACTCTCTATCACGGCTGAACGAGTATCGCGCTCTCGCTTCCCCATCTCTGATAGCTCTCTCTTCCACGGATCCTATACTAACTGCCTTTCAACTGTCGTGGGAACTTCGGAATCTAGCTTTTGCTGAACAGGTAATTATACCTATTAGGTAATGCCTGGAAGAGATCGATTAAAGTGATAAGGCCGCCAATTGTGGCACACTATTTTTATTTTATTTAAAATCTTTATTTTAGTTTAAATAACTTTTGTGTCCAATAGAGTCATCTCTTTCTAATCTTTCTAATCTATATTATACAAATATAATTTATGTATTACATTTTTTATTCACATTGTTGAACACTTTAAAAAAAATATCATGAATAAAAATATTCTATGAACAATCCCGGATACAACATCTGTCCGGGGGGATATCCCTTTGCTAGATGGAGGCAGACCGTCGTCGCTTCATCGCTCCATACATATTTGTTCTTTTAATATTTGTCTCCAGGAATCCAAAGCGGAATATCTTGAGCTCCGACGTCAAGCCCAGCAATTTGCCGTAGACCTTCTAGACCAATCTCGGAGCTCTCAAGAGTTGGCCATCATCCTGAACCATGACCCTGAAGAACCGGCCTTCGTCGAGGGAGAGCATATGAAGCTAGCCAGGTTGGAACAGGCTATCAATTTTAAGCAGAAAAAGGTACGAATCCTACTAAACATATACTAGTTATGTATATGTAAATGATACCAAAACAAATCATTTATTACTTACAAAATAGGTACAAATGTGGTGTTATTTAAATAAGTTGCCCTATTCTTACCGTCAGTCATGCAAGATTACAATTGTCATTTAATAAAATAAAAAATAAAAATAAAAGTCCAATTCAGGAAAAAAATCCAATCATTAAATTTCAAACAAAATTATTTTTAAAATTCTCTTTAAAATTAAAAATTGACTGTATGTTACATATTACTTATTTTATCACTAAAGAAATCCTTAACATTATAATAGCACTTACACACCAATAAGTCAAACAACTTTCTTTTGAAAATAAAAACTTTTCAGAAGACACATTGCTTATAAAACGCATAACGTAAAATATACCTATGTTATGGGTTGTAATAAAAAATCTAAATAACAGTTCAAAAATAGAATAAAAGGGATGAAATTTAATGCTCTTTCTCTCATTACTCTAAAATTTTCGAAAACTTGAATACGTTTCCGAGAAACAACCGAATAAAATACTTGAGTTACCGAAAAAATATAATCTGGCATAATGTCTATGTATGGGAATGTATGGGAAAAACTAACTGCCAATACACGCGCTAACGCCTATTTTGGCTGCTGGTGCAGAATTGACTAAATACAAGTATATTTAATTTTGTTTGTCAAAATAACTGATTAAATTTGAATTCAAAAGTGTCCAAAACCAACCATGTTTTTAAAACTTTGTAAATTGTTCGTAAGACATCTTAATAATTTCGTGCACGCGCGGATCTCTTCGGCGTATAATAAATACAAGCTGTTGCCCGCGGCTCCGCCCGCGTGTGTCATCATTTTAAAAAGAATAATTCTTTCGTACATATTTTATTGATATCTTGAAATGTTTTCGCAGCGCACGCAACGGAAGCTCTCAAAGATTAATAATTTTCCCCGTTTTTTTCCACATTTTCCATTATTTCTCCGCTCCTAATAGTTGCAGCGTGATGTTATATAGCCTAAAGCCTTCCTCGATAAATGGTCTATTCAACACAAAAATATTTTTTCAATTCGCAACCAGTAGTTCCTGAGATTAGCGCGTTCAAACAAACAAACTCTTCCGCTTTATAATATTAGTATATATTAAGTGTGACCGTTTTAATGTTATTAATTCCAGTTTGTGGCCCACCCTAACATCCAGCAACTTCTAGCAGCGATCTGGTACGAGGGAGTACCAGGGTTTCGCCGCAAAACTGCCATGGAGAAAATTATGATAATCTGTCGGGTGGCATTACTGTTCCCGTTTTACTGTTCGCTTTACATGGTAGCCCCCAACTGCAGTACCGGAAAGCTAATGCGAAAACCGTTCATGAAGTTTTTGATACATGCGTCGAGTTATCTCTTCTTCTTACGTGAGTGTTATTTTATTCTATTATATATATTCTTCACACTCAATAGGCTTGCGCTTGACTACATTTCGCCTAATGTTAAGCGATTATGTGATCTATGAAAGAATGTGCTTGTCTATAAATAGATTTACTTATGCCTTGATAACTGCAATAATAAAGTAAATCACGGGTTTTTATGCATGATAGTATTGCGCTTGACCACAACTCACCTGATGTTAAGTGTTGTTGCGGTCTAGGATGGAGCGTGCTGGCCTAGAAGAAACTGGTTCCGTCTCGCCTCGACAGTAGGGTTAATTAAGTAGTTTTGTCACGGCGTTCCACAGTTTGGCAGTCCGCAATTCAATAGTTAGTCGTCATAATAACAATTACACGTAATAACCTGAAGAGAACTGAAGGAATAAAAGTACCTAATGTGTAGAAATTTAAATAAAAATCAAAAAGTTAAGGGATTCCAATAGAATATTTTATTTTTAAAGAACATTCTTCAATTATTCGTCTTTTTGCTGAAATTTGCTTGCTTAGTCCATAATCGATGTATTTTCTAAAAAAATATTAGAAAAGAAAGTAATGTCAGTAAAAAAAAATAGTTTTGTACCGGGAGGCGGTTTTCACAAAAAGAGAAGAAGTTTGCTACGTTAAATTTATTTTTTAATTTAAAATAAAACTTAAAAAAAGTTACAACTTACAGTTGATATTAATTGGTTTGCTAGTGTAGGGCATCAGGGGGAAATCAAAGAGACGGTTCCCAAAGTGGCCTTTCGCAAACTCTTTGCTAGTCAGATCTGAAGATTCATCAATACCAAACACAACTCCGCCATATGAATTTTTCTCATTAAAATCGGCAATTTTTTTTTTGAAAATATCGTATCGTTTCAAAGTTTCCGTCAAGCTTGAGTATTTCTTGTTATAATCTCTAATGAACTTCTCAAAAAGTTTAGGCGCATCTTTCTGGCGGTAATACGGTGGTCTTGCCAAGCTTAAACAAACAAAAGTTAAAACAATAGTTAATATTGCGACTCTCATTGTGACTGGCACGTTTAACAACTGCTCTTGTAAGCGGGCGAATGTAATACTCAAGTTTCGATTACGTTATTTATTACGGTGTTTACTTACATAAGTACTTATTTTGTGTCCAGTTTAATGTATTGATATTTTCTAAAATCAATTTGTTGCGTGAAATTTAAAAATAAATATTACGATTGGAATATTACATACTATTATTTGACACGGCTTAATAAGAAAATACTAACTATTGCCCGCGGTGTCATCTACGTTAATCCTGGATTAAAAGTTGTTTGTGTGCTAGTCCAGATTGTTTTTTTTTTAAACATTACTGTTGAGCGTTTGTTCAGCAACGCCTTTTTAAGGGTTCCGTACCTAAAAGGTAAAAACGGGACTCTAATACCAAACCTCTGCTGACTGTCTGTCTGTCTCCAGGCTGTATCTCAGAAACCGCAATAGGTAGAAATTTGAAACTTACACAAGATATGTAATTTTCGTGCCGAAGAAGAAATCTATCAGAAATCAGAAGAATAAATTGAAGGTTAATAATAATTGGTTGGTAATGTTTATTGTTTTGCAAAATCATTAATAAATAATGTTTTCGATTTAGTTTTGAATCTTTATAACAAGTATCGATATTAAGTTGTAAAAATAAATTCACTTAAGTTAACTAAAAAAAATGTAAACGTAATTTGTTTTATAGTTACTCGTGAAATTAAACTAGCTTATATTCATAATATTACATATGAAATTGGCGTTTTTCGTACTGGCTACTTTAATCACAAATTTCTTCTCTTTGGTAAGTAATTCCAAATTCAAATTTGTACAGCTATAGACTCATGTATTTGGGCTTCGATGATCGTCATTCATTTGTTTTTTTTTCTTCTGTTTTCTTCTGTTTGCGTCACTCATTTTACAAAATGGAAAACTAAAATATCGCATTATTTACGAGTACGTGTTCCGCCGTGACACTAGTGCTGCGGAAACAACTCGAAGGGTGAATGATGTGCATGGCAGTCGTGTTGCAAAAGAAAACACAGTTCGTTTTTGGTTTCAACGTTTTCGTTCTGGAAATTTCGACCTGCAGAACAAGCCCCGTGGACGGCCTGAGACTCAAGTTGATAATGAAGAGTTGAAGGCTATTGTGGAAGCGGATCCATCGCAAACTACGTTCGAGTTAGCTGCAGGCTGCGATGTTAGTGATAAAACTGTTTTAATTCTCTTGAAGAAAATTGGGAAGATTAAAAAGCTTGAAAGGTGGGTACCTCACGAATTGACTGAAGCAAACCGGCAAACGCGCGTCGACTGCTGCGTTACATTACTAAACCGGCACAATAATGAAGGTATTTTAAACCTAATCATTACTTGTGATGGAAAATGGTTTCCTTACGATAATCGGAAGCGTGGACTAGTGCCGGTATTGTTCATTACAGTTTTCTCAAATCTGGCCAGACTATTACAAACAACCTAGGCTGGTCAATCGCTCTACGCCACTGCTGCTTCACGACAACGCTAGACCACACACTGCGCAACAGACGGCAACTAAATTAGAAGAGTTTCAATTGGAAAGCCTAAGACATCCTCCGTACTCCCCGGACCTTGCTCCAACAGATTACCATTTTTTCGAAATTTGGATAACTTCTTGCAAGGGAAAAAATTCAACTCCGATGGGGCAGTCCAAATCGCCTTCAAAGATTTTATTGATTCCCGTCCGACTAGTTTTTTTAGGAAAGGGATCAATGAACTACCTATGAGATGGCAAAAGCGCATAGAAAATAATGGTTTATACTTTAATTAATTAAATATATTATATTAAAAAATATTCGACTTTTGTTCCTCCCATACAAAACGCCAATTTCATATATAAGGACCTAATATCATAATATTTAACATGCTAACGGTCATAGCTTTTAAAGAGAGTACCAACTTACGTAATTGTGTTGCAAAATGTAAGTATGTTGTTAAACGACCTCGTTGGCGTAATGGTTACCATACCGGACTGCCAATCAGAAGGTTTCGGGTTCGATTCCCGGCACGGCTAACATCATTGTGCTTAACTAAATTTGTTGGCTGTGGGTCTGGGTGTTAAATATGTATGTATCTATATAAAAAATGTATGTATGTTTATGTAGGTTATCAGTTGTGCTAGCTACTATAACACAAACTAGAAATGGTTCAGTGTGGTGCCGTTTGTGAAATGTGTAAAAAAAACCCTTCGTGAACAGTTTACAAAGTTTAATTATTTTCGAAACGCTGTGGGGGAGTTTTTAACTACCATACTGTATATCTGTGTCTTATAGTCGTCACTATTCGTTCGGTTGTGAAAAGGGCCGGGGGGAATTAGCTCGTGTAATTCCGACGCACACTCACCAAAATTCTACCTGTAGAATACTGTTAGACTCGCAACCTTGCTGCGTTGCTCTAAACGTTTCGCATTGCACAAGGAGTCAATACCTATGCCTTTCTTGACCCTCCAATTGTCTCCAACGGCTGAAGCTGGTATTTGGTAGAGCTATCCAATAGGTGCTAACATTAGATTTAGATAGAGTAGCTGTTCCGATGTGCAGTTACATCGTACCTTTAGATGCCCAGCTTTTTGTCTGCTAGACTCAATGTTGCGAGCGAAATGCGAGCCAAAGGTGAGGTTTAGAGTTAAGATAAAGATATTAGTTTTTATGCATAGGAATATCTCTCTATATCTCGTTAAATGGCCGAACAGGGCAATTTAAACACTTACCCTAATGATGTGCTTTGTGTGACGTCACAGCTATCTACTTTTGAAAAACAAACAAGTGGGTTGTGGTGAAAATGATGAAAGTTATAAAATGACAACTATTACAATAATGGAACTTTCTTCTTCACGTGTGCAACCAAAGAGTGTGTTAGTGGAATTGACTTATGATTTTCTTTATAAAACTGGATTAAGCTCAACATTAGCTTGTATTCAACCATAATTTTGCATTAATTAGTGCATATACCTAACAATTCAATAGTTAGTCGTCATAATAACAATTACATGTAATAACCTGAAGAGTGCTGAAGGAATAAAAGTACCTAATGTGTAGAAATCTAAATAAAAATCAAAAAGTTAAGGGATTCCAATAGAATATTTTATTTTTAAAGTACATTCTTCAATTATTCTTCTTTTTGCTGAAATTTGCTTGCTTAGTCCATAATCGATGTATTTTCTAAAAAAATATTAGAAAAGAAAGTAATGTCAGTAAATAAAAATAGTTTTGTACCGGGAGGCGGTTCTCACAAAAAGAGAAGAAGTTTGCTGCGTTAAATTTATTTTTTAATTTAAAATAAAACTTAAAAAAAGTTACAACTTACAGTTGATATTAATTGGTTTGCTAGTGTAGGGCATCAGGGGGAAATCAGGGATACGGTACCCTAAGTGGTCTTTCTCAAACTCTTCGCTGGTCAGATCTGCAAAATCATTTATATCGAACACAGCTTCGCCATATGAATTTTTCTCATTAATATCGGCAAGAGTTTTTTTGAAAATATCGTATCGTTTCAAAGTTTCCGTCAAGCTTGAGTATTTCCTGTTATAATCTCTAATGAACTTCTGAAAAAGTTTTGGTGCATCTTTGTGGCGGTAATACGGCGGTCTTGCCAAGCTTAAACAAACAAAAGATAAAACAATAGTTAATATTGCGACTCTCATTGTGACTGGCACGTTTAACAACTGCTCTTGTAGGCGGGCGAATGTAATACTCAAGTTTCGATTACGTTATTTATTACGGCATATACTACGGTGTATACTTACAAAAGTATTTATTTTGTGTTCAGTTTAATGTATTGATATTTTCTAAAATCAATTGGTTGCGTGAAATTTAAAAAAAATATTATGATTGGAATATTACTTACTATTATTTGACACGGCTTATAATAAGAAAAATACTAACTATTGCCCGCGGTGTCATCTACTACTTTTAATCCAGGATTAACATCCTGGATTAAAAGTAGTCTGTGTGCTATTCCAGATTGTTTTTTTTTAACATTACTGTTGAGCGTTTGATCAGCAACGCCCGTTAAGGGTTCCGTACCTAAAAGGTAAAAACGGGACCATATTACTAAGCCTCCGCTGTCTGTTTGTCTGTCTGTCTGTCTCCAGGCTGTATCTCAGAAACCGCAATAGCTAGAAATTTGAAACATCACAAGGTATGTCATTCTCGTGCCGAAGAAGAAATCTATCAGAAATCAGAAGAATCAATTGAAGGTTAATAATAATTGGTTGGTAATGTTTATTGTTTTGCAAAATCATTAATAAATAATGTTTTCAATTTAGTTTTGAATCTTTATAACATGTTTCTTTGTCGATATTAAGTTGTAAAAAATAAATTCACTGCTGTTTAGAGAAAAAAAAATGTAAACGTAATTTGTTATTTAGTTATATGTGAAATTAAACTAGCTTATATTCATAATATCATTTATTTTAACATGCTAACAGTAATACCTTTAAAAGAGAGTACCAACTTATGTAATTGTGTTGCAAGTAAATTATTATTCACTTTCGTGAACAGTTTACAAAGTTTAATGATTTTCAAGTATGTACTTGGGAATAAATAAGTAGATAAACGACTTCCTTGGCTTACTGGTTACTATGCCAGACTGCCAACAAGAGTCCCGGGTTCGTCTCCCGGCACGGCCAACATCTTTGTCATTAATTTACTGTCGAAGTTCCGAGGATTCGCACAAAGCGTTTTCCTTCGGCCTTCATTGTGAGAACTGCGAAGCTTTGGAACTCTCTTCTTTTTCCCGAGAAGTACAATTTTGGTGGTCTTCAAATCTAGAGTAAATATGTTCCTTCTATTTTCGCGTAGAAAACGGTCACACTTACTTATTATTAAAAGTTGGAATGAGTTCAACTAGGGTTTCTCATTTCTCGACCTTTTTTATTTCCCGGAGCACGAGAATTCTCGACCACTTTTTCCCGGGAATTCTCGGGTTGCCGAGAAATACGATTTGTTTTAAATATGTGTGATTTAGCAATAAAACTACGTTTTGTATGATATAATCAACAATATTTATATTTATTTTCACGTCGTGTGACTTGAAAATTTTAAATAAGCGAACTAAACTCTAGCGAGATCTTTTTAATCAATATTTATACAAACAATAAGGATTAGTGTTTTTCGTTGGAAAATTAAATAAAATATCTTCTAAAAACAAAATCTTCATGTGACCACAATAAAATTTAGTACCTTACACACTCTTCTTCTTCTTCTCCTTTACCATTTCCCACTAGGTGGGGTCGGCACAGCCTGTTTTTCTCTTCCACGCCACTCTATCAGCCGTCATCTCCACATTCACTCCCTTCTCATTCATATCCTCCTTCACACAATTCATCCACGTCTTCTTTGGTCTACCTCTCCTTCCGCTACTTCTTACAATCATATCCATACTTCTTCTAGTCACATGCATCTCCTCTCTACGCATTACATGTCCGTACCACGCTAACCGTCCACTCTTCACTTTCTCTGGCGCCACTTTCAAACTTCCTCTAATATACTCATTTCTTACCGTGTCCATTCTTGTTACTCCACACATCCATCGCAACATTCGCATCTCTGCCGCATGCAATCCTCTCTCATGCACTACTTTCGTCGCCCAACACTCGGATCCATACAATACGACAGGTCTAATGATCAGTAGGTCTAGTACCTTACACACTAAGTAAATTATATAGTGTGTAAACCTTACACTAAGTTTATTTTTACAATTATGCAACATAAAACGACAGTATTTAAATTGTATATAAAAAATAACAATCAGACTAGCTTAATAATTACGAGTAAAGTAGGTACTTTAGTTTGGTCTTTGTATATACTATTCAATATTTGTTATAAATGGACAGTCTACGAACGAAACGGGAAGGGGGCGGGGGGCACTGTCGGTCACTCGCACACCGCGTGATAGAGCCAGGCGCGAGCGCAGGCGCGTTATTATGTTTTTGAAATTTTTGACTGAATTTCTCGATTTCTCGATTTCTCGACCACTTTTTTCTCGTCTCGAGTAAAGCAAAATTTCCCGGGAATTCTCGGTTCGAGAATTCTCGTAGAGAAACCCTAAGTTCAACACTCAGCGTGCAGTGCACGCGCAGATCTCGTCAGCGGCGGTCCGTGTAACACTCGCCCCTGAAGATGGTGCTCGGAAAGCACCGAAACTGTTCGACTCATTCCAACTTTTAATAATAAGTAAGTGTGACCGTTTTCTACGCGAAAATATTAAGATGCCTTACCTGAACAGTTTACAATGTTTATGTTCCTTCTAGACAAGCGTGATACATCGTAGACCACAGTCAAGCTTAACATCAGGCAAGTTGCGGTCAAATGTAAGCCTATTCATCAATAAAACAAACAAAATAACAGTATCTCTTGGAGACTGCCGAATCACACTGTTAAGTGCTAAGCGACATATTCTTCCACTTGAGGGTGGTTGGTAGGCAGTCGAGCACTGAAAAATTATCTACCAGCACTATGCTTCCTTCACGATGTTTTCTTAGTTAATTTTAATTTAGTGGTTGATAAATGTATTTTGACCCAATTTTTTTCCCTGTTTTATGGGAAATGATTATCATAATTAAGCGATCATAATTTAAATAAGGAAAAATGAAACATTTATTTTGTGACAATAACAACAAAGAAAATAATAGAGCCTAGTAGAGCCTACTAAGAAGCCTAGCTTAGTGATTGATTAAAGTAATTTGACTACAGCTATTCCCAAATCCATTGGAAGTGATTACACTAAGCATATCAGATTTGCTTCCATCGATAAAATGTTAGTATAAAAATCTTGATTATAGTGTCTTGTCCCCAGTGATATTGATCCTGGTGTCGCAAAGAGCGGAAGTGCAAGCCATACAGCTGTTTGGCCCCGAGTGGATGGTCAAGGAGTTAGAAAAGGAGCTACTCAAACAACGCGGGAATGGACCTACCTATCTAGAACTGGTCGTCGTGGTCTATGTGCTTGGTGAGTTTTTCTATCATCAGTTTTACGACACACCTGACTGGTACTGAATTATTGTTACTATTTTTAGGGTTCCGTACCTAAAAGGTAAAAACGAGACCCTATTACTAAGCCTCCGCTGTCTGTCTGTCTGTCTGTCTCTAGGCTGTATCTCAGAAACCGCAATAGCTAGAAAGCTAAAACTTTCACAAGACATGTATTTCTCGTGCCGCTATAACAACAAATACTAAAAATTTAAAAAATTGATATTAAGGGGGTCCCCATAATATAAACGTGTTTTTTTCCTATTTTTTTGCTATATATCAATACCGGTAGGTGCTTGACACTTCTAATTTTCACAAAATATACAAATGTATATTAGCTATCAAATTAAATTATAAAATTTTAATAAAATAAATAATTAAAATTAAAAAAATTAATTAATATAATTAATAATAGAGGAGGCTCCCATACAACAGTGGTACGGACCCCTTCATGCGCGAGCCCAACTCGCACTTGGCAAATTATTTTTTACACATTACAGCTAGGCATTTGACTAGAGCGAGTAATTACATAATTAAGCTGGTGACATGGTACATAGGCTGGTGATAGTTAATGTTCCGGCAGCCTCCTTGAGAGCCAGATATTCCAGACTAGGCATACTCTGTCTAGGCCAGAGCGACGCTGATTCGTGTGGTTACGCGCCTTACTGGTCAAATGCCTATAATCTGAACCCCGATTTAAAGCATGACAAGTCTGGAATTCATATTTGATTTTGTTGTTGTTACTGTATGAAACTACTATCCTAAAAAATATAAATACTAATAAAGTTTGTGGTTATGTATTTGTAAGTATGAAAGCTTCACGCTCAAACTGGTGAGCCGATTGGAGTGATATTTGGTATGAAGGTTTGGTTTACAGTTTGGATCTTGGCTTAGCAAATAGACTAAACATTAACTCGGATAATTCTGGATAACACTGAGGAGCGTAGATAGTAGCAGTATCAAGTTAAGAACAGTTCAATAAGCAAAGTTGTGTTAGTGAATTTAATTAAACGAAAAATATTCTCATTTTATCAACACAAATCATTTTGAGTGCCCTGATGAGTTCTAAAGTTTTACGTAACAAAGTAAGTTAGTACAAAACTTTTCAACTAACCAGTTTTTTTTATTTTATGTTTTGCTTTTAACCAACCCTCTGACTTAAGTCAAATTCAAATCAAATTCAAAATTCAAATTCAAATCAATTCGCCGGAGACTTTGTTCAGTACCAAACACAGTTGTATCAACTAACCTATTTGCTTCCCAGGATTCATTTGGGAAGAGACACAAGAGATCTACATCGAAGGCATACGCTCCTATCTCAGGAACATGTGGAACTTTATCGACTTCACCAGAAACTTCCTATACGTGAACGTCGCCATGCTTCGTACTGCCGCATACCTTCAGCAGATCACCGAGATCCGCCGGGATCCGCAGACCAAGTTCATCGCTAGAGAGAACTGGGATGCCTTTGATCCACAACTCATTGCCGAGGGGTTGTTCGCTGCGGCTAATATATTCAGGTAACTGTATAATCATAGTTATTCTTTCTAATTATAGTGATTTGAGGATCCAAATCTTACCCTTTTATTTTAGTTCTTAATACTATGCTATTATTTGGGGACCTAAATCTTACACTTTTATTTTAGTTTTTATTACTATGCTATTATTCGGGGACTTGAATCTTACACTTTTACATTAGTTCTTAATACTATGCTATTATTCGGAGACCTAAATCTTACTTTTATTTTAGTTCTTATTACTATCCTATTATTTGGGGACTTGAATCTTACACTTTTATTTTAGTTCTTCTTACTATGCTGTTATAATTAAAGTAATTATGTTCAACAGTGCTTTGAAGCTGGTACATTTGTTCTCAATCAACCCACACTTGGGGCCGCTACAGATTTCTCTCGGACGGATGGTCATCGATATTGTCAAATTTTTCTTCATCTATAGTTTGGTGCTGTTCGCTTTCGCTTGTGGTAAGTTTATGTTGTAAAGACCTCACTTTTGTATAAACACAACTTTGTACAAACATTTATATTGTTACGAGCTTAATCTTGCATAAAACTAATCTTAATTAATAGCATCACACAAGAGACCTAGCTCCAGCAAACACAGGGTATCCTGCTACAGGAGCTAGGCACCACACTTCCACAACTTTCAATACAAATATTACAGATTTTAATTACCTAATATGTAAATATAAAATTGTTATTAAAGTTGATTATAATGAGTGGCGTACAGTGAATGTTTGTGGACGCAAACAAATTATTTTATATTTATATTTTTATATATATAGGGACGCAAGGACCCATTACTCTAACCATTGAAGACAAAAAAGTACTCATAGCTACTCCACAAAATTATTTAAAGTCTACTATTGCTCTAATGATATTTGTTGTTTTATATAAAAAGTTTGTCAGTTCACTGGGCGTCAATAAATATTTCGCGATTACACGATTACTTCTACTGTCAAAGTTCCTAAAGAGGTGTAAATCTTTCGTCCATGCAAGCCCTATTCTGACACACCTTTGGAACCTTTACTTAAAAGTGTAATACTAATCGCAACTATAGGTCTAAACCAACTGCTCTGGTACTTCGCTGACCTGGAGAAGCGTAAATGCTACGTCCTCCCGGGCGGAC
Source organism: Mellilla xanthometata (assembly GCA_035578125.1). NCBI lineage: Eukaryota > Metazoa > Arthropoda > Insecta > Lepidoptera > Geometridae > Mellilla > Mellilla xanthometata. Next base: position 6,171,478 of record JAPUBQ010000019.1, on the reverse strand, counting down.
TGCCTGACTGGGACAACGCGGGAGACTCCTGCATGAAGTGGAGGAGCTTTGGCAAGTGAGCATCCTCTCACATGGTCTATGGATTCAGTAGTGCTAGTTTCCTATCAGAGCTATTTGTGTTTTTACAAACCGATTATTTATGAAAAACGTATGCTCTATTCAGAAGTAGATCACGAAGACTTTAGATAAGCTAGAAATATTCGGGACCTATACCCGTAGATTTTGCTATACCCATATGTTGTCTAAGAGTGTACATATGATGATGTATACCTATACATATAAATGATAAAGAAGACAAAAGGGATACATAAAAAAATCTTTAACAGTGAACGTACTTAAATCATACGATATTATAGTTATCGAAAAACCCAGTTACCTACTTACATAATCTGACCTGATCTTTTATAAAATGTATGCGCCCTATTTAGCCAGCAAATCGATCTCCTTCACCGCACTTGACAATCCTGTCTCCATAGCAACAAGGAAACAGTTTTCACTGTATTGTCAATTTCACGTCATGCCTGGATCCTTGTACACGTTCTTTCCTTATTTTCGTTCTAAATAAAATTTTTAATCTTTGAAAATGAGCGACGACCCTCAATTCGGCGTGAGGCACGTCATAGGAGCTCCGGTGGCTACCACCAGGCTTGCAGAACAAGCCATAATATGCATGCCCCCGAGAGCTGCCAAGTTCACCTTCAACGAGTGGAAACTCAGCAACGACCAGCGATGCAGAAACACGGAAGACCAGCAGCAGCTTGCGGACAGGGTCCTTGCGGAGAGCAAGAGGGTACGAGATGAGACCGAAGAACGAGCGGAGGTGATGAAAGCCACCACGGATAGAAGACTTGAAGAGCGCATCGGCGACATCGAATTCAACAAATCTGAACTTCAAATACAGAGGAAAGAAATCTACCTCGAACTGGAAGCATTGAGCGTCTACAAAACTCGTCTCCAAGACTGCCTTGCTTCCTTATCCGCCAACGCTCTCAATATCTGCAGGAAATGCCTAATGCTCCGCGATGGAAGAATCGGCATCGATCTTGTGGTAGACGATGTAGAAACATGTCTACAGAATGAAATCACTACTATAACCGGAGGGCAGGCTTTGCTCAAGAGAGTTCTGGAACAACTGAACGAGCAAATGCGTCGTCTCCGCGCCACGCGTTATTTGCTCGATCGTGATCTTGAGTACAAGCAAGGAGCCATCGATCTTGATAAAGGATCTCTAACCATGAAGCATACGGATCTCTGTCTCTCCATTTACGAAGGTTACGCCAATTTGGATCCGGCTAACATATCTGCCGAAGAGTACAACCAATACTCTGCTAATAACATTAAAATGGCCGCTCGCGAAGTGACCAGCGCGCGACCTATCCGGATGTTCATCGACACACTTTTGAAACAAGTCATTAATGATTTGTGGGAAGCATACAACAAATGCAATCACGCATTCAGCGAGCGAATTAAAGAGACCAAACTTGCTAAAGCAAAACTAGAAGACATGCACAAGGATACCACGCAGAAGATTATTGAAATGCAGAACAATATCTTGCAGCTAGAAAAAGCGCTTTCTGACAAAGAAGGACACATTGGTTTGGCGCATACGAGACTTGGCAGACGAGCGCAAAGAGTTGGAGCGGAGTTAGTGAGGGATCCAGCTGGACAGTCGCTTTATTACGAATGTGAGATGTTAAGACTCAGCACAGAGCAGCTACAACAAATGCTGCATGAAGCGACGTCGTCTCTACGATTCTTGCTGCAGACTCAAATACAGTTGGAAGAAGATATTAACGTCAAAATGAATACTCTGAAAATTGACGAGGTGGATTGCATGACGTTGAGAGAGACCATGGATTATCACGCATATTGAATGCATTTTAAAGAAATGCTTTGGAAAAATGTTTTTGTAGTTGCTAAAGCTTGTTTGCTACTTACAGATGTTGTTGTCCTTTTGGATATAGTTGTTCATTGCTAACGTTTGAATTTATTTGGGCTTGTTAAATAAATTGTTTCTATTAGTTGAATTAAGCTATTTCATTATCCCTTGATGTTGTTTATTCACAAAGGTTTGTATGGTTTATTTTACCTAAGTAACTGTACCTATCTCGCCCGTACTAGTCCGTACCAGTATCTACTCGTAAACTTTTTAGCCAGACCGTTTTACTTAGTTACCGTCGCACTTTTTTGAACAAAAATCTCTCGTACTTTTTTTAAAAAAGATTTTTTTTAGGGTCCGTACCTAACACGTAAAAACGGGAACCTATTACTAAGCCTCCGCTGTCTGTCGGTCTGTCTACCTCTATAAACCGTAATAGCTAGAAAGCTGAAACTTACACAAGATATGTATATACTGTAGCGCTATAACAACAAATACTTCAAATAAAATAATGAAAATGGATACATTATACGAGTACGTGTTTTTTTTCGTATTTTTTGCTATATATCAATAATGGTAGCTTCTAGACACTTTCAAAACTTTCATAAAATATATAAATGTATAATAAATACATTTATATATTTAAAATTATAAAAATTTAAATAAAATAAATAAAGTTAAATTACGATTGTTGTATGTATTGTTTTTCTTTACAACAAACGTAATTTTAAGGCATTTTTTACTCGATCTTTATAACAATATTTGGTACACCCCCTAAACATTCAAAGAATTATGTATTAAATTAAATAATAAATCATTAAACAATTAAAGAAAATATTTAAGGAGGGCTCCCACGCAACAATGGTAACGGAACCCTCCATGAACGAGCCCAACACGCCCTTGGCCAATTATTTTACCATTCAATTCTCTTCCACAGCGTATTCGAAGCATCGCAATCCCTATTCTGGGCCTCATTTGGTATGGTGGGTCTGGAGAACTTCGAGCTGGCTGGTATCAAGAGCTACACAAGGTTCTGGGGGCTACTAATGTTCGGCTCGTACTCCGTCATCAACGTTATTGTGCTCCTCAACCTGCTCATCGCTATGATGTCTAACTCATACGCCATGATCGACGTGAGTATCTTCTTCTTCTTCGTATGAGCTAAGTGGTCTGGGCCCTAATTCTGTAAGGCCATTTCTCTATCGTAACGCGGCAAGACACGAAAGGCGTGTAACGCGCTTTTACGGTATTCCCTATGCCAAAATCAGATTCTGGTGTTAAGAGTTTTTAAGCCGCCCGAAGGCCTCTGACTTGGATTAACGACTGCTTGTACTAAGACTAATAGCCGGGACCTACATTTTAACGTGTCTGACCCACGGTAGCGCCCAGATGAAAATGCCACTTGAAAAACGACAATCTTGTGCATGATCATCTAAACAATGTCCGCATCGACCGTTGCTTAGCTCCGATGATCGCGTGAGATCACTTTAGCTAGCGAAGCTACAGGCGCTATTAGATGAGATAGAGTATTATATAATTAGATAGATAGGATGAGATCAGTTTGTCTACAGGAATAAAAAATAATAATTAAATACTAAAATATACTAACTACATAATATAAAAATAAGTCGGGTTTTCCTTCCTGACGCTATAACTCCACGAACTGTATTCCACGGTTTTGAATTCGTTGGAAAGGTCTCGGGCTCCGTGAGGTTTGTAGCAAACAAAATTCATACGGTGAATCGGATTTCGCCGGGTTTGCTCGTCTATAATATAAAAATAAGTCGGGGTTTCCTTCCTGACGCTATAGCTCCAGAACGCACGAACTAATTTCTACGGTTTTGCATTCGTTGAAAAGGTCTCGGGCTCCGTGAGGTTTGTAGCAAATAAAATTCATACGACGAAACGGAGTTCGCCGGGTTCGCTAGTCACTATAAATAAAACGATCATTCTAACCTTATTAAAGCAAAAGTAAAATATAACAGTTTCAGGAAATAGCATCAATAAAACAGCACATCATAAAATACAAATTGGTTCAAAGTGCAAACGTTCACAGTACAATTTAATATGGAGACTTGTATTGTACAGTAGTACAGGTGTTGAAAGTTACCAACTACTTTAAACTCGGCTGACTTTTGATACGAGCTCTATTGTGAAGTTTATAACTTGTACTTCAGTAGGGATAGTATAAGTATTTTCGTATACGCAAATTTATATTGTTTCATCGTAAACTAATGATATCATAGGTTTTTACTGTATATCTTTTGTCGTTAGAACTTTACCTAAAAAGAAACTATATCGTGTTTTTTTGCATTGAGTAAAGCTTGTAGTAACACAATAGTAGGTCAATAGTAGTACGTCTATTTCATACATTACATTTCGATTTACGAGTATTAGCTTCGAAGCTTTAGAATTTTCTGCTCCTTACATTCTAAATAGATGACAAAATTAAATATTTAGTGTACTTCCGCTGTGATCCGAAATCCAAATTAAGACAAGTAAAGGAAAAATCAACTAAGATCAATTAACCAAGCTTAATTAACTAAGATTAATTAACTAAGATCAATTAACTAAGATTAATTAAGATTAACGTTACCTATCACAATTCGGAAGTTCTTGACTCTCGAACTACAAGTCGAGAGTGACTCGACTTACGCATTACTTTATTATACTTTACGCATTACTTTATTATATTAGATATTAATAATTCTTCATAACTAATATTATTATTATTTATTCATCAAATAGTACTGTTTATTAGTTAAAAAAAGGAACTATCAGGCTTGGTACTCGAGTGTGGATGAGTAACTTCGAAAAAAAAACGCCACACTGCTTCCGCTGTTCATTTACTACTCGTTGCATTCATACTTTTGAATAGCTTTCTTATATTAATAACCATTTATTACTATTATAGTACCATAAGAACATACTGCCCATTTCTCAAAACTTAAGACTCCGGCTTAGTGGAGAGTGATCTTGAGTTCAAGCTCTATGATGTAATGGTTTGAACACCTAGGCAGATAAGTTCAAGCCGTCAGAGTGCAGTTATTGTTGTACAAAGTGCAGTGCGATACTTAAATGTGAATATCGGTTGAACCATTCAGCCAGGCAGACCAAAATCCATCCAGGACCAGTGATTCCGGAATCAGATTCCTGACCCCTGAGAACCTAATAAATGGGTGCAATATATATATTTTTTATTTATTAAAAGTATCAAACTCAACTGTAGTGGGTGGACGGGAAATTTTCGATTCCCCGTCCACCCACTAGTGGGTGAACGGGTCATGCCCCCATATTAGATCCCTAGTAGAACATAGTTTTCCATGAAAAAATTCGAATACACTTTTTGTCAAATGCACCTGGTGCATCGAATTAACTTTGCGACAGTCAAGTTGAGTCGTACCTTACTCCTTTGAAAAGGACTGTATATATTCATCAAATATTACTTTTTTTTATCTGATAAAAACAGGAACATTCAGACGTAGAATGGAAGTTCGCCCGCACTCGGCTGTGGATGAGTTACTTCGAAGAAAGCGCCACACTGCCTCCGCCGTTCAACATCATGCCCACACCCAAACTCTTGCTCAAGATGCTGGGGCTACGGAAGAAGGATAAACAGACGAAGGAAAATACAGAAGTAAGTATTTTACATAGGGCAGGAGAAAACTGTATACGTCTCTATTTATAAAATCAAATCAAATCAAATCAAAATCTTAATATTTATTAAGCGTTACAAAAATCATGTGTAGGTACATATTTTTAAGTTATAAGATTTACCTATTGCAGTGAGACTCCCCAGAGGTCAGAGTCCGGCTCCGAACTGAGCGACAAGCTTGTGTTTCAGACACCGGAGATCCTTACTCTAAAGAAGCCATCTCAATTCGGTATTACATAATAATAACAGTACCTAAATTAGATTAGACTTATCAGTTTTAATACAGTACTATATTTATTCTGAGTATTGGAACTTATAAAAAGCACCTACACAAATCACGACGTCTCAAGAAGGCACAGAGGCAAAAATGTATCCCTATATCCCTTGGTCACGCCTCACGCGTGAACGGCTGGTTCGATTTTACTGTACTTTGTTGTTGTGTTTGTTATTGTCAGGAGAAGGTTCTTATGGCAGAAAGAGTGTTTTTTTTATAAACTTCGAATATTATAAACCGATACCCTAATTTGAAAACCCACTAACTCCTCTGCGGGTTTTTTACGGGAGAGGCTCGAAACTTCATTGTATTTTTTTATTTTACGCAATAAAGAAAAACTGAAATTCCGTGAAAAACTATTCTTTATTTTTATTATTATAATAAAATAAAGTTATATTACTTTTTATTTATCTAAATAAAATACAATGACTTTTTGAGCCTCTCCCGTAAAAAATCTGCAGAAGAGTTAGTAGGTTTGCAAATTAGGGTATCGATATTATAAAGCATTAGAATTAATTAGTCATCGATAAGACAGGACAACGCATTTCACGCTAGAATCATCTAGAATGTTATAAACGTCATAGGTACAAGGAGTTGTTTCAACAGATTTGATAAAAGAATTATTCTATATATAAAATTTCCGTGTCACAGTGTTTGTTACCGTACTCCTCCGAAACGGCTTGACCGATTTTTTCCAAGTTTTATATGCGTATTCAGTAGGTCTGAGAATCGGCTACTGTATATTTAGATTTTTTTTTATTAAGGCAAAACAACGTTTGCCGGGTCAGCTAGTAAAACTATAACTCTATGTAACCCTATGATTTACTTCATTTTATAGATTTTTTTAAAAACACTTTCTCGCATTCCGCCTTTTTGTTATTCCCTTTAAAAATATACATATTGCAAAATGTTTGATAAACACACAAGGAAAATTAAAACATAAAAGGTACTTGTGGATCCCGCTGTCTAATACAATTCAAATTGTGTTTTTATGAGCCCTTTCAATAAACAGCGGGCTAAGCACTGAAGGTGGATAATTTTACCACCAGGAGAGGCAATAATTAAGGCTTATTTTTTATTTTATTTATATTTTTGAAACAATTTTCCAAACATTTGCAACACTATAAATTGATGGCGAGGTAGCTTATAACCAGCAGACGGTCTATAAAAGTAATCCTATGTCGATTACTTTTTGTCGTATTTTTTTTACCAAAATACATAAACTATAAAGAATCATTATTTATAAAATATATTTTTCTAAAAAATAAATTGAATTTGATCCAAAATCTGCTTATTTATTGCCTTTAAGGCGGAAAAGAGTTCGACGAGTTTTATTATGAAAATATAAACACAAAATCATTACCTACGTTCTTCCCTCTTTAAAATTATACAATAGTATGAATGTACCTGCCATAGTTATGTCAATCGAAGACTAATTACCATCATTTTACTAACTAAGTAACGACATAAAATGTCCACAATTAACGTCAAGTGGAAATATTTTATAAGAGAAATTGATCCTTGCTGCCATGGTCACAATAATAAGTGGATTTCCACTGAGAAATAATGGTAGAAAGACTAAAAGCCCTCGTCCCGTGCTCGCCCCGCAGGGATAAATACTTGCCTACTTGTAAAAATGATAATAAAACCTCATAACGTTTTGTTGGTTGGCAAATAATTGCTTTGCCCAGGAGAAGGACACCGTAGATTGAAATTAAAAAAAAAAATACGAACACGTGTATTTTGTAAATGTTTTAAACATTTTTTTATTTTAACTGAAGTATATCATATAATGAGAGTATACTACATATTATAATGAGAGTGTAATTGGTAAAATTAGCCGACTTAAAATTCGTTGTTCTGTCTAATTTGCATTTGTGTGGTAGGGCATTTTCTAGTGCTCACATACCTAGTACCCACCTTCAAGTAAAAATCTGTCACCAAGCACCTTACAGTTTATTCCGACAGCCTCCGTGAGAGTCAGTTATTCCAAACTAGGCATTCTCCACTTTGGGCCGGAGTGTCTCTTTTGTAATGGGCCCCAAATTTAGACAATATCTTGAAATACGTAAGCTTACAGTACATGTAAGCGTATTTCAAATCTTTTTTTATTAATTAGTATGTATTATGTTGGCGTTAAGTATTTCTCTAATTAGTTTTAAGAATGGAAAGGGACCCTGGATCTACGCGACACAGGCTTGCCTAGAGTGAGGTCCAGCGGCAAACCTACCCTTAGTATTATTTCATTTTTGTTTTTAGTCTAGTAATGGTTTATTCAAATTCAAATTCATTTATTCCTTAAAAATATAGCATTACAGAGACATAGTCTCTAAAGCGCTACATTTCTTAAAAATAACATGTAAACACTAAAAGTAAACATTTGTACAATACTTAATTAAATAAATAAAAAAAAAAACAATTAATACGTAACTTAATAAACATACAAATTATATAACAATATACAAACACTTAAATTACTACAAGAAAGGAGACTTAAATACATGGAAAGACTGAGATAAATAAAATAAAACAAAATAAAATACAACATTTATATATTTAGCCCTAAGCTTATAGATCAATTAAAAAACATTTGAATTTGAATTTCATCTCTTTCTATCTCACAGGAACAGAAAGAGAAAGAAGTAGACGTCCGTTACATAGCAGTGATGCGCGCCGTGGTGTGGCGTTATGTCTCCGCCATGCACAGGAAGATGGATGACGAGCCTGTTACAGAAGACGATATTAACGAACTGAAGGGAGATGTGTCGGCGCTCAGATATGAACTGCTAGAAGTTTTCGAGAAGAACGGAATGGATGTTTCATTCACTGACAGAAAGGAAAAGGGTATGATTTTTATACAAATTGAAAGATACTTGTAGCGCCTTTTACGTGGCGTCTTAAATGTGAACTACAGATTGCATCTCGATTAAAATTAATAAAAGGTTAGAATCAAAGCGAAGTGAAGGAAGATTGGTAAGTTGGTAGCGCCTATAGCTCGGCTAGCTAAGGTGATCTAACGCGATCATCGAAGCTAATCAACGGTCGATACGGACAGTGTTTGGATAGGTGTACAATGTACAAGACTGTCGTTTTTCAAGTGGCATTTTTAACTGGGCACTACCGTGGATCGGATGACACGTTAAATTGTAGGTCCCGGCTGTTAGTTTTAGTACAAGCAGTCGTAAAGCCAAGTCAGAGGCCTTCGGGCGGCTTGAAAACTCTCGTCACCAAATGAAGTTAGAGTTAATACTTCTTTTTAAATTGAAATTTTAAGTTAAGTCACAATTTACCACAAGATACATTCTAGTATATTTAATGTATTGTGAGAAATACAATTTAAAAAAATATTGGTATTTCAAATCAATTTAGTACCCTTTGAAAAAAGCGAGTGTGGTTTGGTGGAAAAACATCTGCTTTTCAATCTGACGGCCTCCAGTTCGAACCCGGCCCACTAATGACTTGTTTTTCATGCTATATGCGGATAAGGAAAACATCGTGAGGAAACCGACAAGTTCGAGGACCACAATATCCTAAACTTGTGTCTACCGCCTACCAGGCCGGTGAAGCACTACATCTCTCCTCGTGAGAGAAGACCAGAGTCTCAGCAGTGGGAACGTATAGTGGGCAGCTTATTCTAAGTACCTGGTAAATAATCAATGATCAAAAAAATATCAAAATACGTTTATTTGGCATAAGTTACATAAATTTACGCAATAATAGACGAAAAATATTTAGACCAGACGAAAATGAAATAATACTAGTATCAAGAAAAATAACGTATAACCTTTCTGTATTCTGAGCGTATAACATAAAATTCACCTTAGAAATTAAAATAAATTTAAATAAGGCGAATGATTCTCGCAGGTAACATATATAAAAAAATAATATATATAAAATAATAATAATAATAATATGTAACATAAATAAAAATAATAATAATAATTAAGCTTAATTTAATGAGCGCGCAGATCGTCACTTGAGGCGCGGGCGCGAAATGCCAAACCAGTTTCGTTATCCTTCGCCGTCCCACCCGCCGCGACACTCCGCAAAAGTTAAAATTCCGTTTATTCTGTTTGCACCACCCAGCTGTTCTCGGCAAGCGGATGAAAGTATGGGAACGTCGGCTGATGAAGGACTTCCACGTGGCACCAGTAGCCCTGGAAGAAGAAGAGAAGAAAGCCAACGAAGACGGACTCTCTCGGTTCAGGAGGATTGCTAAGCTGGCCGTCGCTTCCACTACCAACTCCCTGTGGGATCAGACTTTGAAAGCTACTGTTGCGTGAGTAAATCACCATTGATTAGGTCGATATTATGCGCCTTCCTTTTTTGGGTTTGCTAAAGGATACCAACTGGACCCTGTTACAGAAACTTCTGTCACTCTATCCTATCTCTATCTATATGCATAAAGGCCCTGTGATACAGGCTCTTGGTAGTCCTATAGCAGGGCGTAGTGCTCCCTACAGCGTACCAGTTAATCTTAAGGTATCATGTAGACGTAAGAACTTTGTACGAAGTTTACAAATAAATTTATCTTTATCTTTATATCTCTCCTGTCTGTCAACAGGCTGTATCTCATGAACCGTTATACGAGTAACTAAGAGAAAACAAAACATTACTTTATGTACCTAACTCTAAGATGTATACATAATAAACGAATTTGATTTTGAATTTGAAGTTGAAGTTTTCACAGATGATGTATTTCTGGTGCCGCTCTGCCAAGCAAGAGTATCAAGTGACACTCTGGCCAAAGACGGAGAATGCCTAGTCTGAATTACTAGCTGTCAACTCTGTCCCGGGGCTTTTTGTCCCGAACTACGTTAGGTACTTGGCGACGATTTTCAACTTCAGGGTGATAGCTAAACAGATTAGTAGATAGATAGATAGATAAACTCTTTATTGGGCAAATTAAAGTTACAAGTCAAAAATAAAAAGTAACAACACAAAAGTATGCCACAAACGGCGGCCTTATCGCTAACAGCGATCTCTTCCAGGCAACCGCTACCACGAGTTGGCTATTAGATCAAACTTTTTATAATATAAATTGAAACAGGGATAGCGAAACAACAGGGCTTGGCTTGGCTGGCAATCGGGTGACCGTTACAAAATGATTATCTAGAATTGAAAATTGACATTTGATTCATACCTTAAACTATTGTATTAATATTATTTTACTAGAATTAGTAGTGAAAATTTACATTTTGATTGATATCATATCTATTGTAATGATATTATATTACTACAATATAATTGAAAATTGACATTGATACATATAATATACTTTTGTACTGATATTATATTATTTGACTTGTAACTTTGGTGTTATCAATAAATGATTTGTATTTGTATTTGAGTAATAGAGTAGAAAAGGCAACCGAGCGAAAAAGTTGTATTATTTACATATCTCGTGTTACTTTAAATTTAAGGGTTTGTTAGCATTTTCAACAAGAGTATACTCGATACGTTACGACCAGTAGGTCGTAACGTTACCTAAACAATATATAAATAAACACTTCTGTAATTATATTTTGGTTTTTATGTGTAATAAAAACGTCGCAGGTCTCAAATCGGCCGTTGTCGCAGCCGCGATTCTTTCAAGAACCAGCAGAATTTGCAGCGAGCGATGGAAGAAGCGAGGAAACTGGTGCTGCGGTCACCTTTACCTGGTGAGTTCTTTCAGTTTGTTTTTACCTGCTCTTTATAATTTAACTAACTTATATTACTAAAATTTACTCTTTATTATTGAAATTGATCTTTTTATAAAACGTACTCTTCATTATTAAATTTGCTCTTTATTATGAAACTTACTCATTATTATGAAACTTACTCATTATTATGAGTAGTATAATATTGGGCATTCTGCCCCACCTTGTTGCTCGGCAAAACTCCGTTTTGCCATCGCAACATCGGTGTTGCAGAATGCCCAATATTATACGTTTGACATGTTGAATTGATTTCAAAAATATTTTTTCATTGTATTTGTCAACGAAATAAATCTTAGAACGCCGTCGTGATAACGCGCTCCAATTCAATGATCGAATTAACGCGTGTGCGTCTCAAAGTGGTGGTCATAAATGTTTGTGTTCATATTTAATTTACTCATTATAAATCAAACCTACGCGCATTAAACATGAGATTCGTTAAACAGCCACAATCATTAATGATAAACACTATATGTGACAATGTTTCTAAGAACGTCATACGACATGGAGAATTATTACCTAACTCAATTCGATGCATTATTTGTGGACCGTCAAGTTGCGGAAAAACAAATTTATTAATTGGACTTCTTATACACGAAAATGGCTTAAAGTTTCAAAATATTTACGTTTATTCAAAAACTCTACACCAACCTAAATACATGTTTTTGGAAAAGGTTTTACAGCATGTGCCTGGCGCATCATTTCACAAATATCAAGGAAGTGATGAAGTTTTAAAAGTTCAGGATGCTAAACCTAACTCGGTGATTATATTCGATGATGTTGCTTGTGAAAATCAAAATAATATGCGTGATTACTTTGCCATGGGTAGACACAAGTATATCGATTGTTTTTATCTAAACCAAACCTACAGTAAGGTACCAAAACAGCTAGTGAGAGATAATGCTAACTTAATCATACTATTCAAGCAAGATGATATTAATTTGAAACATGTTTATGAAGAACACGTTAACACTGACATGAGATGGCTTGATTTTCGTGAAATGTGTTCTAAAATATGGAGTGATGAACCTTTCAGCTACGTTGTGATTAATAAAGATTGTCCTAAAAATAATGGGTGTTATAGAAACAAATTGGACACTTTCGTCGTTTTCGATTAATAATTCTATATAAATACTATTGCAATATCTGAATCATATTTAAAGACCATTAACTTCTCTAAGTATTTATTCTATATACAACTCTTACTCGAATACAACCTTTTTAATATAATGGAAACACAATTAAAAAGACAAATTGTTGATGCGGCAGAAGCTGTCAAAAGAAAAGTGCGAAAAATGAGAGATTTTGAAAATGATAAAAATCAAGCATTGGATTCAGTTTTTAAGCCCGTAACAGAACCTCTTAACCTTATAGCTAAGAATAGTAAGCAAGCCAAAAGTATTTTACCTGACACCAACGATTATATAAATATTCCTTCTTTTGACAAACGAATATTGGAGGATGACATTAGTATAAAAAATCATAATGCTAGTAATGCAGATGAAAATGAACCTGATAACGTTAGTAACACTTCGTATGAATCATTTGATAACAATGAAGACAGCTATATATCTTCCTGGTCAGTTTCTACAGAAGCGTCGTTAGATGTACCATTTGGTGTACGTATTGTAAACAAGAAATTAATGCTGGGTTCTGCTTGTGTAACTATTAACAACGATAAAATCACAGTGATGGGTCATGCATACCGGAAAACTCCCGGGTTGAAAGAGTTATTGTTCAATAAAGAAGTAGATTTAGACTTGGTAACTGAAAGTGATTTGTTGAATTACAAATCGATGCTGATCGATACAAATGCTCATCGTCGAGACTTCGACAGCTCGAAGCCAATCAAAAGTAATAAAGGTCAAAAATATATGCAAATTATAAAGCCACTTTTTACTCTCCAAAACACATACCAAGGTGGCAAATATAAAGGAAGAGGTTTACCTATGACAAAAATGTGGAGGAAAAATGTAGATTTCATATACTGGGATGACCCTAATGAACTAGTAGAGAGGTTGAAATTATTGTTTGCTTCCAGAGATGCCGGTAACACAGGATTAGATAATGAAATTATATCTATTATTGAAGAGTTACGTGAAAATAAAATTATTAATAAATAATTGATATAAAGTGTGTTTCATTCATTTTACTATAAACCTTTATACACGAAAGACATCAAGCATGAATGTAGATAAATTTGGACACACCATTCATAAAAGATTACGTTTATCCGAAATACTTGAGTATAATAGTAATGCTTTAATACAATCTGAAAATGGAGATTATAATTTGAAAAACTCTAGACTCAGGGGGGTCAGATTACCTTTAGAAGCAGACGATGCAGTTAACAAAGAATATGTCGATCGATTTAAAGACAACCTAATACATGAACTTAGACAATTGTTTGAGGCACAACGTACAAGAATCATAGGAGATACTCAAAGTTCCACTGAAAAGACTTTAAAAGCCGGGTTATTAGAAATCTTGACTCATTTAGAAGACAAGTTTTATACGAAAGCAGAAGTCGATAACTTTTTTAAACTAAAAAAATCAGCATAATGACCAAACAAGAGATTGTAAATGAAATACATAGAATGGCAAGGAAAAATTATCCACGTCGATCTGTTATACTAAAAGGTATTGATGATTTATGGCAAGCTGACTTAATAGATATGCAACACGTGAAAAGTTACAACAAAAAATATAGCTATATTTTAATAGTTATTGACTGTTTTTCAAAGTACGCCTGGACAGAACCACTAAAATCGAAAAATAAGGATTGTGTTACTCACGCTTTTAATCGAATACTCGCCAAAAGCCAACGCAAGCCTATCCACTTACAAACTGATTTAGGAACAGAATTTTATAACGCTGAATTCCAAACGTTAATGAAAAAATATCATATTAATCACTACTCGTCTTTTTCTACTAAAAAAGCGTCAATTGTAGAGAGGTTGATTAAAACTATTAAACATAAATTATTTAAACGTTTTAGTTTTAATGGAAATTATAAATGGCTTGGTTCAGAATTGGAAGATATAATTTACATGTATAACAATACAAAGCATCGTACTATAAAATGTAAGCCTTGTGATGTTAATAAACGTAACGAGTATACAATAAGAAACAATATAAAAAAAACAATAAAACAGGTATCCCGCTCGAGAAAACCGAGGTTTAAAATTGGCGATAAAGTTCGTATCAGCAAATACAAACATATTTTTGAGAAAGGGTACACACCCAATTGGTCAACTGAGTTATTCACTATCAAAAAGATTAACAAGACTATACCTGTGACTTATCATATAGAAGATCAACGTAAGCAACTAATACTAGGAACTTTTTACGAACAAGAACTTCAAAAGTCTAACTGTCCAAACACTTATTTGATAGAAAAGGTTTTAAAAAGAAAAGCTAAGAAACTGTATGTGAAATGGTTGGGTTTAAGCAAGGAAGAAAATAGTTGGATTAACAAAACTGACATTGTAGGTTAAATTAAAAAGTATATTTAATATAAATTTAGTTATTATCATTTCATTATGATTTAAACAATGCAAGGTGGTGGACTTGTTAATAATATAATTAATAATCTGCCTTTTGAATTACATTTGCCCGGTTACAATTATTGTGGTCCAGGCACTAAACTTCAAAAACGATTACAACGTGGTGACGTAGGCGTGAACAAGCTAGACGAAGCTTGTATGCAACACGATATTGCTTACGAAAATCATTCAGATTTATTAAATCGCCATAAAGCAGATTTACAATTACTTAACATGGCTAAACAGCGGCTAAAATCTAAAACGGCAGGAAAAGGAGAAAAACTAAGTTCGTGGTTAGTAAGTAAAGTTATGAAAGCTAAATTAAAATCAGGTGCCGGTATTAAGAGTTTCAACCATCTCTTGTCAAAAATAAGATCTAAAATTAAAAAACTCAAACCAAAAGATGATAAATCTTTAATTACCACAGCTCATTTGGTTGCAAAAAAAATTGCCAAGAAAATCCCAAATATTCGCATACCTCGTGTTATACCCGTACCAAAGACTGGAGGTATTCTACCCTTAATCCCTATATTTGCTGGTTTATCCGCCTTAGGAACTTTGGCTGGTGGTGCAGCAGGTATTGCTAAGACAGTTAACGATTATAAAGCAGCTCAACAAAATTTGAAAGAAACTGAAAGACATAACAAGAGTATGGAAGCTTTAGCTTTAGGCAAAGGTTTATATATTAAATCATATAAACAGGGTAAAGGTTTGTTTATAAAATCTATAAAAAACTAAATACTAAGCTACCTAAGCGTGCCCTTACTAACATAGATATTCGAAAGTATGCTAGAGACATCCCATACTTTCGAGGAGTATATATGAAAGATCAGCTACCGAGGAAGCCAAGAGACATAGAATGTGGTGTCGTTAACTTAGACAAATCCATAAATGAAGGTACGCATTGGGTAGCTTATATAAAAATAAATAATTATTGTGAATATTTTGATAGCTTTGGAGATTTAAAACCTCCAACAGAACTAATGAGGTATTTTAAAAACAATAAGGTGTATTATAACTACAAAAGGTTACAAAAGTTTAATACTGTAAATTGCGGACACTTGTGTTTGAAATACTTAAGAAATTTTTGGAATAAAAACTATAAATCATATGATCGTCTTTCATTTCAACCATTTGCAAAATGTCTCTCACCTTGTCGATTACAGGTAATTCCTCAGATTTATCTACCTACTATCCTAACTCTCTGCAGTTATATGGTCAATATGAATGTGCGTTGTTACATTTTTCAACATTTAATTCTATTCCAAATATTGATACAAGAAATAACAAGCTATATTATGGATCCAATCAAGTTATTGAGATACCTGAGGGCAGTTACGAATTGCAAGATATTAGCGATTATATAAAATCTGAAGTAAAAGATGCCACAATTAAATTAAAGTGCAACAACAATACTTTGAAAACTACTTTATATTGCACTAAAAATATAAATTTTGATAAAGAAGATACGTTTGCTAGTATATTGGGATTTAAAAAGCAGATTTTGAAAGCAAATAAATGGCATGTGTCCGAATTTCCAGTTAACATTTTGCCTACAACCGTGATCAGGATCGAATGTGATATTGTGAGTGGTTCGTACATAAACGGAGAACCCAGTCACATAGTGCATGAATTTGCACTCAACGTACCTCCAGGATATCGGATTATAGAAATACCAAAAAACGCAATATATTTTCCAATCAATCAGAATAATATAAGCTGCATACATATCAGACTGTTAGATATAAATAATAGTTTAATAAATTTGCGAGGTGAAGAAGTGCAACTTTATCTACATCTTAGAAGAAAAAATGATTGACTACAATAAATATGAATCGCAACAAATTAAAAACAACAGTACTTCTCAAGCTATCAAGCAAATAAGAGCTCGCTCTAATAAAAGAATAAAATTAACGGAAGACAATAAACTATTTCTTAAAACAATTGGCTTACTAAAATGAATATTTTAGATGTTTTGTCCACTCCTACTTATGACAACACAGTCGAAGGAATAGAATTTCATTCATACAAACCTTATGTAACAAGTTTTAATAGAAATGATGAAATTAGAATTCCTATAAATCAGCAAGATCTATACATACTACCATCAGCCAGTACCCTGTATTTAGAAGGAACCGTCATCGTCAAGAAACATGATCAAAAAGACATGGCTAGTAGTGTGCAATTTACAAACAACGCTTTGCTCTATTTATTCCAAGATATAAGGTATGAACTAAACGGAGTGGAAATTGATAAAATAAAAAATGTCGGTATTACTACTACAATGAAATCGTTACTATCGATGAATGAAAACGAATCAAAAATATCCCACGCTTGGGGTTGGAATATCGATGGTATAAAAAATGTAAATAATGGTAATTTTTCTGCTTCCATCCCACTTTGTAATATTCTAGGTTATGCCGAAGATTTTAAGAAGGTTGTTATAAATAGTAGACATGAACTGATATTGTTACGAAGTAATACTAACTTAAATTCTGTAATGCTTAACACAGGTGACGTAATAGAAGACGTTCAGATTAAAAAAATCATATGGAGAGTACCACATGTTAAAGTTTCAGACAAAGAAAAGATTAGTTTACTTAAAGTCTTAGAGAGAGATCGTTCACTACAAATGATTTTTAGAAATTGGGATTTGTATGAATATCCTGCTTTGCCTAAAACTACAAAACATACTTGGTCTATAAAAACTTCATCGCAAATAGAAAAACCAAGATATGTAATCATTGGTTTACAAACGGATAGAAAAAATAGCCCGTCCGCAGATATGTCGCGGTTTGACCATTGCAATATTCGTGACGTTAGAGTGTATCTAAATTCAAACTATTTTCCATATGAGAATCTAAATATAAATTTTGCTAATAATAATTTTGCTTTATTATACGAACAATACACAAGATTCCAACAGTCGTATTATGGACGTCGCTCGGAACCTTTATTAAGTGAAAAACAATTTAAAGAGTTAGCACCATTGTTTGTAATAGATTGCTCAAGGCAAACCGATAATTTGAAAGGAGGTCCGGTTGTAGATGTGAGAGTGGAAATTGAAAGCAATACGGATATACCAGATCGGACTTCAGCATACTGTCTTATTTTGAATGACTGTATAATTGAGTATAAACCCTTGAGCAATACTGTGAAAAAAATATCATGAATCCTGATACTATTATATTGGATGTTCAAGGTTTTAAAGACCTGAATAATAATTTTATTATTAAAGAACTAGCGGTGGCCACTCAAGAGCACACACAAACGTTTTTAATCAAACCTCCGTACATGTTTAAATACTTAACAACTGATGAAAAAAAGCAGGTCAAATGGTTGGAAAGAAATAGAGGTATTTATTGGAGCGAAGGATATATTGACTACAGAGAATTCCAACGTATAATCGTACCTTATCTGGAAAATAAGAAGATTGTTGTCAAAGGTCTAGAGAAAGTAACGTGGATAAAGAACTTGGGTGTAAAGAATTGTAGTATATTAGAATTGAATGAAAGCCAATGTCCTAAATTATCTATACTACATAAAGAATATAGTAATATTAAAAATAAATTAAATTGTTTTAAACATGTTAATCAATGTGCGCTAAAAAATGTCCTGTGTTTAAAAATGTATCTTGAGAAAAAGGATTGTGTGCCTAATGTGTAATGTAATAAGTGTACCTATACCTGTAGTTTTTATTAAAAAATAAAGAACTTGACATACGAATACTACTTTTGTTTTATTTATCATAAGCACACAGTAAATAAGCAAATTTAAAATAGTCTTACAACTAGGTAGGTGAAACAACACTTTTAAAATATAAAATCACTATCACTTTATTAAAATCTTAAATCACTATCTATTAAAGTTTTAGAAATTTTCTTAATTAAACTTTCAGTCTCATCCATGATATTGTCTATATTGTCTTTCACAACATATTGTGCGTTAAGTATAACCTCACTGTCACTGTCACTGTCACTATTTACATGATTAAGGTCTATTATAGCTATTTTTATTAATTTTAGTCCTCTTTGCTCCACTCGTGTGGAGACGAAAGATTTCTTTGAATTTGTTTTTTTCTGTTGTTCTCGGCGGCGCTTCGCTAATTTTTTTTTCTCCTTGGATTTTAAATCAGCGTCACGCCGCCTCATCTCCTCAAACTCCTCCTCCATCATTCGTGGATCCTGAGCACATTGAAAAATGTCTTCGGGCTCTTCAAGAAACTGTAAAATAAAAATAAATCTTTAGTATATCGTACGAAAAAAGTTATTTGTTTTATAGAATTTTAAATAATATTTAACTTACCGACGACATGATTATTTTAGGTCTATTCAAGACAAAATATACTTATGATACCTATACCAATTTTGCTCGAAATGCAATATGACACTACATTACGTACTTACCATAGACCAAGAAAGTTAGATATGCCAATCAATAACATTGCACAATTAAATTAAGTATGTAATATGAATTTATTACAGTAAAATAAGCAAGTATGCATGTATAACGTGTTAGGTATTTTAGCGTATGGCATATCTACTAATTATTAATCAACGGCTTTAACAAGAAAAGCGAACTAAGCATTTTACCTCGTTTCTTGAAACTGAGTACAATGAACTGACCTACATAATTATAAAAATACTTTTATAGTTTTTAAATAAAGAAAATAATAAAATCTTAGTTAAACTATTTTATAAGAAAAAAAAAACAATAATAAATCAATATGAATTCGTTTTTATAAACTCTATTAAATTTGAATTTATCTAGTACTTATCTAAGGACAAATAAAAGACGATTGTAAAGTTATACCAACATTTTTTATTTATCTAACTTTTAAAATAAAAACTAAATTAAAATCTTACACAATTAACTATAGGTACCCATACTTATATTTAATGTTACCTGCTTACTTTATTCTAGAATAAAAAGTAGGCAATAATCCTGCTGCTACCTCCATACTAAAATTTCATGAAATCGGTACATGGATAATTTGATAGACATACCTACACACAAACTTCCATTATTCAATTAATAAGTATTTAATTCATTTTAAAGAATAGATGAATGGCCCCAAGCCAATGTGGAAACCTTATCTACACATATTGCTCGTTTGTCATCGTTGTTTGAAAGGGCTACTTTATTGATAGTTTGAGTGAATATTTCATGTTTTATTGATTTAAATATTACATTTTTCTTTTGGATAATACCACCATTAAATAAGATATTTTTGTAATCCATAATTTTCAAATCTTTCATGACACATGATTTCACACCTTTTGCTTTTTTAATAATTTTATCAGATGTTTTTATAGAGTAAAGTTTAGCCCTTAGCCCTACAAAATGTGTGATGGTCTGACCTCCCATTTCATCTTTAAATAAACCTGGAATTTTTTTGTTTTTTAATGGAATATTATATTCATTTTCTGGGGTAAAATTACTTGTATCAAAATATTGCAAAAAGTTTAATTTCAAATCGTCGTAAAAATTATTAGTGTATATTTTATAAACAAATGAATCCGTATCTGTATAACACAACTTCACTCGATCTTTATAAAAAGGTTTGATAATATTGTAATGAAAGTCATACATGTGTGACTTAGAAAGCTCTAAAACAGTAAAACCTATATAAATAGGCTTATCTAAAATAATCTGATCTGGTTTCATTTGTATTGCGACTAAATTTTCGGAGAGAACACAAGCACTATGGAAAAAAGGATTAGCTATGAGCCTCTCAGCGGATATAGATTTTTTGGTTTTATTATCTTGATCCGACCACTTATTGATTAAATGTACGCATACTCTATTTTCAGTGTTTTCTAATGTTTTTCCGAATACGCTATTATTCAACAATTTAAAAAAGTCTTGTTCAAAAGCATTGTTTGCGTTTTGTCTTAATCGAGTATTTAACTCTATGTATTTCTTTAAATAGGGACTCTGTCTAAAAGTAATGACCCTGTGAACTCTGCGTAAAATTAAACCATGCTCGAGACATTTTTTCAAATGTACGTAGTGTATTACATATTTATATTTATTACACAAATTTGCAATTAACTTTTCGGATTTACCTCCAGGCGGTATACATTTCTCGGCACAAAAAGGTAAATCGTTGTGAAGCTCATGTAAATAATCAGGATATAATAGATCAACTTCTAAAATGAAGCCCCATTCGGCATTGTTGTCTATTTCGCTTATACACAGATTATCTATTTCCTTTTGATCAAGGAATTTAAAACTAGAATAAGGTAAATAAGAACACAAAGAAAATCCATATAAGTTACAACAATCCGCGTAAAAAATATAGCAATCTGGTTTCGTAGCGTCATAACCTGGCGTGTGTTTATTATTTGCTTCTGCATATCGATGAGAGCACATGCACAACCCTCCTCGAATACCGCTTTGAATCATCCTCACAATCGCCAAATCAGACACAAGTTCCAACTCTACACCTGTTTTAAGTAACATTGCATCGAAGGATAAGCTAGGCGCGGTTACGTAAAACGCAGGGTCTAGTTTATAATGTTGCTTGCATGTTTTACGGAATTTTTCAAAAATATCAGTCAGTAAAAGTACGTCTGTTTTTAAGTATAAATCAGTATAATCTCCCATATTCGTAATGTCAAATTCTTTCCAGACAAGCATAGCATGTTTATAATCATCATCAGTAATATCTTCATTGGTCAGAGAATTATGAAAATGATGCCGAGGTGGTAATGATGATACTTCGTACCGAGACCAATGTGACATGAACTCATAAGGATAAACACCTTTTCGAGTCAATAAATTAAATTGTTTTTTGTTAGGGAAATGAGCCCTAAGAATGGCAAAGTCATCGGGATGCATAGTTTTAGCGAGCTTATCTAAACTCGATGCTAAAAAGTTGAAGGAATCTAAAAATCTTATTTGTATAAACTCATTGTTACTGATAGGTATATATTTAGTCAGTGTTGTATATTTTTCTTTCGTCTTAGGTATAATTTTTACGTGACCAGGAATTTCGGCTAACTTTTTTATAAATAAATGACAATCATATCCGCTTAAATTGTGAAAAAATATCGGAACAAACGTAGGTATTTTATATTGCAGATTACAATGACGATGCGCTGCGCCTCGGTATTGGCCTGTGATATGACAATGATCCCTAACCTTATCGTTCAACAGTAAATTTTCGCATATGTGACATGTGACATCATGTTTAAAATTATTAGCATCTCTTTCTGTAAATATCATAGGCTCGTTTTTAGACAGAGATATGTGAATAGCTTTAACATCTTTGATCAAATATTCCATAAATTTAGTAACACAGTCATCGCCTCTATAAGTTCTAAAACCTTCAACAGACATATTAAATGACGATACAATATTATAAGCGAACGCTGCCGGCACGTGCCGTTGCAAGTAAGATGTACTGGAGGTGTCTAATGACAGATTGACGTCATCGACGGGCTCGAGCAGTGTTTCGAAATCAGCATAAATGACGAATGGAATATTTTGTTTACGTTCATAATGACTAAATTTTAAAATTGATCCTTGGTCGGGTAAAACTGTGACAACTCCCCCACATACATGCGTATCGAATTGATTTACAGTCGAAAAAAATAATAAACAGTTTTCACAAAAGTATAATTTACCATGATGTTTACTAATCTGCCTTCTGACAAGGCGAGATAAATTGGTAATTAAACAAAAATGTGAACCTGTATTATTTTCTAAATATAATAAATGTATAGTTTTAGACTTATTGTTCGATGATCTATACAAGGGCCCGACTATTATCTTATCATTTTTTAAACCATAAACAAATATATTTAAATTTGAATTGTTTTTCTCAAACACTGCTATATCTTGAAAGGAAATAGGAAATGACAAATTATTGATATTCAGTACATCACGGAAATGAGGATAAGATGATACTCTCTCTGGATGATGTTTTGTCGGGTACAAAGCTGCCACGATACACCATAAAAAGCAATACTGGTCGTTATTCTGAACATTCAAACAAGCTTTTTTATTTTTAATATATTTAGGCAAAGGAATAAAATATGATCCGCTAAGAGGCTGATATTTATTGATGTTTAATTCTAAATATGAATTGCACAAAAATGACCAACCACTATCTCTCTCCTGAAATTCTTCAATTTTTTTCAAGAGAGTCTCTACCATTGACTTAAAAATTAAATTGAAGTCATAATGTAAATGAATGGTTAAGTTTTTAGTATAAAAAGACTTTAATTCTTTTTTATCATTTTTTAATAAGAGAAAATACGAAAAAAGTTCGAAATTAATTTTAATCGAAGTATGTTTTTGTAGTGAGTTATCAATAAGACTTTTTACATCATTTCTAATATTTTTGAGAAATATTTCCGGAAGATTATTATCAATTTGATTATTCTTCGCCATTATTCTATAGCTTATGATTCTTCCTTTAAAAGAAGAATTAATTATCTCTACATTGTCACCCAGATGCGTTTTACTATTGTTTTTATGAGTGTTACTTCGTAGATGACCAGACCATCGACGATTGTCAATAAATACTTTGCACACCGAGCAGCTAGGCATTTTGACGTTATTTAATGAAAGGTACTAATGTAATATAAAGAAATAAATCACAATCACTTACATACGTCTTAAAACAACGCCAAAATAAAAGTTTATGTGTATAGTCTATTACTTCTTCACAGTCATATAGCCTGAGCAGATTTTAATTAATTTTAGTATGGAAGTAGCCAAGAATCAGGATTATCACATATTCTACTTTTTATCTAGGTTAATGCAAGCAGGTACATACCACACAAATTTCATACAGAAGTAATGTGTTATATTAAAGTCGTCGTCTTCAGTCAGGCCTTCGAATTTGCATTCTGCGTTCCGTAAATCCTGAAATTATTGAGAAAATATGATTATTTTATATCAAATATGAAAATGTTTATAGTTAATAGACAATTAAATGAGTACACACATAAATAGAAAAGACACATATTAAATTATTTTAAACTATTATAATTTATAACTGTTAACTATTATAAAAAATACCTGATTATTCATTAGAGACCCAAAATCAAATTCGGTCTGTAAGTCAACTTGGAATGTTTCTCCTCATTACATATTACCGCCAACAATCTAAAACAAAACAAAATTATATTAGTCATGTATTTAACAGGAACCCGTCGTTGCGAAATGCATAAAATTTTCAATAATAATATTTTTTATCAATTATGAAAATTGAAACAGTTTACTATTAACTGAATATAAAGTTCAATGAAATATAACAGCTCAAAAAGATAAATCAAATTGGTTAAAATATAAATATCCGATTAATTGTTGTAAAATTAGTTAGTAATAAAAATAAATACCTGATTTTTCATTCGAAATCTTAGAAATTGGAATGTAGTACCTAGGTATACCAATGTTCTCCTTATAAGATATCACCACCAAAAATCTAAAACAAAAAATATATATCAATTAATTATCGATGAATAAAAACAAAATAAAATGAAAATAAAATATGTATTAATACTTACCAAATATTAATTATTATAATATTATAAAGAAACTTCGCGTTGGTCTTTGTAATACGATAGTGATTGGTAAATCAACACCGGATACCGAAACTGTGTCGAAATTTCTTGAAATTGTGTATAAATTAGTGTCAGCATAAAGTACCTACCGCGAGGCTAAGCTGTTTCGATCAGGGGTGGCTATCGCATACACATTAACTTATTGATCTACTCTTTTAAATTAAAATTAATACTTGATTATAAATGATATTATTTTAATAAAATTGATTCAGTAAGTAGTGATAGGACAATGAAGCCATTAAAAAATATAATTGTTGGAGGTAATAGTCTTAATGACAAAAAAAAATTGCTGTTAATTTGACTAAATATTGACTTCGCAATAGAAACAGGTTTATATAATATTACCACAGTTTGCATATTGAATACTACACGTGTCATTAATTACATATCTAGTGTGACAGCCCTATCATTTTTGATTAGTTCGTTACTTATTTTTTGCAATTCTTTAGTTTTTGAATGAGGATAATACGACAAAGAATAGAAGTCGTATTTACAGTAAATCTGATTATATGACGAGTGATATTTAATATTGCGAGTAGTTTTAGGATTTTTGCTTTATAATCGTCCTCAATTCGAAGTGTGTATTCATCAACGAATCGTCGTCATCGTCTGCAAGTGATCCAGCAATCAAGAAGTGATCAAAGAAGAACTCCGCTGCCATCTTCATCAACGAGTCACTGCCACCGGCTTCAAGTGATCCAGCAACCAAGAAGTAATCAAAGAAGAACTCCGCTGCCATCTTCATCAACAAAGTCGCTGCCACCGGCTTCAAGTGATCCAGCAATCAAGAAGTAATCAGTTTCCAAGAAGCTGTCTCCCGTGCTTTCCTGTGCTGCACACTCCGACCTCGTAAAATGTAAGTACTGTAGTGAAAATAAGGTATTTTTTTTAATATAACACTGACGTATTTTAAAAAATAAGTCTGTACTAATTTTAAAAGTCTTTTAATTTTGTTAACATTTTGAAAACTATTTTAATGCATTGATCATTATTTTGTATTTTCATTTTATATTGGATGCATAAAATTGTTGTTTGTCTGACTTCTAAGTAAATGTAGGTATTTTGTGATTGATTATAGTCGTATGGATGTCTACTGAAATAAAAATTTGTATTCTAAATGATATATTTATTTTTCAGGTCTGACTCTGAGAGCGATTACTATAAATCAACTTCAAGTATTGAGAAGAACAAGGCGACTCCAAAATCCGCAGGCGACAATAAGAAACGCAAGCCGAGGTCATCGAATTCAGCTCCACCGAGGTAAATAGCACTTTTACTTATATTCTTATAATCATTTCCCTGTCCAATGACCAACTTCTCAGCTTGCGGCAATTGCTTTTGTTAGTATTGATTAAATGTACTTATTTATTTCATATTTACCTTTGAGCATCTCCAACTGTAAGCAAAATCATATTCTAGCTATACTAATTTACATTTAAATAAGCAGTCAGGTTCTCACCTTACAAAAACCAGATATTTACCTACTTGTGTTCATGTTACGGTGTGGTAAGATAATAACATAAATACAATTTAACATTTAATTTTATTTTTTGTTTCAGTAAAAAGCCAACTACGATTTATGATATCTTCGGAGTCAGAAACCAAGACGCGGACACAATGGCGGGTGAAGACGGACAGCACCAGCTGACATCGTACTTCGTAAATCGAGTGGGCAACGGGTGCGAGCGGCGAGTAGCGGTAACTGAAGGTGAATATTACATCGATGTCAAGGTGTACAAGACGGAGGACGCGCGTTCCTCCGATTCCCTGGAGCTGTGGAAGAAGGCGCTCGTCCGCATCAAATTCCAAGCCGACACCGACGCTCCGCAGTGGAAAACTCTACAAAAATTTGTCAAGACCGCTGACTCGTTGTTCAAGAACCCACCTCGATTTTATGATAAGTAAAATGATAATGTATATACTTAATAATTATAAATAAATTTGTTTTCAGCAACCGATTGTTTTTGTACATTTGCAATGATTTAAGCGTAGGGAGTAGGTAGGTTTTTAAAGTTGCATTAGCAATCAATTTAATACTCATTTGAATATAAATCATAATTAAATATTTTTGAAATCAATTCAACATGTCCAAAGTATAATATTGGGCAATCTGCAACAACGATGTTGCGATGGCAAAACGGAGTTTTGCCGAGCTCCAATTCAATGATCGATCATTGAATTGGAGCGCGTTATCACGACGGCGTTCTAAGATTTATTTCGTTGACAAATACAATGAAAAAATATTTTTGAAATCAATTCAACATGTCAAACGTATAATATTGGGCATTCTGCAACACCGATGTTGCGATGGCAAAACGGAGTTTTGTCGAGCAACAAGGTGGGGCAGAATGCCCAATATTATACTACTATTATGAAACCTATTCATTATTTTGAAACCTACTCTTTATTCTTAAATTCGTTCCTTATGAACTAACTCTTTATTATTAAACTAGTTCTTGGTTATTGATACGATACTGGTTCTTTATGTGTAAGCTTACTCTTTTTTATAAATATATATTTATATAGTATTCATACTATCATGTATATCTATTAGTATAAGTATGAAATATTCTTTGTTGTGCAAATTCGGTGTTGTTACAGAAGCGTCCCGCGGCGCGTCCCCCATAGATATGCCTGTGAGTCCGGGACACACGCTTCTCGAGCTGATCAAGGACTTCTCCGAGGAGACCGGGGACTCCCCCGCGACACCCGCGCCAAAGTCTCCTTGGAAACCACCCGGTACGTGATTAATTGGATTCGCGCACTTCGTACCATTAATCTATTAAAAATAATTAAATGGTACGTAGGCCATTTTTTTTTCTATGGCTCCGTACCATTTATCTGTTAAAAATAAAAAGAAATATATCAGTTTCTGTGGCATCCCTAAATAATAAAGATAATAATAATAAAAATCCTTATTATTTTTCTTTTAACGGCAATGAAAATACTGCCGTAACATACACCTGTTTTTCAGGCAGTAAGCTTGTTTTGTACAGTTTTTTTAGTTATAATTCATAAATGTAAAAAAATATCGAAAAATTGCTTAAAGACCGTCATTAAAGAAAAAACTCTAAGAATATTTTTATTTTGATGCCATCCAATTTAGCAATAATATGGAAAAAAAAATGGGTCAAAAATATTATTACGATTAGATATTTGGAACCAATCTTATTCATAAGCCTGAGGGGTACTAAAATAAGTATAGATATTCTCAGAGTTGTTCTTTAGACGGTCTGCAATTTTATCGATATTTTTACCGTTTATGATTGATTTATATCGAAAAAACCGTAGATTGCAGATTTTGCGCATATCATCGGAATAAGTGTTTTTTTTTCTGTGTACTTGTATATAATATTTATGTATGATATAGGTGAAGGTGGTTCAGGGTCCTTCTTAAGCGCGTCTGATGCCCGCAGCCGTCCCGCCTCGCCCAAACCAGGCTCGTCCAAACCCGGCACTCCGAGCCCGGGGAAAGTCAAGGTAAGAAAATAACATATAGTAGAAAAAAACTTACCTTCAACTTTACCTGTTCAATGAGACCAGCCAATAGGGAGATGAATTCCTGACACCTGATTCGTCAGAAATGACGCGCATAGATAGTGTTTACCAATCGCAGCAATCCATTAGTGACAATGCACTAAACTGTCGTTTGAAAAGTGGCTTTTTCATCTGGGCGTTACGATGAATCGCTATGGACGTAGATTCCGGCTGTGAGTCTTAATACAATCATGAGTTTGGCCAAGGCAGAGGATTTCGGATGGCTTGAAAACTCTCGGCCCCAGAGATTGGCCACTAAGATCATACATACGAAGAAGAAAAAGAAGCAGAAGAACGTCGTCGCTCCAAAAATCTATAGTTAGTTATAAGTGACCTAAGTCTTAGCATAGTGGCTAAGCTTTAATGTTAAATGGTTTTGCCGGCCTAAGGTATTGGCAAACAACAGCGAATTAACGCTTTCATACTCTTAGCTCGCTATACCCCGTCTAACTTTTTATTTTCTTTTTGACAGCATCATAGCGAGCTAAGAGTTCGAAAGCGTTTATTTGTTGGTGTTTGTCAGGGCTTAAGACCGTCAAAATCATTATTAAAGCCAAGCTAAGACTTATAAACATAGTTTGTTGATGGAATCTAGCTACTTGATACGGAATACGGAGATAAATTCTTGGCGCCTGATTGGTCAAAGATGACACGCAAAGCAACTTGGATAGCTGCGATTGGTAAATGCTATCAATGCGCGTCATTTCTGACGAATCAGGTGTCAGGAATTCATCTCACTATTAGCTGGACTTGTTGAACAGGCGAACGAGTAGGTTTTTATTTTTTAGAAATAAATAAATGATTGATTGATTGCTTTGTGACGCTTTAGTATAGTAGAATTTTCTCTCTTCATAAAAAACTGAATAATTTGTATTTAGATGCCATCACGCGGTCCGTCCACTGCTACTTCGCGCAGCTCTAGTCCGCTACTGAAGTCTGCAAGTCCTACAGGAGAAACTGCGCCTCAACCAGGTACATATTACTATGTACTTCTTAGCATAAGAAACCCACTATACGTTTCCAACGCCGGTACTCGGGGCTTTCCCCCATTAGGTGAGAGCTGAAATACAGAAATACAGAACTTTATTAGCCCTAAATAACATACGTTAAAAGCAAGTCATACCACAATAATTACATAATACTTAAAAACATTAGTTAGATAAAATTAAATAAACTTACAAATTTCATTAAATAAATATTCTTACTACACACATTAGCATTTGTTTGTCATGTCTATTAAATTTAAAGTACTACTGTTTACACATAAATTACGATTCTGCAAGCTCCATATTCATATATTCGCTTAAATATTATAAAATATTATTTATAATATAAAAGGAATTTCTTCACAAAAACTCTTTATTTTCTGTTCAAACATACTACTATATTATTATTATGTATGCTGATATAGGACATAATTCACCACGCTGGCCAAGTACGTGTTGGCGGATATGTACTGTATTACGAGTACTATGTACTATTTAATATTTTCTATTGAAAACTGAAACAAAGTTAGAGAGATGGCAGACTTTCGCAACAAAGAGAGAAAGCTGACCAAGGAAAGATGGAAATAATTTCGAGAATAGAAGAAATATCCAGTAGGGAATAATAAATTTATCTACATATTATGTCGTAAAATACGTACACTATTGAACTACGTTTACTTTAACCAATTTACGTGTTATTTTTAGGATTCGGTACCTAAAAGGTAAAAACAGCACCGTATTAGTAAGCCTCCGCTGTCTGTTTATCACCAGGCTATATCTCAGAAACAGTGATAGCTACGAAGCTGAAAATTTCACAGATTGTGTATTTTCGTTGCCGCTGTAACAATAAATACTAAAAATAATTATTACTCCTTAGTAATATTATTTTTTAGTTCCCATAGAATAAACGTGTTTTTTCGTATGTTTTCGCTCAATAATATGAACGATAAAACGTGGAGCCTTAAAATTTTCACGGAATATTTAACTGTATTACCTTCCAAAATAAATAATTCAATAAAAATAAATTATTATAAAGGGGGGCTTTTTTTAGACTTTTGTATTCTGGAACCCTTTATGCATGATCCCGACTGGCATTAGGACAATTTTTATTATTAATAAAATTTTCAGGACACCTATGTTCGTGTAGTGTTATAATGCGACAAAGGCTTTTCGCCACCAGTTACTAGGGCAGTGCAATTAGTGCGGAGTCCTACTGTGTAGCTTTGACCAGACAGAATAATGTAAGATGCTTCTGGTATGGTTTGTTTGCAGAGCTTATCTTTTACATGGAAATATTATTAACCTGTTTAATAACTAATGCTTAATTACAGTGGGCTGATTTATAGGCTTAGATAGATAGTAGAATAACTAATTGCTTAGTGTTTGTATTCCGTTAAAACATATGTCTGTGTGACTATGATTAATTTTTATTTACCTATTTATTTATATCTTTATTGCAGGCAACTATGGCCCTTAACATAGAAAACATACCATTAAAATAATAATCATAAATAAACTAATACATATCAATCACCTACAAACTAGACTTATTAAAAAATATGTCACAGAAAAATTTATAAAAAGTCAAATTTAAATACAATTAAAAATAATATAAATAAATATAGATTTATAGCCAGCCGCCAAAATTCACAGTTTTTGAACTATTTAACTATTTGCCGCTATACATATGTCTTCTTCTTCTTTACCATTTCCCACTAGGTGGGGTCGGCAAAGCCTGTTTTTTTCTTCCACGCCACTCTATCAGCAATACACGTCTTCTTTGGTCTACCTCTCCTTCCGCTACTTCTTACATCCGCTATACATATGTATATACGAGAATGTAGCCTCAAATATTATTTCAGAGCCCAGTCCCCTGAAAGCGCAGCGAGTACCAGGCGATGCTCCGCCCAAAGTTATTAAGAGAAAGCCTCAGCCGCCCACGCTAGGAGATGCTGCAGAACCGGTATATATCTGTTAGAAATAAAAAAAAAACTGCCTCTATGATTTATATTCTATTTGCAAAGAAAGTTGCGCAACTATGATGACAACTATATGATAGTAGACTTCGTGACATGAGTGAAGACGTTTCGAAAAAATACGAATAGATGGCGCTACGTGTATCGAATGATACAAGTAGTTCGATTTTTCAACAAGAAGTTGGGCGTCTATTATATTTATTAGTCTATGGCAATGCTTAGTTTAAAAGTGTATTATGACGAAGTTACGATGAAAGAGTGTAGAATAATTCGTTAAAAAAATAATAGTCTTAGTTTAATCCCAATATCAATCCTTGACGACTACGTTGGCGTAATGGTTACCATGCCGGACTGTCATTCAGAAGGTTTCGGGTTAGATTCCCGGCACGGCCAACATCTTTGTGCTTAACTAAATTTGTTGGCTGTGGGTCTGGGTGTTAAATATGTATCTATATAAAATATGTATGTATAATATGTAGTATATCAGATGTGTTATGTTATGCTACCATATCTAATTCTAATTGCTAAGAGAGATTTATTAATTTATTCACAAATAGGTACTGTACATAGGGTTTTTTATTGACAAGTCCATACTGTATCTTGCTATTGATATTAATTGCATTTGTTATAGGATACCTTATGAGGAATAAAAATATTCTATTCTATTCTATTCATAACCTACAACTAGAAATTCAATATGGGGTTAACCAGCCGTGTGTGAAATGAGTCCTAATAATTATTTATTAATATACACCTTGTCAAGGGTATGCCGTATGTCAGATGACCGAAGGTTTGTACTACTTGGGTACCGAACGCGAAACGACCTCGAGGTCGACCCAGACAAAGGTGCCACCTTTGTCATGACCTAGATGAACATGACACAAACTGGGCCACCAAAGCTGAAGACGGGGCTGTCTGGAAGGAGGGAAGAGAGGCCTTTGCCCAGCAGTGGGACACAATAGGCTGAAAATAATAATAAAAAAAATAATAATATACACCTTAAACGTAAACGCTTTGTTAAATGTAGTACCTTATATTAAGCATATTCTTATATTAATTGTGATGTCAGGTCGTTGAATCTCCACCGGAGCCAGAACCGCCGGCTGAGCCCATAGCGGTAGCGCGGCCGGTCGCTCCCGAGATCAAGCCGGCAGAGGGCGCGCTACCGCCACCGCCCCCACCCCTCAAGCCTAAGGTATATATTTCTAGAGTCCGTTCACACTTCACATTCTTACCTTTTTGACATGGAGGAAATGCATTTACGCATGCCCGCCAGTCCTCGGGGGAGGTGACGTGGTATGTCGGGCTCGGTGCCAGAGTGGTGCCACTACCGACTAAAACCTCCACGGTGTTCCGTCTCCAAAGCCGGGGAGGCTGGTACATTTGGTAAACTTCAACGTCCTAGGCAGACCTAGAATAGCGTATTGGAATATATAACTATTGATGTAAAATGTGTTTTAATTCCAAGATAATACATAATAATAATATTTAATTTGAACCTTTAGTGCTGAATTAGTATGGAACTGTGATTCAGCACCGATGGCCTCTCCCACAGAATATGAACAAGTCTGTTTGAAACAATTATGATACAAAGGATTTAGACAAAAGATTATCCAAATTATGTGAAGATATAAGATGAGAAAAAACAAAAATCATAACCAATGTTACTTAACGTAAATTAAGATTATGTAAAAAAACAGTATAATGAAAAACAACAAATGATACTGTTATATAATGATGCGTGCTCATTAACATCAGTGCATAGCACCAGTTTGCTAGCTGGGCTTGCATCAATGTCTGCACGTAAGATAACAGAGCACAATTTCTCATCAACTGTGCATTCACAATTCTACGTAAAACTGTAGAAGAATCTACAGTCTTACATATAATATATCTCTAATAGTTTATTTGTGCCTGAAATCTCTTTGCTGACGAGTGGAAGAAGATAGAATAAATTACCCTAAACAACACCGATATATTAACAACTATTATTATACATATAACGTCATTAAGAAACATAATTAAATCTGAAAAGATATCTTCCATGGCCCTCGCCCAATCGTGTCCGTTAGACACGCAGCATTCCCCCGCTGTATGGCAATTCATAATTTGATTCCACCATCTCCGTTCTACTACAGAACAAACAGAAAGTCAGTGAAGAGACACTGATACAGAGTTGAAGTTCCATACTTTCGTACAAAACGCTTTGCGTCAACCTTTATTGTGAGGACTGCGAAGCTTTGGAACTCACTATCTGAGTCTCTGTTTCCTGAGAGGTATCATCCGGAGGTCTTCAAAAGTAGAGTTATTAGGTATCTCCTAGGTAAGCGTGCCACACCGTAGACTGCAGTGCAGCTTAACATCAGGCTAGCTGTAGTCAAACGCAAACCTATCAAGGATAAATAAAAAGGCAAGGGTAATTTGCTGCCTAATATCGACGAAGCCCTCTTTTTCCCACGGCCCGCTTTATTTCTTCTATTTATGTATTTGTACTATGTCGATCGTCTAGGCCCCCGCCCCCGCGATGGAAGTGACTCCGAGCACTCCGCCCAGCAAGCCGCCCTCGCCTCCCGGCAAGCCGCCTTCTCCGCCCAAACCTCCTTCCAGGGTTCAATCTCCACAACCTTCCACATCTTCTGTTGCTGCTGCAGCTGTAAGTACATCAAAACAAGTAGCCATACCAATATTAATAAGATACATACCTGATGATAAAGATGATGATGATTTCCAGCCTGGTGTCGGCCACGGCGACTGCTTGCTAATATCAGGTTACTCTAAGAGAGAGACAAAGGAGAAAAAAATATGAGATAAATATATTTTACCCTTAATGAAGATACATGCCTATATAATAATATGTATTTGATAATAATAAGACTACAGCGTAAACTCCATGTTACGTCACTCGATTTAATGACAAACTCTCTAAAGCGTCGAAATCAATTGGCTTTAGTTGGTTTAAATTAGTATTACTTAAATGGATACAGTAAAATGTACCTACCTTGTAAGTTTCTTCTGGATAATCGCGCTCCACCTCAGATCACAATATCGCTTACAATTACCAAGTGAATTGTGATCAAAAGTAAGCCTATTATTGTAAAAACAATATTTTACATACTTCCGTGTTTAGTACATATTCTCAAATTACACTCGTTTTTTACGCAAATCTTTTTAAGTGTTTTAATGTAATTAGACCACCCCAAGGTTTTACGTTGCTACTAATAAAATGTATGCTTCCTACATAAAAACAGGCAATACAAGGGAAAAAAAGGTCTCCTTGATTCAACCTACACGATTTTCATATTACTTGCGCAGTGCATGCAGTTTTGAATAGATATAGTTTATGATTTTCTTTGTATTATTTTCCTCAGCGACCACCTTCTCCACCCTCGCCCCCTAAGCGTCTGACATCGACTTCGAGTACGGAGCAGCTGATACCGCCGGCATCCCCCGAACCGCTTCGAGCTGGGCAGAAGATTGAAGAAGTTAAAACCATCAAGCGGCAGCCCAAGACTGGCTGGCTTTAGAATAACATAGTTATACCTACATTGTCATCAAAATGTTATTAGCATTAATAACCGCGTTTTCTTCTAAAATATTGTATGTAAAGCCGATGAATAGATTTTACATATTTTTTTCATAATTAATTATAATTAATAGTATTTTTTTTTCTTTATCGTCCAGTTAGTACCAAATGTGCTTCAGTGACTCTTTTAAGGCTTTTGAAACTGCTATAAGTTATGTTAATCTGACGTATTTAAAAATAGCATTTCCACGTACATATAACTCGATTTAAGAAAATACTTAAACGTTCCTGTCCTCTCATTGTATAAACAAATGAGTGAGAGCAAGAAGATACGAACATTCAAATGATATTTTTTATTGATTCGAGTTAAACTAGCTTTAGTCTATGAAGTGCTAGTAACCTTATCTTGCATATTCTTAGTTTTATTTGGTGTTATTTTAACTTCTCCGATTTTTTGTGAAAAGGTAAACTTAAAACTAAAGTAACTGAAACTTTTTTCTGCATTTAATTAATTTTTCGTATTATTTGCTATCTATTTATTTAGTACTTGTATGTTACGTACAGTATTTAAACCCTAACTGCTTTGGAATACGCATGAAGTAATAAAATTGACATAAAACTGCAATAAAACGATCAATAAAGAATTCTCTGATGTTTACAGTCGTCAGCGAAAGAGGTCACATATTGTGTATGTATGTATTTTATTTTTATAAATATTATTTGACATTAATTACATATATTATTTGTCTTAACTTATATTTAACAATTTAAAAATTCACATCATCATTCATCATTTTCAGCCCTCTATCGCCCACTGCTGAGCATAGGCCTCTCTTCGTGTACGCCATTCGTCACGGTCTTGTATAAATATTAAAAAAATACCTAAGCTAGCCCATGTTAGGTCTAAACCACTGGTATATTATTAATTATGTTTGTCCAAAATTTTTTTTTAGTTGGGTTTCAAAAATCTCTTGTACAATAAAGAGTCAACTATCGGTCAAGGCGAGCGGGCGTGTAGTTTCAGAGCGTCAAATTCATGACTAATATGAATGTCTGATAGACCGCCGACGTCGCTTCTTTAAGATATTTGACTCTTTTACAGTACATTTGATATTATAGGAACTTGGTTTAGTTTCAAACTGAATAAAAGAAACTGTCGTTATAGCAAATCTGATTTTAGGACAAACTAGGTTTTTTCTTGTCAAACCTGGACATCATTGGCACAGGATCGAAGTAAATAGCACGTCAGACGAAACATACTCGTATATTCCCAGCAGTGGTGTCTGTAGAGACGCCTATTATAATTTGTAGAATTGTGAGTGAACCGGCTGAGGATGATGATAATGTTTTTACTTTATATCTTATTTCGGCCTAAAAAGCAAAATAAATAAAAGTTATTTATTTTCGTGTTGCCTATGTTCTTTGGGGTTTTACTGTGTAAGTTTTACTCTGGTGAAAAAAATGGTTTTTTTAGTAAAAATGCGTAATATTTTTTTTTGTCTGCTTAAATTTACCACTTTCGAAGTTACTTGGTTTTAGTTATCGTATAAATATGTTATACAAGTTAGTCAAAAGGTCCTATAGTTTCTAATATTTATATAGTTTTTCTCATGATTTTATTAGAGGTATGGATAAATAATAATTTGGTCTGCGATCGTGTTAGCACGTTTATCTTTCTATATTGAACTCAAAAGAAACTCTTTATTTATATGCACCAAGTGCAAAAATTTGTATGTGTAACATTAAAAATGTGATCCCTGCTTATATATGTATGTACCTACCTATTTATGTGCTTAACTGTTTATTATCTATTTTGTACCAATTGTAATACGAAAAATAAATTATTTTTAAAATTACATAATAATATGTTGTTTTATATTTAATTACTGGCATGGCCTATTTAGCGAGCCGCAGTTGTTTCCGCTCCGCTTGTAACACCAATGACACACCGAACACATTTTAGAACACAATTACTTACGAGATACTCAATTACTTTACAACGCGATACTTTAACATGCATTTTAATTTTTGAGT
Source organism: Mellilla xanthometata (assembly GCA_035578125.1). Taxonomy (NCBI): domain Eukaryota; kingdom Metazoa; phylum Arthropoda; class Insecta; order Lepidoptera; family Geometridae; genus Mellilla; species Mellilla xanthometata. The sequence continues at coordinate 6,134,792 of JAPUBQ010000019.1, read as the reverse complement.
AATAGTTTAGACATAAAAAACAAAAAATATCTCAATTGTATAAGTCTAGAGAATAACAATCAAAACACGCCTATAGTACATCTACGCATTCGCATGCGGTAGCGAGTCTGCGAAATAATTGCGGTAGCGAAACATCTGTGGAACGTTAGTACACTGCAGTTCTTTTGCAAGGAAATTGTCATTTCATATTTTTGGCTTCCATTTTGCGAAATTCTGTCCTCTCTGACAGAATGCGTGGTGACGCTATGCGATGCGAAACTCCATTAGTGAAACAGCTGCGTCTGTGTAACGGTCATTTCGCAGTTACCTGCGAAACAATACCGACAAGGATGCAACTACTTCATCTAGTTATACAGGGTTATCAGGGAAGGGTATGGTAAGCCGAAAATCCCTAAAAAGTACACGTTATAAAGATTGTGTTCTGAAAGTTTCAGTGGAAAACCAGCAAACTTTTGTTTCCATACAAAAGTTGAAAATTATTTTTTATAAAAAAAATAGCACAACCCTAACTTACTACAATCACCCAAAGAAACAAGATGGCCTCTCGCGCAGAGTTTACGTAAGCTCTGCGCGTGGCTTCTGTGCGCCTAGCAGGTTCATCCACATTTTTCGTTCGGTACGCACCGACTCCGACTGGCGCGCGCCGAAATCAAGCCATCCTACGTTTATTTTACCAATTATACGATAGGTTACGTTTCGCAGCGAATGCGTAGGTGTAGTAAACGCATGCGAATGCGTAGGTGTAATAAATGCGACTAAAGTGTAGAATAGTGAAGTTAAAGGTGGACCTTGGGTAATACTAACTCGTATTTTCTAAGGTAAGTCTTAGTATAAACTAACCCTCCTCACATGTTATTACGAGTACGTCCATAATTTCTTATTGTGTGCAAAAAAACGTATACCTGCCTAATTTATTTACTGGTAGAAAGAATAGTTTGCCTAGACTATTATTATATTAAGGAAACGTCTACCAGTGTAATATTTTACTACCCTGCTTATATATTTCGGTAGCTAACACTTGAAAATCTGATCTAGATAAAACCTCTTACAACATACTTAAATGAAATACTTAAAAATACTCGTTAGATTTATTTTTGTTATAGTTAGTTATAAAGAAAAATTAAATACATGTAGTCATATAACTAGTCTAAAACCAATACAATAGTCTTGACTTAAATACTCAAATTGGTTGCTAAAATAATTAAACATACTAAAGCAAAAGCTTCTGAGTAAGTATTTGCGTAGGTATTTTCACATATTATTTTTTCACGCTGAATCAGTAGCGACTGGCTCGTAATTCCTTATAAAAAATACCTATCTATGAACATTAAACTCTGTAGTATTGGAGCTTAATCATATCATGCGTATAATAAAAAGGTACATGGAACACTCAGCAGATTCAATACCACTCAAATTATTCATTATTTAATATTTGAAAGTCACGTTATATTTTACTATTCACATTCAAATCAATTGAAACTGCTGAGTGTGGAATTGAGTTGACGCAGCAGATGTTAAATAAAATCACAGTTGTGTAACAAACTCTTTATTTCTTACTATTTTGTTTTAAAATAACAAAACACTGACAAAGTATAACTTAACATGGAAGGCATAAATTATTATGGATCGTACCTAGTCGCATAATGTATGTATATTATTAATTATTTAAAGTTATTTTAATATTCATGTTCTTGATATTTACTATTTTATGTTAATAGATTATAGTTTAGAATGTATTTCTTTTGAATATTACAAATATTAGATATCTTTTAAAGTTTAATAATGTATTTAAAAAATAAGATTACATTTTAGTTTAGATATTATGATCAATTTTCCAATTAAGGCACTTACGTTGGGAAGTGTAAATGGGTTATACTATAATGTATTTTCTTTTATTATAGAGTAGTAGATATTTAATCTACAATTATAAGATAAAAGTATAAAACTTGTACCTACTATCCATAGTAAACGACTAGTTTGTTTTGACTAGTGTAAGGCAACATAAAAAACCTAACTTAAACACATGATTTATTATTATTACCATCAAGTAATAAAGTAGCGTAAAATAAAATAGATCCTGATAAGTTTATGATAATTAAGTAATAGCCTGAAATATAATGTCTACTTACATCTAAAATAACTATAAAAAGTGCAAAATAAATGCTAAAGTTCTTAATCTAATTATTGCTATTCAAGAAACCTATCTCACTATCGCGTCATTAAAATTAAAAAATATGTGTTCTTTACTTTATTAAGTTTTTAACTGTACCATTACTTATTAGGTGTAAAAAAATGCGAAATCTGTTTACTGTTTTATAAACTATGATGAGGCGAAAATATGGTTCAGAAAAAAAACTTTTCGTATTACAGTTATAACAGTTTAAAAAGTAAAAACCTTTGCCTTAGTTCTCCCACTCAGGAGAGCTATGAAAGTTTCATATTTTTTGATAAAGTGATAAATTTCGTAGTGCCAATAGTAAACATATTTAAAAGTTGATATCTTCTCGCTTGCACAAATATACAAGTGCGAGAGGAATCGAACTTTCAAAAGTTTCCTTATAGACGCAACCCATATTTACCAATTGGGGAATTTGAAATGGCTACAATAATATGTGGCTTAAACAAAGATTGTGTATTAGGTATATCTATGTTTCATTCCGGCTCATTACACCGGGACATAAAACTCACAAAACTTACTTAGTAATATAGAATCAAATCTGATTCTATGTAGCCTTATATCTTACTCATGGCACTTATTACAGCCAACCTGATACTATTTTCCCAGTGACCTTTGACTTACCCTTTCCACTGGCCATAGAAGACATTGAAGGTGTGGGTGAAGGGCATGGACTTACTCGTGGAGATCTAGGTGCTAAAGTAGATTTCTTCGGAGATTCCTTGGCAGCTAATGACGTGGACGGTTTTTGAGGACTTGGTGGTATGACTTTTGGAGTGCTAGGGGGCATCGGGTCTGGGCTTTTTGGTGGAATTTGTGGGGTTTTAGGAGGGACCGCTTCGGGAGTCTTACAAGGAGTTACTTGAAAAGCCTTTTCTCCGGTCTTTTGAGGAACTTGAGGCGGTTTTTCAGTGACAACTGCTGTCTTCTGAGGCGTGATTTGAGGAGTCACTGGCTGTGATAATTTTTGTGGTGTCAATGGCACCATTTGTTTGTACTGAGTTTCTAAAGCTGTTGCTGAAAGAATCTGTTCCTGCTGAGAATGGATGCTTGGTGTTGGCGTTATGGGTTTTTGTAACTGGGAGTCTTCTTCCTTGGTCATGTATAGAGTTTTGGTTGGCGTTTCAGGCAGGTCTTCTGAGTCTTCTGGGTCGATTTGGATGATGTGGTCGGTGCGGAACTCGGCTGGTGGAGGTACTCTGCTGGATCCAGGGGTGCTCGGCTCGGAAGGTTCTTGGGAGGATGACTTGAGGGGACGGGTCTGCTCTGAACCTCCTTCTGAATCTGGCGAGAAGAAACAACGCTTATTTGGATGCAGGATTTCTTCTAAGTTACTGATGTATTTGTTATGATTTTAGAGAACAACTCCAGATATAATTGATGTTAGATACAGAGACATTGTTTGTTACTTTGTAACTGCATGCATACTATGAAAGAGCTGTTAGTAAAACCTTATTTATTCGTTAATAAGAAGTTTAACGAGGCTGAGAGTTTCTGCTGTATTATCATTATAAAACATCATACGTATAGGTGTATTAGTTTCTAGATACGAGTTACATCAAAGACATGCTTTAGTAGTACATATAGAGCAACAAGTCCACCAGTACATACTCTATCGTGGATAATTTCACTCAGTTCCGGATAGGACCACGTGACTCGTAATCCATGGCGCCCTATTTCAAAGGTAGATAAAATTACAATCATGTCATACAAATCTAATGAATAATGAACTCTTTTCTTTAGAACAAGCCTGGTTGTTACCAGCCTTAATTTTTTTATTGTAACTTAAACTGGATTTGGTTTTTTACCTTTGGATATTGTACTTTTGTTTTCGATGTCAGCTTCCACTTGTATTTCGTTGTCTTTTAGTCCTTCGTCGTCTGAGATCTCAGGTATGGGAGTCCGGCTTCGGAAAGACCGACCTAAAGAAATATAATTTTTCATTTTAGTAGGTATCACTAAGTATCACATTACTATACCGTGAGATATTGTATTTTTTTGGGTCATTGTCAAAAGAGCAAGTAGCAATTATATCTTTTGCTTGACCCTCATTCTCTCTCTCATTCATTTTAGCATTCCGAAGATTTCCGATATAATCCGCCAGTATAACTATACTAACTAACTAACTATACATACTAACTATACTTTTCATTTATTAACTAATTTAATTATCTTCAATATTTGATAATTATTACTATTATTTTATTTTATGACATTTAATATTTGTATCGGATGACCAAAATTTGTGTTTGTTTGTCTGTGAATGTTTTGATTATGAAATGTTCTTATTATTTTCTGTATGGACCTTGTCTGAAATAAAATATGATAATTTGAATTTATAACAAAAACTTACTGCTTTTGCTCTTCGCATCCTTTTTCTTCGGGGTCTCAAAGACCTCATCTTCAAGCGTGAACTCTCCTGCTACAGCTGCCTTCTTCTGTTCTTCTCGATCAGCGAAGTCTGATTTGATCTTGCTTCTCATGAACTTTGCGTACGCCACGCGGGTGGTGGGAGTCACCGATGATAGTTTGGGATTGTACTCTGGAAAAAAAACGTAAAAATTAGTACACAATAGTAATTGAGAAAAAAACATACATGTACTGGTGTTCGTACATGTAATCGTACACATACAATACTACTATATACAACATTCTGTTAAACAAAAGGATACAAATATTGTGAATAGCCAGCGGTAAAAAAAATATACTACTACATAAACATACATACATATTAAATACGTTTTATCAACACATATTTGATACCCAGACCGACATCCAACAAATTAAAGGCATCACAAAAATAGTTTTTATGTTGGTCGTGCTGGGAATCGCACCCGAGACCCTGTTTGGCACTCTGGCATGGAAACCAGTACGCCAGCGAGGTCATCGTGGTAAATGATGGAAAATGTCGCAAAAATAATTTCCAATTACATAATGCAGTGTGCGTAATTCTTCTTATGTTGGTTTTATAGTTTTCTTTAAGCGAATGGATCATAACAGCTAAAGAGTTCCAGCTCTTTATTAATAGATAAAGATACATTTATTTGTAGAATAAGAAAAAGTACGTACAAAGTTCTTACGTCTACATGATACCTCAAGATTAACTGGTACGCTGTAGGGAGCACTACGCCCTGCTATAGGACTGCCAGGAGCCTGTATCACAGGGCCGTAGGAATTGCCGCTTCATTTGAGAACGTTAATAAGCATTTACTTTTAAATAATGGATCTTAAAATATAATTGTTCTCGTATATGAGCATAGACATCTATCATACCTAGTAATTTCTGGGGATCTATAGTCCTGTCTCGAACATTCTCCAGTATATGCGCTCTCAGTGACTGCCTGCTCCTGCGTATCTCTTGCTCCGCTGTGGTACCGATAGGATCACGTCGGGTAGTGTTGGTGCGGACCAGGGCGTTCCAGTCACGTTTTTTGCTAGAAGTTTCAAATAAAATGATAAACGCCAATAAATGAGACATGTTATATGCAGGAAATTAGGTATATTAGGTACAGTGAATAATAGATGTAGCTACAGAATTAAGTATCTTCTAAGAAAGTGAGTCGTCTTGTCATAAGACGTGTATGGAATTTATAAAAGAAATTGCAGTAGACACTAAACTGAATATAAGCCTCGTACCTACTGAAAAAATAATGAATAAGATACATTAAAAATACTAGATGTAGCTATAGAATTAAATTTCTTCTAAGTACGTAGGTCATCTTGTCATAAGACGTCTGTAGAATACTAACAATCAAATTGCAGTAGATACCAAACTATATATAAGTTTTGTTTTGTTACCTACCAAAATAGTAATGACTATGGTACCATTTTTAATAAAAGGGAAGTGAATGAAATAAATAATAATACAAGTACTAACTTAGACATGTATAAAACTAAGAAGCTCATCAAATAGGAAGGAAAAGAAAGATTATATTTTTTTAGAATATCTACTAATTTGTTTACCTGTCTGTACTTCCTCGTCTAACAATAGCTTTCGCGATCTGACTGAACACGTCCTTAGGTTTGGCTTCCTTCGAAATGACGTCCTTTATGATCCCTTCCACTATTCCTATCTGGAAATCTTTGAGAATCCTGCGCTCCATTACTTTGCCTTTCTTACCAGATACTGGAAAAAAAAATTATTTTGAAACATACAAAACTTGTTTTGAGACAATTTCAAAGGAGTGTTTGCAGACAACAACTAATTTCTGCCAATGAAATACATAATGAAGATATTTTATTGCTACAGTATGTATTGAAGTAGTAATTAATTAATGAAAAACGGCTATGTCCGTAAAGAGCTTTGGACGAAACCCAAATTGGCCATCGTCCACACGCATTGATGTAATGTGAGAGTGAACAATACGTTCAAGCACTTTGGCCACAATCGTCGCCAGAGAAATAGGTCTATAATTGGACACCTTCGAGATATCACCCGTTTTATTCTTAGGTATAGGTACAACTAAGGTACGCATAAGTTCTTTAGGTAAGTAGCAATGGCTGACACAGAGGTTGAAAAGTCGAGCTAGTGCATAACATATGTACATATTTCCCATGTATGTTAAAATGACCTGTGGTATCCTGTATATTGATCCTCGGTGTCTTCATCCCGTTATTATGTAAGATGTCAATTAACTCGAATCTCAGTGTGGATATATCCTGTCTGATCTCCATGACGTCATCTTCAGTGACTCCCACTTCGTCTCTGGCTCTTTGTTCTGCGGTGACGTAGCGACGGACCAACACTCGCATTACGGCCTCGTGCTCTTGACGTGCCTTCTCGCGAGATTTGTTCTGAGGAAAACAGATGGAGGCATAAGTATAAGCAGGCCACTATACGTTCCCTCTGCTGGAACTCGGAGCATTCGCTCACAAAGAGGCTAGAGGATAGGTATAAGAGGCTGAGGATAAAAGAGGCTGAGCCGTATGGTTCAGGTAAGTGGATGAAAGATAGTTTCGGATATTGGAGTTCTCAAACATAGGAAAGGACAGGATCGGACCAGGGACCGCCTGATTGAAATGCAGACGTTAGCCATACTCGCCTATACGAGCCACACTCACTTAGTCGGAAAAATTTAAAACTATTTACATTCACATTAAGACGTTGAAATGTATAAAAATATTTGGGGTGGGTTTTTATAACATTTTTTTTTCAAGCCGAAATTAAAAAACTTTTATCATTTAAATAGCACAAATTCTTACAGCATTTGAAGCAATTTAATAACTTAAAAAATGAATAAGCTGAGTGAAATTAGTACCAATTTTACAAATAACAAAATAAACTTATATTAAAACTTGTACTTACAATGATAGAGCCTCGATCACGCGAAGTGCACATATGTTTGAGCCAGCCAATAAACTGTTTCGGAGTGGGAATGATATTGAATGGAGGAGGGACCGTGTCTCCATCTTCAAAGTATGACATCCACAAGTTGCTGCGGGCGAACTTCCATTCTGTGTCGGCGCGTTCCTGGAAAAATAATTATGATAATATAATATAAAAAAAAAAACAAATAAAAATGTTTTGTGTCTGTAATACTATACCAAAATACGAGTAGAAAGAGGAAAAGTATATTTTTTTATTTGTGCGACGCAAATAGGCTCCGACGCAACTGGACCGATTTGAAAAAAATGTCATATTACTAGCGTAATATACTGAATATTTAGGTAACTTCTTCGCAACTAAAATTGAATTATTACTAAATAGAATACTAATAAACAATTAAATAAAACTAAATTAAGTTAAAACTACACAAGAATTAAAAATCCTAAATTACAATTATTTTGTATTGATGGTACATATCAATTATATTTATTTACACTTATTAACACACCTCATCTATCTTGTGTTTCTTTGTGTTCTTTCATTCAATTGGTTGCCTGGAAAACCGTTTAGGTTGCAAGTTTTTAGCACTAGCTTTAAGTTATTTTGTATGTTCCTTTTGCTTTTGTCATTGTGAGTGTTTAAGTGTTTATCTATCTATATGCCCGCATCGATAGTTGCTTAACTCCAGTAACCGCGTCAGATCACCTTAACAAGCCTGGTTTTAGGCGCTACATCGTTACATGACATAGCGCAAAATTCATATTATGATGAGTGACGCCTGAAGGAAAGTCTATTTTAGTTCTAAGTTGTCTGAAATTCGATTGGCTCGTACTTTTTTGCTGTTTGTCTAGCTACAACACAAATGTTCAGAATTCTGAGCGTCAGTGATATGAAAGCTCCTGTTACTTACCGAAATGATCTGATAAGAATTCGACATCATGGCAATAAGCATGTTCAGGAGCACGATTATATTGATCACGGAGTAGGATCCGAATGTAAGGAGTGCCCAGAACCGCGTGAAACTCTTGATGCCAGTTAGTTCGAAGGTGGTTAGATCTACCAAACCGAAGGACGCCCAGAACAGAGACTGCGAAGTTTCGAACAGGCTGGAAACAAATTTCTGTATTAAAATTTTAGATTTGAATAAAAACGTAGAATTATTGACGTAACTTTCTCTGTGTCACGCAATTTACTAATTATTTTATGGATGTAAAAGATTAAGGAAATGACAAGGGCAAAGTCTTGAATTTACAGTTTTTCCGTTATAACATACTATGGTACAAAATATAAAAAAAAAATGCTTAAAGACCGTCTCATGGTATTTAAGAATATTTATATGTTTATTTTGGTACCAATCCGAAATGAATTTCTAAATAAAACTGGTAGGAAAAATCTAAAATAAGTTTTTTTCATATTGATAAGCCTGATAGGTACCAAAATAGGTATAGGTAGAGTTATTCTTTAGAGAGTCTTTAAGCTATTTTTTTATTGTTTATAATTTATAAAGAAAAAAACTGTAAATTCAAAAGGTAAATGTTTTGTCATAAAGGTATTTCATTCCAATTAATTTAATCTTTCAAAGTTAATGGACACTTACTTGGCATATCGTCTCCATATAGTGCAAGCTCGTTCCTGACTATCAAAGTCCGCTATACCATTGGGAGTGTGATAGCATTTATTCTTTTCCAGCTCAGCGTAGTACCACATCAGTTGATTCAGTCCTGTTATAAATAGAAATACATATTATTATAAGCTCATAGAAGAGAGAGAGAGAGAGAGAGAGAGAGATGATAGCAGCTCAAGATGAAAGTTCGCTTTCCATTGTTAATCCTCAGACAAACAGACCATCTGACGCAACAGGGGTGGTTTAGGTATGCCCCAGCGACCCAAGGCTGTGCTCCGTTATTTCAAGGAGCTTGGTTGGTTTGGGTAGGCTGGTAAGGGAGGAATGCACAATAATCCCTAGCGGGATGTCTGTGCAGGTCTCATCACCCTCAATTCAAATTAGAATTAGAAGCTCATATAATAAATTGGCAATTTTTTAATAGAATGTAGTAATGAATGTATGAAGTAGAGCAAATTGGGCTCACCACATCCAAAAGCAAACAGCACCAGCATATAAACGAAAAAGAATTTCAAGATATCTAAAATCATTCTTCCAAGAGACACTTGCAGCGGCCCAAGGTAAGGGTTGATGGAGAATATGTGAACCAGCTTCAAGAAGGAGAAGATCATGCCAGCAGCGAAGGCGCCTTCAGAGAGAAGCATAGGATCGTATGAATCCCATTTCTCGCGGGGGTACCACGGGTCGAGGCCGTTTTTGTAGTCACGCTGTAAATGGGCATAATATTTTTTTACATATAACATCTAGGCATTTGACGAGCAGGGCGTGTAACTTCATTAGTTAGTGATACTTTGACCTAAAGTAGACCATAACTCTTCTAGAACTGACTGTCAAGGAGGATGTCGGAGCACTGTGAGGTGCTTGGCGACAGATTTTTGTACTTAAGGGTTGTTGTTAGACAGGTGAGCACTAGAAAATGTCTTTGTACTCGTATTATGCGAATAGTAGTTGAATGACTGTTTTTGTGAAAGCATTAAATATAAGCTTAAAATATGAACTGTTTGAATTTGAATTAAATCTAGGATTTCATTCAAATATTTTTCCATGGCTCTTTCCTCGGCATCTGATTTGTCGGTCTTCTTTAGATTTAACTGTATTATAGGTGTATCAAGTCAATGTGAAAGTTTCACTTTAGGTGGGAAAGGAAAAGATTTAAAACGGTTAAATCGTTTCTTCTATAAATTAAAAGTACAATAAATAAAATAGTTTAACCCATATAGACCCGCCGTGCCCAAACGAGGACACTCATAAATCTACCCATATTTTTTTAACATATTAGTTTTTAGTTAGTTCATTTACTGGATTGTGACGACAAGTAGTGCATTTTTATGTTGTTCAGTAAAAATAATTATTTAAAACGTATTTAAGTCGTATATTGAGCATTTTGTGGACCTGTTTCTTACTTCAGTGATATTTCAAATTGAGTATACTTTATTTTTATCTCTGTCTTCTAGATATTTTTGGTTTCATACATAAATTACTTAATTGTTTTATATACTATTACTTACTACTTTATTTCATTACAAAACTTAAGTACAAGTAAGATAAAATCTAATTTTATCATGCTGTCCCCAATTGGGGCCAATGGGCACATCTGAGGTAAATAATTGATTATTTTTGTTGATGGCCAATGCCAATTTCATAATGGCACGATGGGTATTTAGCAGTTGTAATAACTACCAAAGCCTTCAAGAAGTAATTGAAACTGAAATGATCGAAGAAGGAGACTTTGGTGAGATTGACTTAGTGGCACTGCCCCCAGGACCAAGTGTGGTATGCATATCGTATACTTTGATAATTTCGTTACAAGTTACACATTGCTACGTGATCTACGACAAGCTGGTTATCGCACACTGGTACTGTTTGCGAGGGTAGGACCGAGAAATGACGCTTCTTGGTCCTACCCTCGTAGCAGCAAAGGACATGAAGAAGAAAACCCGTGCCGATGTTGATTACCGCTTTGATCAAGTCAACCAAGTTTTATTTGTGTGGTGGCTGGACAACAGTGTTTGCACTATGGGGTCGAACGAGTTTGATAGTGTTCTCCCTCTAGGTAAAGTAAGGTGGAGTGTTATAGAGAAGAAAAAAGTGGACGTTGGAATCCCGCATGTTTTTCAAAAGTACAACAAGGGTATGGGTGAGGTTGATCAAGATGATCAGTCTATTTCCCTGTACCGCACCGCTGTACTAGGCAAAAAATGGTGGAGGGTTTTATTTAATTACATGCTGAATCTAGCCATTGCAAACGTAGGGCGTCTCCACCTACTAACCAACGAAGTCAAGATGGATCAGCTTGAATTCCGTCGCTACGTCGCTCGTCACTATTTGCGAAACACAGAAAGCGTATCAATGCGACCAGTAGGTTCTGTAGTGCCAAGTCTGCAGCACGATGTAGGTGCCACTACCCTCAAAAACTATCCCAGCAATTGAGCTGTGCCGTTTGTCATAAAAAAGCCTGCTGGCAATGCAAAAAGTGTTGTAAGACACTTTGCATGGATAACATTTGTTTTGAAAGTTTTCATACTGTATGAGCCCAATGGCCCCATTTGAGGACGGCATTTTTTTTCTATCAAAATTAAAAAAAATCTAAGTTTTTTTTACGTTTCTTTCTTCATTATGTCAGATTCTACCAATTAATACCAAAAAATAAGTTTTTTTACGGCTCAGTTTGGTTTGGGTCTAAATGGGTTAATACAAGGAGAAGTTAAATTAATCTATTAATGTATTATTAAATTGTCCTCTGTAATTAAGTTTAGTGACTAAAATATAATAAAATACAAAACAATAAATTAAATTTTAAATGTCTCTCTAACCTGAACAATATACCAAGAAGATATCCTCAAGCTGATCCACGCGATATAGAACATGTTCGTGATGAAGTCTACAATGTTCCACAGATCACTGATGTACTCCATCAGACCTCCAGTCCATAGTGCTCGGATCTCTGCCCATATTAAACCTGAAATATGAAGTTAGTACAGAACTTCAAGGATGTATTTATTTTAGTACATATGCCTAAACTTTATACACCAGCTAACAAGTAGATAATAAATCAAGCAGTGATAAAAAATACTGTCCATACTAGGTATATTCACAAAACTGGTAAACAGCTTTTATTAAACATATTTTTTTTCGAAAATCTGTTACCTAAAATATAATAATATATTTCACAAAGTACTTGTTAATTACATTAGTCCAGGTCACTTTTGTTGATCATAGAAAGCTAAGAAAAGGAATAGGTTAATAGAATTTGAGTTTGATAATATACTCAAAATTTAACACACAGAAAAGTAGAAGATTTTCTTTTATCTATTCTAAGATTCATCGCATAAATTTTAAAGGAACCGTAGAATTATCTTTGATTCTATGATTATATTATATGATTGTAAAAACACGTAAAAGAAAGAACACAAATAAGATGTCAAAGATGGCATGCCAACAGTGTCAAATTTACTTGCTATGTAGATGACGACAGTAAACTCTATGAGGCCGGGCAGGGAGCCTCGCTCGTGCTCCTTCCAGTACTCCACCAGCTCCTGCAGCCACCTGATGCCGGACCACTCCAGGACAAGGAACTCGGCGCGCTGGGAGGCTAACGAGAGGAGAGCTGGAGGACACAATAAAAAACCGAATGAATATAGTTTTTTCCCCGCGTAGAAAACGGTCACACTTACAAATTATATAAAAAGACTAGCTGACCCGGCAAACGTTGTTTTGCCTCACTTAGGGGTATGAAAAATAGATAGTGTAGCTTATATGACAAGTTTGTAGATTTACCATAGCAGCGCCATCTATGATTACTTACTCAACCCAGTCGAAAGGTATCGACATCTGTTAGAATCATTTGGAGTTAACAGATAATTGTGACTGTCAAATAATAACAGACAATTATTAGCAATAAATTAAAATTGCGACTATAATTTGAGATTTAAACTGTCCTATCTCTCAAGTTGGATCAAACTGCACATGTTGTGCGAATTTTATTATAATTAACCGATTATGTTTGTTGTTTGAGTGGTTTAGGAGTCCATTGAGGACAAACATTGTGACACGAAATTTATATATATTAAGATGGTCACACTTACAGATAATGTAAGTGTGACCGCCTTCTACGTGGAAATTATTAAGATGTCTAACGTGAATAGTTTACAAAGTTGAATATAGTTATACTTTCCAGCAGATTTATCTCGCTATTTAGAGAGACAACTCGTAGTATTTCTCAGCATACTATTAATCAGTGCCAACTCAGCGACTTTTATGGGCGCGTTTGGACAAGGGTTAAATTTTACTTTTCTTTCTAGCAGATTTCAATTGTTGTTTAAGAAAACCAGTTACTTAGAGGAATAAAAATGCCGAATATCGGTTTCCTAAATAATTTAATGTTTGTGCAATTAATATTGTTGTTATTATTGATGTTACAATAGAGTGTCGTTTTTCCGAACTAATTGGGGGCATGGATGTTCAGAAACCCGTTTTTTTAGATAATCGAACTGTATTTCGTAGCCATACATATTTATTTATCCACGGGTTAATGAAAGCCACATTTACATGCCCTTATATTTGTATACTTAATAAATATTAAGACTTATTTCATACACGGCTGGTTAACCCCATACTGAACCATTTCTAGTATCCATTTCATATATGGTTGCTAATACAACTGATATACTACATATACATACATATACAGATACATATTTAACACCCAGATACAAAACCAACAAATTTAGTTCAGCACAAAGACGTTGGCCGTGCCGGGCATCGAACCCGGAAACTTCTGATTGGCAGTCCGGCATGGTAATTATTTCGCCAACGAGGTCGTCGAATGAATAATATATTTATGAATTATTATTGATTAATTTTAAAACAAATCAACCTAAACTTTTGCAATAACAAATTATAAATAACAAGTCGAGACAAGAGCTAGAGCGAGCTTAGGGGCTAGGGCACGAGAAACGCGCGAGTCGGGTTCTAATAAGCGGTCCTTCCGTTGATAATAGACGCTCTGCTGTACTTCACTTATCTTGACTTAGTTTCCGAAGTAACTTACTTAGGAACAGCATGTAAGACGAGCTGTGACAGATGAACTTGACGAAAGGTTTCTTCATGAAGCGGCCGTACTCAGAGTTTGGAGCCAGCATGTAGATGGTGCAGTACACGGGGAACATTACTCCTAGCTTCGCCACCTGAATAATAATATGACGATTGAATCAAAATCTTTATTTTTTAAGTGGTCGAAAAATTCACTCAATTCACTCAATCCACAAAGTCTGAAGTCCCGCCTCTATAACCAATGTGTCCTACCCACCATGACGTACGGTGCTGTGACATGGACTCTTACTAAGGAGATAGTTAGTAAAATTCAAGTCACTCAAAGATCCATGGAGCGTGCTATTCTCGGAATCAAATCGAAAGATCGCGTGAGGAACGTCGAGATCCGGCGCCGCACCAAGGTGCGTGACATCGGCAAGACAATCACCAAACTCAAATGGTTCTGGGCAAGATATGTTGCGAGGCAGAGCAATGATAAGTGGGCCAAAACATTGACGGACCTAGGCCTATGACAGGCAAAAGAAGCGTTGTTCGACCATTAACACTCTGGACGACATCCGTAACATCACAGACAGGACATGGATGAGAGCAGCGCAAAACCAAGATGACTGGCGTACAAGAAGAGAGGCCTATGCTCAGTAGTGGGCGACTACGGGTTAATAATGATGATGATGGTCGAAAAATTTATAACAAGACGGAAGTTTCAGTAATAAGGTCCCGTTGTTACCCTCAGGGTGCTTAAGTTCGCGTCTGATCATAATTACTGATTGTTCTAGGTGTCTTAGATAATACGAGTACAAATGATGATTTTGCATTAATAAATAGGCAGGTAACCTGTATGCATTGTCCGACGATGTTTTTCCGTTTGAAGCCAGGCAAGCCCTCGTACCAAATTGCTCCTAGTAACTGTTGCACGTTTGGATGAGCTACAAACTGGGAAAAAAAGAAAAATGGACTTATAATTTATACTTATTCCTACTAACCAAGCAAGTAGGTACATTTATTGCATTAGTTGTTGGCATTAGTGGCGATTCTGCCGTACACACGACTAAACTAAATTTAAAGATGCCTCGTCTCTTTACATCTTAGGTGGCCAGAAAGAGACGGCACGTTCTGAACCACAGACAAAACTAAAATCTCGTCAAATATGGAATGTGCAGGCAGTTTTAGAGGTGATACAAGCGAGTGCGTTCTAAAGTTGCCTATATTTTCTACATTTGACGTGATTTTAGTTGTTTTGACTATGGTGCAGAACGTGCCGTCTCTTTCTGGCCACCTAAGATGAAAAGAGACGGGGCTTCTTTAAATTTAGATTAGTCGTGTGTGCCGCTGAATCGCCACCAATTGGCTTAGTTTATATGATTTAAATTATTTATGCATATAATATATGCTTATACAAAATGTAGTAAATGCGAAATATGCATGGTTCAGGTAAACCGGATGTAAACAAAACATAAAATGAGAATTGAAAACAACAGTCCAGATGTGACATACCAACTCTATTTGTCAAATTATAAACACTGAAGTTTTTGATTGTGTGAGTTTGAAACTCTTTCAGGCCGAAATAATAAGTAACGCTCTTGGAAGCCTAAAAAGTACATTGATTTATACTTTTCCAACAAATTATCGACACGCCATCTACAATTGATCTTAGAAATTTATTGGTAAACCTAGTAAATATTATCTTTGGAACAAACACGTCCTCAGATTTTGTGGTCCTCAAACATGACAGTTTCCTCACGATGATATTATTTTGAGTAGGCAGCTATTAGCTGCATATAAAACTAAGGCAGTTTAGACGGTTTTAAATAAATTTCTATAACAAACATTATACATTTTTATTTATTTATTATGGTCATATCTAAAAATTATGAAATTAAATAAAATTAAGTCTTATGTCCTATAAAGACTACGTCAAAGCCCCTCGCCCAAACGTATTTCTATAATAATTTAAACCGTTTGTGATTTATAATGATAGAACAGTAAATTCAAGATTCTGCTCATGACTTTTATCTCAATCTTCTTAATCCACCCTCCGTCGAGTCTATTTACATCTTATTTATGCATTTAATCATATTTATGTGATATATAAGTCAATTCATGATAATAAGTTTTATTATTACTAGAACAAGTTTCAAAAGAATATCTTAAACTTTTCGAATTCTGAGAGATTATACATGAGACGGCGATGACCTCATAAAGAAGAAATGGCCAACTCGATGTTGGCATACTTCCATTCATCGTTACCATAAATAAAAGTCCATAAACTACTTCTAAACTATTGACATGCTTTTTTTATTCTCGATAGTATTTATTTTACTCTAACGTGTTAAAAAATGATAGTTATAAATATTAACAGTCCCTTAACCTAAGACTTAATTATTCAAAATTAAAAAACGACTGGTGCTAATAGATTGTTATCTTCAAAAAAGTTAGCATTTATAAATAACACTACAACTACATAAAAATAATAAACCCATATCATAGCACTATTTTTTATCATTGTTTGGGAAGTATGTACATATGTTTAACTTGTAATAGTAAAATGTTCATAATTGGTTCATAAATGACAGAGTTGCGACGAAGCAAATACAATCTTTTTTTGATATCCTGACTTATTTTTGAAGTAGATATCCCATCATTCATGTGTCCTCTAATATTTTTTTCTAAGCACAAAACCTGATATGTGATAAGAAACAACAATACATTTTGTTGAAGGACGTTAGAGGAAAAACATTACAACATGTGCTGAACCATATTAAAAGTTAATCCTTCCATACAAATGCAGTTTCATCAAATACTTAATAAAATATAACATATCCAATCCAGAGAAAAGCTATAGTCATACTGTAGTTTGTTAGTTGAAGTAAAGACATAATTTTCCTCTTATATGGATTTTTTAAGGGTTTATTAAAAGCAAAAAAAAATGCGATTGTTATTAACAAAATAAAAAAAAAGGTATTTAGTTTTTCGTTAATAACGTTCAAAATAATGATATTTAAGGAATTTTGAAAATAAAACTTGAAAGAAGAAAATTTTCCAATAAAAAAATCCTAACTCCCGGAACTCTATCTGTATTATTTATATTTTTTTTTAACGCTGAAAATATAGCTCCGCGAGGGCGTTACGGCATAGGCGCGCCGCCTAAAAAGCCGGTATATTTATCACCTAAAATATTCTAAAAAATATATACAAAAAAGAGGTTTTTTTCGTTCAAGTGTCTAGATTACACTATAATTTATTCAAATTTTTAAATTGTTATTTAATATTAGGAAAAAATATTTTAGGTGATATACCGGCTTTTTAGGCGCGCCTATGCCGTAACGCCCTCGCGGAGCTATATTTTCAGCGTTAAAAAAAAATTATAAATAATATAGATAGAGTTCCGGGAGTAAAGACTTTTTTATTGGAAATTTTCTCCTCTATTGGCAATTTTTTATGTGCTAATAAACCCTTAAAAAACATTATACTAGACGTCATTCCAAATCGAATGAGCTATGGCACATATTTTTAGGAGCTTTATGTCTATTTAACACGTTTTTGAACTTGTTGACTAGACTATAGAAAACAAACGAAATTATAGAATAATACTTTAATTAGGATAATTCAAACTCTCCAAAATTATCTATAAAATAGTAAAATATTTCAACTAAAATTGGAACTACTTCTTTTGAAAGATCCAGTACGTTATCTTATTCTACAAATATTTTTAGAAGGTAAACTATTCGAAATGTTCTTTTACTTACATTACAAGACGAAAAATAAATCAAATTTATCTACTTCTATTTAATTTTAGCACATTATCCAACTTTAGATTAATTACGTATATCATAATAATTATCAACTTTTGCTAACCTATGTATATCAATCACACTTACTGACATCTTCTTACCTATATCACACTTACCAACTTTTGCTTATACTTGATGGCCAGTTTCAACCGTCCCAAGGTCTGCCTCTCCCCAGGCTCCCAGCAGTCATTATCCCAAGGGTTGTAGTTCAGCATGATCTCTAGCTCCTTGGACGTTCGCGTGTGGTCGAGAAGTGCTGTTGCAAACTCCGTGCATTGTTGCCGGAGGGCCTGGGGTCGAGCATTGGTTATGTATTTAAAATGTCACAATGGTGGAATAAATACCGAGATTATTTAACATACACATTTATAATACCTCAAGCTAACAAGCACGCTCTGATTTTCGTAATAAGAATCTCGGAATGCTATTGCAATTGACATTGGTCAGCTTAATACTGACAGGCTGGTTTCATTTTTCACTCCTTATCAAAAACAATAATTTCGTTCTTACTCATTTTTAGCATTATCAGTGCAATTATTCTACATCGAGTAGAAACAAGGCTTGAGAATCTTAATGAAACTTTTAATTTATTTCATTTCAACAATAGCAACGATTGAGATATTCCAAATGTTTAAGTATTATAAGATAACACCCATATAGCGAACTCAATTGAAGTTATAATTAAAAATAAATTTCGTATATTTTATGGTACAATAAATAATATATATTTTTTTACATTATATCTAAATGAATTAAATCTAAGCGACACCTCGCTCGTTTGCATATTTTTAAAACTTAACGTTAAGGTAAATTCGTGTAAACATTTTGTATGACATTTTTAATTGTGCTGAATCTATAAGATGGCGTTTAGGATAACAAGTTAGGTATCTATTATTTAGTCAAAACTATAGTTTTTGAAAATTTAATGTATTATAGTAGGTAATATTATTTTAGTGAGGTAAATTAGCCATAGCAGGACCAAAGCTTACAAACTGTATATTTTCGGCATATCTTCTAAATAAATAAAGGCTTTTTAGGGGTACTAAGGATCACACTAAAGACGTTCACAATCGGAAGCAGATCAGTAGAGACTGCTCCCTTACCTGCCTTTACCATTTGTTACCTTATACTCAACTCTGAACTCTGTCTCCATTCTGCTGAGTCTCCCGAGCTCCCATGACAGCTGGAAGGCGGTGAGGAGGGGATCGGCGGAGGAGAGGGCGATGAGAGAGGGTGAGGAGAGAGCGCGGTAAGCGTTGATGCGAGCTTGGGAGTGCCGGAGAGAGTCTTCTTGGGATGACTTTACGCATTCGTCGCAGCCGCACCTGTTGAATAGAGAAAAGTGGTAGAAACGTATTTTTTAACTGAGCTTCTGGAACAAGGAGTTTCTTTTATATAGATTTTCTTGTAGATTAGATGTTTATGTTGTGTTCTATGGGGTGTGTATTCTTAGTTTGTCGGGTGTCTAAAAACATCTCAATGATGGCACTAATTTTGTAGATTAGATATATGTAGTTTTACATTAGTTTTTTATTAAAACATATCTTACTATTCTCTACCGATAATAAAGGACTGAAGTTGTGATCATATAGACTTTATACTATAAGGGAGAGGTGTCAATACTTAAGTAATTGTTTCGAAATTTGGAAATATGTAAATAGGTTGAGTTATATCAAAAGTGATTTAAATATATAATACTTAAGCAGTTAAGTAAATAGCTATTAGTATTTCTATTGTATTGTTTTCCATAATTTCTATTACATTATATTATTTTTAAATAAAATAAAAACTTCAGTATGGGCTCGTTTGGCATTGATGCGTTTTATTTAAAAGGACAACGTCGTTTATATTCAAAAACAGTACATCAAACATTATAACGTTGCCGATCAAATAATTCGTTATTTTTGTATGAATTTTATTTTCAGAATTATTACCATACTTTGATATATCGTAAGCCTTCGCTAAATTATGATCTATGTATGATCAGAACTTTAATCCTTCTCATAGCGTCACCAGTAACTCCTTAAACTTGCTTTAAAGTTAGAAAGTAAGATCCTACATATTAAAACGAGGTCCAAAGTTCATTCTATTGCGGTGCTAAGTTGCTCAACTGTGAGAGCACGATAATATATTAATTTGCTTTCCGTTATTATCTCATAAACTTCGTAGCAGATTCGAATGTTTAAATAATCTTTGCGATTTCTAACTGTACGTGAATTACTTTAACATTTCACATTTATAGGTCAACATATCGATATAAAAAAATCTAGACATCTCGACGGTGGCGTAATGGTTACCATGCCGGACTGCCAATCACAAGGTCCGTTCCCTTGTCTAATAAGTAAATCTAAGTCCGGGTTCGATTCTAGGCATGGCCAACATCTTTGTACTGAACTTAATTTGTTGGCTGTCATTAGGGTGCTAAATATGTATCTATACAAAGTATGTATGTATGTTTATGTAGTATATCAGTTGTGTTAGCAACCATAAAAAAAACTAAAAATGGTTTTGTTAAACTAGTATGGGACTGAAAAGCCTTGTGTAATATGTGTCCTGATATATATTTATTTATTATTTATTTTATCTGCTATTAAATAATGTTAAAATAAATAATATAAAATAACTTCTGATAACCACATTTTTTTTAAGTGGCTCTACGTCGATATAGCTATATAACACCTTTTGTTTTATAAATTTCATAAAATCGCGAAAGAAAAATGCTCTTCTGCTTATACATTTTGCCGCGCATCGGTGAACTTTTCCTATGCAAAAGTTTTCTATTTTCTGAAATTCTATTTGAAAATAATAAAACAACATCTATTTGCTTCGACATCTTTGATCTAGACATACTAAAGCTACTCTTAACATGTTTTGCGTTAGTTAGTAGTAATTATCTAATATAATAATATATATTTTTTCTGAGCGAAAAAAATTGTTTATTTTATTAGATCCCGGAAAACGAATGTGATATATTATTCTAAGGGCAATATTAAGTGTCGACAACATCAATATTTTCGAAGATTTATTAATATTGGTACACTATTTTATGAGCCTTTAGATATGTTTTGACATATCAAAACAAACATAGCGTCTTCCCGCTGCTTTAGAGCACTTATGTTTGTATTCAGATGTCTGTCTATCTTTCATCATAATCTGTGGTAATGGGTCGAACGGTTGAATTTATTTCCTTTCAAAACAATCATTTATAACAGTATGCAAGTGTAGTTTTGTCGGTTTCTTAAATTTGTAATTCATTTTGTTCGATGTCAGACTTTATGGATTATTCTTATTTTGATTTTTCTTTTGTAGGATTCGATCATGTGATACGAGTATATGTATGTACATATTATTATGTAAGTATATACATTTACTTGTGACTGACTAAGACCAATATAATTGTAGCTTTAGTAAGTCTTAACAAATGTCAAACTTCAACTTTTGCTAATTCGTGACAACTTGAACCTATGACCCGTACAGAAAAAAGTGTAAATAAATTTATTTATTCATTTATTTCAGGCAACTAGAGGCCCATAAAATACAATACACATATAAATTTAAAACAATTTAAAAAATACATATTTAAAAAATCTAGGTTTTTGTATATTTTTGGGTGCGATTCGGGTCTGAGTCTCAGTATTAGATAAGATAAAGATAAATTTTATTTGTGGTAAACCTTAGGTGTACGTACATGATGACTTAGCGCTAGGTTTTTAAAAGAGTTTGTTGTACGTTGTGGGAAAAACTGCGTCTCGTGCTGGGTCTCCTTGGAGCCTGTT
Organism: Mellilla xanthometata; assembly: GCA_035578125.1. NCBI lineage: Eukaryota > Metazoa > Arthropoda > Insecta > Lepidoptera > Geometridae > Mellilla > Mellilla xanthometata. Next base: position 6,113,047 of record JAPUBQ010000019.1, on the reverse strand, counting down.
TACCGAGCCGCAGTTGTCCCCGCTCCGTTAGAATACACACTGAAACACTTTTTTTAGAATAGACAACACATACAGACTTAATTAGACTATTAAGACGGGAATGGGCAAAACGCAGGTTAGAATTTTTTTTTAAACTTCTTGTTCATTATCAAAGATCTTGATATAGAAGGCCCTGTACCTACTTGACGTCGTGTGGCACGGGTAGCGTGGCGCCTCTGTCCAGCAGGATCTTCAGTATCTCGTAGTGGTTGCGGTGCGAGGCGAGGATCAGAGGCGTGATGTCGGGGGTAAAGGTAGCTGCTGCCGAGTCTACCGACTCCCAACTCTGTGGGGGAAAGATAACTTTAGAAATGTAAGCCTAAGTCTTTCAGGATATGGGCGAAATCTTGAGTTTGCAGTCTTTTCGTTACCCTACTACTTAATATAATAAGTACGAAACTTTGTTGTGTGTATGTGTGTGAGTATGTTTGTTACTTCTGCACGCTCAAACGGCTGAACAGACATTAATGAAATTTGGTGTGAAGATAGGTTAGACCTTGGATATACACATAGGCTACTTTTTATGCCGAAAACATTAATAGTTCCCGTGGGATGCGCAAATAACATCAAAATCTATTTTACTCCTTCACGCTCAAACGCCTTAGCCGATTTTGGTGAAATTTGATATGGAGACAGGTTAGACTTAGGATAAATGCAAAAGATACTTTTTATCCCGAAAACATTACTGGTAAATAAGTTTCAAATCTATGTGAGTAACATAGATTTACACTCAAACGCCTCGACTGATTCAACCGATTATGATAAACGATTTCCATGAAATTTGGAATTAAGATAGCTTAGACTCTGGATTAACACATAGATTATTATTTTATATTGTTTCTTGCTGGGTTGATGGGAAAACACGGGGTGTAACTAGTAATTCATAAACGGTAACAAATATTAAAAAAAAGTTTAAAGACCGTCTAAAGAACCACCCTAAAAATATTTGTGCTTATTATGGTACCATTCCGACTCATGAGTCGGAGTATTTTATCGTAATTATACGATGAATAGACGTCGGAATGGTCAATTAACTGGCAGCCCGGATAACTTTAACTATACCAAGAAATATGATGGTGCAACAGATTCCGCGGTCAATGTTAAAATACAGCTATCGTCAAATTTGACATAAGCCATAGTGCAACAGAGCCTTAATAGAACATAACCAATAAATTGGTATTAAAATACTCGGGAATAAATGAATATAAGTTGTTATTAAAGTAGCTTGAAAATAAATAGCTTATTTATTTCATTTCGCGGACGATCCGCGTCATACACCATCACAATATGCCTACAGAGCCGAAAACATTGGAAAAAATGTCCATACTCCTCCAAGGTGTGTCAAATTTCCAAGTTCTACCCGTTGCACGAACAAACAATCCAGGGTAGTGATTACTCATTCCCAGACAGACAAACAAGGTCTCTAAACTAGTAGACATGTTTCAGTAGAACGGTTTTCAACTAATAGATGACGCAACTTTGTTTCATTTAGATGTGGGGATTGTGTAAATTTTGTTTCTTAGAAATCATTACTTTAACAAGTAGCGCCTGTAGCTCGGCTAAATTCTTGACATCCCTATACTACATGACTTTCGCCTTCTCCTTAATTTGGTCTAAATATGATCTTCTAGGTCTTCCTCTTCCTCTCTTATGGTACCTATTCGTACATAATTTACTAAAATTTGTATAGGGTCAATCTACTGAATAGCTAAATCACATACATATAAACATGTAGTTTATTCATTGTTTTACGTATAGATATCCCCTCCTAATGATACCCGTAATTCACTCTCCTGCTCAATGACATTGTTTCACGCCATCTTGGTTTAGGAGCCAATTTATTTAGTAACAATATATCATTAATACCGATCGGATATCCCGTGCCATAAATTATTTGACCATCTATAGAAATGCCCTGGAACTATTAGTAAAACTAATGGATAGTAGAAGATAGTAATGTCTCAATGTCAGTGAAAATTTTATCTCGTAATTAATTGTTTAGTCAAATTTTGCCTTGCTTTTGTATTTTTACTGTAGAGTACTATATTACTACACTATACATAATAATTATTGCTATGCCTACACTGCACTGCATTTATTAATAATACTCATAGTACAACGCTATACATACTATTTATTATTATGCCTATCTGCACTGCATTTATTAATAATACTCACAGTACAACGCTATACATACTATTTATTATTATGCCTACACTGCATTGCATTTATTAATAATACTAATAGTATAACGCTTTACATACTATTTACTATTACGACTATCTTTACTGCACTATATTTATTAATAAAAGTACAACATACGAATTATTATTATGCTTATGTACAGTGCACTGCATTTATTTATACTAGAATAATTTCGTGGGCAGAAGTTGCTCACTCTGTTGATCGCAAAAGGCTAACTAACTACCCTCGGCCGCCGTTCTGTCGAGGGCCCAGAGATAATTTCTTTATAGTCGAGTAGCACGACCACAGCGTCAATGTCAGTCTGACAGTGACATTTACGTACCGAAAGATATGCTATAGATTCTATGTTTGATGAAAAGAATAATATAGTGTACCAAAAAATTTACTTCATAAAAATTGGTGTTGTTAATGCATCACTATAAAGGTGAAATAGTTTCGTCTTTCTCCGCTCATTAGAAACTTCAGTAACTAAATATTTTTACAACTAGAGAAATATTTTACTTATTCTAATCGTGAAATGAATAAGCTTGCAAGTTTTATTATGCTTTCCCCTTATAACTTTATTAGTATACCAAACTTATTACTAGGTCATACAAATGTCATATAAACTATTATAAGTATATTCTGGTTCATGTCTTGGCAAAGAATATCATTGATTGTTTACGGGCACACGATGGATGGCAAAATAACCAACGACTGTATCTACCAAGTAGATAACATACAACGGTATCTACCGTTGTATGTTAAAATCATAAATGTTACTTACATACGGCTCTCCCGGCACATGATGTTCCTCTTCCCATTGCAATAGCAGCTCCACAGCTTCCACATATTCTTCCTTGATTGCATGCAGTAGAGCATCCTGGTGAGAATAAGTGTTTTTTATAAAAATCATATTAAGTAATTTCTATGTTTGCCAATATTTATACGAGTATGTGCCAGCTGCATCGATATACATCTTATATATAAAATTTCCGTGTCACAGTGTTTGTTACCGTACTCCTCCGAAACGGCTTGACCGATTTTTTCCAAATTTTATATGCGTATTCAGTAGGTCTGAGAATCGGCTACTGCATATTTAGTTTTTTTTTTTTTTTTATTAAGGTAAAACAACGTTTGCCGGGTCAGCTAGTATTTATATACATATATCTTCATCTGTGTACTAGTATATATGGACTTGTACGGATGTATCTACATTGTACGTAGATAGATATATCAAATCAGTACTGGGAGACAACGAAAATAAAACACATAATAAAAAAGCTCCGAAACACATAATGCTACAGTTAGCGGCTTTAGCATTAAAAATAACACCTTTGAGACCACATTAAGACGAAAAATCCTATCTAGTCTTTACTGGTTCTAGAAATTGACCAGCAAGGCGTGCAACCTCACGAGCTAGCGACACTCCTAGCTTTATGGCTTTTTTTTTGACAAGGGGGAAATCTTCAACAAGAAATCTGGCTACGATGGGGCGCAGCCAGGTTATGTGGGATTTGTACCCACTAAAACCCCCGGTGACCTGCCTCTGTGCTTAACGGAGGTCTCCGGGTTCTTCCGGGAAACACTCCGGAGACCTCCTTGAACTGCGCTGTGGGCCTTCCCAGATTGTTTCCGCCAACGACGCGACGGCGACGGTCACGCGACGCCATCGTTCACCCCGGACTCGATGAAGCGGGTGTCGGAACCCCATCTCCAAACACCCTCGAGTCTGTTGCCCCTTTTAGTCGCCTCTTACGACAGGCAGGGGCGATTCCGCTGCCTTATTCTTTCACCCAGGCTGCACCTAGCTTCATGCCTTGTCTAAAATAACTGGCTTTCAAGGAGGCTGCCGGAACACCTCATTAAGTGCTTAGCGACATACCGGTGATTATGTTTTACAAAAAGAGAAAGAGAAGGTTATTTTCAATTACCCCATTTAAAATCTAAACTTTTTCCGTTGGAAACTAATCTTGTTTTTCAGCAGGTCACGAGTACGCTCAGCGGAACAGCAATATCAATTCGTTTTATAGCTAAACGCAGACAGTTTTACGGCAGTTAAAACCGTCGATGATACATCACTCCGCGTCACAAGCGCTCGATGCGGTTTGAGAAGTGATAAAAAGCGATGTTAAATTATTGACACAGAAAAATATCTTTCTTCACTCTTGACGACACGATTTAAAAAAAAAATACAGTGAAAAGAAAGAAAGAAAAAAGTTTGTTGTACATATACATAAATTAGTGATTACAAACAAAAAACAAGATTGGGATGTATCGTAGGCAATAGGTAAGTATGTAAATGCACAAAAGAAGCAGGTTCAGCATAATGCTGAAGTTCACTAGGTCCTCCAGCGCTGGTTTTCAATCTGCTCACTCAAACTTATAACTCAGTGAGTTTTTGTTTGATCAAAGTACGAACTGCGCGCTTTTCAAACCCTTGGTTAAGTTTGTTTCTATTCCTTTGTATGACAGAGAGACAGGCAGACAATAAGTCGCCTGATCTTAATGGGTTTCTTTTTATTTTTTGAAGTATGTAACTCTTATATATATTTATAATTTTAATCTCATCAAAACCCCATTTAGCTGGCAGAATTTGCACAATGAATGCATGTTTTCTGAAAGTCAGCATTTTGGACATCTGTAACCTCTGCCTATATTGCCTATAATCCAAAAATAGCTGCTACAAATTGTGATGTTTTGAAACTGGCCAATTTTTTTAACATTATACTGAAAGGCATTAGACCAGCACGGCCCGTTACCAAACGAGATAGCAACACTGAGACTTAATGTGGAGCATGCCTAGTCTGGAATAACAGAATATCAAAAATGCTCCTGTAACACACCATTAGGTACTTAGCAACAGTTTTTTAAACATTAGGGTGATATTAAATCAAAAACGTTTATTTGGGCAAATGTTACATAATAGTAATAGGAATCCAAAGGCTCCCAAAGTAGTTATAAAAACTGTGTTATGGGAGCCAATGGCATCTCCCAAGTTTATTTTACGGTAACATTAAACTTATCTAGCCAAGAGAGCACTAGAGAAAATGCTCTATCACCATACGAAAACTTGTATTTTATTCCAATTACAGAATACCTTACTTGCCAATAACTGCTCTCATAACTTATTTTTGACTCAAAAAGAGGTTGACATTTGTGAGCAAATGAAGTTCTCAAAAAGTACGAAAGTGCGTAAGTAAAAGAAAAGTATTGGCATTTGCTTATGAAAATATATTGAAGATGCGATCATGCAAAATTCGGAGAGAATGATTTCCCGCGAGAGTGGAGTGGCTTGGTTTTTTCTCGAAACAATAGTTTTGCGGCGCGAACTAGTTTCTTATGCAAAATCTATTTATTTGTACTAGAATGTAGTTGAGTCTGAAATGACGTAGATGTCTTGTTTTATTAACTTTTTATTTGATAAAATAATTTGGTTTGAAGACTTTCTCAGATAGAGGTTTAAGATAATGTTATTTTTTTTACAAGTCTCAATAGTCTAAAAATTACCCAACTGCGAGTTGTACTTGCGCATGAAATAGTTCCGTATTATATAAAAAACTACAAAAAAAAACATTTGTTGTACATTAATATGTTTTTGTACTGGTAAGTGTTTAAGTATTTGAGACTGGTAATACATACAAATTAAAATTGTTAAATTTTGTTAGTTATTGTATTTTTTTTATTATAACTATTTTTTTGTACTTATATAATTATAGCGGCAACAGAAAAACATCATTTGTGAAATTTCGACCATCTCGCTATAAAGGTTTATGTCATACTGCCTAGTGACAGACGGACTCAGACAAAGACGAACCTCTTAAACTTTTTTATTTTATTTTTTGAATTTGTTTTTGTAGCAGTAAAAGATACAACATCTGTGGAAATTTTAGCTCTCTAGGTATTTTAGTTTATTTTAGTTCTAACCTACCTTGGTAACTTACGGACGGACATACGGATGGACAGCGACTCAGTAATAAGGTCACGTTGGTACTTTTTTGGTACGGGTAAATCTGAACAGTTCTTTAAAAATATTTAAATCATCCAATAAAAAAAACTAACTAACTAACTGGGTTGGCGCGTCGACCCGAATCGGATCTTGGCCTCCGAAACTAGGAGACGCTACTGTTCTCGGTCCTGTGTAGAGATGCGCAACTGCGAATAATCTGCCAGTCGAATTATCTACAACTACTCATATACACGTTCGACATGAATATTAGTAATATACTAATGTTAATAATCGAATAATGACTACTAATTAGTTACTAATGGCGTTTTGACTCGATTGTTAGCGAATCTTGTCAATATCACTTGTTAGTTTCAAATGAATGAAATATGAATGAATCGTTGGAGTGGAGTCGGCTCAAGTAGTAACTAATGTAGTATTCATTCAGTCCGGTTAATTTTGAGTGGGTATAATGTAAGTTACTAATTTTCGGAGATCATTCGAATGAGTCGAATGATTTATAAAGTCGAATAATTCGACTGGAATCAATCACAGTCGCGCATCGCTGGTCCTGTGCCTTATCCTGCCACTGCGTGACCTGAAGATTGCGCAGGTCCTCCTCCACTTGGAATAAATCATCCAATACCTCTGACCTAAAAAACTTCAAACCTTTACGTACCTTAACTTTAATCCCAGAAGCCAGTAATAGCTTGATAAGCTCAATATTTTCATTTTCGATAGCTGCAATGAGCGCCGACCGGTTAAGAGGGTCCACGCAGTTAATATCGAGGGTTTCAGGGTTGTTCACGTAGTTTTCTATTAACCTGGAACAAATGTTTGGGGTTACAATAAGCATAAGCAGCCCACTATATGTTCCCACAGCTGGAACTTGGGGCCTTCTCTCGCGAGGAGAGTGATATAGGCCATTATCCACCACGCTGGCCAAGCACGCTGCGGGTTGGCGGATGACACACGACTTCGGATTTTGTGGTCCTCAAACATGCCGGTTTCCTCACGATGTTTTCCGTCACCGTAAAGCGACTGCAAATCCACACATAACTTGAAAAAAAGTCATTGGTGTAAGGCTGGGATCGAACCAGGGGCCGTCTGGTTGAAAAGCAGACGTTATATCCACCGAGCCACACTCGCTTTTTTAAATTAATGATGATGATGATGACTATAAAAGAGAGTTGGACAGTTTTGATTTTGCTATGTTTATCTTAGTCTATAATAATGAACATTTTTATTTTCATAATGAGGATATTGAATTCAAATACGAATATCATTCTTGAGTAGTAAGCTGATTCGACCTCACGTGACCTTATTCTACTGTTCTACTAATATTATAAATACAAAGGTTTGTAAGGATGTATGTATGCATACCTTACGTTAGTAAGGATGTATGTTATATCATTTTTAGAGTAGTAAGCTGTTTCGACCTAATAAAATAAGTTTAAATATTCATATTTTTTTAACAACTTTGACCGTGTTTTTTGCTATAACTGTGAATTACTTCAACAACCGTAAAGTTGGCGTAAAGGTTACCATGCCGGACTACCAATCAGAATGTTCCGGGTTCGATTCCCGGCCCGGCCAACATCTTTGTGCTTAACTAAATTTGTTGCCTGTGGGTCTGGGTGTTAAATATGTATCTATATAAAATATGTATTGTATGTATATGTAGTTATATCAGTTGTGTTAGCTACCATAACATAAACTAGAAATGGTTCAGTATGGTTAACCAGCCGTGTGTGAAATGTGGCCTAATATTTATTTTATTTTATTTGAAGCTTTGCCTATATCTGTGCTTCAAACAAAAACAGAATATCGATTAGTCATTTCCAAAGCCAAATTAAAAGTAGACAGACACTTAAGTTTTTAAGCCAGTACTTATTCGTACGAACGTGTCAATTTGGGGAATCACTACAACAGCGTCGTTTCAACCTAATCCTATTTACTAACCTACATCCGATATTTGTGTGTGTGATCTATTGTGTCTGTGTAAATTTGGGCTTCAAACGCCTAAGCAACTGTCTGTCTGTTATTTGCTGCCTATAGAATGGAATATGCCGGTTTCGAGCCTTGATATGTATTGTGAAGGACGTAAGCCTATTTGACATGCCACGCCGCATTTTGAAACTCAAAACTACTGCAAAATGGGCAATCGTGACGTGCCGTTTTATTACTGACTTCATTTCATTTACATATAAAATAATAAAAATATATAGTATAAATGTCCAGTCTGCACTCAGTTGTGTTATTTATGTGCCTTTATTGATCCAGGATATAATTCGTGTCCATGTTCAATATAAACGAAATTGGTAAATACATTAAGCATGGAATGTATTTAATTTTTTACTCTTCGCAGCTAGCTAGACATTTGACCAACAGGGTAATAATTCATAGTTAATTTATTCATTAAGGGTTATTTCATGTCAGAATTATATAATTCGAGTAGTACACACCAAGTACTAAATATGGTATCTTTTTTTTTTATAATAATCTCATATCTTTAAATGAGCAATTATTTTTCTTCTATATATATAATTGGAATCTCGGAATCGGCTCCAACGATTAGCATGAAATATAGTATATAGGGGGTTTCGGGGGCAATAAACCGATCTAGCTAGGAATCATTTTTAGATAATGTCATTAAAAAAAACGAGCAAAGCTTGGTCAACCAGGTACTTATTTTTAAATAATAACATGAAAATTAAATAAAAAAAAGGTCAATTCGTGGGATACACAATTAATGTCAATAAATTACTTAATAATAGGATAATAACACGAGTTTGCGACACTCTGTCCTATAAATTAACGTGGAGCATGGCTAGTCTGAAATAACTGGATCAGGCGAGCACTAGAAAATAATAGTAAATATAGAAAATATATAATAGCTACAAACATACCTACTACAAATTCATTACGCTCTCACATATATACGCTTTTATACTCGTTCATTAGTGGGATTCCTACGTGTTATGATTACGATACAAAAGCCATCGATCAAAGAATCTGCAGTAAACCTATCTTGATCTTATATTAGATCAAAGAAAATGTAACAACGTGAGATTTAAGAACAAGCGTCTTTTATATTATGATAGTTTCAATGTTTAGGATTTGCAGTCAGACTGACAGACCGCATTATCAAAGTTAATCGAGGTCATTTTCAGTTAGACAGGAGTTTCTTTGAAGAATCTTTATGCGGAATTAAAATAATTAGTCTAAAGGACATTATAGGATTGCAAAAAATGATTAAGAATGCGTTTTTTTTTTCACTATTTTTAGGTTTGGTTTGGTTTGCGTTTGACTACTTGCCTGATGTAAAGATACGCTGTAGTCTACAAAGTGGCTCGCTTACCTAAAAGATACCTTTTAACAAAGCTTTTGAAGATCCCCGGAAGATACTTCGAAAAGAATGAGAAACTTCTGGAGACACAATGGCTGGCAGTAATTTTTTTACTAAGACTTAGTTTGGGTATTCAACGGGGCAATGCTGCCAGCATCTTTGGAACTCTGCCTCGCAGCAATAGGTTAGACGGCGTGCTTGCTTACCCTAATTTAAATTAAAAAGTGCGTTTATTTTCCTGTCTTTTATTTAATTGTCCAGGTCAAGAGTTTGTACATCATATGTAAATCTTATCTTATATCTTTAAATAAGCAATACTGTTACATATATAAATAGAATCTTGGAATCGGCTCCAACGATTTTCATGAAATTTAGTATATAGGGGGTTTCGGGGGCGATAAATTGATCTAGCTAGGAGTTATTTTTAGAAAATGTCATATTAAAAATAAATACCAGTCAACCACGTACTAGTGTTATAAATAAAGCAACAAATACAAAAAATGGGGTAATTAATCATTGAATATATTATAGTCCATTGCTTACCCTTTTGGGGATAGCGAAAGTTATATTATGTGTAAGTGAAAGGAAAAGTAATCAACACTATGTTTGGACCAACATAGCAGACTGTGACTAAAATATTAAATAAGGTTACGGAAGTCCATATCAGTAGGAAAACAATGAGTGTGAGTGTGGAAGGACAAATAGGAAGGGGGCGGCCTAAGAAAGTATGGATGGATTGTGTGAATGATGATATGACCAGGAGGGGTGTGAATACAGAGATGACGAATGACAGAGACGTATGGAAGAAGCGTACATACTGTACCGACCCCACATGAAGTGGGATAAGGTAAAGAAGAAGAAGAAGATGGAAGATACTACTACTACTAACATAGAACTTGTGTAACTACTTATTTGTTGCTTCAACGAAAAATAAAAGATGATGAAATTTGCTATAGAAGTAAACCATACGATTGGAAATCTTTTAATTTAAAATTACACGGATTGGGTTAGGCAAAAAAGCGAACAGGCAGCTTTTCAGCAAAATATAATAGCATATTTCCAAAAATCTTGCGTAAACGATAGAGCTTTTTCAGTTCTATTATCTTTAATTCAATTGTTAGAGTTCCAAAAGTCGTATTAATGTTTTTCCATGTTCCCCGATAACTATAATCTAGCGGTTTTCAAGGCAAGAGTGAACCGGTTTCTGGGCAAGCGCGCTCCACCTTAGATTGCAATATCGCTTACCATCAGGTGAATTGTGATCAAGGGCAAGCCCATTGAGTAAAAAAAAAGAGAAGCCACTTTAAATTTAGTTGTTTGTACACCAGAATCATTACCAATGGGCAATGACACACTTACTTACTTACTTTTTGACAGTGACATAGTCTCCTCTATCAGCATGAAGGAGGAAGGTCTTTTCCTCCTTCGTCAGCGGTCTTTCGTACACATGCCGCAGGTCTACGCTGCTGTTCCTCAGGGCCTCCTGGGAGCTCCCCAGCAACTCCTCGCGGGAGCCGCGGTTCATTGCCGTCTGAAAAAAAAAAACAAAATCAAATTATCTGTATTTACAAATATTTAGTTTCACAGGATACAATAGTATATTTCACAGGACTTAAGAATAATATTTACAAAGCATAGAAAAAACGAAAATTTAGTAAATTAATAAAAATAATAATAACAAAATTAAAATTGTCTGTGAATGATTTATGTAAATGTTTTCATGAAAAACGAAAATTTAGTAAACTAATAAAAATAATAACAAAATTAAAATTGTCTGTGAATAATTTATGTCAAATGTTTTTATGATTTGGTGATTTTATTTGTGTATCTTTAAGTGTGATAAGCATAAGCAGCCCACTATACGTTCCTACTGCTGGGACTCGAGGCCTTCTCTCATGAGCAGAGAGATATAGGCCACCAAGCTGGCCAAGTGCGGGTTGACGGATAAGTTTAAGTGTGAAAACTATATACAATTTTAGAAAGTGTTGATGGTAATCGTAAGTTTAGTAGTAATTATATTAGTCCCTATCATAATGAAAGGCATGTCAATAGGCAATAATGTGGCGCACTGTACTTGAACAAATTAAATGATATCTTATGTATCGCACCCGAGTTATGCAGCGAATAAATTTGAATGACGGCTGCGCCTGAGTTCAGGCGCAGCCGTCGTCGCGTGCATACATACATTGGCTGTGTTCCTGCCCTTGAGAATGGCACACTGATTGTGCTGAAACATGTCGGGCTAATTCCGACAAAATAAACGTAAGTGATAGCCGGTTATACAAACATTATTCAAATATGCCTTACGAAAGTTTTAATACAGAAATTTGAATTTGAATAAAAAGACACTGCTAAGAAAACAAAAGAGCATTGATGAACATACGAGTACGATACATACTTATATGTAATACACACTGATAAAAAAACGTAACACATTATCTCTTTTGCTTCACTGGTAAAACGTAATTATATTATTATGATTGATTGATTTACAATAAATAATTAACAAAGTTTAGGTAATAAGAACAAAGTATTAAAACCGTTGTAGCCTGCTACCGAATAGTACGTCGAAGTAAAACATATGTAGGAAAAAATTATAGCACACGATAAATAGTTGAACATTAAAACATAAAACTCAAAATGTAATAATTTTGTAGTAAGTAGAATTAATTTGTTTTAAGTTTATTTGTGTACCATTGAAATGACAAAGAAGAGGAAGATCAGAGCTGTAGTAGATTCAGTCTGTCTCTGTATGGAAAAGAGACATTCACTAAGAGTGGTTGTTTCCCTAATAGAATATAACTCTACTGTTCAACCACATAAAAAATATCTTATATAAAGTAAATACAATGATTAAACGGAGCACAAAGGCGGCCTTATCACCTATGGTGATCTCTACCAGACAACTAGGAGTAATAATGTGCTAATGTGAGACAGTAAATGTTAATTACGGTTATTTGTCTAAATACAGTTATCAATAACCTCTGTAAGAACAGAAATCTTATATTCGAAGAACTACCAGTAACATATATTGTAGCTACAGTGTTTAAGCTAGCATATCATACTGCCTCTACAAACTGGATCGAGAATACACAAAACATGGTTAATTTTATTTACAAATTTTTGACTAAATATTGTGATTTATGTTTGCACCAAGAAATTAATTTCAAACCATGACGTTTGAATAGCCTTCAGTAAATGACGTTTTCGGAAAGTACCTACTTACAATAAGTAACCATACCGTTATTGAAATAGGTACAATTAAATAATTTTATCGATAGTGTTTTTTTTTTTTGACACCAGACCACTTTATTGACGCGAAAATATATTATTTAATTCGTTAAAACTATTAATTTATGTTAAAGAATTGCCTACCATAATTAACCAATTCACAAGTTTAATAGATCACATTTCTAAATAATATCAAAAGATTTGTTTAGTACATGAAATTAACACAATACGATTCTAAATTAAACATGAATCAACTAGTGCTTAATAAAAACCTATTCTGACACTATTTGTATTTGATATATTTCTCTGCACAAAATCCATGTCCAGTTATACGAGAATCTGGAAAGTACTGACACCGCTGAAGGGGGAAAGGTCGACTGCTCTATCTATACTGCGGTAAGTAGCGTAAACAAACAGACATAACGATAAACAAATATTATCGATAGTTACTCTTATAAAGTACGTATTACGATACCTAAACATTTTTCCGAAAAACTGACGAATCAAAGATTTGGAATTTTTGTCTGTCTATCTGTGCGGTACGTTATAATAATAATTGGTCAAGTGCGAGGTGGCCTCGCGCATGAAGGGTTCTGTACCATTATTGTATGGGAGCCCCCCTTAAATATTAATTTTATTAAAAAAATATACATATATTTTGTGAAAATATTAAGTGTCCAGCTCTCGTTATTGATATAATTATAGCTAAAAAACACGAAAAAAAACTCGTTTATGTACTCGTGTATGGGGACCCCCTTAATATCTTAATTTTTTTATTTTTAGTATATTTTGATGTTGTAATGGCACGGGAAATACATTTCTTGTGAAAGTTTCAGCTTTCTAGCTATTACGGTTTCTGAGATACAGCCTGGAGACAGACAGACAGCGGAGTCATAGTAAGAGGGTCCCGTTTTTACCTTTTAGGTACGGAACCCTAAAAAACAACTCTAAGATTTAAAATTTACTTCAAGCACTGCTTGAAAACTTTTAAACATAGTTGAATAAGAATATATTTATTGTTCAATTGTGTTACAAGATCTTAAGTGTAAATACAGGTAAATAGTATCAACAGTAGTGTCCATTGCGAACATACAATAAGAATATACTGCTACTGCAATACGTTTGTTTTTACAAAATTATTTTAGTTAGACTACTGTAATTAAAACAATTGCTATCTTAAATACCTATTTATATAATCTATTAAATCCCTAGCACATATTCATAATACTCTAAATTAAAATGTTCCTTTTGGTTGTAGTACGCCTTATCAATTAACCAGTTTAATTTACAGTTAAATAATCTCTTTCCACTCAGCATTTTGAATTCTAATGGTAAGTGGTTATATGGGAGCCCCCCTCAAATATTTATTTTAGTAGTTATTTGTTTTGTGTGCCTGAACAAATGATTTTTTTCATAGATTGCATTATTAATTTATTGAGCTGATAATTTGTATTTATGTTTATTACGTAAGCTATTGGCACAATTTGAATGCAGTTTACATAAACGTATTTAAAAAAAATAAACTTAGTTACGGACTTAGTTTAGGCTCTATATTGATGCATAGACAACTTTTAAGTTCTTAGTAACACCGGTGAAAACGCAGGGCATTCATTTATACATTACTAGCTGACCCGGCAAACATTGTTTTGCCTCACATAGGGGTATGAAAAATAGATAGTGTAGCTTATATGACACGTTCGTAAATAAACCATAGCAGCGCCATCTATTGATTACTTACTCAACCCAGTCGAAAGGTATCGACTTCTGTTAGAATCATTTGGAGTTAACAGATAATTTTGACTGTCAAATAATAACAGACAATAATTAGCAATAAATTAAAATTGCGACTATAATTTGAGATTTAAACTATCCTATCTCTCAAGTTGTATCGAACTGCACATGGTGTGCGAATTTTATTATAATCGGTTAAGTGGTTTAGGTTTAGGAGTCCATTTAGGACAAACATTGTGACACGAGATTTATATATATTAAAGAAGACTAGCCGAATAAAACCACGAATCTCTAGATCCATAATTTGAGACAAATACTGAAAAACACCCCTCCATAAATCCGATAAAATCCTAAGCCAACATTAATTTGTCTTATTTCTGTCAGGATAAAGGTGAAGACACAACAGCCGTCCCTGTAGTAAGAGTAATGTAACCTTCCGTCTCGGGATCAGAACTTGAGACTCGCTCGTTAATCAGAATAAGGATAGAATATGACGCCTAGTCAGGCGGAGAGGCATGCGAAACGTGACTATTATACTATTTTTTAAGATTTCGTACGTAAAAGGTAAAAACGGGACCCTATTACTAGGCCTCCGCTGTCTATCTGTCACCAGGCTTTATCTCAGAAACCGTTACAGTTAGAAAGCTGACACTTTCACAAGTTTGTATATGACGCCTAGTCAAGAGGAAAGGCATGCAAAACGTGACTGTTACACTATTTTTTAAGATTCCGTACCTAAAAGGTATAAACGGGACCCCATTACTAAGCCTCCGCTGTCTGTCTCTAGGCTGTATATTAGAAACCGTTATAGCTAGAAAGCTGACACTTTCACAAGTTTATATATGACGCCTAGTCAGGCGGAGAGGCATGCGAAACGTGACTATTATACTATTTTTTAAGATTCTGTACGTAAAAGGTAAAAACAGGACCCATTACTAAGCCTCCGCTGTTTGTCTGTCACCAGGCTGTATATCAGAAACCGTTATAGCTAGAAAGTTGTCATTTTCACAAGTTATGTGTTTCCTGTGCTGCGATAACTACACATTGTAAAAATAATAATGCTAGTTTCGTACTCACCACATTTGCAATATTAACGCGCACACGCACTTTGTGTTCTTTTTCTTTTTTGCGTCGCTTCATTTCGTTAGTTTTAGCTTTTATCACCTAAACAAATGAATCAATATCATCGTGCACCGCTACGTTCGAAATTTAAAACGTTCCAAATCGCACCATTTTAAAAAGAGGTACACTCAAAGAAGGTTTCATTTATTTGAAAAATAAACGCGCGCACTTTATTCGACAGGATCGATAAATATTTTGAAATCGTTATTCGAATATCACATCATTCATATCAAAAATCGTTCCACTTGAACTAGGATCGATGGCTCGCATCGCACTATTTTAAAATCTGTTAACACTCCGCCAGTTTGTTTAGGTAAACACGAGTTTTAATCGTCGATTAAAGCGTTTAATACCTTTTAGACGTTTAAAATCGATGATTTCACATCGAGAGTCGATTTTGTGCGTTTTCATGAGTAGGTACGATCCCACTCCTCTCTGGACGAGTACTGGTTATTTTTAACCTGAAGTTAAGCTGAGATTTGTGAATGAATGTTTATGCAGCTTCTATTGGCGTTTATAGTTTTTCCCGTACAATAATTTATTGGTTCTGTAAATTCAGAACAGTTATATTATTTGTTTACTTCAATTAATTACACAGGCAAGTTTTATTTTCAAACCAAACATTCAGTTTTTTTAATAATTATACTAAACCATTTTTTTAAATGTTCAATTGTTTTTCCATATTTATGCCACACATGCTGAATAATATTTAAAGCAAAACAAATCTTGTGAAAGTTTCAGCTTTCTAGCTATCACGGTTTCTGAGATACAGCCTGGAGACAGACAGACAGACAACGGAGGCTTATTAGTAATAGGGCAAGGTAAAAAACCTTTTAGGTACAGAACTCTAAATAACTATGATAAGCATTTTAAAAATACCAGGAATTCATTAACGTTGAAATTCGCACGTCCAATTCATAAAAGAAGATATCATAAATCGACTAAAACGTATTGTGGGAAGCTTTCAAAATTGTTTTCACAAAACTGTGAAAGATTTGATTACGTTTTCAGAACTGAAGAACGAATGAGGTTTTCGATGCGATGGGATTAATAAATTAATCTTTCATACGTTTGCTTTTGCGTAGGTTTGGTACTTCAGTTTCCGTGTAAGAGTTTTTTTTGTCTATCATAAATTATACAAAACAAATAGAAGTAAAATGTAATAACTCCTGAAAACATGACTGAAACTTTACAAAGTAATAAATAATAGTTAAAAAAACTAAAAAACACGCTTTTTACAGAAACTGAACTAAAAAATAGAATATAAATTTATTAATTTAGAAAATAGTGTTAAAAATTTCAATAAAAATAAATTAATAATAGTGTAATTAAAAAAAAATATATTTTATTAAAAAAAACGTGGTGCATGGTGTCAATTGTTATAGATATTTTATTGACAAATATGAGTAGAGTAATTATCATTTCTATAATATCTCAAAAAGCACCCCACGCTTATTTTAAAATAAAATAATTTATTTTTTATTCACACTATTATTAATTTATATTCATTGAAATTTTTAACAGTATTTTCCTAATTTAAATTAATTTAAATTTATTTTCTATTTTTTAGTTCGGTTTCTATAAAAAGTGTGTTTTTCAACGACTCAATCTGGTCGTTAAAAGTGAGTCAAAATCGCACCCAAAGAAGTCGGTTACAAACAAAAATACAATAAAATGGAATAATTTCATCAAATTAGTGTATTGTCATCGGTCCTCAATAAATCTACAAAGTTTGAACGAAATCTGGCCGTTTAAAGTGGGTCAAAAACGAAGAAAAAAAATGTTTCCAAAATTTTCGTAAATATTAATTATACTCATATTCAGTAAGCTACCTACGTAAAACACTCGTAGCTTTAAATATTTACATCACAAAACATAGAAAGTAAATCAAGAAAATTAAACAACTTTAATACGCACCTAATTAGACTAACATTGCTTCTAAAAAGCTCATTAAATACTCAATTATCTACTTCCAATAGTTAGTCTACGTCAACAAAAAACGTCCCTACGGAGTATTTTATTCTTTGTCCAAACATTATATCGCGGGGTATAATACTATTCAGTAATGAACTTGACCGTAAACAAAGACCCGCCTAAGTTGTCCCACCAGTGGGAATTGCCTTACTATTACTACGAGTAAATAAGTAATAGAATGCAAATATGCACACATATATGCCAGCGTTTATATAGTCAGGGTGTTATAAAAGCAGATAGAGAACAAGTACAGTGTAAACTCTATATACTACTCTATACACTGAAGGGACTGTGCATTTTATGGCGTTATAGAGAGTGGTAGTTAAATGGAGATAATGTATCATTGTGCATATGGAATACAAGACAAATAAACTAAATAACTACAATTTGGGGGTCTTCAAATCCAGAGTAAATAGGTTCCTGCAAGCTGCGGTCAAACGTAAGCCTATTTATTTATCTTATAAAAATAAAAAAAAACTAAATCTAATTGATTTCGACTCTTTAGATAGTTTGTCGTTAAATCGAGTGACGTTACATGGAGTTTACACTGTATATAAATTATTTTTCTTCTTCGTATGATCTGAATGGCCAAGCTCTGGTGTAGAGAGTTTTCAAGCCGTCCGAAAGCTTTTGACTTGGCGACTTCTTGTACTAGGACTAACAACCGGGACCTACAATTTAACGTGTCATCCGACCCACGGTAGCGCCCAGATAAAAATGACACTTTAAAAACGAAAGTCTTGTGCGTGGTCACCCATCCAAACACCGTTGTTGTACATCCCCGATAGCATTTTGTGGTTGCCACTTTGGATTTGAAATTTTTCATGATGCAAATTATTAGTCTAGCCCTGTTTTTGCTACTCATATTATGGGCGTTGTAGAAAAATATGTACTCCGCCATTTTGAGGCGGCGGCCATATTGGACCGGTTTTCACTTTTCAAACAAAAAATAACTACATTGAAATCGATTAAAACATACGATCCGATGGTGATATAGATTTAGTTCTTTAGTTTAATAGGTGTCTTAGTTGGGAGGAGTGTTTTGAGTTGTCAAAATGGCTGATAACAAATTGTTTTATCACTGCCTCAATATGGGTATCAAATGAAAGGGCTTGATTAATAGAATATAAACACTGGGATAGTTTTCAAATCCAAGATGGCGGCCACTGCTAAATGTTTTGTTGGGGGATTTGTAACTTTTACTTAAACTTGTAGATAAAGATTATTATTGTTATTTAAGAGTTTATTGGTAGAGCGTTTTCTAGTGCTCGCATGGTTAGCTACACATGTTTTCATAAAGAGGCCTACGGTTTCCTCAAGAGATAACATTAAATTTTACTGTCCGAAATGGACAGGATTATTTCCGAAAGGAATAGTTATAGAATTTTATACCCATTCTGTCTGAGAAATGAGTATTTTGTTTGTTTATTATAATAAACAATTTCTCTACAAAAAATTAAACTTTTAAGTTTAATGTTTGGCTTAATGTCATTTCCATTCATCGTGGTAATGCTACCAGCATGCTAAGAACTACCCTCTGGTGGTTGAACATTTGGAGCATTATCTTTAAATTTTGATTTTTAGTTAAAATCCGGCATGTTTGAGGACCACAATATCCGAAGACGTGTGTCATCCGCCAACCCCCACTTGGCCAGCGTGGTGGATATATAGCCTATATCTCCCTCCTCGTGAGAGAAGACCGCGAGTCTCCTCAGCTGTCGGAACGTATAGAGGGCTGATTATGCTTATGACTGAACTATTATCACAGCAAAAAAGTTTTTTATTTATTTTAATAAAAAACGTGTAAGTCATCCTTCAGTAGAGATTTGCACAAACCACTGCAAAAAAACAACTCTTATTTTTCATCGCATTCGTTGATTGTGTAATAAAAATGTCAGAAATATGACTTTTCTATGCAAAAGTGTTGAAATTTAAATAACAACACGTCTTCCAGGTACTCCATTTGGTGAAAAACAATACGATAAAAAACTCACTCAACGATTAATCTTAAAAATAGTAATAGAATTCAAAATGAAATATTGTATCTGTTTGCAGGTCGATTTATGCTTTCAATTTATAAATTATAGCCCACTTAGAGTTTATGGGTAGGTAATCAATAAATTATTTGGGTAGCACAAAGTTGAATTATACATACTTAGAAAATCGTACATATTTAGTAAAGGTATGTAATATGTTAATATTGTACTTTCTTTTATATAATACTAGCTGACCCGGCAAAAGTTTTTTGGCCTTATAAATTATTTCTATTAATAAAAAAATATATTAAAGGGTGAATCACTCTATGGTAAATCGATTATAGCCGATTCTCAGACCTAGTGAATACGCAAATAAGATTTGGTAAAAATCGGTCAAGCCATTTTGGTGGAGCACGGTAACTAACAATGTGACATGGAAATTTTATGTATTAGATAATCTGGGGTGTATTTATTAACTACAAATACATAAAGTATGCAAATATATATTTTTTTACAAATTACTATTATAGACAAAAAATACTATATACAAACTTAAATATAACAGGAAAAAATAACAAATGCTTTAAATTTACAAATATATTAAAAATATACAAGTAAACAATCAATATTTAGAAAATCTCCACCAAAGTTAAAAGAATTCAGTACCTATTAGATTAAATTTATTTGCGACCATTCGAATACACTAAGTATTATTTCCAATAAAAAAAACGAGATGGAGTTATAATGTAATAAGCGTTAAAACCTCATTTTATTAAGTCAAATATGAATTCAGTTATAATGTCAAAGTATTGGCAAAAGTGTAGTAGCTACACAAATATGTAGCTTCTAGGTACAAACGTGAAATCAATATAATATATGGGTACCTATACTATTGTAGGTGTGCAAATAGTGAAATTTGTTTATCTCTTTTCACACATTTCACAATATATTTATTAATAATGGCAATTAAATAAAACAGAAAAAAAAATCATTAAAAAAAGTAACATGCTATAAAAGAAAAAAAAAGAATAGCGATCTAAAAAATTCAAAATCTGATTTTCGAATGTCGAATTAAAAACCTTAAATTTAATTGACTGAATCTAGTACTTTATTCTTTAAAAATCCAATAACTTTAATAATTAAGATCTACTATGTAGACATTACATGAAAAAAAAAACTACACAATAATTCGAAATTAAAAAAAAACTTTACAAACAGTGAATAAAACCTAACCCTCCAATTTGTAATCGGCAACCTATTATTTCTCTGATTATATTCTCTATGTTTTAGGCACATCCGTAATAGGTATAAAAAGTAACTAAAAAAGAGGTTTCTACTTACGTTTTGTATTTATTTGCCGTAGTAAACCTCCATATTGGCGGTGAGTGGTCACCATTGGTTCCTGCGGGACACTACGCCGCCCGTGTTGTATGTACTAAACGTTAATCGAATTTTCAAAGAGGGCTCGCTGCCTAGGGTTGTGATAAAGATTAAAGTATCGATAAAATTGTGTTTTGCTAACTTTTTTAAGGAGTTATTTTATTTTTTTATTTAACAGTGATAATTTTATTGCCATGTAACGACAAAGCATCGATGTAGAATTGTGTAAAAAAATGCAATTATATATTTAATTCACACAGTTTAAGTTAAAAAGAGAAAAACAAGAATTCAAACATAATATCCATGTCCGTATATGTATCATTAACATGCGGTAAGAATGATCAAATTCGGCGCTATGTTAACACCGCAGAACCTAACTTCTACTAGAATGTGCAATAATTGTTTTTTACATTCTAGTTGCCATTATTTATTGAATGAACCTGAGTATAATTTGCTATAAAACATACGTTACGAAAAATAATATTGTTACAATTATTTATTCATTTAACACCAGTTCACCGATGTTTTTTTTTAAATAAAAATATTTTACACTTTATAAAATTAATATGAAAACTAACTACCTCAAATAGTACAAATAAAAACACACACACACACACAAAAACCTTACAAATAGTAAATTAAATCTAAGTCAGTGTCCGCGGGTAAGGTGCCTAATATGCTGGCGGCATTACCTCGCTGGATCGCCAAGCTTATGCGTTGGCCGAGGTAAGCAGCCTCGTATAAGCTTGGCGGCCATTGTTTTTTTCTTGTTGTAAATATATTTGTTAAAAAAAAATATTTAACGTCAAATAGAAATCCAATATCCCATCTCTAGTGGTGCGCCTCCACTAATGTGATTAATGTAAGTCCTCGTCTACCGATACGTCGATATGTTTAGGTTGTACGAATCACTTCACTATCCACGATAAATAATATTAAATTACATGACCTTGAGATATGTTATTATCGTTATGGGCAATGCTTTTAAGATCTCAATGTCAAGTAATATTTTGAGAGATTATGGACTAAAGAATGGGTTGGAAAGAGTTTACTAGACCAGGATGGCATGATCTGGTAAAGAGTGTTTAGTCTAGAGGTGGAGGCTGACGTGATGATGGTGATTCTAATTCTATCGACGACCTCGTTGGCGTAAAGGTTACCATGCTGGACTGCTAATCAGAAGGTTCCGGGTTCGATTCCCGGCCCGGTCAACATCTTTGTGTTTAACCAAATTTGTTGGCTGTGGGTCTGGGTGTTAAATTTGTATTTATATATAATATGTATGTATATGTAGTATATCAGCTGTGTTAGCAACCATAATACGAGCAAGAAATGGTTCAGTATGGGGCTAACCATCCGTGTGTGAATGTGTCCTAATATTTATATTTTATATTTTTATTTTGAATTGGGGGTGATGAGACCTGCACTGACATCCCGCTAGGGGCATATTGTGCATTCCCCCCTTACCAGCCTACCCAAGCCAACCGAGCTCCTTGAAATAAAGCACAGCCCTGGGTCGCTGGCATACCTGTTCCACCCCTGTTGCGACAAATGGTCTGATTGTCTGAGGATTAACAATGGAAAGCGAACTTTATATAATGGTGATGTTGACAAGTATCTTTTTCAAATTTTATTATCACCTAATTTTTGTTTGGCAGCTATTAAAACTGATAAGTAAGACGCAGTCGCGTTCTGGTTTTGACCCCCGAAGAATAAAGGGCTGTTGTAAGTTTGACGTTTGTGTGTGTGTGTGTGTTAGTGGTTTTACTATTATTTGTATTAACCATTATTATATTTTACCATTTCAGGATACGGATAGACAAACACTTGAATAAAGCTAATTCAAATTGCTTGTTTTTGTAATTGTTAGTGAGATGTATTGTAAGAAATTATAAATACTCGTATTATAACCCTACTTCATTGCACGACCTCATAAGCGTAATGGCTACCATGCCGGAATGCCAACTAGAGGGTCCCCGGTTTGATTCTCGGCACAGCCAATATCATTGTGATGAACTAAATTTGATGACTGTTCGTATGGGTGTTACAAATTAAGTTTCGATATAAAGTATTTATGTACCTATGTATAATATGTAGTATTATCAGTTGTGTTAGCAACTATAATACAAACTAGAATTGTTTAAGTATGAGGCTAACAAGCCATGTGTGACATTCTATTTCTACTACTCAATACAAGGTATTTCCTTCGCCGGAAGTACACTGAGCCTCGGAAATACTGTAATCCAATAAACTGCATGCGCGTCTAGTTATAACCTTGTCTAGAGCATGTATGGGTCGTTGCAGTTCAAAGCAAACGTCAATTTAACTTAGTTATTGTGTGGAGAGATATGTGTATACAAATACAAAATATCTTTATTTGACACAGTAAATAAAAATCAACTAAATTATATGGAATCCAAAGGCTTCCAAACTAGTTGTATAAACTGTATATTGGTAGCCAATGTCTTCTCCCAAAAAAATTAAACTATCCATATACATACGCCAGTTTTACAAACGAAAATATGATTAATTTACTACTTGTTCGGAAATTAAACATTAAAATTTTGTTTTTAAGTTTTGTTTTTAATGTTAATAAAATTATGGAAATTTTGTATGTGTGTTGAATCGTAGCTGCCAAACAGATTTCAATTACTTAAGCTAAAGCTGTTTGAAAGGTAGACAAGATACGCAACACCACACTGCGCTCCAAAACCAAAATAATAGACGTTACGCAAAAAATAGCTCAACTGAAATGGGGCAGGGCACGTTTGTCGCATACTGGACGACCGCTGGGCAAAGGCCATCACAGCATGGGTGCCAAACACTACTAGACCTCGAGGAAGACCCAGGAAACGGTGGCGCGACGATCTATGTAAATGTAAGGACTGGATAAGGACTGGGCCACCAAAGCCGAAGACTGGGCTGACTGGAAGGAGAGAAGGGAGGCCTTTGCCCAGCAGTGGGACACAACAGGCTAATAATATAAAAAATATAATATATTTGAAAGGTGTGTTAGTCGATTTTTGTATTAGCTATGTTTGAAGAATATTGATTTGAGATGGCGGACACCGCAAAATTGCCGATGAAATATTTTTTTATTACTGTCTGAATATAGGTATCAAATATAAGCAGCCCACTATACGTTCGCAGTGCTGGGACACGGAGCTTTCTCTCACGAGGAGAGAGATATTTTTTTTTACTCTAAATAGGTTAGCACTTGACTACAAATTCACCTGATGGTAAGTGACATTGAGGTCTACGGTGAAGCGCGCTTACCTAGAAGGAACCGGAATAACTGATGTACTACATACACATACATAAATATCTTATATCGATACATATTTAATTATATTCAGGGTTTGATTGGTACATGTTCTTAGGTTGGTAAACTTATAACTCCTCGTCGTCGGTGAAAAATAACATATCCTAATCATAAGTTACTAAATCATCAATTTTCAAAAAGTAAATCGTTAAAACTTCTTGTAAAGTATTGGTAAAGTTTTTGCTAAATTGAAAAGGCTCAGTTTGTTATCCTTTTAATTTTAAAGAGTTGCTTTAATATTACTCCGAACTTACCTTGAATATCATATTTTTAACGAGAAGGTTCTTATTTCAGAATTAACGTTAAAATAATGATCTCCGTTAATATTTCATGTTTTTTTTTCATTCGTTAGTATCTGATTATGTGGATAATTTTCGTAGGCTTTTTTGACAAGATGTTTTAAAGCGTCAAAGGCCATTTCAGTGTTAGTTAAGGATTCTATACTAAGCTTGATTTCAACTATTATAAATGTATAAATAAAGTTAATAGACGACAAATTAAATATTTAGTGTATTTCCACTGTGATTTGAAACTCAAATTAAGATAAGCAAAGGAAAAATTAAAATATTTAAATAAAAATGGGTGTGCTAATTTTTCCTTTGCTTAACTTAATTTGGGTATCAGATCACAGCGGAAATACACTAAATATTTAATTTTGTCTTCTATTTACAAATGGATTTTAAGAACGCAAGGTAACGCCTGAGTCAATAAGTTATAAATAAAGTATAGAAAAGACACAGGTAGAAAAACAGCTCTGTATGTTTAACTTTTCATTACATTAGGACACATTTCACACACGGCTGGTTATCCCTATTTACAGTTTGTATTATACATAAATACTTTTTGTCGATACATATTGAACACCCAGACCGACAGTCAACAAATTTTGTCCATCACAAAGATGTTGGGTATGCCGGAAATCTAACCCAGAACCCTCTGGTTGGCAGTCCGACATGGTAAACATTAAGCCAACGAAGTCATCAAACGTGTTCTTTGCTCCGACAAAACTGCGCGAGCTTTTTCAATTCCAATCTGTGTATTCTCCATTTTTGACCTAAATACTGTTTTATAGGATAAGGTTAGCAAAAGACATAGATATGTATATAGATATGGATTTAACACTGTTTTATATTTTATAGCAACAGGCAAAACAATCCTTTTGTCGAATTATCAAAATGTCGCCTTCATTCGCATAATAGGAAATATAGTTTTCGTTGGTGATAAGCGGAGCGAGTTTATAATTTATAATTTGCGCCCGCGATGTTACTCGCGTTAATCCGGTATAAAAAAAATAGCCTGTGTTAATCCAAGGTCTAAACTATCTCTGTACGAAATTTTATCGAATCCGTTTATCATAAATAGTTGAAGCGTATGAGCGTGAAGGAGTAAAATAGGTTTTGATGTTATTTGCGCATCCCACGGGAACCAGTAATGTTTTAAATAGTAGCCTATGTGCTAACGCAAGGTCTATCAAACTTCATTAAAATCGGTTAAGCCGTTTGAGCGTGAAGAAGTAACAAACATATACACACACACACACAAACTTTCGAATTTATTATATTAGTAGGATTACTAGCTTCACCCCACGGTGTTACCTGCGCTAGTACGGGACGAAAAGAAGTGGTTTTCGGAGTAAAAAGATGCGTTTGTGTTAATCCTATCTTCACACCAAACTTCATCAAAATCAGTTCAGCTGTTTGAGCGTGAAGAAGAAACAAACGTTCACACTTACTCATTTACACACAAACTTTTGCATTAATAATAATAGAAGGATTTTTTAATTTAATTAAGAATGTTTGTCACATGGTTACTAGAAAGGACTTATGAGCATAATATTTCATTGATACTTGATAGTTTTATAGCATACTTTATTTACTTGCTTTTTGGAACTGGATTTAATAAATCTAGTTTTTCTATACCAATATTATAATGAGTATAAGTTAGTGGGTACATTCCCCACATAACCTGACTGCGCCTCATTGTGGCCAGGTATCTTGTGGAAGATTTCTCCCTAGTCAACAAAATAAAAGTACTTTCCCGCTCGCCTGACTACCAAACCCACTCGGTTCCACAAACGAACAAACTTTGTCCACGAGCAGGCGAATCCATCGGGACTGATTAATGAGAACTAACGCCTCCCATCACTCTAATGATGACTGCACTAGATTACGAGTATGATCGCTTTGTACTGGCAACGAGATTGATTTGAGTGATTGAATTTGAAAGCTTTGCTTGAAATGTATCACTTAATTGCTCACTTGGATATTAATTTTAAACCTTATGACTTTTAATAATGAAAGATACATATTATGCTCTTTTAATTATTTTAATAGTTTTGTCAATAAGACAGTTAACCTTAAAAAAGCTGAACATTTTTGTTGCCTTGTCTTTAAAGGCCAGTTAATTAATTTTTATCCGGTGTTTTACATTGTGATTGATAACAAAAAAAAGTTATATGTCGCGGGATTGTTAGTGTTTTTAATTGAGTACTTTTAGCTCAATTTAATTTTAAGTAAATTAATTTCTATTTGTAAATTTATACTAAAAAAAAATAATGTAATAAAGCTAACCAAATAATTTTTGAACCGAATATTAAAATACCTATCTTAATATTATTTCAAACAATATATAATCTTGTTATTTATTGATCTGTCCAAACGGCTGGTGGACAGAACAAATGACCCAATTGCTGGCGCTTACCTCGGCCAACAAAAAAGCCGGTCAAGGGCCCCAAAGTTTGGGGATCCAGCGAGGTAATGCCGCCAGCATTTTAGGCACCTTTCCCGCAGACACTGACTAAGGTTTGATCTACTATTTTTAAGGTTCCTTTTTAATTTTTAATTACTGTGTGGTTTTATTTTCATGTATGTTTTCATTTTAGTGTAGGAACTTAATAAATTCTATTATCTTGTTATATAATATTATTAAACATATTAAATTTGTTTTGACATATTGTAAATTCAGAAATTTTGACATGTATAATTAAACCACAATTATTTTAAATATTACAGTATGTGAATATGTAACATCTACTCGTATTTTGCACTTTTAGGTGTTCAAACCAGATTAACATATTGATAAATAAAATAAATGAATTGTTTATTTTAAAAAAATATATATATAATAACGTTACAAATAGTTAATAATTAAATAATATTATGTTATGAAAAATTAATTATTACAACTCGAAGTAATACGTTAACTTTTAGAGAGTCCTTGTTAATTGTGTTTGCATGAAAAACAGTTTGAGAACAGTAATTTTCAGTTGCAGAACTTGGCAGTACGTATTATTTACAACTACCGTTGCTTGTCTCGCGATGTTGAGAAGCTAGAATTGAACTTGCAACTTCACTCAGAGTTTTCTGAACTTTGGATAGAAATCTTTGTACTCGTAGTGAGTTTGGAAACTAGGAAACATTTCTGCAGTTTTTGAAGAAAAATAAGTATTATATTTGTTGAGCTGCGAGCGTTAAGTAAATTCAAAAAGAAATTGTTTCTTTTTTTTTTGATACCAGCGTTAGAACAATGCCGTGGCGACGCGTAGCCACGCATCAGTCGCCATGTCAGAAATCGGTTTTACATGCGGCTATAATAGATGTTTCACATCAATAATCAAAAAAACCTTTTAAGAATATGGTATTTAATCGCTCTTCCAAATATTATTAAAATCGACTTTCAAATTGTGATGCAAAACAAATCCCACTTTTTTGTGCGAACCATATCCCTAATCAAAAATCGTTGACCACTGATAATTTCTATTATGTAGGAGAAGCTTTATAGCAAGCACCGTACAGATTTGCTCAAAATTACGATCTTGACAAAATAGCTTATACATACAGATATACGGAAGCTGGGGTTTCTTTGTTTAGAATGTAAGTTGGCCCAATAAAATTATTTTGTATTTTTTGTACAAATACAAATACAAAATCCACCACATCACGCAATGTCGTTTACCATCAGGTGAATTGTGATCAAGTGCAATATTATTTAATCTTTTAATACCTATCAATTATATAAAATAAAGAAGTTAAATTGGCCAGCTAATCCACAAGCTTCGCTAGCTTCGCTAGCTCGGCCAACTAGATTTATACGTATTTGCTTGCAAACTACTATATTCTTCCACCCACTCAGGCCAAACTAGTATGTTGTTGATCACAAAAGGCAATTGTGGTGAAATCTCGCGCGAATCCGATCTGCTTTGACAGATTGCGACCATTCTTTACCAGATTGATGGATGTATGTAAAGGTTATGTAAAGGAGCTTTTTAACGCGAGATTAACCCTAAATAGGGTGAGAATATTCTAGAAAAGTTTCCCTAATGTCAGACAGATTGAATAGAGAGACTGGAAGAATTCATCTATTTATAAAAAAAGGCCACGTGCGAGTCCGGGTCGCACATGAAGGGTTCCGTACCATTTTTGTATGGGAGCTCCCATACAAAATCCAAAACAAAATATAAAAACCAAAACAAAAATACAAAATTCCCCCTTAGATGTACATTTTATTTTAAATGACTTATTTATTTTTTAGGTTTATATAATGAATAGATATTCTGTGAAAGTAGGGAAGGTCTACCAAACGTCGTTATAAGGTAAAAAATAAATTACATTTGGTTGTCCCCCTATATTAAGTGTCTACCAACTACCGTTATTGATATATAGCAAAAAATACAAATAAAAAACAACGAGGCAATGCGGCAACGGGCACGTATGCCCATACGTAACCTAGGGTGGCTTAATTTGGTCTTTAACATTTTTGTTTTGTATTCTTTTTTACAAAATGTTCGTTTTAACTATGCTTTGTAAATATTATTCTTAAACAATGTTTAATTGTTTTTATCACCGCTTGCAAAATAATAAATAACCAGAGTTACTACAATAAATAATAATAGTTTTAAAAACTAAAAACACGCTTTTTATAGAAAACTGTAATTTTATCAAATGAGTGTATTGTCATCGGTCCTCAATAAATCTACAAAATTTGAACGAAATCTTGCCGTTTAAAGTGGGTCAAAATCGCGCCCAAAGAAGTCGGTTACAAACAAACATACAGGTGAAGCTAATAGAAAGCGTGTAAAAACACGTTTATGGGGACCCCCTTAATATTTTTTATTTTTATTTTTTGTATTTTTCGTTATTGTGGCACACTTCAACTCAGAGACTGAACAAGTAGCAAAGATGTAGTGCTACTTATCCAGACGGCTCCGACAGAGAATTATTATTATTAAAAATATTAATGTATTAGGACACATTTCACACACGGCTGGTTAACCCCATTCTGAACCATTTCTACTTCGTGTTATGGTAGCTAACACAACTGATATACTACATATACAGTATACATACATATTTTATATAGATACATATTTAATACCCAGATCCACAGCTAACAAATTGAGTTAAGTACAAAGATGTTGGCCGGGCCGGGAATCGAACCCAGAACCTTCTGATTGGCAGTCCGGCATGGTAACCATTACCAATGAGGTTGTCAATTCTACCACAAACCTCGTTAAATCTGGTGCTCGTGTAAAATGGCAACTCTAGAAGGTCAGTGTATTGATTGTAAACCCATAGCAATGCGGCGCATTCGACTATCACAGTTCAACTAGAATTTAGATACGAATTATTAACTTCTACGAACAGTACATTGGTAACGAACACTTTTCCATGAACTTACAAAAACTTACTTCTGAAGCTCTTCTTCTAAGTGACTTTAAGTGACTATAGGTATAACTTATGTAGGACATACATTTTATGTATGTTTTTAGTAAAAATCTAAATTGGAACTCAGAACTGTCTTTCTAAAAAATCAAAGTCAAAGTATATTTATTAACCTTAGGCTAGTTACAAGCACTTGATTTTGTCAAACAGTACAATAAGAAAATTATACAATGTATGTATAAAAATAGAATTGTAAAAATAAAACCTATATAATAAAATAATCAAATTACAGTAGAATTATTTGTCATTTTTACATGCTAGTACATTCAAATCATTAAATAATATTTATATATTTTATATGCCTGTCTTCTATAGCATCTGCTAGTTTATAGTAACTCTTTTCAAGAAGTGTTTCTTTGATGTTTGTCAGTAATATGTTTTTATTAACATTTTTAGCCAAAGCAGGTATGTTATTGTAAGACTCTACTTAGATATATAACTTTCAATGTCCCAATTTTCAATACCAAACTTAAACACGTAAATCTATATTTCCTCTTAGGTATAACAAATGCCCTAGTTTATAATACCTAAATTACAAAAAGCACTACACCACAAGACCAAAACAACACTTTAAAGATTTACCTTACCATAAATCTTTCTATTTCATTCACCATAACAATAACTTCTGCAATCCACAAAGTATTTCATCCGACATATTTTCTATTTCCTCCGCATCCTGTTTTCAAGTTATGAAATGTCTGCATATTGTTTTCTGAGTTCAATTTAATGTGCTTTCGATGTATTAGTAGCGAATGTTTCCTTACCTTCAAAAGTACTCACATAAGTACATTAAGAATTTAATTTTATACCTTGGAAGCACCTAATTTTATCCGCAACAAAACGAAGACCGTATGCAGTAGGGGTGAGAGGAAGTTTTTGTGTTATTTGTGCAAATAATATTGGTGTCATTTATCTCAAAATCTACCAGTATGGTTTTGATATGGTCTTTAGAGTGGGTTAAGATTTTATTTATGCATGTTCTCGGATAGGTGTCACGGTGAGTATTCACCAGACGGTAAATATAATTGAGTAAAAAAAGACAAAATTAAATGTCACACGTATCTCATTTATAATTTAATACTAGTGAATTGTATGAAAAGGAACGATTCCTTTCTCTTTTGCTACTTTGCTTTATCACATATTGTCAGCAAGATGGAGCGAACTTTCAAATGTTCTCTTTAATGACTCGAACTTATATACTTTTTTGTTTTTCGAACTTATATCTCCCGCTACAAGCATGGGGGAGGCGAGCGGGATATGTCGGACTCGACAGCCAGAAGGGCCGTCACTACCGACTAAAAACTCACGGTGTCCCAACTCATGACGGGGGCAGGGAAGCAGGACCGCTTCGCGCATTGCCGCTGCTCTCCCCGCCCAGGCCGCTGTCCGCAGTCCGAGCGAACCCACCCCAAGGGTCGAGCTAATACCCTTGGCTGGTTTGAAGAACCTTTATCACCAGAGTTAAGCGATTTAGCTCATACGAAGAAAATAACTCTAATATTATAGGGGTGAGAGATTGCACGTAACTTATAAGAATATCTGAGTCTAAATACTTAATACCTACCTATATTAGGTACAAACGGCATAACAGATTTGGATGTAATTAAATACAAAGTTGAACTCTTCTCCTCTTAGTCACAGGCGTATGTTCGTCCAGTGTGATGGTTAATTATTAATTAGAATAAATGTTGCTTTTTTTTAATTCTGGATTAAACAAATTATATCTACCTACTATATACTACCTTTAATCCAATCCCGAAGAGAGCTGCATCATGTAGACATCGGTAAAACATCCTGCCCGAGGTCAATATGAAATAGGTACCTAATTATTTTTTATTATTCTTAATCCTTATTGGAATCCTTCCAAAATCTAAATCAAAGAAGGAGGTTAAACTCGATCATTTGTACTAAATGGCTATACTCAAATCTGCGACTTTATAAAAACCATACCCTATTGCAACAGAAATAAGGCTCATTTTCCTTAGATACAAGAGGTATAAAATGACAGATAAAGTGTCAAGTAAGCTAATAACAGTCGGGTTACGATTCACTAGGCAGTTTAATAGCTCATTTGGAAAAATAAAAGCCTAACTGCACTGAAGGGCTTACGACTTGTTGAAAAGGAATTTTGAAGTAAGGGCAAGTACACATACTATATTTTTGGAAAAACTAAGCAGCTCAACTTGGCTTCTCGAATCATGTGTTTTATAGCCAATAGCAACAGTGAAAACCACGTTCAAATCCATTGAGTAATTTATAACGTACCAGACAGATAGAAAAATAAATAATAAGATAATTCCAACAATTGTAGATTTGGTTTGTTTAATCTTTTATCACCACCTAACAGTTTTTTTGAAAAATATTTAATGTCAGGCAATGTAAGTATTCAGTAATATACTGACATGTATTTCTTTAAGTTTACTATTATAATTAAATAATGCAATGTAAGTTGCATATTGAGTTAATTATTAGTTAGCGACTCAAATATTTTGGTAAATGAACTAATACGAGTACTAACTAATTATAATTGTATATTTTTTTGTATTATTTGTAAGCATTAGTAATAAAGGCTATTTTTATTTTATTTTATTACTAGGTATAGTATGTATTGATTTAAATACTGGATGTATGTCAGTCTGTCTTTTAGAATAATTAAAAAATACTGTCGCATCGCCTATTAACATTGATAACCATTGCTTAAATTACGTGAATTGAGGCGCTAGAGTTAAGTTTTTAACTGCACTTATATGACCCTAGGTAGAAATTTCTATCGGTTAAAGTATTTTAAGTTAAATGTAATTTTAAAAAAAATGTTTTGATTGAAATTATAATAAGATCCACAACCTAATTGGATCTAGCTTAGTCTGCTAACTTCTCAAGCCTTTGTCAAAGTATCAGTAACTTAATTAACAATATTTCCAGACAAATTTAAGTTAAAGCGCTACTTAAGAAACCTCGTTTCGTCTCAAATTAATAAAAAGAATATCTGCTCTGTTAATTTTAACCCATTTAATCAGCTTTAAACTAAATAACGAACAACATTAAGATACGTAACATTTTATTATGAAATCTATTGTAATATATTTTTTATTCTATTAGATTTAGGTTACGTGGAAGCATCCTAAACAGAGTTTCTTACCCAGCCTTGCAGTTCAAGATGCTTACACAATTGTAATACATTTTTAAAAGTATATTAAGTATAGGAAGTACATTTTATATATTTTATTATTAAACACATAATAATTGTATTATATTAGTTAGCAGTAATTTAGGTATTTTTATATAAATTTTACTAAAAAATGAATATTTAGAAAAGTAAACAAGTCACAGTGTCACGTGACGAAAAATAAATTATTTCATACATTTCTAATTATATAAATTATACTAAGATATAAATTGAGTCACAGGTAACATACTGTATTTAATTATTCTTATGTTTGTTTGTAATTTGATAACCAAATAGACTGTTACAAAAGTATATTTAATCGAAAATAAATGTTAACTGTGTAATTATTTTTATTATTTTCAATAAGTGTTATTCCTTTTCCTAAGCAAAAACTCATTTAGGGCTTAACTAAAATAATAACACACTGCGAAAGCTAAATCATTATTAGTAAATATTTCATAGGTAAGTTAAAAAAAGCTACGGTTTTTTGCACATCTTTTGTATTATTATGCGTAGTACTTTATTTTAACAATACATAATTACAAGTAAGCTAAACTACATAGAAAAGATCAAGAATAAGCGTATTTTGCTTCAGTTTAAAATGTACACGTAAACTTAGTAAAACTACTAATATATTTTTTTTATAATTATAATTGGTTACATAGTCGTACAAACCAGTTAAATAATTTCTAAACTAATAAAAAAAAGACGATGACATACATACATACTCGTACATAAGTATAAATACATACCTACTCACAGATATAGATAGACACAATGTTTAATTGAACCAAGGTTTATTATAATGTAAGTTTTTAAAAATAAAATGAAGTAACGTATTTAGCATATTTTGTTGTGCTGAAATTTTACTAGAATTATACAAATCAATGTTACAGAAACAACTAAAAGACACGTTTTATGCTCTCATGTTTTCTATTTAGAAATTATATAACTGGTACTCTTAAATGTAAAGATTACTTATAATAATTTAAAACCTTAACATCTCGACATCGAATCAATTACCTGGAAGAATTTTTCAGTAGAAGAATTTGCATAGAAATAACTGTTGCGTTCTAAAAGTATTTGTTGCAATTACGACTGACAGTCCTGGCAAGGGGTCGCCGAACGCTTCTTTCTACTTTCTTCTTCTACCTCATTCATGTCATTCAGTTCTTCGCTATCCCGCCCAAGCCTGATAAAGTGATCTCTCGCCCTGTTCTTTCTTTGGGGGACCCCGCTTACAATCAGTTCAGCATTTTGTTCACCCGATTTATCTTCATCCGCTGAACGACCAAACCTAATGAAGGCAGGATCGCGTCCAAATCGGATAAAACTAGCGGATTTTTTGGAAGGTGCGTCGTATTCTTCTTCGTAAGCCTTGAGGATGGTGGCCAGGTCTTCGGAAGAGAGTGTTAAGGGTTGGGATCTTCCGAAGCGAAGGAAGCTGTTGCCTCTCCTGCTGGGATTCTCGAACGCCTCGCGAAGATCAGCTGCTGAAGGTTCAGCAGGGTAGGATCTGCCGAATCTACAAAAAATATGAAGAGTTAAGTGCCTTATAGAAGTTTTCCCACTTTAAAACGCAAAATCATTTTATTTTACCTAAGACCTAGAGCTCTCACTCTTTGATAACAAATAACTGTTTCACAATAAAATAGGTATTGCCAAAAAGTGTGACCATAGAATATCTGATAATATCTTCTTATTTATGCTAATGATTTAGATGTTGACGTAGAACGCAGGACATACATACATATTATGTATTAATAATAATAGTATTAAGTTAATCTTACTAGATTAACTTAATACTATACCACATATTGATGATTTTTCATACTACTGTATGTTTTAGACATATTATTTCAATTTCACGCGCTTTACGGGTAAGAATGTTTATGGATAACTTTTTATATTATAATACACGTGACATATTTTAATGCTGCATTTTGTGATTTTTTTTTAATTAAGGACTAGTACTTCCCAGGACACCTCCCGCGAAAGAGACCAATAAATTATCCACTAAGCCAATTACCTTATCATACTCCGATCAATAGCACTGCGCCTCCTGGCTTCCAGGTCAGGAGACCTCCTCACCGGCGTGGCAGCAGCCCCCAGCATCAGCCACACGGCTACCATCACCATCATGCTCCAGGAACAGCTCATTTTTATCTGGAGACAAAGAGGGCAGTATATAAATATCAACATTGGCATAATGATAGCTTTTAGAAAATAAGATATTTTACACAATGAAAACATTCTGCCTTCGATCAAATTCATTTTTGATCAAAGCATTCTGCGAAGAAAAATTAAATACCACCTAGCCAAAATTATTGAATCCATAACTACAATTTTTTTACAAAAAATAAAAGGACTACTTGTTCATCAGTTTTTATTCCAAATTTATAACAAAATAATGTATTTTTAAGTAATAGCCGAACATTTCAAACTTTTTATCAGGTGCTATGACAGATTACTTTTTGTTACAATTCACAGCTTTTACGTCGAATTTTCAGACGCGAAATACGAAATATTATAGCAATTAATAAATTGCAAACTTAACTTTAGGAAAACAAAAGTGATTTGTCTTGTACAGTTTTAAGGAGTCTCGTTGTTTTAAATATTCAGTTCAGAAAACTTGTTTCCAAATAAAACATGTAATCCTTAATTTTTGCTTAGATTTACTTATAAAATAAAGGTTTTTATGAATTTTATATCTTTAAATGAGCAATTCTTGTATATATATGTATATATATAATTGGAATCTCGGAATCGGCTCCAACGATTTTCATGAAATTTAGTATATAGGGGGTTTCAGGGGCGATAAATCGATCTAGCTAGGAATCACTTTAAAAAAATGTCATATTAAAAAATAAACCGAGCAAATCTCGGTCAACCAGGTACTTCGGAAATAAAGATGTTTAAATACTTAGATGCAGTGTTCGATCTTTCAGAAGAATTCCGACACGAACTGTCAGTTTATTTTATCCCCATTACAGTTTAAGATTTGACTACCAGGACGCGTAACTATACGAGCTAGCGACTTTGAGGCCTAACGCGGAGCATGCCTAGTCTGGTATTACTGGCTTTCAAGGAGGCTACGGGAACACATTGTGTGCTTGGCGACAGATTTAATATATGAGAGTGGGATGTTAACCAGGCAAGTACTAGTAAAATACTCTACCACCATGCTATAGTTTTTTTACGATGTTTTCCTCGCGCTTGAGCTCATTGGCGGGGATCAAACTTACGACCTTTGGGTCGAAAGGCAGCCACACGCCTGATTGAGCTGTCATCGCCTCGTTAGAGTTTTAAATAACATTTTATATTTCTTTACCTTTGCTTCACATCATTAGGTAAGTTAATGAGGCTGTATTTCTGAACCAGGCGGGTTTCCAGGAACTCGTTAAAAAACATGATATATTTTTAAACATATCCAAAATCGTTGTTTACGTTTGATGTAATTAAATTCATAATTTATTTTTACTAAAATAAATGAATATTAGGAGACACTTCACACGCAGCTGGTTAGCCCCATACTGAACTATTTGTAGTTTGTGTTATGGTAGCTAACACAACTGATATACTACATGCACATACATATATATTTTAAAAAGATTACATATTCAGCACCCAGATCCACAGCCAACAAATTTAGTTCAGCAAAAAGATGTTGGCCGTGGCGGGAATCGCACCCGGAACCTTCTGATGGCAGCTTTGCGCCATCAAAAACAATAAATTAATGATAAATTTTAAATAAATGATAAATAAATTAATTACCATTTTTTTGATAGATAATAAATAAATCATTTCAATAAATGATAAATTTAATTATATTAATCGTAACCAACGGTATCTAACTGCAGTTTAATTTTAGCTAAGATTATGTTTGCTAAGCGCTAGGTTATGAAACCTCATACTTCGCGCTTGACAAACAAAACTACCTACACAACTTGCTAGCTACATACATAAGTAACAAGTCAAACA
Source organism: Mellilla xanthometata (assembly GCA_035578125.1). Taxonomy (NCBI): domain Eukaryota; kingdom Metazoa; phylum Arthropoda; class Insecta; order Lepidoptera; family Geometridae; genus Mellilla; species Mellilla xanthometata. The sequence continues at coordinate 6,075,926 of JAPUBQ010000019.1, read as the reverse complement.
AGGTTCAAAATTCATTTATTGTTCCTGAATTTGTATGTTGACCGCATATAGTTAGGTATACTAAAAAATAGCCCGTTAAATATTTATTTTATTATGTTTCAACCATTTGTTGTTATGCAGGCAGCAGAAATACATAATCAGTGAAAATTAGAAATAGAAATAAATAATAATGACTAAGTAACGTAACCAGACAGCGGATACGGAGGATGCAACGCGGCCAAGTGTGTATAAGATTGTAATATAAGCTTAACATTAGACTAGCTGCGGTCAAACGTAAGCCTATTTATTCATCAATAAGTATAATTAAAGTGGATCGGAGGAAAACATCTGTTTCTCAACCAAACGGTTCGATATCGATTCGATGTCGACCAAAACTTTCATGTGTGGATGTGCACTCGCTTTACGGTGAAGGAAAACATCGTGAGGAAACCGATATGAGGATCACAATATTCCAAAAAAATTGTCATCCACCAACCCACACTTGGCCAGCGTGGTGGGTTCTCTCTCCTCGTGAGAGAAGGCCCCAAGTCCCAGCAGTGAGTACGTATAGTGGACTGCTTATATTATGACGTCGAAACTATTCTGAATTCTTTTTTATTCGACGCATTTGATACGTTTTCTTCAGCCTCATTAGCGGTTAACTTCCCTCAGTAGTTTAGAGGTAAAGTTAAACTTATTAAAAGTTATTAATCAAAATGTAAAACAATCGCTTTCTGGTTGAACAAGGAAAATATCAACTACCTATTAAAATGCAAATTTTCAAGGAACCCTTTCTCAAAAGATGGAATCCTTTCTAAAAGAGATTTGTTTACAACAAAGTTAGGTTTTCACGTACGCATATTTAATTCTGTTTTTGAAGTTATTTATATTTGAAAATTTGTTAACAGATTTTTTAAGGCATAACCAAACTTATCAGATCTAACTTTATTATAAAAAATATATATAAATAACCTATAAATAATATATATAAATAAAAACCTTTATTGTTATACTCGTATTTTAAATAATTATTATCTTAATATGTAAGTTTTCTATTTATATCTTTCACGATTTGTTTTACCTTACCACTGAAACAATAATTAGTACTTTACTAACTACATATTATATTGAGCGGGTTGCCGTAAGCAGATTTGCTCTTGATAAACTTACGTTGTCGGAGGGAGCTATGAGTTGGATTTCTTGTTTTACTTCAAACGTAATTTGTTTACGTTTAAATTACTTTTAAAAATCTTTATTTTATTTAATTTGATCTGCACTTTTGGTTTTGCAAAATTATAAAGCCTGTTTTATTTAGTACAAAGCAAACCACTAATGACAATGTCCGTGAAAACTCCGATTCTATTTTCAAATCATCATATCAAGCTTTCAAATTAGCACGAAACGTGATATATTTATTCATAAATTACCCGGTAAAATTATCCGATTGAATTGGTTGAACTAAGCCGTTGCAAAATAGCTCACATCATATTATTATGATGGATAGAACCGTTAACCGTTCTAGCATAGCTGATTTACCCACGCTCAACAGTAAATTAGATAATAAAAATAATTAAATAAATATTAGGACACATTTCACACACGGCTGGTTAGCCCAATACTTACACACGATGCCACACACACACACGTACACACACACACACACACATACACACATACGCACGTCAAAATACCAGCCTTTTTGCGTCCGGGTTTAAAATAGGACATAGTCTGATCTAAGCAGGTTTAGAGAAGCAAGGTCAATGTGGGAGATTTCTTGGCGCCTAAAGTCTGGGTGTACAGTAAGCTAGTATATAGTAAGATAATCTACGTATGCGTGGTAGTACCGAAGATTTTTGCAGAAATGATAATATTTTATGGTACGTAGAATAGCGACGACTTAAATGTGCTAAGTATGTTTTATATGTACTATGAATAACATAAACCTTTTATGGAAACTAGCTGCGAAATTGGCGTTTGTCTGGGATTAAAAGTTAGATTTTTGATCCCAGTTGTAAGCTATCTCCATAGAAAATTTCATGAAAATTAAAACTATGAGCTTAAACAAACAAATAATAATATATTTTATATAATAATAATAAATATACACAAAATATACAATCAAACTTTCGTTTATTTAATATTAGTGGGATGAAACCATCAAACTACTACAAAAGGTGAACAGTTTATAATTCAATTAGTATTAAGTAAATAATCACTAAAATTATTGAATTTGCAATTTAAATATCGGATCAATTTGATTTAACAAAATGAAATTAAAGATAAAATATGATGTTATAGCGTTTTTTAATTTGGTATTTTTCGTAAGAAATTATTTATGTTCCTAACAATAGCTTTTCGCGCTTTTCTGTAATGAAGCACATAACCTTTTGAAATTTTTGGGGTTTCGTACCAAAGAGTACCAACGGAACCCGTATATACTACTATATATTACTAAGACTTCGCTGTTCGTCTGTCACAAAACTGTATCTCATGAGCAGTCATAGAGAGTTAGAAAGTTAAAATTTTCATAGATGATGTATTTATGTTACAGCTATAAAACAAATATAGTATGTACAATTAAACATTAAGGAGGGTATCATACAATAAACGAGATTTTATCGTGCAATTTTTCTCGATCTGTATCAGTAACGACAACTGGTGGACGCTTAAAATGTACACAGAATATATTAAATAAAACATAACTAAGTATTATAAACACAGCTAAGTTATTGTTTTATATTTATATGTTTATTGTATTTTAAGGGCCTCTAGTTGCCTGAATTAAAGGAATAAATAAAATAAATAAATACGAGTATTCAAATTAAAATAAATGCACATCGATCACTTCAAGGCTACACTTGATTTCACTGTTTTTATTTTTACATTATGGTACGGAATCCTTCGTGCGCGGAATAGTCCTATTAGCAATTGGTCAATTTATTTAAAAACGTTAATGGCAAATACAAGAGTAAAACTTTGAGTTCACTTTCACTTTGGTTTTTGCCGTGTTTTGCCTTGGGATTTCTTGGAACAGACAGGCTACAAAATTGTTAGGTATATTAAGTTAATTTTAAATGTATATTAGAATCCAAAACTGATATTCAATAAAAAAACGTCATCAATATTTGAGATTTCAGATTGTATTAGTTTCTAGCCATCTTCTAGCCAAAAGCGACTGTAGTTCGGTGGGAAAACGTCTGCTTTTCAATCAGACGGCCCCCGATTCAATTTGGGCCCTACACCAAAGACTTGTTTTTCATGCCTGGATTTGCACTCTTTTTACGGTGAAAGAAAACATCATGAGGAACCGACATGTTTGAGGACAACAATATCCGAAAATATGTATCATCCACAAACCTGCACTTGGCCAACGTGATGGATTATGGCCTATATCTCACTCCTTGTGAAAGAATGCCCCAAGTCCAGCAATGGGAACGTATAGCAATGGGCTGCTTATGCCTATTTATACTTAGGCCTATTTGTCTCTCAACCCAAAATGGCTAGCATAAGCTAGCCATTTTGGGTTGAGAGACAAAAAACAGAAAAATTGCGAAAAGCGTCCGGATCATTGGAGTTTTACGATAAGAGTGCAACAGTGATTAATCTTGCTTTAGGACTCCTCAGGATCTTTACAGTTTCAAACTTCAACAATAGATACTGTACAAATATAGATTAATGTCTTTCGGTAGCTATGGATAGAAAAACGACAGTCGTTTGCGACGTTAGCATAATAAAAAAAGGAAAAAAAATGGTAGTTAAATTTTATAAAAAATCTCAATAGCTTTTGATGATAGTAAAACATTATTTCAACATTCATAACCAAAACCATCATATTGTAAAGGCTATTTTATATTTTGTTATCCAAAACATTAATAGTTTGTAATTTTGATGTATTTTAAGAACTTCTTTGTTTTTTGTAATAAATGAATAAATACATAACTAAGAAAGTATTTCACTCTAGCGAAGTCAATTTCTCTGATCATAATTCTACTTCTATTGCTAGTAAAGCGAGGTCGTATTGTGCAATAATTCAACTGAATACAGACATTAATACTGTCCTCAGTAAATTCGGGATACGTTAAAATTATCGCTAATAAATCTGATGATAAAATGTATAGAATTTGAGGTTAGAGCTTTGCCAATATTGTTATGCCATGCGTAAAATTTGACCTTAATCTGTCTTATAAACTTTATGTAGTGATAACGCAGTGCCACTTAGACATAAATGAGCAGACCCTTGAATTTAGAGTTGTACCGCTTTTGTTATTCACAATATATATTTACGAGTATTTACTGTAATTAAAGCATAAAAACTTATTTGCAAACAATAAAAAATAGGGACAAAAAATGAGAAATAGAATTTACCGATCTTTTACCGATGAATACAAGATTATTGAAAATATGACACCTAAAACTTCCAAAGAAACTTTAAGAGTATGTACCTACACCGATTTTGATACTAATCTGACTTATGAGTTCTTCTTAATCTTAAATTGATGTGTATTTTTTTTAAATAATCTAAAGCTATTTTATTATTAAAAAAACAAATTTTTACAAAAAATAATGACTCGGTTTTTCGCTTATTTCCAAATGTCGTAGAACAAAAGTTAGTCAGTTATATACAAGTACTAACCAAAAAATAAATTAGATTTTTCATATACATAATTATAGTAGCCGAAGAGGGGATTTTTGTAGTATCTCGAACGCGTCAGATTAAGATATGGGAGATACCTTGAACACATTTTAGTACCTCCACCAAATACAAGCATACCTCGTTGGTGGGATTGTCTTTAATATCGACTGAAAAAAAAGTTGTATGGCAGACATACTCCAAATTGTCAGATTAAGATATTGTAAGTTATTAACGTCCATAAGAGTGTATATTTAAAGAAATCTGACAATTTAAATGTAACACTTGGGAGTGAGAGGGTCTCAAAATTTCAAACTTTGATGATCAGTAACGGCCATATTTGTAGATTTGTCTTCAAGGAGATAATTTAAGGATATTAGGAGACTTATAATCTGCAGATTAACACAAACATAATTTAAAAAAAAAACATTGTTTAACATGTAAAAAACTTTTAAAAGAGCTTGGTGGCGCCTTCCATCGGTGGACAAGATCGGTCTCATATGGTATTTCGTGTTATAATATCTACATTATAATCCAATAAGCTCCAAACGCGCTCAAGTAAGTACACATTTAGCATCGTGGGCTCCCCTGCTATTATGTATAAATACATAAAGATAAACATGTGTCATCACAGTCTTTATTTTTCCAACAACAAATTGTTGCTCGTGTGAAATTGAGCAACTATTCTTGTAGCACGCGAAAATAAAATCAGCGTTTCCTTCACTTTGCTTGATTAGGATTTAAAATCAAGTTGTTTCGGAAGATTTGGTTGCAATTTGCTTAATTAAATATTCTTAATGAAGATGTGTACTTAATTAACATTATTGTGATTACTTAATAGTAATCACAATAATGTTAATTAAGTACACATACATACTTAATACATACGTACTTAATCCCGAGGTACTTCTAATGAAGTACCTCGGGATTAAGAAAATGACAAATGAATATACTACGTATAAAGTTTTAATACAAACGATGTTACCTACTTACTACTCGTATATATGAAATTTCGGTACAAATAAAATATTTTTTTCAAAAGAATCGGATTCGTGTAGTCTACTGAAGTTTGGTTCTGAAAACTAGCCTATATAATATTCATGACTTGATTTAAGTTCTAGCTTTTTAGGAAACCGAAGTAAGAAAACCGGTACCCTAAAGTATTTTTTTAATCTTCTAGTTCTAAGTAACTGGTTATCTATAAGTATTGTGTGTCCATTATTTCAGCCTCCTAGGAAAATAATTACCTAAATAAAAGTAGGTATATGCTATAATAATATATTGCATTGAAAGTTTTTATATAGACTGATAAAACATTAATTTTAAAAAAGAAAATGCTTATTAATAAGTTTGCCATAATTGGCCTTATCGCTTAAAACGATCAAGCTAATGACGTCTCTTCCAGGCAACCTTTGGAAAAATCAGGTTATATAATAGATTTCCGTCTTAAATTTGTCCATAATAAGGTAATTTACTCTTATAAGGATGACCTCTTTTAACGACACTTGATCTCTTTTTTACTAAATAATAAACGTACACACGAGTGTACGTAAAGCTTAAAATAGCAAATAACGCGTTTTATCCGAAACTAGGGTAACGACATGTCAAGATGTCGGTGATAAAGACAAAACGTAGTCGCACTTTTACCTACCGTGGAGGTAGAAAATAAAGGAGGTAACACCATCAATTTACTGTTTTTTTTTTATTGCTAGATAAGTTTTCACGCTGGCGCTTACTTCGGCCAACGTATAAGCTTTGCGATCCAGCGAGGTAATGCCGCCAGCATTTTAGGCACCTTACCCGCGGACACTGACTTAGCTAACTTCACTTTTTATATCACACTCTTGTGGTTATGCGAGTGAGAAGACATTATTATCACCTTTAAAAAAGCCATTGAATGTTATAACTTTCAATCGTGTTTTTTTAAAGACACTATTTGAACCATTTTCGCCTTAAACACCGGTGCGCCTTTTTAAAATTAAATTATTTTTTTTCAAACAGTCTTAATATTAACTTGCTCAAGATTTTTGCTACACAAACATAATAACAGTACCAAATCTACACATAAAATGCGTAGGCGAGTAAGGCAACTTCGTGCATCACGTGTGTACTTAGGTAGGAACTTAAACAGTTTAATTGGCCCAGTTAAAAGGCTAATTTTATAAAGAATATGAAATTTCAGTTGTTCTCCTACTTGTGGGGCTCTAGTATGAAATAAGATTTAATAATTTAAATGAAATAAATTAACTTAGATGGTAATGTCCCAGTTGTAATACAATAGAACTGACCGTTGAGTGTTTTGACGGTTTATTTTTATATTTTCATTTTAAAATATAAAAATAATTAAAATGCTTTTACATGGATAAAAACGACTTCGTTACTATGGCGAACTGCCAACAAGAGGGTACCGGATTCGATTCCCGACACGGCCAACAGATATCGATACACAATATGTATCAACACAAAAGTATTTATGTATGTATTAATAATAAAATATGTATAAGTTGTGTTTGCAAACATAGTACAAACTAGAAATGGTATAATAGTGTTGGGCTAACCAACCGTGTGCGAAATGTGTCCTAAAAATTATTGATTATTAATAATGGCAATCAAATATTAAATTTTCAAACGAATATTTGTAGTTTGTTTATAGTTCGTATACATACATACAAATTCTAATTCATTTATTCCTTTAAACATAGCAATGCAGATTAATCCGTAAAGTAATATTAAAAATTCTTAAATATTGGCTTTAAATCGGAAATAAATAGCTTTATCACATAAAAAAACAAGAAAGGCGAAAGAAATTGTTTCATGTTGTTTGTACGAATATATTACTTATATGAAACATATCCATTCCGCTACAGAACGAGCAGGGGTACAGCGAAGAGAAATCGATTCACTGTCGAAGTTCCGAGGATTCGCACAAAGCGTTTTCCTTTTTGACCTTCATTGTGAGAACTGCGAAGCTTTGGAACTCTCTTCCTGAATCTCTTTTTCCCGAGAAGTACAATTTGGGGGTCTTCAAATCTAGAGTTAATAGGTTCCTTTTAGGCAAGCGTGTTACATCTTAGACCACAGTCGAGCTTAACATCAGGCTATCTGCAGTCAAACGTAAGCCTATTCATCAATAAAAAAATATACTCGTATATATCTTGTAGGTTGGTAAGTAAACATAAATAATTTGTATACAATCAAGTTAAGAGGCATCCATCAAAACTTTGTTGACTTACAGATGTGATTCGTGATCGAAAGGTTGCGTAAATAACTATTGACCAGTCTTACAAACACTTCCAGACTACTTCTTTCTTTTTATGGGTTCCGTACCTAAAAGGTAAAAACGGGACCCTATTACTAAGACTCCACTGTCTGTCTGTCTGACTATCTCCAGGCTGTATCTCAGAAACCGTAATAGCTAGAAAGCTGAAACTTTCACAAGATATGTATTTCCCGTGCCGCTATAACAACAAATACTAAAAATAAAAATATTAAGGGGGGCGCCATACAATAAAAGTGTTTTGTTTTTAGTTTTTTTTTTGCTATATATCAATAATGGTAGTTGCTAGATACTTAAAATTTTCACAAAATAATATATAAATGTATATTACCTATCAAATAAAATTATAAAATTTAAATAACATACATATTTGAGGGGGGCTCCCATACAACAATGGTATGGAACCCTTCATGCGCGAGTCCAACTCGCACTTGACCAATTATTTTGTTACAATGCGCGGCGTAAATTAATAGGGAATATTTTTTTTTTCTTTTCTTTTATGTTGCACATTGTTTTTACTGCTCTTGTATGTTTGCTGCAACGCTCTCGGGATAAACTATATCTGGATTCATTCATTCTTTCATTCATAATTCTTTTTCATGACAAATCCCTGTAAGTGGCGATAACTTGCCGCAACCATTCCCTACTTACACAAATACAGATTAACCGTTTTTAATAACGGTTAAGATCTGTGAAACGTTTATAAAAAGAGCTGAAGCTATATCGTTATCCAAAAGCAATCATATTAATCTGATTTCGCCGGTTTTTAAGGATCGTTTAGCGTTATGATAACCTCTTTGCAAACATGTTTTCCTTACTAAGCGGCCTCATATTTTTTAAAAAAGCTAGGGATACACTCTACTTAATGATTTTTCGTTATATTTACGAAAAAATAATTCAGAAGATATGTAATTATAAGTAGGCTTGGCGTAACTGAAACTATTATTTACTAGCATGCCGTCCCGGCTTCGCACGGGCTCTAAAATAATCTCAAAAATAAACAAAATATAGCCTATGTTACTCGGGGATAATGTACCTTCCCAACGATGAAAGAATATTTCAAATCAGTCCAGTAGTTTCGGAGCCTATTCGCGTCAAACAAACAAACAGTCAAACTTTTCTCTTACAGCTCAGAACAGTGGCGTCTCCTAGTATCTGATACTAGGAGATGCCACTGTTCTCGGTCCTGTGCCTTCTCCTGCCACTGCGTGACCTGAAGATTGCGTAGCTCCTCCTCCGCTCCAAAACATGATAACTTAAATTCACTCCATATTTATATTTTTTGAAAAATAGTCTTGTTAGAATTTTAAAATGTCGTGATTCTGTAAGTACCTTATAAGATATTACAACAAATCGCACTTTTTAGAAAGAAAGAAAGAATCATTTATTTTGTGACACGAACAACTAATACACAAGATAACTTATTGACTCAGGCGTTACTTTGCGGAAATCCATTGTAAATAGATGACAAAATTAAATATTTAGTGTACTTCCGCTGTGATCCGAAATCCAAATTAAGACAAGTAAAGGAAAAATCAACTAAGATCAATTAACCAAGCTTAATTAACTAAAACTAATTAACTAAGATCAATTAACTAAGATTAATTAAGATTAACGTTACCTATCACAAGACGACAAGTCGAGAGACTTGTCGTTCGAAGAGTCAGCATCTCCTGATGATGCCTTGTGATTAGGCGAAACACGTGTAGATTTAAGAACTTCCGAATTGTGATAGGTAACGTTAATCTTAATTAATCTTAGTTAATTGATCTTAGTTAATTAGTTTTAGTTAATTAAGCTTGGTTAATTGATCTTAGTTGATTTTTCCTTTACTTGTCTTAATTTGGATTTCGGATCACAGCGGAAGTACACTAAATATTTAATTTTGTCATCTAATACACAAGAAACATAAAAAAAGACAACATTTACGTGGCACAAAACCGGCACCAGTTCAGCGTGTGCAGATTGTAGTTGTAGATTGATAGATTGTAGATTGTAGTTGTAGATATTGTGCAGATTTATGTAGGTAATGATATTATCTAGAATCGTTGGAGATTGTAATTTCAGTTAAAAGTTAATAGTTGAATTTATATGTCTAAATAGTAATCTATTTCGTGATTAATCCATCAAATGAACTTAGTACAATAGCGCCTTAAGACTCATAAGACAGCCAACGCTTCTTAGTTTATAATGCACAATATAAATGGAGGGTGTCGCAAATTGAATAGCCTCGACTGGAACGATCATCGACATCGACGTCGGGTGTTTCCGCACTAGTCATATACATAGCTCGCCGTGACTTGCCCTTTGTTTCAGATATAATAGTGTATTATTCTGAAATATATGAATGGGGTTATTAATTTATTTTAAAAGAGACGTGAGACAATACCGTCTAAAGTTGTTTGCTCCTAACATTTAGATTTTGAGATTGATGAATAATATTTGCCACTGCCTAAGCTACCCTTTTGCGATCTACCCTCTTTTTTTAATGGAAACAGAAAAAAGAAATGTAAGTGTGACAATGATGTTATAATGAAGTGTGACGTTAGTTGAACACCAACGGTAGCCTGATAGATTATTTACTCATCTACTTGAAAAAATCTCCTATATTAGTTCCGTAAGCTCTGATAGGTAACTGCTGTGCAATGTCTATCAACTAAAATTTGTTAAAGTAAAGTAGGTAGGTAAGTTTTTAACGCATTGCGAAAGTATCAATGTCAACGCTACAGACACATTTCGCATGAAAACAAGGGTGTCCTGTTTGGACTATCGCCAATTTTTCTAGCAGTACTAAAAAGTTTTGCCAAATCCTAGATGACTAAATGTTTTTAAGTGTTTTAGGTACTTTCTCTATTAGAAAATAGAGCTTCAATAGGTACGTTGGTACCTCGTAAATTGTCGTAAATTGTTTCACTTGACAAACAGGCGTCATTACAAAAAAAAATGGCCAAGTCCGAGTTGGGTTCGCGCTGAACGATGAAGCGCTGCGCTGATGAAGGGTTCCTTCCATACCATTGTTGTATAGGAGCCCCCTTCAAATATTTATTAAATTTAAATTTTATGATTTCATTTGAAAGGTATACACTTATACATTCCGTGAAAATTTTAAGTGTCTAAATGCTACAGTTATTGATATAAAGCAAAAAAAGACGAAAAAAACACGTTTACTGTATGAGCACCCCTTTTAATATTTGTTCGTTTATTGTTTTGTTTTTAGTATTTGTTGTTGTAGCGGCACAGGAAATACATATATTGAGAAAGTTTCAGCTTTCTAGCTATTACGGTTTCTGAGATATAGCCCGGAGACAGATAAACAGACAGAAAGACAGCGGAGTCTTAGTAATAGGGTCCCGTTTTTACCTTTTAGGTACGGAATCCTAAAAAAGGTGAATGCATTTTATGTTTGATTTTAATGAGTTATGGTGTCTAGATAGGGTAGACTACTTTTTATTTCCAAAACAATTTTATTAAGGTTCCCGTGGGATACGCAAATAACTTCAAAATCTATATTACTCCGTAACGCTCCAACGGCTGGACTAATATTGACGAGGTTTACTATGTAGATAGTTTAGACCTTGGTTAACACATAGGCTACTGTTCAACCTGGGTCAACTTTTTTGTTCGCGATTAACGTGGGTAACACCGTGGGGCGTAGCTAGTAAATAATAATGGACAGAAACCCCATATTTTTTTTTGTATAGGACACATTTCACACACCGCTGCTTAACCCCATACTGAACCATTTCTAGTTCGTGTTATGGTTGCTAACACAACTGATATACTACACATACATATATACATACATATTTTATATAGATACATATTTAACACCCAGACCCACAGCCAACAAATTTAGTTAAGCACAAAGATGTTGGTCGGGCCGGGAATTGAACCCGGAACCTACTGGATGGCAGTCCGGCATGGTAACCCTTACGCCAACGAGGTTGTCATAACTGCAACATTGTTGAGAAAAATTCGGCAGATGGACGCCTGCTTTTTCACGCCCACACTTTAACATAAAATAATATAGCTCACAAACACGGCACCAATTATAATACTTTTTCCAAACCAACGGTAATATTGAGGAAAACCGCAAAGAAATATAAAATAACAAAACTCATTGCTTTAGATACGAGTAAATCAAGGTTTTTATCACTGGACAAAAGATTTAATAAACTGGGTTCAGTAAACTAAATTAACTTGGCCACATGGTAACTTACTATTACGGAGTTACTTAGTTTGTTTAGTTTATGGCGTTAGAGGTAAATGTTTGCGTTATTTTATCTACATACATATGGGTACTCGTACCTATGAAACAAGTTCGTAAAAAATGTTCAACTGACAAAATTATCAAGCTACCTTGACCAATGTAATAAGCAATATATATCAATGTTAAGCAATTAAATAAACAAATATTAGGACACATTTCACACACGGCTGGTTAACTCCATACTGAACCTTTTCTAATTTGTATTAATATGGTTGACACAACTGATATACTACATATACATATATATTATATAGATACATATTTAACACCCAGACCCACAGCCAACACATTTTATTAAGCGCAAAGATGTTGGCCGTGCCAGGAATCGATCCCGGAACCTTCTGATTGGCAGCCCGGCATGGTAACCTTTACGCTAACGAGGTTGTCTAATTACTGATTTATAATATGTCATTTGGAAGGCTTCAAAATTTTCGATTTTAAATAGAAAAGGTTTTATGGCGAAAATTATATTTTGACAATAAGTTTTTAAAGATAAAAATTATGTATACTGTCATTGTTTCAGAACATATAATGCATAAGCATAAGCAAGCAACTATACGTTCCCACTGCTTGGACTCGGGGCTTTCTCTCAATCTCACTCATCAGGCGAGAGATACAGGCCATAATCCACCACGCTGGCCAAGTGCGGGTTGGCGGAAAACACACGTCTTCGGATAATGTGGTCCTCAAACATGCCGGTTTCCTCACGATGTTTTCCTTCACCGTAAAGCGAGTGCGAATCCACACATAACTTGAAAAACAAGTCACTGGTGTAGGGGCGGGATCGAACCAGGGGCCGTCTGATTGAAAAGCAGACGTTATTACCATCGAGCCACACTCGTTTAGAAAATATAATGGGTTCATCCTATTTAACTTAGTTCCTGTCTGTCTTCTGGCTTCATTATCAGAATAGCTCTGAATATAATTAGTAAAAAATAATATTATTATCATCAGCGAAGACATAATAATTAAGTGCATCAAGTTTGAATCCCTAAAAACTATTATGGGTGTGATTTAGCTTCCAAAATTCTATACTAAAAATTATAATATAATTGTTTTAATATAATTTTATCTAACAATTTAATATCTTATCAATTTAAAATTTCCGTGTCACAGTGTTTGTTACCGTACTCCTCCGAAACGGTTTGACTGATTTTTTCCAAATTTTATATGCATATTCAGTAGGTCTGAGAATAGGCTACTGTATATTTAGTTTTTTTATTTTTATTAAGGTAAAACAACGTTTGCCGGGTCAGCTATTAATTTTATATTATAAAAGTACTACATTAAATACAAGGTATAAATATATTGCTTAAAACATCAAGTATCAGAATCGTTGCGCGTTGATCACAAGAAAGGAAGGGAAAGTCTTAATAATCTAAGATGTTAATGTAAAACAGTGACAAGCAGTCAAAAGGATTATCCACCTCCCAAATTGAGTTTAATCCGTTTCGGAACTTTAATTCCTGGCAACATTAAACAAGGATAAAGGATTTTAATGCTACTAAAGCGATAAAGCGAAGAGGTCAGAAGTAAGTTTAATATAAGCAATAAGTTACTTTCGCAATTTGTCGAAAGTAAGTGTCAGTCGGTGTAAGCGTGAAGAATGTCATGTGTAAGTGACAGTTCTTAACAAGGAAGATACTTGTCAGACTTACATTATTGGGTTAGACAAAGTAACATTCGCTTTTTAACCCCCGAAGTTAGAATAACTTTATGAGTCTGTGTGTATGTATGTGTGGCATCAAAGTCAAAGTCAAAGTTTTTTATTCATAAAATTTAAATTTACATTATTTATAATTTTATTTTTTTATATTATATTTTATATTAAAAAAATATATTATTATTTTAATTTACATCATAGCTCCTAAAGTCATAGATCGATTTTAATTTCAAATTTTTCCTATAAAAGGTGTATTATCGAACTGTTTTTAGCTATGTTTGATGAGGGTCAAAACCAGTTGCCTCTACCAAATGACGGATCACATATATTTTGATTGCAATTGCCACTTAGACTGGCACTCTGAAATACTGTTATTGTGTTCTGCATAAATAGTAACAGATATTTTAATAGTCGACACAGAATAATACCACACAATTATAGCATAGCATATGTAGCCTACTATAAGTTCCCATTGCTAGGACTCAGAGCCTTCACTCATGAGAGAGATAAGGCCATAATCCACCACGCTGGCCAAATGCGGGCGAAATGTCAGTTTTTTCTCGGTGTTTTCCTTCACCGTAAAGCGATTGCAAATCCACACATAACTTGAAAAAACAAGTCATTGGTGTACGGCTGGTTTCGATCCAGGGGCCGTCTGATTGAAATGCAGACGTTTTCCTACTGAGCCACACTCGCTTCTTACAATACCATACCTACATAATGTTATTTTAAAATCAATTATCGCGTAAACGTCTCAACAGAAAACTGTTATATCTTTTATCTTTAAAACTGAATGATGATGCTAAAATAAATATTTGAAAATGCTATGACGGCGGAACCGCGGCATCAAAAGCCTGAAACAATGCCTTTGTCTCAATGATTTTAAATCTTTTAACAAAATACTTTGACATCAAAAAGCCCGAATCTTTGAAACCTTTTCTTACTAAGACAATTAAAAAATCGATTTCTTTACAATTACCTATCGAATAATGATTTGCTGTGGAAAAGGAAACAATTAAAGCATTATTTTTTGTAAAAAGCCCTTATTTTATTTATAGCAATTTTTTACTTCTTACAGGTTTTTTACCGGAACACACTGTTAAGTGCTTGGTGACAGATTTAACTCAAGTTAAAAATCTGTCAAAAATCTGTGATTTTTAACTCAAGTTAAAAATATGTCGAGCAGCAAGTTAGTTTTTAACTTTCTGTGGCTCTCAAAAACAAGATGCCTAATAGGAATCTTCCTAATAGAAAAATTTAACCTAACCTAACCTTCTTAATAGGAATCTTGTTTCTTTTCAATACCACAATCTATATTCTTACATACCCTTTCTGAAAATCAGTACGAGCTTTATTGAAATTATGCAAATACTACATACTCATAACTTTTCGGAGCGGGCTGGTCCTATTTAATAGCTCTTGTGCACCCACGTTTGAATTGAATGGTTGGATTGACTCACCCCAAAAGTTTAGCCAAAATGAAGCCTTTTGTTAAAAATATATGTGGTAGTAGCTAATATTTTTCAGAATTAAATAACTATAAAATTATTAAAACATCTAAGTTCTTAAAGTATGTTATGTTAATCTTTCTTCCGCTGAGCTTACCTAATGAAATTTTATATTAAACTAACTTGGTCACAAGATTTTCGGATGTTATTGAATATGAAGTTCCATTTGTTTTATTCCATAAGATTGTTTTTTCAATAACGTTTATAACGAATGGAGGAAGTTCTCAATTATATGTACTAATCTATACGTGTATATTACAGTAATAAATATACTCGGGAAATAGAGATGAATACAATAGATAGTATTTTAGGTTGTCAGAATAGGTAGGTATTACCTTAATATTCAGGCCATATTTGAAGGTAACATAAGCTTACGCATCCATACTCTTAGCCAATAACCACGTCAACCTTCGTCTAAAACATGACGTGGTATTGTTAAACCAAACACAGATGCTTTACTTCACATCAGTTCTTCGTTAAACATTCAATACACATCTCACAAATACAGAGCGTTCCGTCAGGTTTTTAGAAAGCTAAACTATAGATATAATGGGTGGGTAAAAGGTAAATAAAAAAATGATATTTTTTCTGACAATCTTGATAATCCAAAAAAAATGTCAAAAAAATACTTATTATAAAATGGTACTACAGAATAGAAGATTATTTAAAGGACGGAACAACACGTACAACATGTGTGTGTTTTAAACCAGTAACGTTTAAATAATAAATAACATTTTAAAAAGAGAAGAAGGGAACCTCCGCATGTTTAACTTTTAAAACTTGTTATTTTACCTATTCCAAATTTTCCCTTTATTTGTCAATAATAATATGTTGGCTGCAAATAAATAAATTTTAATTTCGATCTATTTAATGTTGAAAATACAAGAGTAAATTAGAAATTTTGTAAACCCATTCAAGATTTTGCAGTGGCAGCATTCTGAATTTAAAATTTATCTACAATGTGTGAATTTTACTAATCAACCTTTTTTATTTGATACTCAAATTATTGAGGCAGTTGTAAAAAATGCGTAACTAATACATTTTTAAAACGAAATAAAGCTAAATGTATTCGATACATCCGTTCCGAAGATGTTTATTGTACGGGGACGCACCCCCCTTATTATTTTATTTTTTATTCTTTTGTATTTGTCATTAAAGCGGCACGGGAACTACATATCTTGTGAAAGTTTCAGCTTTCTATTCTAGCTATTACGATTTCTGAGATACAGCCTGGAGACAGACAGACAGACAGCGGAGGCTTAGTAATAGGGTCCCGTTTTTACCTTTTAGGTACGAAACCCTAAAAATACTAATTGGCACATTTATATTTAAGTTCTTTGTACTTTCTTAGAATTAGTTTCCGGGAAGTGAACGCTTTTAGCGATAAGGCCGCCAGTAAGGGCACTAGCTCTTAAATTCTCGGTTTTCTGTAATGTATTTTCTAGTGAGGGTTTTTTGTAAAGTATTTTCTTATTGTATTTTTTTCTATTGTTTGAAGAAATACTGAGCATATTAAATAATAAATACATTAATTTGCTTTTGACTAGCCATTGTGATTTTAAAATATTTCTTCGAAGAATAGGCTATAATTTTGCAACTAGAGCCTCATTAGCGTTTTATTACACCATTCTGGGATCGTTAAGGTCCGTTTACACACTAGCTTGATTGTGGATACTTGAGTTATGAAATTGGAGAATAAGTGTGATAGCAAAACAAATAAAAGCAAATTCGTTTAGTAATATTAACGGTTGAAACTTTTTTTTTGTGCTAGGAAATTAATAAAAAATAAAGATTGGATTTTACATATTAAAACCTAAATATTATATTAAAACTTAAAAGGGTAAATTTCATATTATATAATTTAAACTAAGGCTTAAACTAATTGTAATAATGACCTTAGTAAGAATTCTGAACATCAGACAGAAAAAAAACTATTGATTGATCAAGTAAAAAATATCTTAAATTGCATATGTTATTAGTAACGTCAATAAATTAATATGAATTATAAATATGATACTCGTACTTAAATTAATTTACTTTTTTTCGAAAATTTGTCAATAAGGGTTGTATTGTTTGTTTTAGATCACGTAGTTCCCATGTATATAGAATTTTTATTATATTGCTCACTTGTGTCTCATTTTTCTTATTCTAGATGTAACGCAATGTTTTTTAATTAGGTGTTTACCTATTTCAGTTGGGAAGCGTAAATTATAACTTGAATATATTTTTTTATTTTCCAGACAAGAAAACCTTTTTGTATGTTTGGTAATTGATTTGGTTACTACTATGTATTTTATTTAATAATTAAAAAAATACTTAATACTTATTGTTATAGGTATGCATTTGAACTCAGCTTGCTTGATATTAAGCAGTGCTTGTAGCACGCTTACCTAGAAGAATATATATGATATTATTTTATTTATATATAAGATGTACAGAATATTGTTAATTGACGAAAAACCTTTTAATTTTTTTGGTACATCTTTATCTAACCATAGTTTCAAGAGATTTGAAATTTCACGAAAAATGGCGTCTCTAGTAATTGCAACTCAAAATCGAAATACCTGAAAATTTAATCATAATAACATGGGTACGTTATACAGTCAAAACTAAGAATAAATCTAAGGCTTCATAATGTATGATTCAGTTTAGCTGGAAAGATTTGGATTATTGCCCAAATTTTTATCACCATCGTGACGCAGCTTTATTCTGAGATTTTATTTATCTTATTTACGAGTATCTTTCTTTTTACTTATGGTACTTTTCTTTTTATCGAATGATAACACTAACATAAGAATAATAAAGAGGAATCAAATTAAAATTATTTACAATGTAAACTTTTACAAAAGGAAACATTAAGGCCCCTCCAAACATGCCCATCAAACAAAACCTGTATTGCAAAAAAACCTAGATACTTTTATAAAACATTAGCATGTTTTAGTGTATATAAGTCGCGTTTGACTACTGCTTTCATGATATAAAACTGTATAACGCTAACCTAAAAAACCCCTATTATTTTACACTAGAAGCCTCTTTTATGGTACTTTTAAGGCTATTTTAGATTTAGAAAAAGAACCCTCTAGTTTTGCAGTTTCCACAATGAAGGTTGAAGCAAAACACTATTTTTCAATATCGTCAGTGCATTGGTGTCTCTTTACTGAGCCTCTGCTCGTTCTATAAATAAAACAAACATAAAAAAATATGCCAATAATCCAACAAAGCGTCATATAATGGAACGGAGATGCGGGAATCAAATTATGCGGGTTTTTTTACCCTTGATAGGTATGCGTTTGACTACAGCTTACCTGGCTTGCAGTCCCATTGTACGTTCTCCAAAATATGTATATGTACATTTCTTAAAATGTAATTAGTTGATTTTATTACAGTCTCGTAATATTATTGACCAATTTACCTAATTTTATACTTTTTTTCTACTTTCGACTATATAGTAATTTTGACCAAATCTATCATTTAAATTTATCCCACTAATAGTATAACGACGAAAGTTTGTGTGTGTGTGTCTGTTTGTTCGTTGTTTCTTCGTGTTCAAACGGCTGGATCAATTTTGATGAAATTTTGTATAAAGATAGTCTTGTCTCTATATTAATACATAAACTACTTTTAATACTGGACAAAAGTGGGAAACACCGCGGGGTGCAGCTAGTGAATTATATGTTGATAGCTTTCTTGTAAGCAAATCATATTATGCTATTGACGAATTTTTATCGGACATCTCTTTGGGAATTAATACTAGACTATAAATAAATGACATACTAATCTAAATAATTAATAATGTACAACTATATTTGATAGATGTATTTAATGAGTATTACAATTACATGTCAAAATTATTCATGTCAAAAACATTTAAAGTTAGGAAAACTCGCCCATGATCGTACCTGGTGCAAAGGTGCCCATAACACTGGCTGTTGATAGCTTAAAAAAAAATATCTCTTTAGATCAGTCACTATTTTGCATTGGAAGTGCCGATATTTTATATGTATTAAAGTCAGACACAACTCTATATTTTAAACTCCATCAGGCAAGTAACACGAAACCATTATCTTTCTAAGCGTAAGTCATCAATTTTGATTATCTATTTTATTGAAAAGCGAGGACATGCATGGCCCGTTTCAATTTTAAGGTGATTGAAAACATTTAAAATGATGTTTTATGCAAAAGCATTAAAAGTACTGTATGGTTGGAGAAATTCAAAAACCTATGCCCTTTTGTCTGATAAAATCATAGACACTACAAAAAGTATTCTATTTTAGATTAGGTTTACATTATTTAATGTTGAATTGGAGGTTGAATTTTAACTAGAATAAAAAAGAATGCATATTTAAATAAATAAACAAGTATAAGTAATAGTATTCTAGTTCTTAAAATTTCTCTCTTCTGAAATTTTAGTAAGAAAATAAACGCAGTAAATAAAAACAACCTTCCATTGCTTCAATAGTGTAGAAGATAATTTGGAAGTAGTAAAAAAATACTTCAGAAGTTGCAACAAAATTAATATTGTTACGAAAAACAATGCGAACGTTTTTTTATTACAGCTGAATTATATTTTTCATTCGACCGTTTTAACTGTGTTTCTGTGAATAAATATATTTTAAAATGTATTTAAAAAACCACAAATTTCGTAAAAAATATATTTTTCATTCGACCGTTTTAACTGTGTTTCTTTGAATAAATGAATTAATAAAACGACAAATTTAACAAAAAATATATTCTATGTACTTACGTTACTGAAAAATGTTCACACTCAACCACAATGTGCGACGAACAAAGTTCGCTCGTAACGCGTCTACGCCGTAGCGATGGGTCTACGGTATTGGTGGCGTAGCGAGCTGCGTAGCGATTTTATGGGGCCCGTGACGTCATTCTTGGCCGAAGATCAAAACCTGAGATGAAATAATTGCCGATCACAGATAGGACAAAGACGACAGAACAACAGAATAACAAGAATATTCAATACAAAAACTACTTAATTCTTATAATAATATATTTTGCTTATAATATTTAAATGCACTTGTTGATCTGGTTGAAAGTTCATCAAGAAGTATAGTTATAAAAAACTTTTGAGATATATAAGAATTTAATTAAAGAGCAAATAGCCAAAGTTCGGGCAAAAAATGTTTACTTCGTAAAATATAAGACTTGTATTCGTTAAAAAATGTATTGCTACGAAATCGGGAAAAAATAAACGGCATTCTTAGCATAAATGTGTACGTACATATTATATGTTAAAATTTTAATATTAAATTAGTAATTTTCGTGATTCATTTTTAAGTTGTGTATAGTAATTATCATACTTGAATACATACAAAAATAGGACTTAATATGTTACTAATTTAATCAACAGACTTGATAATATTATTATGTAAAAAAGCGAGTGTTCGATGATAACGTCTGTTTCAATCAAACTTCAAACAGACGGTCCCTGGTTTGATCCCGGCATAACTAATGACCTATTTTAACCAACTCCAAAAAAGGAAGAAGTTATTATTCGACTCTATGTTTTTTTTTTCAATGTGTGGATTTGAACTCGCTTTACGAAAAACATCGTGAGGAAACAGATACGTGTGTTATCCGCTAACCCACACTTGAACAGCGTGGTGGAGTATGACTTATATTTTTTTCCTAGTGAGAGAAGGCCCCAAGTCCCAGCAGTGGGAACGTATAATGGGCTGCTTATGCTATGATAATATGTGCTATTTATTTTTAGTAGTCACCTCTGTTATAATTATTTTTGTACTCTTTGTCTAGAATCCACGGGCGTGGGAGATGGTGTTCAATTGCATACAATGTCATTTATTTGGATTTATGGATAGACATAAAGGTACAGTTGAGGTCAAGATTTGCCCAAAGATTATGGAACTGGATTCTTTGAAGGGCATTTATGACATCAAAGTGTTTTGAACCAATAAATCTACTAATTTTAGAAAAAGAAGTTATTTTATATATTATGTTTAACGTAGGCAAAGTATTTAACTATTCATTTTATTCTGAATTTGAATATTTATTTGAATATGTATCTATATAAAATATGTATGTATGTATATGTAGTATATCAGTTGTGTTAGCAACCATAATACGAACTAGAAATGGTTCAGTATGGGGTAAACCAGCCGTGTGTGAAATGTGTCCTAGTATTTATTATTATTATTATTATTCTAATTATATATAGTATGAAGTAATAAATTTTAAGTAGTTTTAGCCATGCCCTATTAACTAAGCACAGGGTGCACATTTCTTGTTAAAAAATAATTTTGTTGCAAATAAAGATATTTTGAAATCGAACTTGACGGCTTTTCTTAAAGATTAAGTGTGCAAACTAAACAATCGAAGTTGAGAGACTTTGATTTTACATTGGTTTGAGGATGTTAATCCAATTAACTGAGGGCTTAATTATGACTTTTATTTTTAAATTCAATTTTTTTTTTATCAATTGTAAACAATTTTAATGTGATTCCACTTTATTATTCTTAAGTTATGTAAATATATTGTTATCATTTGGCTTTAAAATGTAATTTATATATAATCATGTAATAAATCATTTCCTGTAGTTAAAACATAATGATTAAATTAACTTTACCTCTTTAGGACCTACAAGGATAATTAAAACTGATAAAGAGCCACCTCCACAGTAAGTAACAAACATTATAACTTGATTCAGCAAATAATCCATTTGAAAGTTCGCATCTTCTTGATTACACTTAATAGTTTAGAAATACTTTCACTTTATAGGCAAGTTTTGAAATACTTTATTTATTAGTATGATTAACATTTCAAGG
Organism: Mellilla xanthometata; assembly: GCA_035578125.1. Classification (NCBI taxonomy): domain Eukaryota; kingdom Metazoa; phylum Arthropoda; class Insecta; order Lepidoptera; family Geometridae; genus Mellilla; species Mellilla xanthometata. The sequence continues at coordinate 6,053,802 of JAPUBQ010000019.1, read as the reverse complement.
GTTGTCAGCTCCAAGAATTTGAATAGCTACATAACACTAAGATATACATTTAATTTGTAGATTATCACTGAAAATACAGGAATATTGTATTAATAATAACTGAATATGAAAAGTACGAATTGAAGAGATGGCAGCTCAGTTGTGCGTGCGTTACGTCCCGAAGGTTGTGGGTTCAATCCTCGCTAATGAACTTGAAATTTTAGTGAAGAACAATGTGAAAAAACAAAAATGGCGGTATGTTTACTGCTCGCCTGGCTAGCAACCAAACTCAAATGGAAAATCTTTCCCGGTGTGTGTGTGTGTTCCGGTAGTCTCATTGAGAGCTAGACATTCCAGACTAGACATGCTCCATCTTAAGCCAGAGTGTCACAGACTCGTGGGGCTAAGCACCCTGCTGGTATAATGACAATCTGTAATGTGTAATGAAAAAAAAATGGTCTTGACCATATAAAAGACTTCAACGACTGTAGAGCCTATGTATTTTTTACTTAACTTTATTATACAATATTAACTAAGGATTTCTTTATTATGAAATATACAATTACCAATTCTTAAGATAGGTTTTTTCACTCTAAAAAAGTAGGCATTCGACCAGCCGGGCGCGTGACCGCACGAGTTAGCGAAACTACAGCAAAAGGTGGAACATGCCTAATCTGGAATAACTGGTTTTCAAAGAAATGATGCGCTATGATATTATGTTTAATTACAAGATATTCGTGTTGTGTTTTTGTAGCGGTACGGGAAATACTTGTGAAAGTTTCAGCTTTCTACTAGCTATCACGGTTTCTGAGATACAGTCTGGTGATATACAGACTGACAGACAGACAGCGGAGGCTTAGTAATAATAATAATAATAAATAAAACGTTTATTTGGTCAGTAAAATTTCTGTAGTACACTAATTATAAGAATTCAAAAATTTGTTATTATATTATTGTACACACAAATTAATTTTAGAAATAGGGCCCGTTTTTATCTTTTAGGTACGGAACACTAAAAACAACATACAGCCGTATTGAGAACCTTCTATTTTTTTGAAGTCTGTTAGAAATGTCAACAACCAAATACAGCTTCATCAACTTAATTAATTTCTGAATATTCTCGCTCTTATTAACAAGACGGGAAATTTTTGTTATAAAATCCGGGACAAGTTGAGCAAATAAAAATAAATTAAAATACGGAGAACAAACAAATAGAATTATATGAATTATGAGGAATAATTACGTTTTCTCCTTTTGTACTTTTTACGAGAACATCGCGTACTATATTTATGTACATAATATGTACTTAAATGGGTATATACGAGTATTTGTACTTGTTAAAGGTCAATGATCCGTTATACTTATGGTTGCTAACACAACTGATGTACTACACACATACATATTTAACAACCAGATCGACAGCCAAAAAATTTAGTTCAGCTCAAAAATGTTGACCGTGCCGGGAATCGAACCCAGAACCTTCTGATTGGACGTCCAGCATGTTAACCATTACGCCAACGAGGTCGTTATAATATGACTAAGTGAATGTGTTTGCGAATGTTTGTCTGTTACGATGAGAGAGAGAGAGATAGAGAGAGAAAGAGATAGAGAGAGAAAGAGAGAGAGAGAGATAGAGTATGTGTGTATATGAATATGTTTGTGTGAGAGTATAATATAAGGTGAAACTTATATCAATGCGTTATTTTTACGTCGGGAGCTAAAAACGATATTCAATATTTACGACATAAGACTTTTACCGTCGATTTATCGAGACATTTCTACGTACTCTAAGAGTGAATGAAGGACAAACTGTAATTATTCAGTTTTTGGCATCTAGCCAAGCAGAAGGAACACCATGAATGACGCCCACGGAATGAAAACTACTATAGTTTTATATAACCATCATGATTACTCGATTGTGTTTTCGCGGGATGAGATAAATTACAATGTAGACGACAACTAACGACACTGAAGAGACTGTGCATTTTATGGCGTTATAGAGAGTGTGAGTTAATGGAGTGAATGTGTCATTGCATGGAATACAAGCTATAACAACTAAAACTAATTGATTTCGACGCTTTAGAGAGTTTGTAGTTAAATCTAGTGACGGTATCTGGAGTTTACACTCTATATCTATAATATAAAAACAAGTCGGGTTTTTCCTCCCTGACGCTATAACTCCAGAGCGCACGAACCGATTTCCACGGTTTTGCATTCGTTGGAAAGGTCTCGGGCTCCGTGAGGTTTGTAGCAAAACAAACAAAAGTCAAGGAAAATTTCAACTATGTGGCGAAACGGAGTTCGCCGGGTTTGCTAGTATTTTAGAAATCGGTCGTTATATTTGTGCTTAATAGTATTATTTACCTTGTCGTCATTCTGGAGTTGTAGCGTCAGGAAGGCAAACTCAACTTATTTTTATATATTAGATTATCAGCGCTCGAAAAAAATGTATACACAAATTTTAAAGTATTACTTAAACCATGATGGTTAAATTATTACTTAGTACCTACTAAATAGTGAGGAGACTCTTAGTCACGTTATGGTCTCAACGTGTCAAGTTGGGTGGAAAAGTAAGATAAATATATCTCTCCTACGCATTTCAAAGCACAAAAGGTAGATAATTAGTACCTATACCGAATGTAAGACTTCCTAAGATTTTATTGTATTAAATGATACGTAAGTTTTGCACTATCTATATATTTTTATACCAATATTATTATTAGATATATAAAGAGATTTTTTGTTTGTTTGTTTAACGCAAATAGGCTCCGAAACTACTGGACCGATTTGAAAACTCTTTCACAACCAAATGCTATATTTTATTTCGCTTTACAACTTATATTATTTTATAGCCCGTGCGAAGTCGGGACGATCCGCTAATATTAATAACACGTAATACGTAAGTTTGCACTATCTTTTTATTTTTGTAGTTTTTTTTTATGTTTGTTCCGCAGTTCTCCCTTAACACTTAATCAAGGACGTTGTTTGGGTTGAACAATTTGCTTGCGCATTTAATGTATTTGTTAAGATCGGTCAATTTGGTACCTCATGTACTGAAATGATTATTATTTTTTGTTAGAGAAAGCGCTTGTAGCTAACTAAGGTGAAGAAAGTTAAAACGTTCCCTGACCAAGCTCCCTAAATAATCCTCAGGTGGACATGACTTAATAATTAATTAAATCATCTTCTTTCTAAGGTTAAACCTCAGCTAACGAAAAAATCGCGTTTATCATACTTAATATTAGTAGGATAGTCAGGATAGTAACCACATGTAAGTACCTATAAGAGTAATCACTAGTTGGCGGTAGTTAGGGAAATACTCTTGTAATAGCCATAGTTAGAACACGGCCGGTGTCGGGTGCCGGAGCTCTGTCGCCGGCGGGCAAGGGTGAAAATAATGTCAGTATGGACATTACATATTTCTGAAGCGATGACTGCTCAATTGGGTGATCGGCCGCCTCACAACCCTAAGAGTTCGATTCTCGCCAATGACTTCGAGCTTTCGGTGAAAAAAAACATCGTGCGGGAACCATAGCATTATGGTAGGGCACTTTCCAGTACCCGCCTGGCTACTTGTTACTTGGTGATCGGGCCGGTTTCCGCAATCAGGGTCTCTTCGGAGCTCCCATTCTTCGTGCCGACCAGCTGGTCATGTTACTCCAACCAGCCTATCACGCCGAGGAAGGCTTCGCCTGGCTAGCAACCACCCTCCAGTTGAAAAATCTGTCGCCAAGCACCTAATGATGTATTCTGGCAACCTCCTAGAGAGCCAGTCATTCCAGAGCAAGCTTTACCTTAGGGCAAAGTGTCGCTAATCTGTGTGTGGTTATGTACGTGCCCTGATGGTTAATTGCCTAACTGTAAGGAGTTGAAAAGGTACCTACCTACATATTATGTGAGCCGTGGTTTGGATGACACGTAAGGTTTTATACCATTTGTTTCACTACAGCAGCCAGAGGTAGCGGCTTTAAAACTCTCAACATCTGTAGGGCTTATAAATTTTTTCCGATACCCGCATACGTATACTTTTGTTATTTTTTTCATTTCTATACATAAACAAATGATGCCATTGGCTAAAATATTTGGCAGAACCAATGATATTCACTTGTACAGTTTGTCTATGGATAGAATTTTGCCGAAACGGAAACTGTAATCATAGATATATGTATAATTTGTCTATGCTATAATAGAGTTATGCGCATTAAAAAAAACTTATACTAGCTCTTCTTGTATAGTAAAATAGTAAATAGTATTATTATACATCACCAGAACATGTGAGCAGAAAGACAGATCACAGATTTTAATAATAAGGTTGCCATTTGTAGTACTAGTTATGAGTAGACTAGCTTTTCTTCTCTGTTTTTTATTGTCCTTTGTTTGTGTTGCAATAAAGAGTTCTTCTATCTATCACCCCAGAATATCCTCTTGTCAATCTACTGAGGGGCCTACTACTATATGGCTAGACTACATACCTATATAGCTTCAAAAAGGAGGCCTATTTATCAACGTCAACACGGGTTGATGATAATGATGATTTGCTTAAATTAAAACATTGAAATCTCCATACTGTCAGTATGGTTCGGTTTCTTATGACCAATTATAAAGTTATCTTCCTTAGTTTATTAGACGTGCAAAAGTAGAGGTTACAGATAAGAGTGGGCTTGTAAGTTATGTTCTCTTTGACATACGCCTACCTAACTTTATAGATAGATAAGAAAATGGAAATAGAATTATTATGAGTAGCACATAATATTTTTTAAATATGTTTATTTCTAAAAGTATCTTACAAATAAAAATAGGGATTATTTGTAGAATAGAATAGAATAGAATAGAATATAACTTTATTGTACAACCACAAACAAGAAAAATGTAAATATATAAAATAAAAACTTAAAAGTAGAGTACAAGGGCGGCCTTATCACCTATGGTGATTTCTACCAGGCAACCGGGAATGGAAAAATAAAACATACAAAAGAAGGCAGTGGTACAAGTAAACAACATATAAAAAACTATAAAAATAAAATACATACAAACATAATAATGGAAGGAAAATAAATAATAATTAAGCAATGGAAAGAAAGTGACTAAATAACTGAGATTTGAAAATGTTTAGTGATTCAGCTTGCCTTATAGATAAAGGCAGAGCGTTCCACAGTCTAACAGCTCGTACAGTGTAGAAATTGTGAAAGAAATTTAGAAAAATATTCGGATACCCACCAGTTATCGTTATAGTGAAAAAAATATGTTTGTTGTATATCGTGACGGACCCATGGGAATTTAGGTGTTGAATTTACAACCGGCTATTCAATAAGTTTTTTTTAGATCCATACTTGGTATTTTAGGAGAACAGAGACTTTTGAAATAAATAAAAAAGAATTGTTTGAATCGGTCCAAGCGAATAAGAGCTTTTAATTTTGGCGGCATAACATCCAAGAAAATGGAATAATATTTTATTTAGTAAAGCTTAATGGTTACGGTTAGCTAAAGGCCAAAAAAAACAACTATGTACCATCGACAAACATGTTTTAGAGAAAGCTGGAATTATTATTGGCTGTGATTATTGGATTAGAAAACAGAAGCATAAATTTTGTTTCACGATTTTAATAGGTCAAGAAAGTTTCAAGGTATTCGACGTAGAAAGAAATAATAATTATGTAATTTTGGAACACAATAGCCATAGACATTATACTGAAGTGACATTGACATTTTTATTGACATCGGACATGACAGTTGACGGCAACAGCAACAGTAGACAATTAGACATTTTGAAAGTCATCGTTTGATGCGTCGCGGCTCGTTTTATTTTCCACAATAATCACTTTTCTGTGTATATTTCGTTAAATAAATTCATCAAAATGGTATGTATACATGTGTTGGCTATCATGATATTTTTTTTTGCCATATCATTCATTAAAACACGGAATTGCCGTGTCATTACTATAACAACACAACCTAAAAATCACCTAACTTTTAATGTTAATTGGCAGGAAAAAGCGGTGAATCTAAACAAATTTATCCATAATTATTATTTAGTCGTAACCAAACTGTGTAATGGCAGTTAATAATACCAAAAAAAAATAAGATATATTCTCGTAATTTATGCATTCTCATTTACCGGTACTGAACCAGTTATCTGAGCTTCCGTTTATATTTTCAGTTCAGGAACCAGTACGACAGTGACGTGACAGTATGGAGCCCCCAGGGTCGTCTCCACCAGGTGGAATACGCCATGGAAGCTGTCAAATTGGGTTCAGCTACTGTTGGATTGAAGAACAAGCAGTTTGCTGTGCTTATTGCTTTGAAAAGGGCTGTTAGTGAGTTGTCTGCTTACCAGAAGAAGATTATACCCATCGACGAGCACATTGGCATCTCTATTTCGGGTCTGACTGCCGATGCGAGGATGCTGAGGTAATTTTTTACTGTTTCACTTTAGTTGAAAAAAGGTTACTTCAAAAAACCTATAGTCAATACTCACAGTTATCCATTTTTCAAGACTCCTTTTTTTTTTACGTGAGGAAATGCATTTACGCATGCCCACCGCATCTGGGGAGGTGGGTGGGGTATGTCAGACTTGATGACACCAGGGCATCACTACCAACTAAAACCTCACAATGGCCTCCTCACGGAAAGGGTGGGGTGAGGTTCCGCTCTTCGGCTGCGGTGCCTTTCAAACCACACTGCAGCCCACTTCAGTTGCGAATCCTCCTCTCTTCCTGTGTCAGAATTGCAAGGGACACAACATGTGCACAATGCATGCACAAGCTTGTGACAGGCAAAATTTGAAAACCAGTTTTGCCATGTGTTGTATCACTATACAATTGAGGCATTCTGAAGGAAGATTCAAATAGTAGAACATGTGCTAGTACACTGTGAAGTTACTTAAGCCTGAAAAAAGCATCTCAAGTTCAAAGTATATTATTCAGAACATACCATCTGGCGCAACAGGTTTGGAACAAGAATGCCAGCGACCCAAGGTCATGCTCTGTTATTTTTAATGAACTTGGTGGACTTGGGTAGGCTGGTAAGGGTGGAATGCAAAATACACCCCTAGCGAATGTTAGTACAAGTCTCATCACCCTACTTCAAATTAAAATTAGAGGCATTCATACTGCACTAAATTCAAAATAAAGAAAAACAGAACTTTTTCACAAACATTAACTTATATTTTCCAGCCGTTTCATGCGTACTGAGTGTTTGAACCACCGCTACGCCCATGACTCTTCGATGCCTGTGGGTCGTCTCATTACTCTTGTTGGTAACAAGATGCAGATCTGCACCCAGAGGTATGACAAGAGACCTCTTGGTGTAGGACTGCTAGTTGCAGGATATGATGTAAGCCTTCGTTTTTATATTTCTTATAGTACTTATCATGAGTAAAAACTGTCACCAAGCACCTAACAGAGTGTTCCAACAGCCTCCCTTAGAGATAGTTGCTCCAGACTAAGCATGCTCTACCTTAGATGGAGTATCGCTAACACATAATTATGGTTATGCGAACTGCTGGTCAAATGCCTAGCTAGTAAAAAAAAAGAGTCAAATGTGTGCATGAATTGGAAGGATTGCAAGTTTGAATACCATTTTCTCTAAAAAACTACTACAAAACATAATATTTATGCTTATTTACCTAAATATTTTTATTGTCTTCACTTCCCATTTTCCTCTATATGGCATATTTTGATTTTTTCTCTTGAAAATATGCGATGTCCACATCACCTTCTGTATTAATTCTCTATTTATTAATTAAGTTGCTGCTATTACTTTATATTAAAATTTTAATTCTTTGACATTGCATGTTCTGATTTTGTCTTGGACACATTTGAAAAGATTTATATCCCATACAACAAACGTAATTTTTAGTAGTTTTTTTACTCAATCTTTATAACGATATTTGGTATACCCTCTTTATACACATTCATTCACAGAATATTGTATTATGTATTAATTAAAAAAATAAATGATAAATTATCAAAAAAAAATTAAAGGGGCTCCCATACAACAATGGTACGGAACCCTTCATGCGCAAGCCCAACTCACACTTGGCCAATTATTTTGTGCTGTTTTTATCTTAAATATATTCTGAATTTTTCAGGACCAAGGTCCCCACATCTACCAAACCTGTCCGTCTGCCAACTACTTTGACTGCCGAGCCATGGCCATCGGAGCTCGGTCGCAGTCAGCGCGTACATACCTGGAGAAGCACCTGAACACCTTCCCTGACTGCGAGCTTCAAGAGCTGGTGGCTCACGGACTGAGAGCCCTTAGAGACACACTGCCTAATGAAGTTGATCTCAATACTAAGGTGCGTTAATACTTAAACACACTTCTCAATACAAAGTAACATGTCAGCATATCATTTTATCATTACTAGCTGCACCCTGTGGTGTCACCCATATTAATAAATCCCAAAGGCTATTTTTTATGGCCCAGGATTTTTATCTAGGATCAGCAATCTCCATACCAAATTTCATAGAAATTGGGTCAGTTGTACAAGCGTGAAGAAGTAACAAACATACACACACTAACACTAAATTTCGCAATTAAAATATAGGCTGGTTCACAAACCAAAATAGTCTAATCAATAACCTTGAAATTAATTTCTAGGATCAATACTAGATTGTTTTGCTAGTTTTGTGTACACAACATGAACATAAAAAAAATTAAGTATTACATACTTAAATTTTACTACTTTTATAAACTGTTTATATTACAGCGGCTTAGTTACAATTAAATATAAATATCAATGTATTATTCTCTAGTCAAAAGTTCCGGATTTTATGGATCAATATTTTCCTATTTTCCACAAGTTGATACTATATGTTTTTTAAAAACTACAAGTTAATATTTGTGTATATACATAGGGATAAGCTTGGTGGTAAAGACGGCTTTTCAATTAGACAGCCCCTATTAGGTTTGATCCCGGCCCTACAGCAATGACAAGTGTGGATTTGCACTCACTTTATAGTGAAGGAAAAAAACATCCTGAGACAACCGACACGTTTGAGGCCTGCACTATCCGAAGACGTGTGTCATCTGCCAACCCGCACTTGGCCAGCGTGGTGGATTATGGCCTATATCTCTCTCCTAGTGAGAGAAGGCCCCGAGTCCCAACTGTGGGAACGTATAGTGGGCTACTGATACTATGAAGAATAGGCAGCCTTTTGTTTTTTTTTTTTTTGTAATAATTACTTTTTACATTCCAGAATGTTTCCATCGCCATTGTCGGTCCGAAGACTCCACTCCGTATCTGCGAGGAAGAGGAGCTTGTTCGTTTCCTCTCTCTAGTTGAGGGGGAGGAGAGACGCGGGGGGAGCGGCACGGCCACAGGGGATGCGGGGGCGGGGAGTGGGGAGCGGGACGACGCCCCGGGGGAACAGCGGGAACCCCAGCCACAGGTAAAAGGAACCTAGAAATATAGTAGTAAGGGAGGAGATACCTATTCTATACATAGTACCTGAATGACCGAGCTTTGCTCAGTATTATTTTTTCCTATATGACATTTTCTAAAAATGATTCCTAGCTAGATCGTTTTTTCGCCCACGAAACCCCCTATACTAAATTTCAATTGCTCATTTTATAAGATATAGAGGAGGTCAGGAGACACAGGAGGATTGGCACGGCTACAGAGGGACTAAATAATTTAGATGCTTGGGTATAGCTAACACTTTTTCAAATAGCTCCAACATTTTTCGGGTTTCATACCTAAAAGCTATATATGGGACCCTATTACTAAGCTTCCGCTGCCTGTCTGTCTGGCATCAAGTTTTATCTCTGGTAACAGGTAACAGGCAGGCGCTTAAAATTGTCACTAAATATTAGAATTAAGATGTATAATGCCTTTCAAAGTAAATAATAAAATAAATATTTAAGGGAGTTTAATCGTATTTTAAAGCAGCTTTTCCCTTGATCCTTATAACGACATCCACAAAGTTCCTTGTAACGAGGGTCTGCCAAAGTAGACCCTATAAGTATTTAATTATGTATCTATAACTTTGCCCATTTTGAACAATAATGATAATGGAACCCTTCATGCAGCAGTGTGGCTCGCACTTTATATTACAACTATAGTTTAGTCTTGTTATCGAAAATCAAGACTATAACTGCAGAATCATCATAAAGTAAGACTATAAAAAACATACATAGGAGATGTTGAGGAGAATCCGAAAGACAATAGAAAGTTGAAAAATTATAAAATATTGGATAAAAATAGTAGAGAAGACGAAGACCCATTCATTGTAGTTTCTCGGGAGTTTCATGAGAGATAAAGAATATTTATTTCTATTTTAATAACATTGTACATAAAAGCCACAAAAGTGCATATAAAAGTTTCTAGCTTTTTCTAATTAAATGTATTCTTTTGAAATCTAATAGTAACATTAACTTATTAAATTTGTAACAAGTTTGTACTCGCACAATTTTAATTAAGAAAATTCGTAGCTAAAAAAAAGTCTACTACGAAACCAGACAATTCGCCGACAATAAACTTACGTCATATGATACAAATGGGATAGACATTAGCGACTTGAGAGGGTAAAGGTCACACCGGCACATAAACAAGATAACAAAGACTGTCACTTAAGAGACACTTTCATACTGATATCAGTCTATATCCAGCAGCGAAATGGATCGCATCGCTTTTACTTGTTTACTATTTCTAACGGGAGCAAACGCGTTAAACCTCAACTACTTGGATCCGACGAAGCTGCAGACAAAAACTTCACCAGAAACTCAAAGAATTGCCGCCTTAAAAATCATCCAACGCTACGCAAAGTACTACGTTACAGTCGAAATCGACCCATTATTATTCAGAGATAACAAAGATGTGTTCGTTCTTAAAACAGCATATAGACATCTAAATATAAGAGCCAGCACTGGAGTCGCTGCAGTTTGGGGATTCAATTACTATTTGAAGAAGTATTGTAAAAGTCAGATCGCTTGGCAAGTGTCACGGGTTGTCATTCCGACCTTTTTTCCGGAAGTTGATGAAGTGGTCGTAGCAAACGACAGGTTTAGATACTATCAGAATGTGTGTACAGTGTCTTATAGTTTCGTCTGGTGGAAGGTGCCTGAATGGCAGGATCACGTGGCCTGGATGGCGTTAAACGGGTTGAACTTGGTGTTAGCGCCGGTCGCTCAAGAAGCCGCCTGGGCGAAAGTTTACAAAAAAATCGGGATGACGGATGATGAAATCGATCAGCATTTTACTGGACCAGCCTTTTTGTCTTGGTTGAGAATGGGCAATGTACACGGGTGGGGTGGTCCACTATTGAAGTCCTGGAACGACGTCCAAGTAAATATTCAATCCACGATCGTGAATAGCTTGCTAGAGCTTGGCATAGTACCAGTTTTTCCAGCTTTCAACGGCCACGTGCCTAAAGCGCTGGCGAGAATTTATCCCGACGTCACGTTTCATTCGGTGGACAAGTGGAATAAATTCGATGACGATTATTGCTGCGGATTATTTTTAGATCCAAACACGACTCTATTTAAAGATATTGGAAAATCGTTTTTGAATGAAGTTACAGCTGGTTCTGAGTATGGACATATTTACACTGCAGACCCATTTAATGAAGTGAAAATACAAGATTTTTCCACAAGCCTAGCAACGGAGACAGCTAAAGCCATTTACGCTACGATGTCAGAATTTGATAATGAAGCCGTATGGGTGGTGCAGAATTGGATGTTCGTGAGTGCGCCGTTAAACTGGCCTATATCGCGCGTGCAATCATTCCTCACGTCCGTTCCTAACGGCAGGATGCTGGTCTTAGACTTACAAGCCGAGCAGTGGCCTCAGTACAATTTATATGACATGTATTACGGACAACCTTTCATATGGTGCATGCTTCATAACTTCGGAGGCACTTTGGGTATGTTTGGAAACGTTATTACGATTAACAAAGACGTATACGAAGCAAGGTCCAGGATAAATAGTACCATGATTGGCATAGGATTGACACCAGAAGGTATTAATCAGAATTACGTTGTCTACGACATAATGCTAGAGTCCGCTTGGAGAAAAGGCCCAATACCTGACTTGGAGGCTTGGACGGCCGATTATGCTGAAAGGCGATATGGATGCAATTTAACTGCAAGCGCTTGGAAGTACCTGCTCAAAAGCGTTTACAGTTTCGACGGCCTTAACATGATGCGGGGCAAATACGTCATCACCAGAAGACCGAGTTTTAAGATCAGTCCTTGGGCGTGGTATAAAGGACACGATCTTTTTGAAGCTCTAAGAAGGTTACTCGCTTCGGATGGTCAACAATCCTGCACTAGCAGTGGCTATTATTACGACGTCGTAGATGTGACAAGACAAGCGCTGCAGTACAGAGCGGAACAGTTGTACTTGAAACTTCAGAGAGACAGGTTATCTACAACTTGGGTGTTCAACGCTTCCATAACCCAGTATCTTGATGTTATGCATGATATTGAGAGAATACTGGCCACAAATGTACATTTCCAGGCTTGGAATTGGTTCAATAAAGCCAATTCTTTCGGTCGTACTGCAATAGAGTCCTACACGTATTTATTGAATTCAAGGAATCAGATCACCTTGTGGGGGCCAAACGGGGAGATTTCAGACTATGCTTGCAAACAGTGGTTTGAGTTATTCCAGTATTATTACACGCCGCGGTGGTCAGCTTTCTTAAACGCAGCTTTAGATGCGAAGTTAAGAAACGAACGGTTCGACGAGAAAAGTACACAGATGATGATCAAAGACGTTGTGGAAACAAAATTCTTGACTGTAGACATTGAGTTTAGGCAAAATTATGAAAAAACATTAAATTTAGCTCTGGAGTTGCTCGTGAAGTGGGCGCACGTGCCAGACCTTGAAGATTTGCCCAGGAGAGTGGTGAAAGTGAAGCCAGGAAGAAGAACAACTTTGCCTGATGTAGACTTTAGCAAAGAAGACGATAATGAACCTACATTGGTTATGTTATCCAGTCAAGCCACAACACCGCTATTGTAGGATTTGTATATAATTAGTAAGTTAATTGGTCGTTTCTTTTGTTTCTTGTCAACTAACGAGTTTTTGTCACTAACTAGTGCCGCCCGCGGATGAAGCTTATTTTTTAATTTCAAATCTTACCTAAAAATCATCGACAACAGTCTAATTTAGACTATAGAATTTTTTCTTACATGTGACACCAAAACTGAGTCACTTGGCTCATTATCTTTATTTATTATTGACATCTTTCTTTTCTTGCGTCTCTAAAGGCTGGCCCTGAAAATTTGTGCTACATATACATAATATGTATATCTGTAGCGTATATACTGAGGGCTGATCTTTTTCGGACGCTAGCGGACACATACTATGCTGCCCTAATTCGTCTTTCTCCTTTGTATAATATGTAATTTGCAATACAGTACAGTAGATACTCGATTATCTGGCCCTCAGTTATCCGGGCTTGCGATTATCCGGACTACAGGCCAAATGTACAAACTCGTATTTTTGTAAGCAAGAACGTGTTGGATGCAACTGGCATCACCCCGCGCGCGCCTGCTTCTCATCGGAAACTAAAAAAACCCCAATTTTCTTCATACTTATTATCCCAATTTTCTTCATATTATATTATTCGGATTTTCGATTATCCGAATGCTTAACGACAAGAATTAGTCAGTATTGTAAGTGTTCTTTCTTTCTTTATTAAATTCTTGTTTTTGTTTGCAGGTGGCTATGGACACGGAGTAACCAGCCGATTGTCCGGAGTGGCGGAGTTAGAAGACGCAATGGATAACATACTGCCATCCCTTTCTAGCCCACGCGAGTATATAGCCCTTGTAAGGGTGCTATCCTCCTTTTTCTGTGCGTTCAAAGATTTGCCTTGGCCAGTACTTAGGTTTGTGACATAAAGTGATATACTAGATACTTACGCAGTATTTCTAAAATATTCCAGCTAAATAGTCTAATACCTTCATTAGCAGGGGTGTTTGAGTCAAAACCACTGTGGGTACTAATTATTAAAAAGAAATGTGATCTGAATATATATTAAATTTTATACATATATTTTTGGCTAACCGATTTAACCAAAAAGCAGAAATAGCATACAGAATGTATGGAATGGTTTTAACATTTTTTTAAAAGTACGCCTACAGGCATCTTGGAAACTAACCTATTCTGCAGGGTATCAACCCTGCAAAGAGATCTTGGTGTACTAAACTAAAGACAAAACACATTTTTTTTTTTATAAAATTACTCTTTTGTTGATATCGGATTTTGCCCAACAGTCAAAGATGTATATGTTTCAAAAAGTCAATTAATATGATTCCTGCTTTACAAATTCCTAATACTTCAACCATACTGCTTTTCATTTATCCGTAAGACTATAAACTATCACATATTCAAAATAATCGTAAGTACTGGCCAAGGCGAATTCATACTGAAATCCACTGATAGTTAATCTTATATGTATTTAATATTAATAATTTTGTTTTCACCCAATAAAACACATACATTTTGTAAAATTCGTTGTATATTTTTCTTATTTACATATTTAAAATACGTCATTAGTATAAGTAGATTATATTTTTGGACGATTTGAAAACTATTGCTTACTTAGTACAAACTTAAACAGGGTGTCCACGGACCTGGAAGGTCAGGGAAAGTCAGGGAAAAGTCAGGGAAGCTATTAAGGGTCAGGGAAAGTCAGGGAAATGACTTCTCTACCTGGAAAAGTCAGGGAAAACCAGGACTTTTTGATGATTGATCTTTAAAATTAATGTAAAAGTCTAAAAAAGTATAGCATAAATAAAAATAATATTATCTTATCAGTCATCAGTACTTCTTATAATTATACTTGCATATTTATATTCCAACAGCTAATTAGAGAGGAAAATGACAGTTCTTTTATTATAGATTAAGTAAAAAATGGTTGCCTGTAAAGTCTGTTTTACGGGCGAAGATTTTACGTGACAACGTCTGCCGCGTGCTGCGCGCGCGGCAGACCGATCATAGTTGAGTGGGAGAGAGACGCAAGGCATTCGGCGGGCCTCTCTCTCGTTCGGTGACTCATCGTAACGTTACCGGGCGTTACACTTTTTCATAAGTGACTCCCAGCCGCAACCTAATTTAAGACGTTGTCACGTCAAAAAAAATACAAAAAAATCCAGTCATCTATTGCGGCACAAACGAGGTCCATGTCAATATCGGCGGCTGCCTTAATCGAGGATGCCTTGAGTGACTCCAAATCAGGATGAGGCTTTGAGCAGGTCTTTTCCTCCAAGTGTTGCCATATCTTGTAATCTAACGGACTTAAATCTGGACTGGCAGTCTTCGTGTCGGATGAAGGCGATTTCACGCGCCGCCAGCCAGTCTTGTGTGCTTTTCGCTCTATGGGCTGGCGCAGAATCTTGTTGGAATACCCAGGGCCTGTTATTAAACATGGTATGAGAAACAGGTTCCACAAGGTTCTTGAGGACTGTATTTTGATACACAACTGCATTCGTTTTTACGCCTTTCTCACAAAAATGTACCTCAGTTAAGTCCCAATAAGAGACTCCCAGCCAAACCATGATCGAGAATGGAAAATGACCTCGTTGGACACGCGGAATACGGTTGCTCGCTTCTTCACGGCTGTGTGCGTACACCTTATCATTTTGTTTGTTGTAGCTCTCTTCAATGGTGAAAATTTTTTCATCCGAAAAAATAATTTCGCGACGCTTTTTTCCTGCGTACTGCTTCAACAAAGCGCGGCATCTCTTCAGTCTCAGGAGCCATTAAACGAGCGTCCAAACTATGTTCTGTTTTTCCGATATGCCCTAAGCCCCTAAGTCTTCATTTAACACCTTTTTCACCGTGGTACTGCTTAGCCCCATCTAAAGGGCCAACAGTTTCTGCTTACGTATGGGATTTCTTTGAATTCGCGCCTTCACAGCTTTTATCACTGCTGAAGTCCTAACAGAGCGAGGTCGACCACTTCTTGATCTGTCACTGTCACATGATCTACACTAGAGTCTTCATTGTATCGTTTTATGGTACGACAAACGAATCTTTTGGTTATATTCAAATTTTTCAGTAAGTCGAAAATCTGCGTTGGCGCGTAACCGCAAAGATGCAATGCAATAACCGCGACACGGTCATCGTTAAGTGTCCACTCGATATTTAAAAATGAGGAAAATTCTAAAAAGTATATATTTTTATTTTCATGAAAAATTCGAAATTCGAATTCAATAAACTTTTTTGGGGCCAGCATTCTAAATTCATAAGTTTTTATTGTGTGACAGTAATAAAAAAACGGTCGTAACGCTGACTTTGTCGTAGGCTACACCCAGGTAATGGCTGGTGGTAATATCGTTTAATTAAGGTAAGGTGGTGTTCGATATAATTAATTGTGGGTATGGTGTATGTATGTTACGGTATGGTTATGGTGTGGCAATCTATCTGTGTTGAAAATTTTCACCTTGATAGTTGGACACCTTGGGAAGCCAATAACATAAATCTCTAAGAGTGTTTGTGAAGACATAATTTTTTGTCTCTTACAATCATTCGCAAGAGAAACATTTTTACTTCGAAAAATTACAGCTATAAAGGTCAGGGAAAATTTTAGAAGTGGTCAGGGAAAGTCAGGGAAAAGTCAGGGAAATGTTTTGACGATTTAGAGTGGACACCCTGTTAAAACTTAACAAAATAATAAGGTACAAAAATATAATTACTATAGATTTTTTTATATTCATCACCCAGAGTTAAATGATAAAATCGAATCGATTGATCAAAAATTATGATGCCTTCAATTTTCTTGTCCTAAATAATATTTGGACATTAGTATTTTCTGTAAATTATTCGAATCGATTGATCAAAAATTATGATGCCAACAATATTCTTTCTCTCCAAATTATATTTAGACATTAGTATTTTCTGTAAATTATATTTATGTCTTTTATTACCCTATTTATTTAAAAAAGGATTTAGTTAAGTGTGTTCTTAATTAATTGTGGTAATAAACAGATTTATAAAATTGCATAGAACTGACTAGGCCTAACTAAATTTAGCTAAAAATAAACTGTGATTGGTGGTTTTCATATCATTTTTGGTATTTGTGTCAAAAAATTATGACATCTAAATTATTGATAATAATGTTTGAGTACTGAGATACTTATACGAATGTAAATACAACTCTTAAAAAAATTCGAACTTGATGCACGAAAATGTATTTTGGCACTCTTCCAATCGCAGAATTTCTGATTGTTCTTTTTGAATGTCAAAAAATGACAACAAAACCCAACAATTAGGGATTTTCACATGATTGACACTAAGCTATTTATTTTCATTCATGCGTTGGATTTTTTTTCGCGCATGTTTTACCATTATTGCAAAAAATCGCAGTAATCATAGCACCACTCGATATTGCTTTAGTATTTAAATCTAAACTTATAACTATTTTGGGGATATTTATTTTGGGATATGTCACTCAGCCAACCGCTATGGTAATTTCAAATTATCTTTGGATATTAGAACAGATTATCTCATACAGATTCCACATCATTTACAAATAATGATTACCTAATCATAAAAACCTCAGAATAGCAGACACGAACGGACGGCAGTCCGTGTTTAAGAGACACAGAATGCTAACAAAATCGCCTGTTCTTGAGTAGATTTGACTATAATTCTCGTGCTTTTTTTGTGCACATTTTAGTAAAAGATAACAAAACTATATTTTATGAAACTGACGCGACGCTCACATTTCAGATAGATCTTAGCGAAATGAGCTCAGCAGTTTTGCTAATTGCATTTTGCAGCGAAAGTGTCTCTCTTAAAAATATATACCTAAGAATTCTATCGTCGTATAGGTATAGGTTGGGCTGCCAAATTCATCTATTGAGCTCTGTCATTGCTCATATAATGATAAAAAGAGTGATGATTTTATTTATTCCTTTCACCGTACTTTTAAACAAACTCTAGTGATTTGAATTTATATTATGTGGTATCTATAAAAGTTAATCTGTGGGAAATACTCTATGAAGCCGTATGTCATACAAGAGTATCTAATACATATCCTGTTGGCGGATATAACGTGCTAGCTTGATCCAAAACCGGTACATATGTGTCTTGAAGCAAAATCGGTTGCCGACTCGACGCTTCGTTCAACTGCCTTTCTAAAACGGCATTTTGATATTCCTCTTCTTCCAGTTCTAGCGTTAATTCGTCAATCAGCTTCATCCTAGCTTCGATCTCCTGATCCGTTTTAGCCAATTCTATTGCGTTATCTTGCATCTCTTTCGTCGTGCCATTTAGGTCTTCTTCGATTTTGTCCAGCAGCATTCTTACTTGTGATACCGTTTCGCAGCTATTTGCTTTGTTTTCATCCATATACCTTTTTACTTTTGCCGTGAGTCTTACAACTAGTTCTTCTTCACGGTGTAGTCTTTTGTTTATGATGGCCAGTTTCTCTAACAGTTCGATCTCTTCTCTTATCCTGGTTAGTTCGTCGGTGGAACCGTCGGAATCTGTATCGGTGTGGGTTTGTTTCAATCTTTCAGAGTTTACTTGGCATATGTCAGTCAGTTCTTTTGTGAAATAGTGTTCTCTCATCAAGTGTCTTTCTCGTCTTGATTTGTGCTTGGTGTGCCGTCTTGGAGGAGTTCCGCTGCCGACGCCGACGCCACTGTCGCTGTTCCCTGCTTGGCTGTCGTTGACTTCGCTGCTCCGGCCCAGGTCTCGAAGGTAAGACTCCAGAAGGTAGTTGGTCCCGTGTTTTTCCATCCGGCTCTTGTGCGTCTGGTCTTCTAGTTGGTCAATGAGTTTTTCTTGTTCCCTGTGAAAATGAGCTTAAATTTAGTAGGTTGTATTGTTATCTCAAAAAAAGTTGAAGACTGCGTTCTACGTCTTTTGATTTTCAGCCGTTTTAATGAGGTATGTCATACTTTACAAATAAACGGTTAGATTTGACCTTTAATAACTGTTATTTGGTCAAATCAGGTGTCCATAAAGATACCACCCAATAAAGTTCATTTCGTGATTTCTAGCTGTCTTATTTAGTAGATTCCTGATCAGTCGTCATATTTTCTCTGCTAATTTGCTGTCTTACGGACTTTTTGGATCTTTTAGATAAAGTGTATATAAGTTATATTGAAGTATTACCTTAGTTTATCCAGCTGTTGGTGTATGGTTCTGCTCTGATGCTGTATAACCGACACCAGCTTCGCTGCAGGATCAGGGTCGCTCTTGTCTCTTGGAGGTGGAGTACTTGTCCTGACGCCTTTCCTCCGCCGTCTTCTGGTGCGGCTGCCTCCGTCGCTGTCTCGGCCGGAGTCGTCTTCTCCGCCGCTGGATAGTCTTCTGAGGGACAGGCGCACCTGGAATAATGAATGCTCTGGTTAAGTTCACATTTAGTTGTTGGGCTAGCTGTACCATTGTTCAATTCCATCATTGAAATAAAAGTATTTCAGTATATGATATCAGAGGATATGACATTGAATTGTCGATCTATCTATCTACCAAACTGAAAATTTAGACTTGATTACATAAAATTAATACATTTATCAGGGATTTCGTTAAAATCACAATAGGATTGTACTTAAAAACATTCTAAAAAACACTATTTATAAGTAGTATAACAGTAGTGTTAACAACCATAAAACACTATAAATGGTTTAGAATGGGGCTAACCAACCGTGTGTGAAATGTGTCCCTATATTTATTTATTTATTTGTTCTAATCATATATCAATTATCATAAGCAAATTTTTCTAGGAAAATATTGATTATTTGTTTGACGCGAATACGCTCCGAAAGTACTGACGCGATTTGAAAAAATATTTCACCGTTGGGAAGCTACATTATCCCCGAGTAACATAGGCTTTATCTCTCGACTTGTCGTTCGAAGAGTCAGCATCTCCTGATGATGCCTTGTGGTTAGGCGAAACACGTGTAGAGTTAAGAACTTCCGAATTGTGATAAGTAACGTTAATCTTAATTAATCTTAGTTGATTGATCTTAGTTAATTAGTCTTAGTTAATTAAGCTTGGTTAATTGACCTTAGTTGATTTTTCCTTTACTTGTCTTAATTTGGATTTCGGATCACAGCGGAAGTACACTAAATATTTAATTTTGTCATCTATTAACATAGACTTTACTTTGTTTCTCGTTACAAATTGGATTATTTTATAGCCCGTCCGAAGCCGGGACTGGCTGCTAGTCTAATAAAGTGTAGTCTTATAAAGTGTAGTTCACCTCGTGCCTGGCATCTCCCCAAGCCGCTAGCACATGCAGCACGGGCGCGTCGGGCGGTAGAGGTCGCTCCACACCGCGCCATCTCTCCGCCAGCACCCATTCACTGTGCTCACTCAGCCCTCCAGCTGAAAAAATAAACAAATATTTTAAAGCTTCATCTATTTTATCTATCAACACGCACAACCCAGACTGGAAGACCGTTTTGCCCAGGGCAGACGAATGTGGAGAGATGGTAGATAGTATATATTTTACATTGTTATTTTTATTTTAGGCTAGGGTAGAAGCGAAGAGGATCCCTGAGGCAGGCCACTCCCTAGACTTGTACTCCCCCATGCAATTTCTAGATGGAGTGGCACCAGTAGGTTGCGGAACCTCGTTCCTGAGGGGGTTTCGCAACTAAGGCGGGCTTGCGGTGTGGATAGGGAGGTACCACAGCCGAAGGTGTGGGCCGCGGCAGGAGAGCAGTGTCGGTATTACGATGCGCCGCACTTCCTACGCTGCGCGTGATGTAGGCAGGGTTTGCTTGGATGCTGGATTTTTGGACGTATGGGTGTATCGAAATGCCGGTTTAGTGAGATGCTACTGTACCTTCAGGAGCACCCTGCAATGCCCTCACGATGTCTGCGCAAGTGGTATGCGCCCGCACTCCACGTACCCACAGCTTCTGCCCGCGAGCTATAACACCCACTTCTTCATCGCTATAGTCCGATGACGAGGCTTCCATCGCCACCTGGGAGAGACAGAAAAAAAACCAGTTAGCTTCGACGAGTATCTTAAAATAGGTTTTTTCTTATTTCATCCATGTTCATACAGTAACTAAAAAAACCAAGTGTGGCTAGGTGTTAATAACGTCAGCTTTTCAATCAGACGGCCCTTGCTTTGATCCCGGCCCTACACCAATGACTTATTTTTAAGTTATGTATGGATTTGCACTCGTTTTACGGTGAAGGCAAACATCGTGAGGAAACCGGCATGTTTGAGGACCACAATATCCGAAGATGTGTGTCATCCGCTAACCCGCACTTGTCCAGCGTGGTGGATTATGGACTATATGTCTCTCCTAGTGAGAGAAGGCCCCGTCTCCCAGCAGTGGGAACGTATAGTAACTAGCTAACCCGGCAAACGTTGTTTTGCTTTTTAAATAATTTCTAATAGTAAAAAAAATAAGGGTGAACAATCCATATCAATTAGAGGTATGAAAAATAGATAGTAGCCGATTCTCAGACCTACTCAATACGCATACCTATAAAATTTGGTAAAAATCGGTCAAGCTGTTTCGGAGGAGTACGGTAACTAACATTGTGACATGGAAATTTTATATATAAGAAGACTAGCAGCCCGCCCCGGCTTCGCACGGTTAATTAAATAATTAAATATTATTGGAAACAACAAAAATAGCCTATGTTACTTGGGGATATTGTAGCTTCCCAACTGTAAAAGAGTTTTTCATATCGGTTGAGTAGTTTTTTGAATTTTATTATCTTTAATTCTTTTATCTTTGAGTTTCTACATAGTATTTTAAATTCATACTGTTTTTAATGTAATATATTTAGATATTCAGTGTTAAGAATCGTTAGAGTTCCAAAACGGAAGAACCCGGAGACTTCCGTTAAGCACAGAGGCAGGTTACCGGGGGGTTTTAGTGGGTACAAATCCCACATAACCTGTCTGCGCCCTATCGTAGCCAGGTATCTTGTTGAAGATTTCCCCCTCGTCAACAAAAATTAAAAAAAAAAGCATATACTTAGCAGGTTAAATTTTGTTAGTAATTATCTTCAAAAAATAGTTTTTTACTCGAAGTACAGTTAAAGACAATATTTTGATCAGTTATCAAGCGAGATGAAAAATGATTGAAATATGTACTAAATTGGCCCTAGAAATATAGGTGTTGATGATAAAAAAATAAAAATGTAGGGTTGTATGTATTTCTTAACGCCACATTATAAAAAATAAAATAAAAAAAAACCTCGAAAAATTAAAAAAAATATTTAAGGGTGAACATCCCTGATCACTTAGGGGTATAAAAAAATCACAGTAGCCGATTCTCAGACCTACTGAATACGCATATAAAATTTGGTAAAGATCAGTCAAGCCGTTTCGGAGGAGTACGGTAACAGACACTGTGATACGGAATTTTTATATATAAGAAGAAGATAAGAAGATTAGTGTAGATTAGAACTAACAAAAGGATCGCCCGCAAAGCGCTAAGTCTTGCTCCCGGCAAAAGTGTTCACTTCTGCCTGCAGTCCCGCAGTGCAACTGATCGTAATATTTTAATTTCACCACAACTTCAAAACCAAACGTCCAATTTTAATCATTCAAAGACCAAATATTATCAACATAAACTGTACTTATTGATGAAATAATTTATTTTGATAAGGATTAATAGCATGAGTAAAATAAACGCGTTTAAATGTAGGCCAAAAAAAAATCAAGATTTTTTAATAAAAATGTGGTTGTTGTGCCTCACTCGACATAGATAGGTATAGTGTGTCGCGGACTTTTTTGTAGATATTAATAAGATCTACAAATTCTTAGAACATTTAATGGTTCTATCTTTTGTAGTTTAGGCAGCGTACGCAAAATAAGTAACTTTTTTGGTTGATTTTTTTCAGCTTGTGTCCGAAAAATCCAAATATCTTACGGAACCCTATTTTTTTCCAAAATAAAATATAGCCTATGTTACTCGTGGATAATGTAGCTTTCGTATGGTGAAAGAATTTTTAAAATCGGTCCAGTAGTTTTTGAGCCTATTCGTTACAACCAAACAAACAAACAAACAAACAAACAAAGTTTTCCTCTTTATAATATTAGTGTAGAAGAAGATATATTCTACCTCCGTTAAGCACAGAGGCAGGTCACCGGGAGGTTTTAGTGGGTACAAATCCCACATAACCTGGCTGCACCCCATCGTAGCCAGGTATCTTGTTGAAGATTTCCCCCTTATCAAAACAGAAGGTCTTGGGATCGATCCCTGTCAATGTTACCAGATATGATTTAAAATACTTTACAGGCTATAACAAAACATAAACTACACCTAATAACTTACTCCCATATTTAAACGGTGGTTAGTCAAATGGCTAAAATAACCAAGCCCGAGGCACTCAGGTAGCGGGCCGTACTAACTCATGTTCGGTGATTAGTGTGATTAAACAGAGGTGGAATTGATCGCTTACGTGCAATCTGACGACTTGTTTTTGACTTATTGTTCAACGGACTGATTTAATTACAGTTTTTTTTTATTCTTCATGTTTTTACTGTCTTGTTAGAGTTCCGTAGCTAAAAGGTAAAAACGGGAACCTATTACTAAGACTCCGCTGGCAAATATATAGACAGACAGCTGTCTTTCTCTTTCTTTCGGTCGAGTGTCCGACTGAGCTGAAGCTCAGTTCAGCCGAAAACGCCCTTTTGATTAGTGAATCTTGCTTAATGTGGATAAAATAATATATGTAGTTAAAGTTATCCGGGTTATTAGTTAGTCAAATGACGCATCTGACAGCTATTTAACTTAAACAATTTTTTTTAACTTTAACCAACAATATTGGGTTACAGTTACTGTTAAAGTTATGACGTCATCTAACTTTTTTTTCACCCGATTGAACTGTCATCGCTACAACCGACTGGAAAACGTTTGTTTTGTTTTTTGTATAGGTTCAAAGCCTCTTTGCCAAACATCGCTTGTTTGGCAAAGAGGCTTTTAATTACAAAAAAATAATTAGTAATTCGATGAGTCAAACCCCTCTTTCCTACCCTGTTCCTCCCCTCATGTTTGTGTTTGGCCGACACGATATACCTAATGAGGCCGTTGTAAATTAAAAACTTTCGCCGCACCCATTTCATTACGTTTTTTGTTAATGTTAAAGTTATGTACCCGCTCGTACTGAAATAATGGATTTTTCACATTTTATGAGCTTTGCGCTGATTCACAAACAAACTAATAGACAAGTTATATACCTACAAAAACTTGATATTAAGATTGTTTGCTACCATCATCGATAAAAAGCATATATAAAATTGTTCCAAATATAATGTTATTACCAAATATGCAGTCATAATATTATACAATGAATAATAAATATGTAATATATTATTATGATGACCATAAATTATAGTAATATTATATGTGAAATTCATTGCCTAACGCCTTCTTCCCTGCAAAATTATAATCTGGCGGTTTTCAAAGCAAGTTTTTTCTGGATAAGCGCGCTCCATCTTAGATGACTATTTCGCTTACCATTAGGTGAATTGTGATAAACATACTTAATGTAAAAGGTATTCATATTTTTCGGGGAACAGGGCGTTTGGCAAAGAATTTCCTAAAACGAAACCTCGATGAAAGATACACGTAGTACGTTTTTCAAAAAGAAGTTGAACGTCTTTTATATTTATTAGTCTATGATGGGAGCCCAAATCCTCGTATATGTATCTCCCTGCAAGAGAAGGCTCTGAGCCCCAGCCGTGAGCATATACCTTCATAGTGAGTGGGCTGTATAAACATTCTATGTCTAAGATTCGTTCTATGAGGTAAACCAAATTTAAGGTTCGAAGAAGGACGACCTCGTTAGCGTAAAGGTTACCATGCCGGACTGCTAATCAGAAGGCTCCGGGTTCGATTCCCGGCCCGGTCAACATCTTTGTGCTTAACTAAAATTGTTTGCTGTGGGTCTGGGTGTTAAATATGTATTTATATATTTTATAATATGTATGTATGTATATGTAGAATATCAGTTGTGTTAGCAACCATAATACGAGCTAGAAATGGTTCAGTTTGGAGCTAACCAGCCGTGTGTGAATGTGTAAAATAAAAAAGTCTAAAGCATTATGTATAAAATAATCCACACCTATTATGTGTAAGTACCACCTATGTATTGGTAGCGTGCCTGCAGTGGCGTGTCGATTCCCCCTTACCCTAACGAAACAATCTGGACCGGCTATAAAAACTGCAAACTCCAGACCGATAAACCTCGTCAGACTTGCACAACTTTCCGCCACAATTTGGGGCTCGCTGGCGCCTGGTACGTAGGGTCGGGATATACTGCTTATATGTTTTTTTTTATAAATTTCACACGCGGCTGGTTAACCCCGTACTGCACTATTTTTAGTTTGTATTATGATAGAAACCACAACTGATATACTACAAACATGTACATACTTATTTTGTATATATTTCACACACGGTTGGTTAACTCCATACTGAACCATTTCTAGTCTTTATGATTGCAAACGCATCTGATATAGTACATATATATATACATACTTATTTTATATAGATACATACTAGCAAACCCGGTGAACTTCGTTTCGCAACAACGTTGA
Source organism: Mellilla xanthometata (assembly GCA_035578125.1). Lineage (NCBI taxonomy): Eukaryota > Metazoa > Arthropoda > Insecta > Lepidoptera > Geometridae > Mellilla > Mellilla xanthometata. The sequence continues at coordinate 6,028,338 of JAPUBQ010000019.1, read as the reverse complement.
ATTTTTCCCTAAATGTGTTTGCTACAAACCTCACGGAGCCCGAAACCTTTCCAACGAATGCAAAACCGTGGAAATCGCTTCGTGCGTTCTGGAGTTATAGCGTCAGGAAGGAAAACCCGACTTATTTTTATATTATAGATTTAACACCCAGACCCACAGCCAACTAATTTAGTTCATCACAAAGATGTTGGCCGTGTCGGGAATCGAACCCGGAATCTTCTGACTGGCAGTCCGGCGTGGTAACCATTACGTCGACGAGGTCGTCGTATTCTGTTAACCGGTTTTAGTCGGTTATAACTAAAAAGCGAGTGTGGTTACTGGTATCAATTCTAATTAAAATGATTACCATTTAGAATCTTGATAATGAAAGTAATCAGTATCACGTAGAAGTACTAGTTTGCTTCCTGTCTGAATAACGGCATTTGTGGTAGGTAACGTTCAATTGGATCCTTAAGTTAAAATCAATGTTTTCTTTATTTATTAATACTCGTAGTAATATACTGCATGGGAAATAACATTATTTATCTAATAAATAATACTCGTCAAAAATCGAGTTTGGCTAGGTGAGGTTAACGTCTGCTTTTCAATCAGACGGCCCCTGGTTCGATCACGGCCCTACACCAATTGTGTGAATTTGCACTCGCTTTACGGTGAATTTACTGACTTATGAGAGAGAAGGTCTATACCCAGCAGTGGGTCGAAATAGGCACTTTAGCTATCCGAGCTACAGGCGCTTTTTAAACCGTAAAAGTTATTCAGTATCTTAAACTTTTTCTTGAGTTTCACTCATGGTACAAATACAAATACAAATACAAATCATTTATTGATAACACCAAAGTTACAAGTCAAATAATATAATATCATTACAAAAGTATATGATATGTATCCATGTCAATTTTCAATTATATTCTAGTACTATAATATCATTACAATAGTATATGATATTAATCATAATGTCAATTTTCACTACTAATTCTAGTATCTAATATAATATCAATACAAAAGTATATGATATGAATCAAATGTCAAATTGTCAATTTAAATGTCAATTTTCAAATTTAGATAATCATTTATATTATACAAAGTTTTATCTAATAGCCAAACCCTGAGTCTAGTCTTAAAGCTGGCGGTGGAAGGCGCATCCCGGACAGTCGCAGGTACGCGGTTGTAGATCGCGGGCCCCAACACGTAAACGGACCTCTCCAATTTCACAAGTCGATGAACCGGCGTTTTCAGTTGCATCTTCTTCACGTTGCTACGTAGATCCCACGTTTTATTAGCACCCCTGCGTTGAAATAATTCAAGGTGCGTGTGTGTGAAAAGTGCAACTTGATATATGAATTCACATGGTAGAGGCAATATATCAAGGTCTCGAAAGAGTTCAACGCAGGAGACGTCGCTCTGAACCCCGCAAATGGCACGTATGGCGCGTTTCTGCATGCGAAAAACTCTATCTCTATCGGCAGCGTTGCCCCACAACTCTAACCCGTACGTGGTACCATTAAAAACAAGTAAACCTAAACCTTCACATTACAAAAAGCTTTAAATGATTTCTATCTCAACATAAAAGCCAGAAACCTCCAAAGTTCCATCTAGATAAGGCACAAAAGCACTCATTTTAAAAGTTCAAAATCGTGTCGATCCTGACTCATAATTGCTACCTAGCATTCCTACGTAGTTATTATAAAATAACGAACTTAAAATCACGAATGGCGTGCTGTGATCTAAATCTATAAAATCCTGTCCAAATGAAAAACTTTATGAACTTTTATTGTGTAAGTCGCGTTATGAAATCTGCTTGGTCAAGTTGGAATAGTAGTAAAGGGAATTTAATCTATGATAAGAAAGCAAGGTGAGACATTTGAAGGACTAGGCATACGGCAATACATCATCTTCACCAGCTTTTATCTCCCCACAGCAGTAGATTTTCATAATTTGGTGTAGTTGTCCATAAGAAAACACAAAGCGGTTGATTTTATTTAACAAGTTTTGAACTTGTTAGGTTCTATGATTTGAATTTGTCACCAAACACAAAAATATACATTTCTACATTGTACATTTTAAGCGCCGCTATAAATCAAAGTTTCGTAACACTATAGTTATGATGTAACCAAATTTAGTGACTAAAATGTAGCCCTTTTAATCCCTTTTCAGGTCGTTTCAAATCAGCGTCGAACTTCGGTATAATTTGAGCGTCGTTCGTGACTCGGTACCATTAGGCATTTCCGTCTGCCTGCGCCCTACGTTCACCTTTCACCCCCTATTTCACCTCTAACACCCTCATCCACCCCAATTCCACCACCCATATCACCACCCGCCACCACGAAATTCACCCTCTCTTATGCTCGTGGCATTTGGGGGTGATACCACGCCTTTGATGTTTGGTATTACCACAAAACTGACTATACAAAACCAGTATACATACGTAGTTTAACGTAAATATTTTCGTTTTTAGGGAAAATCCGGGGCGTGATTTGAATGTTTCAAACCATTAGGAGGACGGCGTGATTTGATACGAAACGGAATCACCTATACCTATGTGTTATAACAAAGTACATATATGTATGTATCTTCTACCATTTATATAATACGTACGTCGTAAATTATCTTAGGAGGTCTTCCCACATGGTAATTTAGGATAAATAGTCCAGAACAAAAGGTGGAAGTTTGTCCATCATTTTACTTTTTACTCTTTTACTCTTCACTCTTTACTTTACTTTTTACTCCCCATACTTGTACTTTGTTACCATTATGGAAATGGCTTAACATTTAGACTAGCTAACGTTGTTTTGCCTTATCACTTAGAGGTATGGAGAATTCTCAGACCTACTGAATACGCATACAATATTAGGTAAAAATCGGTCAAACCGTTTCGGAGGAGTACGGTAACTAACATTGTGATATGGAAATTTTATATATTAGAAGATATATACCGTAGGTAATTTTGTAAGTATTTTTATATATGTAGATTAAAAGGCTGTAAATTCACCTATATTTCGTGAATGTAGTAAATGTTTATTAAATGTAAATTCGCCTTCTTTCATAGGTTTCTTTGACTAACACTTTTTCTATACTAATTAATAGTTATGCGTACAGTACACCTAGCGAAAAAACTTGTTTAACACCTGAATAGCTGGGCGCGTAACCACACGAGCTAGCGACACAAAGATAGAGCAAGTCTAGTCTGGAATAACTGGCTCCCAAGAAGGCTACAGGATCGCGCCCTTAAATACTTAACTACGGATTTTAACGTCGTAGCTCGAAACTACTAAAATGCTCTAGAAAAAAACAAAAACATAAGTTAAAATTTGATGATGACGAATCATTTAATCATCACAATTAATATAGAAAAAATATAGATAATAAGATAATGATATTCTTATCCACCATCACCTCGCCATTGATTTAATTAATAGTAGCTTAGTCAAATTTAAGAAAAATATTTTCGATTTATTAAAATTAGAATAAAACTAAAATTATACTAAACTAAATTAAATTGCAGCTTAACCTAATTGTCACCAACCTGTTTTGTAGTTTTGTTTTGATTCTTTGTTTCTTTCTAATACTTATATTTCATGTTGTGTATACATAGTTAGGAAAATAATCTAGTTTTGATCCTGGGTAATTAATCTTTTTTAGTTATAGTTTAGATTTTTTCTGTTTTGTAAACCATAATAAATAAATAAATAAAAGAAGAGGAAAGATGTACGGATTATACGACATGACAATTTCAATAAAAATATTATAGAAGGAAAGATAGAAGCCAGGAGAGGAAGAGGAAGACCTAGAAGATAATTTTTAGACCAAATTAAGGAGAAGGCAATATGTCGTATAGGGAGGTCAAGGATTGGGCCGAAGATAGAACTACCTGGAAAAAACTCCACGGACAAGAGCCTAGCTCTTAAATATTGAATGAATGAATGAACCAGAAAATAATGTTAATTTATGTTTTGTACACAAATTAATATGACATTGTTTTTTTTACTTCTTACAGATAGGCATTTGACGAGCAGGCAGCGTAATCATGTGAGTTAATGACACTCAGGCTAGATAGAGGTGGAGCATGCCTAGCTATATACCTATGTAAGGATATATGTATGTCGTTTTCTAGTTAATGCAAAATCACTTCGCTATCTCGTTTAAATACGATGACCACTCGTTTCCTGCCTTGTCTTTCGACTTCCTCTTTCACTCTTTACTGCTGTATTTACTGGTATTAATTCTAATTAAAATGACATGCCATTTAGAACCTTGATAATGAAAGTAATCAATAACAAGTAGAAGTACTAGTTTACTTCATGTCAGAATAACGGCATTTGAGGTAGGCAACGTTCAATCGGATCCTAAAGTCAAAATCTTTTTTGTAAATTATGAATAGTACTCAATATAGGTTTAAAGAAGTTCACATGATTTATCTAATAAATAATACTTGTCTATAAGCGACTTTGCTTGGTGGGTAAAACGTCTGCTTTTCAATCATTCGGCCCATGGTTCGATCCCTAGCCCTACACTAATGACTAGTTTTTCAATTTATGTGAGGATTTGCACTCGCTTTACGGTGAAGGAAAATGTTGTAAGGAAACCAACATGTTCAAGGACCAAAATATCCGAATACGTATGTCATTCACCAACCCGCACTTGGCTAGGTGGTGAATTATGGCCTATATGTCTCTCCTCGTGAGAGAAAGACCCAAGAACAAGCAGTGGGAATAGCGTTTAAATAACGCTTAATATTTTCAAATTTATATTAACTTTCGAAAAATCTTTAAGGGGGCTCCCATAGAAAAATCGAGACTTTTTGGCATTTTTTTAAGATAGTACGAAACCCTACACGCTCGTGCCTCATTCGCAATTTTCCAAATATTTCTGTTACCCGTAGACTATACGCAATATTTGATATTTCTACGCCTAAATAACTCCCTCATATGTTAGGTGATAAGGCCGTTATTGTACTCTACTTTTAAGTTTTTCATTTTAGATACTTTAATTTGTGTTTGTACAATAAATATAATAAATAAATAAAATAAATGAATAAATATTAGGACACATTCACACACAGCTTGTTAGCCCCATACTGAACCATTTCTAGCTCGTATTATGGTTGCTAACACAACTGATATACTACATATACATACATACATATTATATAAATACATATTTAACACCCAGACCCACAGCCAACAAATTTAGTTAAGCACAAAGATGTTGACCGGGCCGGGAATCGAACCCAGGACCTTCTGATTAGCAGACCGGCATGGTAACCTTTACGCTAACGAGGTCGTCAGTATACATATTCAGTAGTCATATATACATATTATATTCTATTCATACAAGAACTGAGTGTAACACTTATCTTTTGTTGCTTGTATATCCTTACAGAGCCAACATTAGCGGTACAAATTAGGATCGTATGTAATTGCTGGCCTGCCAGTGGCCAGGTGGTAGAGCCCAGGTTTTACCGCGCTCCACTTAGCTCTATCCTGGTGCCTACAGCGAAGGGCAGGGCAGGGGTAGTCGATTAAAGTTGATGTCGATAATGGTGGCGATTCTACCGTACACACGACTAAACGAAATTTAAAGAAGTCTCTTTTCATCATAGGTGGCCAGAAAGAGACGACACGTTCTGGACCACAGACAAAACAACTAAAATCCCGCCTCCTTGGATTGCAAGGGAAATGTGTTGCACAAGGTATTCCCCGAGCCGCGGGTCCCGCCGCCTATCGCGGAGACGCCGCCCCAAATTCGCCATAAACTTTTTTGCTTCTGAACCCCACGGCTCAGCAACCTCTACGGCAAACGGCACGAACTCATACGCTGATTCCAAGGCAGCGTATTTTGTATGTTTGCACAGAGCGGCTGCCTCTGCACCCCCACTGCGTGCTACTGCAGCATTATTATTATTTGTTTTTAAAAGTTTCGTTTTCTCTCCAGTATTTTGAAGGTAGATTTGGAACGGGCCGTAGCCAAGTGCTATACCAATGATAGGAATTTTCTGACGATTCTGCAGGTGTTCAAGATTGTGGCTTTTTGTAGTCGCTTTAGTGTTGTTGAATCGATGTTAAGCGATTCTAAGCTAGTAATTAATGATTTTGGTATTATTATAATAGAGTCCCGTTGGTACTCTTTGGGTACGGTACTCTAAAAAAATCAGCAAGCGTTTCCGTAAACTATCGATAATAAAATCTCTGTCGTCCCATCACTAGACCGGTAACAGGCAAATTATCAGTAGCCCTGCGTAATAACAGGAGCGGCGCCGCAGCCGGCACGCAAGGACGCATTATCTCGGACACACGAACGTAGCGAATGATGAGCAAATTTATAGGAGCAGCCTTGTTTTTTGACCGCTGTGAAGTTTGTGAAGTTAGCCATTTAGAACCTTGAGAGAGGGAACTTCACAACGGTCAAAAAGAGGGATAGAGTTTGATCGAATGCACGTCGCATCTGATTTACAAATAGCGATTTTTATCTCTGCTTTCCGATTCTGATTTATTGGTTGTATATGTACTGAAAAATTAATAAATAATAAATAGTAATATAGCCATTGTTTTTTTTTTCACAAAATGTCATAACTACCTATATATGTGCTGGTAGGAAAAATCTCGATAGACTGACATTAATTTACAAATAGCGAATTTATTCTCTGCTTTCTGATTTGGGTATTTTTTTGTATAAGCATTTTTTTTTGTGCTTAACTAAATTTGTTTGCTGTGGGTCTGGGTGTTAAATATGTATTTATATATAATACTAGCTGACCCGGCAAACGTTTTTTTACCTTAATAAAAAAATAAAATCTAAATATACAGTAGCCGATTCTCAGACCTTCTGAATACGCATATAAAATTTGGAAAAAATCGGTAAAGCCGTTTCGGAGGAGTACGGTAACAAACACTGTGACACGGAAATTTTATATATAGGTAAGATGTATGTATGTATGTGTAGTATATCAGTTGTGTTAGCAACCATAATACGAACTAGAAGTGGTTCAGCCGTGTGTGAAATGTGTCCTAATATTTATTTATTTATAGAGAAATCGTGTAGATATAATAAATATTAATAAGTAATATAGTCTTTGGTATTTTTACCAAACGGTAAGAAAAGTCTCGAAAGACAAATATAAAAATTTATAAAGCCATTATTTAGGTTCTTTAAACTATCTACCAGTGTGTCACACGCAAAAAATAAACAGCACGCCTTGTAAAACAAAGAATAGGATAATAATCTGCATAAATAACCTACAGTAAAGGTTCTTGAGTTGAACGGATGCGTTCATCTGATGAAATTATTCCAACCAATTTTAAGAAGATTGCTGCTTAATCTTATCGATATTAAACTATATTACTTCCGGCATTTTTAATCGGAGCTATAATCGAATCGAAAATTTCCAATTATTTTGAATAAATGTGCATGATGTATTTCAATTTTTGTTTTTAGTTTTTTACGAATTAGTAAGGAGGACACTTAATTACTAATCTTTTTTTACATACATACATTTAATTAATTCTATCGTACTTCCTACTAATTTAATAAATGTGAAACTTTGTGTGTTAATCTTTGAATGTTTATAATTTTTCACGCTCAAACGGCTTGACCGATTTTGATGATATTCGGTAAGCAGATAGTTTAGAAGAAGGCACAGGACCGAGAACAGTGGCGTCTCTTAGCCAGGCCGGCTAAGATCCGATTCGGGTCGACGCGCTACCCCAGTTAGTTAGTTAGATAGTTTAGACCTTCGGTTAACACATAGCTACTTTTTATTCCGGATTAACGCGCCTAATATTGCTGATACTAGCTACCTAGATAGCTAGTGTGTATATATTATTATTATTAGATATCAATCTTAATTATTGTGATTTAGTTAAAAAAATATAAAACTTTTTAACAAAATGTTTATGTAAATGACGTGCCGTGTATGACAAAAGTAGTCATAAAGTTAATAAATGATTTGATTTAATAAATCTAATGAGTAAATAAGCCTACTTGTAAATTTCCTAGCTTTATGTAAAAAAAGCTGACCCACTTCGATCTGTTAACCACCGCTTGTGAAAAAACAACAAGCTAATGCTTCTCAGAAACAGAATCAACTAAATTGCATAATTTAGCCGGGCACGAGCCAAATTGTTGAACCATTAGATTGCTTCTAAGAAAACTTATCGATTTAGGACTTAACGACTGCAAAGATTGCATTTTCGTGCCAAATTGTTTTTTGTGTAATACAGCGCTTAAATCACCTGATAAGAAGGCGTTTCAGTTTTAAAGGCTACTCTAGTAGTAGTCTAGTCAACAAGTGCCTTTTTGGTCAACTTTTTTCAGCAGTCTTCGAAAATTATGATTGAGGTGTCATTCGATTCGGAATGGCATCTAGATAGTTTTCGCAAAACAATGAAGTTCCGCAAATAAAAATTACAAAAGTTATTAACAATTAACTAAAAAAAAGAGGGAGTTTTTTGCAAATATCTCATAAACTAAAAAAGATTTTTCAAATTTGAAAAAAGATTCAGAAAGAAGAGGAAATTTCCTAAAAAAAATTTGACTCCCGGAGTTGTAGGACTATTAATTATACCTAATTTTCCCAGAGGGTTGAAAATACGCCCGAAAACGGGTACTCCGGCTTGCGCTTCGTATGAGCTAAGTAACTCTGGTGTCAATAGTTTTCAAGCCGACAAGCCTGACGAAGGCATCTGACCTGTCTTAACGAATTTTGTTCTATGACTAACAGCCGGGACCTACAATTTAACGTGTCATCCGATGTATTTATAATACAATATACCAGCAATTTTATCATAATAACATAAACATTACATAAGCAGCCCACTACGAGTATACGTTCCCACTACTGGAACTTGGGGCCTTCCCTCAGGAGGAGAGAGATATAGGACACAACTCACCAAGCGGGCCAAGTGTGGGTTGGCGGATGATGCACGTCTTCGGACATTGCAATCTTCAAACGTTTCGGTTTTTTCACGATGTTTTCATTTACCGTAAAGCGAGTGCAAATCCACACATAACTTGAAAAACAAGTCATTGGTGTAGGGGCGGAATCGAACCAGGGCCCGTCTGATTGACTAGTAGGCGTATTTACCACTGAGCCACACTCGCTCTCCTCCTCCCTCATTTAATTTTAGCATAAAACGAGTACAACATATTAATTTTACGACTCAGATTATCATATCACATCATACAATCATAATGCATCAATCAAAACATTTCAAAAAAATTATAAAAACATCGACATCGAGTCACCTTCATTGTTATCACTCGATCTGATTACATAACAGTGCTGTTTACTTGTTAATGACTTATGGTACTCCCACGATATTGTCTGGAACCTCTCCCATCCGCTACACGGTAAAAAGTCGCTAAATGACTGCGCGGCTTTTTCGATGAAATAGCATCTATCGAAATGACATTGCACTTCCCTATTTTTGTTTCGATTCTCGAAAGTCATTGTTTTATTTTTCTTTATTGGCAACAAATGATTAGATTAATTAACAGTATTTCTGTACCACAACCAAAAATAAAGATTTGTTTTTTTGCTGGCCGATTTGATTGACAAACGAAATCGGTTTTACTTTGGGACAAGGCTTCATTCTTGATTAGAGAACTTTGAAAGCGCTAGAGTTCATTGTTATTTTACACTTGAAATGTTTATTATTGGTATAGTTATAGTTTATATATTCATAGCTTACACATAGTTTTAAGTCATTTATATAATAAATAAAATTAATTTGACATAGTTATGTATACAATTACACTTATTTTATTATTATTTTTATAAAATTATTCTCTACTTAATAATAATATTTTTATTGTCAACAAAGGTCAATAAAGATAATAGTATTAAGTATATATTTAGAAGAACATAATTATTTAATTAAGAAGGTACATATTTAATTTGAACCATTAGAACTAGTTATCGAACTGTGATTCATCTATTCATTCTATGATTAATTAAATTTTAAACAATCATTTGAATAAATTCCTTAATTTTATAGAATGTCTTATCGCTAAACCATTTTTTGTTCTTATTTTAAACTTTTATTTAAATAACTACAGCATTATCCTAATATAATCCTTAAGTGTCCTAATAAAAATAAAAAAACGAATGATGTATTTTTTTACTCAAAATTTTTACGCGTAATCTCCATCGATCAATAGCTATTTTTTATCCACAAAACCAAACACTTCCGTAGATCACATGAACGCACAAACACTCCGTTACTCAGTCGTGATCTATTACATATGGATTATATGAGCATAACCGACGATTATAGCAAACAATGGGGTTAACTGTACATTATGAGAACAGGCTGAATGATGGGATTTAACTTGGGCTTTATAGCAGATTCTACTTTGGTACTGCGCTTAGACTTGACTTTATGCTTCTTTCTTTCTGATCTTTACATTGTGTTGGTGTTTGAACAGATTTTTCTTAAACAGTTAATACATAAAACTGCTTGTACTTAGACTAATAACCGAAACCTACAATTTAACGTAACATCCAACCCACGGTAGCGCCCACATGAAAATGCTACTTTAAAATTTTCAATATGTTTTTTTTTAATTCTATACATTGTTTAGATATGAAAAGCCGCACTTAAAACATTAAAAATGACTAAACAAAAAAGTTGTTGAAATTTATCTTTGGATAATATTATACACAAATGAACACACAAAAACGCGTTATAAACTATTCTTCCCATGACGGGTAAAACAGTTTTAATTCTTCTTCATAATCTTAACTCGACAATAGTACGTAAGCTTATACTATCTAAGTGGTAGATGAGTACCACTATTATCTCCTAAGCCTTACTTAGCGTCACGCAACACACTTACTGTTACAAACTATCGTATTTTAGAATACTATTAAAATTATATACTCAACCTTTAAACATAGCTTTGTGGCCTTACGCAGATAAAGATATGACTTACACTCGTAGATTAAGATAATATACAGAATTTACAGACACATTTTCTTTTTCCATGCGCAAAATGTATTTTTTATTCTGTGGCAGGAACACACAAAATAACTATAGAAGTAACTAAAGAATGAGAAAAATATTATTATTATAATTTGTGTACCTACCAATATTGTTTGTAAACTAAATGTGTACGTAGATTATGTCATAAACTTTTTTTGCTTAAACAGTCGTGCATCGACTCGAAAAACATGTTAGGATAAAATATATTTTTTATTCTATGGTAGGAACACACAAAATAACTATAAAAAGTAACTAAAAAAATAGGAAAATATTATTTTAATTAATTTGTGTACTAAATATGTACGTTGATTATGTCTTAAACTATGTATTTCTAAAGCAGTCATACATCGTACTCGAGGAACATAAATTATGTTAGCATATTAAATTGTTATGTCAAATTTAGCAATGGACAATATCATTAAAAAATATTCAATGAATAGAACACATTTTGATTAACTTTCAATTAAACATGATGTTAAAATTTTTACATGCACATATTAAAAATGCATTTACTTTTAAATAAAAGTTTTACCAAAATCTTTTCTGAAGTCTTCTTTCGATGTAGGGTGACCAGGATGAGCTAAGGCATCAGGAAATTCACGGGTATAATTACTAACTCCTGTGAATTCTCCCAGTGCCAAGGCTCAGCGTGGTCTTACTGCTTCTTTCTTCATTTATTTTTCTTCTTGGTCATGTTCTTACTGTACATACCTTCCTGTAATTGGTTGTATTTTGATACAGATTCCAACCGACGACTATAATGTGGCCAACCGTTTATTTTATTTTTGTCAAAAATTATTGATTTTCAACTCAAATCAAATTAAAACCTCGCATTTAAAAGTGATTTTTTGCGTAACATGACGCAGTTACGTTTTATTGGTGCTGTCAAAAACTTACCAACTAAAATAAACGGTTGGACAGATTATAAGAGCCGGCAAGTTAGTTAGCTTACTAGTAAAATATAAAAAAAACATAACGTACTCTCTAAAATTTACATAGGTGCTCCATTGGTACATATGAAATTAGTACCTTATATCCACAGATAATTACTTGTAACCTTGTAAAAAACATATTAAATTAAATATTTCTTGTTTTCCAGCTAAACTAAACAAAGTTGAGGACGCACCACTATAAAAATGCTTTATAAATGTATATTGTCACTAAGTAAATTAAAAATATTTTAGTGTCGGACAATGGTGGCGATTATATTGTACTATGAGAAAACTAAATTTTAAGTAGTGCTGTCTCTTTTCATTTTAAGTGATCAGAAAGAAACAGGACTATCTGAAGCATTGATGAAACAAGTAAAATTACGCACCCATTTACATCAGCTCTAAAACTACTTACATTTATCATATTTGACGGGATTTTAGTTGTTTTATCTATGGTTCAGATAGTTTCGTCTCTTTCAAGTTTTGTTTATAATAAAAAGAGACAGAACTACTTTAACATTAGTCGTATACCAGACTCGCCACCTTTTCTTTAATTTGTGAAATTACAGAGCATTTCAGTTTATTTTTTACTGTTCAATTCTGTAAAACGTTAAAGCTTTCAAAATTACAATTACTTAGTGCCCTGTCGTGCATAACGTACTAACAAAAGGTATCTACTAGTACCAAAAAATATCACAAAATAGCAAATTTACCTCTACTAATTCACAATAGGTATCAAATAAAATAATATAACGAGTGCGACACTTTCGGCAATTAGTCACGGTAAGCTGGTGGTTTTCCGCAAATTTCCGGTTTGTACCGCTTTTTACCGTTTTTACTGCGATGCGCAGGCGCGAACTTTGACGACGAATTAAATTGAATTTGTTCACAATGTCGTTTTTAGATAGTTCCGAAGAAATGTATTTTTGTGCAAGTCTAGCTATACCTACATACCAAAAGAGAGATAGATATTTTTTTCGCCACAAAAATAAGATTCTATCATAGATTTCATAGCACTGTCTTGTGAAGTAAAATTATCTAAACCATTGCATTGATAAGTTCATTTAATTATTATTTTAATAATAGGTAAAGTATACCTATTTATCTTATATATAAAATTTCCGTGTCACAGTGTTTGTTACCGTACTCCTCCGAAACGGCTTGACCGATTTTTTCCAAATTTTATATGCGTATTCAGTAGGTCTGAGAATCGGCTACTGTATATTCAGTTTTTTTATTTTTTTTATTAAGGCAAAACAACGTTTGCCGGGTCAGCTAGTTTATATATAAAAATAATTATTTATATATTTTTAATCGAGCACAATACAAAAAAGCATAGTCTTTAATTCACATTTAACATTTGAACACTAATCCTATTTAAATTTAATATGAACTAAAATAGATTCGTAAGTAATCAATTTAAAAACTGACCTCGTGCATCATTCCTGTAGAGTTGGTTCAGAAGATCTGAAACAAAATAAACAATTTTATTTAAATCGATCAATTAACAAAAAAAATATAATTAATTTACCTAATTTATATTTCGAGAAAAAAAAAGTTGACAGAACATTATCCTGTAATATATGTATTATCTATATTATTTATATTTAAATTATAGGACACCGACTTAATGTGGTTCTACTGTATATTATTCGTCAGTCAGTTTTTATAACTGTATTTTTTAACTTGATTTTAACTTGTAAATTTAATTTTATATTACATTTTTACCTAAGACTACATTTATTTCTCACGTTTATTAAAGAAAAACTTAGATTTCCTTTTTTATTTTTTTTCAATCAATTTGTACATTCTTTTGATACTAAAAATTAAACATTGGATAAGTACAAAATCAATACTTCTTAATTTTTTAGACTGATTAAATTAACTAAAAACTAATTATAGCTCTAAATGGATTGTAATAAAGTCTCTGTCATATTGCAATCTTTTGGCGTATATTTATAATTTATACGACAGTAGCTAACTGGCCATTTTAATGGTATAATTTATGGTTTTCTCACATAAATATGAATGAGGCGACACATAGAATCTAATTAGTGTCAAATTAAGTCAGCTGTTTTACTAAACAATTCTATTTTATACTAGTAGATCATCCCAGCTTGGCACGGGCTATGAAATAATCTAAGTTGTAAAGAGAAACAAAATATAGCCTGTGTTATTCAGGGATAAATAACATCTAGAATGTTGTAGTACAAACCAAATATTACAAACAAAAACTCGCTGACTATTGAAAATAATCTAAGAGGCAACTGTATTTTTTAATTTAGGCGAATTAATTAAAGTAAATAAATAATATCTGACAATCGAAGCCTTCTTTGAATTGCAAAGAACCAACGACCTAAATTTGGTGTCGATTCCTGTTAAGAAGTTACCTAATGTTTCCGTAAGTTCTTTGGAAAACCAAACCATTAGCAGGTTTCTAAATATCTTAGGATATTTGTATAAAAAGTAATATTTTAATAACAAACATTTTTTTTGGGCTATATTTAATTTTTACACCAAAGACATAGCTTAAGCATAAGCATAAGCTTCAATATATAGAAATACCCATTTAGTACACATTTTATATTATATTTCTCTTACACGTAAAAGTAAACTCTATTGTTACAAAAATAAGACTGAAACTCCATTGTTATACTCGTATTATGAGAAATTTTTTTCTTACGTTAAAAGAAAATAGACTCTTCCTACTATGAACTAAGACTGAATTTACCTTGGCCGCATTTGTTGTTACATCCGTTGCCACGGTAACCAACGGCTTTAAAAGGCCATGAAATCATGATGGCTTGTATAAATCATGCTGACACCAGAATGTTTGTTTGTTCGGCTTTCCTATGCATATTCATGAGGTTTTGTTAACGAAACAGCGTGTCGCTTTGGGAAATTAAAATAACACATTTGTAAAATGAATCGACGCGGTAGCTTATGAAAATACATGCATATTTATACATACGATTTTGTTACAAGATTTGATTGTACCGAATTCAGCCGTCCTATTCAAATCTGAGCGAAGCGACTGCGGACCATTGGTAGAATTTTCATAAAATAAATTCATTTAAAAGATTTATTAATATATAATAACTACCTTAAATTAAAAATATGATGAAAAAAAACTACACAATCATTAGAAAGTAAATTAAAACTAAGTCAGTGTCCGTGGGCACAGAATAATAACTTGTACTTCGTACAGAAGCTTCACTTCGCAATGGTTTTCAAAGAAATATGAACTCAATCTGATAAACAATATGATTTAATTTACCTCGCGGTCCAGTCAATCACGTGATCATTTTGTTGCCTACCAATTTCTTTTCAAAGGAATATGGGCCTTAATTCACTATGCTACGGGTCATAATACGTTGTACATGGTTATACGTAGTACTATTTATTATTCTGTGGTATTGAAAAAGCCACAGACTATGGTTGCTTACTTCGAGAAACTACTTCATATGCCATCTAGCGCGAATAGAATTCCATAGGTATCATCTATAGTATCACCGAAAATATTTTGCGTTGGGCTCTTAGTCTAAGTTCGTAAATGTACGACAAATGAAATGCAACTCGAATGAAACGACTAAAATATCTTTTTTATTGTACTTTTAGGATATTGGAATAGTACGGGGAGAAACGGTTTGTAGTTTGAATTAATTTCATAATGTAATCCAGTCAAAATAGATGTCAGCGTCTTTAGGTAACAAAAAAAAAGTTAAATTTCGATCACGATCCGTATTTAAACAATTAAATACTGCACAGTATTTTTTTGCTTTTTTTTCGTTTTGTGTCCATCTTGCAATTATATAATGAATCAGTCAAATAACACAGAATAATAACTAGTACTTAGCAAATAATAAAGTTGAACGTGCTCGAACATATAGCGCGCACGCGTGTGTTTTCGTTCGCTTGTGGCAGCCTACTAGATTGGCCACTCCGGAGTGGCCGCCGCCCGTAGGTATGTTTTTAACACCTACACGCGGAGTGACACAGGCCTGCCGTGGGTAAGGTGCATAAAATGCTGGCGGCATTACCTCGCTGGATCGCCAAACTTATACGTTGATTAATTCATTATAACATTGAAGTTATAAGCTTTAACGATTCTAAATAATATCATTATATACTAAAATATTTGTTTTAAATTCTTTACCACTTTAAGTAACACATCATTTTTAAATTTTAATACGACAATTAAAAAAACTTTCTAGCCAATTTTTCATAACGTGTTTTGGAAGTCTAATGACTCTAAACTGAAAAACTGTAGCCGTATCATTTACGCTGGATTTTATAGTTTTTTTTTCAAAATACGCTATTACTCCCATAGCGCCTTCAAGAAAATCTAAGATGGCTGCCACTATCAAATGTTTTGGGTAAACTTTTTATTTATATATTTTTCCCGATTTCCTCTTATTAATGAAAATAAACAAAGGTCGTTTGAGTTTGTTTTCACAACCTATCCCCCAAAGCAGACACTGATAGTTATCTTGAGTATGAGTAATTCGATTCTATTAGCACAAGGGGGAAATAATAACGGGCCATGAGAATTTAACTGTATTGTTACAGAATTAAAACTTAACTGCCAGTTATCCTTGCTAATCATCGCGTAATTGCTGTTTTTAACTTTACTTATCTGATGGCAAAGTTATGTGGCTTTTTTCTAAGACACTTTTTTTGTTCGTAATAGAGTATATATTTTGGCGTCGATTTTTGCTTAAAATGGTTTTTAAAATTATCTGCTTATTTTTAAGTTTGATTTTCGTGTATTTTATGAAGTAAATATACTAACTATCTCCATCAAATATGATGTCGAGGATCTGTCGAGAGCTGTCGCAAGTTGAAAATTCTTGACACCAAAGCAAGCAATTTATATAAATTAAAATGTCTACAAAATAAATAGGTAATAGATAAATATATATGTTTGTATATCTAAATATTCAAAATAAGATTTACATTTCAACATTTTTTTTTTTAGCCCTAAAATGGCTGTAAGTTTATTGATATATGACTTATGAACATTAAAGTTAAATATATAAATAATTATATTTTACAGGACTTAAGAGTATTTACAAAGCTTATAAAAAACGATAATTTAGTAAACTAAAAAAAAAGAACAACAAAATAAAAATTAAGACACCCGCCCAAACGTGCCCATCAGGCCTGCCGCATTGCCTCTTTGTATTGCAAGGGAAATTTGTTGCACATTTATTACATATTTTATAGTCAGTATTAAACATCTAAATATATTTTATTTAACAAATAAATGTAACATACCTAATATTATTATTTGGGTTCACATTTTCGTAACAACAAAATCTGTAACACTCAACCGTGAAGAACCAATAAACATAATAAATACATACATACGGTTGGAACCTTCCGTATTATTTTAAAACATATAAACAAAGATTTATGAACTTTTGTTCTGTATTTTATGTTATTGGCAATCAAATATTAAAATACTGACATTAACGTTTGTTTGATTGTAATATAGTGAAATAGCTTGTAGCCTCAGGGTCTGTCTGTTTGAACCTTGATTTAGACATAGACAAAATATTTTTAATATATTTTGTCTATGGTTTAGGTTTGTTTTAAGGCGATAACAATGGCAAAATTTTGATTTTACAGTTTTTTCACTTATAAATCTTAAACGGTCAAAAATAAGATCATCTTATAGGTGGCGATTCAGCGGCACACACGACTAAACTAAATTTAAAGAAGCCCCGTCTCTTTTAATCTTAGGTGGCCAGAAAGAGACGGCACGTTCTGAACCACACACAAAACAAGTAAAATAACGTCAAATATGAAAAATGTAATCGATTTTAGAGCGCACCCAATTATATCAGCTCTAAATCTGACGTGTTTGCCGTGATTTTAGATGTTTTGTCTATGGTTTAGATCGTACCATCTCTTTTTGGTTATAAATATAACGAAAAGAGACAGAGCTTCTTTAAATTTAGTTTAGTCGGGTGTGCCGCTGAATCGACACCAATATTAATATTACTGAGTCACTGACTTATACGGTTGGAACCTTCTTTATACCAGAAAAAGGTTATTCGTAAAGAATTTACCTAAGTCACATTACAAGAATGTAACATCTGTCAAGTCATCGGAAACTGACCTTGTAGTAAAATGTGGCACGTTGTAAATGTTACTTGAGTGCAGATGACGGCAAATATGGTACGGGTCCGTTACTCTAGTAAAGTTTAACATTTTAACTATCTACGTAAACATTACTATATATATACAGCGTGACTATGGAACTAAATGTAATGACGACCTCGTTGGCGTAAAGGTTACCATGCCGGACTGCTATTCAGAAGGTTCCGTGTTCGATTCCCGGCCCGGTCAACATCTTTGTGCTTAACTAAATTTGTTGGCTGTGGGTCTGGGTGTTAAATATTTATCAATATATAAGTATGTATATGTAGTATATCAGTTGTGTTAGCAACCATAACACGAGCTAGAAATGGTTCAGTATGGGGCTAACCAGCCGTGTGTGAATGTGTCCTAATATTTATATTTATTTATTAAAAAAAAAAAACAAAAAAAAACCTGTTTTAAAATTATTTACTTTCAGTCAGCCTGTTTAGATAATAACGGAGCATTTCAGACTGTATACATCTCTCACTCCTTATTTTACACTATACTGCTGGGAATTTGATTTTTAGCAGGGTCCGTAACTACAGGAGTCAATGGCTAAAAACTAATCTCTGGCCCAAGGTAGAACATGCCTAGTCTGGAATTACTGGCTCCAAAGAAGGTTGCCGGAATACACAGTTAGATGCTTGGCAATTTTTTTTTTTTAATTAAGGGATCTAGCCAGGCGAGCACTAGAAAAAAAAACTACTCAAATGTCTTCTTCCTTGCCTTATCCTACTTGGGTAGGGTAGGCACAGCATTTTCTTTTTAATTGAATGAAAAACTAAGACAAGTTCTAATCAACATTTAAAAATTTAAAAAGCTCTTTACGTGGCTAAAGGATTACAACATTCAACATCTTTTTCTCTTCTTTACTTTTTATCCAGGTCAAAGTTCCTATCCATTGAAGGTAGGCATTGTTGGCAATGAACATTTGCCGATTAACACTTCGACTGCCTGAAGTTGGCCAAAATGATGATGATTAGAAAATCATCATCATTTTCAATCCGTTATCTCTAACTCTTTCGTTGCTATTATCTGGATCAAAGTTCCTGACGATGTATTGACATGGATATTAGCCGACTTTTCCTGCCTGTCATTGGCCTTCTAGTTTAGGAAGATCCCTTTGCTTCTTCATCAAAATCAGCTCTATGTTATTGTATTTTTACCGTAAACATACAAATATACACAATTTAAATTCAATCGGATATCAGAAAGTGGATCAAACTTTTACTTGTAAGATGTCGCCCCAACAAATAAACTTACATACTTATGTACATACAAACATTGTTAGTTAAATGAAAAATAACGGGTAATGTTGTGGGTTGAAACTATAGTAAATTTGATATTGTTTGAAGGCACGATAAAACCGGTTACTATGTTACTCAATAGCGCAAGATTTATGATACGTTTCTTTATTTTTTATACATCCTGCTCTCAATGAACTAGTGATGTCATAAAATGTCGATAGACAATAAAAATGTATCAATTTTTTAATTGCTTTGCAGATTTTTATATGCATAAAATTGTTTGTAAAATATTAAGAGAAATAGAACTTCTTATTATTTTGGTAATAAATTGTTTAGATTTCATTTATGTCGATAAAACATAACATAAGATATAGAAACATAATATAATTAGTTAATGTACAAAACCCAACACATAAAAAATATTCTTAATGCTTTACGCAGTAGCAAAAGTCAATCTTTATATTTTCTTAACAGCTTTTATTTGGCGCCCAAAAAGACATAAAAATAAAAACCCTATAAAACGCCATCAATATTTTAAAATCACGCCGATTTGGCAGTTAATACTGGAGTTTCGGAATACCTTCATTAAAAATAAATACACTGTCTTCATGATACAGCTAAAAACCTGATTAAGGACCTCCATTTTGCAAAAGATATGAGATCAACATTTAAAACACCATACTATAATGTTTTTAAAATAAAAAAAAAGTTTATTTCTGGTTTTAGTTAATATCACAAGTTCATGGAGACAATTTCTTTTTCTTGACTTTCGGTAAGATAAAGAAAATAATTAAACTTTCTTCATTTTATATAAACAACGCCGGTTGGTTGAAGTTATTTTTAATTGTAAAGCTTTTAACAAATTTTAACGTTTTTATTTTATCTCTAGAAGAATAATCTTATTTTCCTCAACAAAATATTATGAAATGCAGCTATTTAATTAGTGACTTAATTAAGGTCATTTACTCCTATTACATATCGTGATCGATTTTGATGACTTCGCAAATTTTGTTGATATTAATGATCTTATTTAATAGTGTAAATTGGATGCATTGTTTCCTCCAACACATTTAAATAAGTATATTTTAAAAACTATTCTTGTTGTAACCCATGCTCAATAAATTATTTACTTAAATGTTTTCTACGCATCGATAAATTTTATCGACAAAAGTATTAGCATACTTAGTTTCACATCACTGCTGTAGCGAATGTGTAACGTTTCAATCAGATATTGAGTTGCTTTAATTAGATTGCCACCGTTACTTGCGATCGAATCCAATTATGCTACAAGGAAGGCAAACGCATCCTGCCTATGTGAAACTTGAACACTTAGAAAACTCACGAGAATAAAGAAAACATTTAAAAGTTCGCCTCCTTTTACTCACACTCATTGGTTTGTAATAATAATTGTTCTTTCTTTCAGATAACTAAAATCCATATAATCATCCTGTCCTATTTCCTACTAATCCTATCTCACTCGTGCTTATTATATAATAAATGCGAAAGTATGTGTGTAAGTGTGTATGTTTGTTACTTCTTCACGCTAAAATGGCACAATCGATTTTTACGAAAAAAGATTTTTACCAAGCCGGACTACCGAACAGAGGGTTTCGGGTTCGCGGCACGGCCAAAATCTTTTTTATTAATTAAATTTGGTGGCTGTTGGTCTGGCAGCTGTGTTAGTAACCATAATACAAACTAGAAATTGTTTAGTATGGACCTTACCAGCTGTGTGCGAAATGTGTCCTAAATATTTATAAAGATTATATTTATTTATTCCTCATACAATTTGAAACGATCATTTGAAGAAAAGCAGGAGAATTTCTTGTAATCAATTAGAAAGCAATACATTTCAAATTAGCTCGGAACCATGTGTCCAATGGAAACCACGGTTAACAATTTATTACACTCGACTAGAAATTAAATCAAACTTGTGATACTTAGATGTCAGTTGTCATGTACGGATAAAATAAATCTCTTAAGGCTCTGTTGTACCGATTTCAGACGCGCCATCAGCGAACTAGAATAAATGGAATAGTAACTTTGCCGATAAAATGGTTCCACCGTCCACTCGTAAAATACCGCGGTGGGCGGAGAAAACAGCTACACGTGCGGCTAGCGATGGCGTGACCTTGATGCGACCAATTGCGTGCGAGCTTTGTGTGTGTGTGTTTCGTTGGGGTAGCAGTATAATTGTGTGCGTAGATGGATTCAAATTCTAAGCTGCAATTGTATGTAGTTGCTCTTCCGTTTATTCTAGTTCGCTGCGCGCCAAAGCAAACCGCCTGGCAGCTGTAGAATAAATTCTGCCGAAATAAATTCATATAAAATCCACATTAGAATCTACTCAACCATTATAATGAATTAAGCTCTAGCAATTCTAGATAATAATTCAGTTAAATTCTGGATAATATCATGCCTTCAAAGAATTAAATTAGCTTAATTCCTTTTTAAATTTCAGATTCCTTCCTTTTTACTTTTCAAATTTTATTTTTTTAAATTAACTATAGAGCTAATTTTACGAAAGCATATTTTATGACTCTAACTATTCTTAATCGTATTAAAAACAAACAACAGCCTTATAATTTAAGCAGGAGTTTTAGTTCTTTTTTTTTAATAATATGCTAATTTGCTCCCATATCACCTTAATTAAGTGAAATGCTCCCTTTGGATCATGGCTACATACACATGCCATCTTAACGATTTCTATCGAATGATGTGTGTGGTAGAAATTACTAGGACAAGGCTCTTGTACTTATAAGTCTTTTTCTTACATAGTATTTTAGAAAAAAAGGCATCAGTAAAAAGCGAAATGTCACCCTAAAATACACATATTTTTAAATGTGTACACTAAAATCAGCCGTGCTTTGCACGTGCTTTTAGTATAGTGTGATAAAAATGCAGTATTTTGCTTATTACATTTAAAAAAAGTCCCCTTTTATTAAACTATGTACTTAAATGTGCATAATTGCACAACGAAATTCAATTTTTATTGAATAACTCGTAGTAACTGTTCAATAGCTTGCAAATAATTAAAAATATATATCTACCTACCTTTGGCCAAAAAGTGAAAAATAGAAAGCATCTTATCTATGATACTTAAGGTACAACTATATCCCTAAGATGGTCTAGACTGAACAAATTTAATTTTACGCCCGACAAAAATTGGAAAACGTATTTAAAATTTTAATTACAATTAGCAACAAACAATTGTTTTCGAAATGGATTTATAAATGGCGGAGTTACATTACGGAGGATAAATGTAAATAACCGACCAATAGCGAACCAGAGTCGCAAACAAAGTGTTCTGTACCATTATTGTTACAAAAACGGCATTGTTTTGTATGGGAGCCAAACAAATTTATATTTTATGAGAAAAATCATATTGTTTTAGTTAAACTTTTCAGCCTGGTGACAGATGGACAGACAGATTAATAGCAACGTATTAGTAATAGTGAGTTCTTTTCGCTACGGAACCCTAAAACAAGTCTAAAACAGACCTTAGGGTAAAATCAGACAGAATTTTGAAACTATAAAATTATCTTCTTCATCTTTTCTCACTATGTGGGGTCGGCACAGCCCGTTTTTTGCTTCTACACTCTTCTGTCAGCCGTCATAAAAAAATCTATTATTGTTTATTTCCCAAAGGTTTAGGGTACTTTTACTATACCGACGTCATTTCAAACAGACTTTTTTACAGAAGAGAACAAGTTTATCTACCGCACGTTCTTACAATTCTTCGCATAAAGATGCATGCTATTTCCACATTATTAATTGACATTAAAGAGGCTCAATTATTCTCTAATTAGCAGTAAATAGCACTGAGTACTAAGTAATTGGCTTTCATTGATACGTGCCTCAACCTTCCTTGGACTTGTAATATGTATATAGCTATATTTAGGTTGTTAGTATAGACTACACTTAGACTGCCTACCCATAAGACCTATTCGACAAACATAAATAGTTACCTTAAAATTACAGATTATATTAACCAAATTTATCCAGAAAAAAAAATATGTCCTATGGCAAAACATTATTTGCAGGATGTGGCAGCTTATGGTCATACGCACAAATAAACTTTTTTTTTCTATTTTTACTCGTTATTCGATCGACAGGGTGCTTAACCAGACAAGTTAGTGACAATTTGCCCTAAGGTGGAACACGTCCATAATATAATAATGAAAATAAAAAAAAACATGGTTTGTTGAGTCTTATTCTTGACTTAATTAATCGAATATTAAAGATTTTCTCATTTTATTTCAAACACATTTTATTTTTATAGAAAAAATAGCTTACCCGGCAAACGTTGTTTTTGTGCCTGAAAATAGATAGTTGCCGAATCTCAGACCTACTGAATACGCATATAAGATTTGGTAAAAATCGGTCGAGCTGTTTCGGAGGAGTACGGTAACTAACATATAAGATTTCATTATAAATCTTACGATATATGTAAATGAAACAAAAATACTATGCAACAATTTTGAATTAATTTACGTAAATATAAAGTAAATAATCTAAGTTTCGCACATAAAAGCAATATTTGCTACCTACCTGGATCGAACATTATATGAGTTCGATACAGGTTTTATTTTAAAGCAACAAAGTTGAATTCCTTTTTATATTTTATGAGATTAGAGGAAGTTTCAGTGCAATTTATAGTACAATTTATAAGGGTTCAGAGCCGTGTTAGGATTTTTTTCTTTATTTATTTTCAAAATCATTTAAAGGAAAGATGAGGCAATAAAATGATTATTTCTTTCAATACAAAGGTCCTTTACTTATTTCATTACTATTGCTTCGTTGATTCTACTTATTAGGTACTTACGTAGGTAAACATAAGAAACCGTCATAATGTCTGTTATGTATTATTTCTGTACTTAATTTGGTAGACAGCCGCTGAAATGGTTTTCCGAAAACTAATAAATTTAATCCTAATCTCACAATCTATATCTATTTGCCATAATTCTCATAACTAGAATATTTTAAATCTGAACTATGGCAATTTAGGATAAAATGATTTTGTCTTTATTTTTAGTAATTTCGGGTCTACCTTTGTAACAAATATAATCTACATCGTTTCAGTATTTTGGTAATTATCATATTGAATTAAAATAATATAATCATATTATTTTGTCACAAAAAACAACTGAATCATACTAATCCTTACCTTCGTCGGTATCGCATTCAGCGGGGAAACATTTTCGTTTGCTCTCGTTAGAGTAATCTGTGGACAAAATAAAAAATAATTTCAACACAATCTCTTGAATTTGTTAGTTCTTATATGTATTATTTTAATGAATAAAAAAAACTGGTAATAAGCAGAGTTCAGGGTCGGAGTAATTGAATTGGGCCAACATGAAGCTTACCCTCAGGCCAACGATTGCTTTGTCTTGCCATTTCTTATCATAACATCCGTTCAAGAGCAAGTAAAACTTGCACACAAAATGGTACGGAACCTCCGTACCGTTTATTTATAAGTAATCACAAACAAATCTTTTGTTCAATTGGAGCCGTAGAAGTATATGTTAATTTTATTATGTTTCTTTTTTTAACCGACTTCAAAAAAGGAGAAGTATTAAATGCGACAGTATGTTTTTTTATGAATGTTCACCGATTTCTCAGCCATTGATGTTATAGCGGCAACAGAAGAAATACATCACATGTAATATCATAAATATACAGAATTGAGCTTGGTGAGAGAAATAAAAAATGACATCTGAATTTTTTTTATTTCCACCTCATATATAATCTTTAGGTGCAGTAGACTAAAACTGAATTTGTTGACGGATATAACCAGACTAACAACAAGATAAACTCAGTATCTGTTATGTCACATTTCATTAAGCATAATACAGATACGGATAATACTTATCAAATACGAATACTAAGTATCAGCTCTTGATAACAGGTATTTTATTAGATACAACCACACATGAATGAGTCTTGAGACCTTGCCACCTGGCCTGGCTACCGTTCACTTAGATCATATTGATAAATAAAATCGTATAATACTTGTGGTCTAGTTATTTAAGATAATGAACGATTTATTGAATACTTATGTAGGTCAAGATAAAGTTTTATTAAGGTGATATAGGTGTATTAAAAAATGCGTAAACGATAGAGCTGTGATTATTTCAGATTTATTCTGCTTGTTTTAGTGTCAAGAAACTTATGAGTTCCACAACACTATAACGTTAAATTAGCTGGATAGTTTAATTTTATGAAAAAAGAGAATTTTAAAAATTAAAAAATGTTGTGTTTTTAAAAGTTGTAAAGGAATTAAAATAAATATTGATTTTTTATTATCTAGACTTCTTAGAACTAGAATTTATTTTGTGAAATACCTACTAGTACTGTAGGCGCTAAGCTCATATATACATTGCACGTCTGGACTTAGTCTATCTACTATAGCCTACATGGACATTGATAGTCATTACTCAGTTTTGTAGTAAGTTTCACGTTTAAAAAATGCTAGCGGATATCCAAAAATATTATTGCTGGTTTTTTTTTTATTTTTAGTTCAATTGTTTTTACCGAGATATATTTTAAGTATTTCACTTTATACATCCATTTTTAAATTGAATTCACTTTAGCAAGATTTCTATTTTGTTGTTTGCGTGCTCCTAGGATTAATCTACACTGGCTTGTACCCAATGTAAATGTTATGTTAATATAGATATATTGAAATTGAAAATTGACTATAGCCAGGTGAATAACTCGCGTGAATTTCCTCAATAGCATCGCCATACTTTTCCAAGTAAGGATTTAGCCTACATACTACGGAAAAGTCATAACTAATTCAAAGGTACCGCTAGCAGAAAAAAATATGTACGAATTTTTAATTCGTTAAATTAAATTATTTATAAACTCGTGTTCGGATTACGAACATAATTTTTTGCGAAAACCAGTAATTAATTAAAATATTTTACTTTAACTCCATTTTGAAACCCAGTTTGTAATGAAATTTACCTTAATTGTATCTGCAATCCGATATACGAGTACCAATGAGCTAAGTGGCCATACTCTAGTGTCGAGAGTTTTAAAGGCCGCCAGAAGGCCTCTGACAAGGCTTTATGACTGCTTGTTACTAAGACTAACAGCCGGGAATTTAACGTGTCATCCGACCCACGGTAGCGCCCAGATGAAAATGCCACTTTAAAACGACGGTCTTATGCATGGTCACCCATCCAAAGAAATATTCATTAAAGGATAGACCTTCAGATATTAATTTGGATACGGATAAAGGCATAAGATATTTTTTTTAGATTAGACTTAGTTAGACTCACTTAGACTTACTTTACTTGACCCAATAGTTTTCAAATTAATTTATAATTAGCAAATAAATTAGTATTTAGTAATTAATTTAATTAGATATACGTTATTGTACTGAATAACGTCAGATATGTAGTTCAGACTTAAATTTGTATTTTGAGCATTAATCAAGAAAATCAATTTAGTCATAATAAATTGTATGTCTTTCTATAAATAAGTACGAGTACGTAAAATAAATATCTATTAATAAAACAACTTTGGTTTATTCATTCGTGTAGACTGTAGTGTGACGTGTTAATATTATGTATAATACCTACACCTATTTTTTTATGCTTTTGCCACCACTACATTTAACCAACGTATGCAACTAGTGCAATCTATGAGTTTAAACAGCTGCAATAGCAATTTCAGACTTTTTTCTCGATTAAAACTAATTAATATCGATGACGAAAGTTTAACGTTAAATAGGAACGATAATAATCGAGTCGGCGACACGCTCGCTCGGCGATTATATCGATAAATGATCGAGTCGCAATCGGTTGCGATAGTATTTAATGATTTATGGGTTAATAGGCATGGATAAACTTTTAAAAGGCTTCCAAGCCGAGTTTCTGGTCTGTGAAAGAATCGGAGCTAAAACGAAGGTATGTAAAGTCTTGTTGTGTCTTAATTCTCATCATCAATCTTGGAGTTAGAACGAAGGTTTTACTACAAACCTTGTTATGTCATGTCATCATCATCATTGCCTACTGCTGACCAAGACAAGACAACAGATTTAAAAATAAATTTGTATAAAACGAATTGACGACCTCGTTGGCGTAATGGTTACCTTACCGGACTGCCAAATAGAGGGTACCGGGTTCGATTCCCGGCACGGTGAACATCTTTGTAATGAAATTAATTTTAAGGCTGTCGGTCTGGGTATTAAACATGTATGTATCGATATAAAGAATTTATGTATGTATATGTAGTACGTATGTATATCCGATTAGTTAGCAACCATAATTACCAATACCTAGAAATGGTTAAGTATGGGGCTAACCAGCCGTGTGTCTTAATATTTATGTATTTAATTTGTCCCACTAACCTTACAAATGTATGGCATAAAGTACACAAACAATCATATACAAATCTATGGATCATTTTCGTTTTGACGGTAAGTTTTTTCTTTGATGATTTCTATTAGTTTAAAATGAAAATGTAATTGTCCAGTATTTTTGAAGCCTATTGTTACAAACAAAGAAAAACATTATTATTCCATTATTCAAATTTATTTTAAAAAAAGAAAAATAGTGCTATTTGTTTTTGAATAATAATCACAGCTATTAATTAAAAGGCTTATCATCAGATTATGCACGGCTTACCTAAACGACAGTTTAGCATTCGTAACAGTCGACCGGTTTTAATTGATCTTTCATCATAAATATTATAATGAACGTGGGAGGTCCGCTTATATTGGACATTTTAAATTATTTAGCTGTTTCAGGTCAAAGATTAAAGATATTAGGCCATAATGATAGAGGCGACAAAACGGTAAGACTGATTAATAGACCGATCACAATCTAGTTCTGGCCAACATTTTTAGCCGATTGCAAAATATATATATTTTTTTGGGGTTTGAATTTTTGGGGTTTGAATTAGTGCATCTCTTTTTCTTTCCTCAAGAGAATTTTTTTTACATTTACAAACCAAATAAAATATTTTCCAAAGAATTTGAACAAAATACCGGAGATTGCACCGGCAATATTATAAAGCGGGGACAGGATACTGATTCGAATTAACATTTCATACCGGTGACCATTCATCAGTATGTTTGTATGTTACTCCTTAAAAGTCCTCCATAACTCAATAATGTATGTCCAGAGTATATTTTATTTTAAGAACTTTCACATAAATATATCAAATCCACTAAGTTGACCCTATTTTATGACCGTCAGGAATGCAAGATGTTAGAAAAAATATTTACAACAATGTCAGTAAGAAAACTGATTAATTAAAACATACATTTTAAGATACATTTGGCAAATATAATATATGCGACATAATACTTGCGACAAAAATGTTTCTTTGTTTTTCAAATTGGATAGTTGCCGATGGGTGATTAAATTTGGCAAGTTTCGTATCATATTTTATTGTTTACGGAAATGGAAAATTAAGAATTTAATAGAATTTATAATTGATAATTAAATTCAGAAGAATCAAATCTATATGATAAAACAAAATAATTTAGATTTTAACACGTTTTCTATACACGTACACAAGCTTTAACAAGGCTAGTAATAATTCAATAACCATTTTATTTACAATACAAAGAATTACACAAAAACACTATAAAAATAAAAACTTACTGTTACCTAACCATAGTAAAAGTTTAACGACACCCGAAATAAGTATCTGCTTACCAAACACTAAAGGTATAATAATTTTCTACATCAATAGAAAACGTTCAATTAAAGAAGAGACGTAGATACATTTTTACTATTGCGCTGGACGAAGTTATCAGCATTTTGTCAGTTCCCACGACCATTCTCTTGTTAAACAAAGTAAGGTGTAAAGGTGTAAATCAAAAAGTAGTAAAAAGCACGCGTGACCCAAATAAAAATAAGAATATTTCTGAACGTGTTTACGTTTTGTTGTAATCGTAAAAGTATCAGTGCTACAACATTACGTGTCTAATAAAAAAAATGTTAGATATAGAGAAATGGAAGCTCTAACACATACCTGCATTGATTTCGAAATTCAACTCTAGTTGAAATTTGAAATTAGAACTCCAAAAAGAATAGCAATTGCTATTCTTTTGGAACTTGGAACGGATAAAAAATATTTTGTTCGAAGTTTGAATAGTCATGTATTCTATGTATTTTTTTTTATCGCTGTTAACCTAACTATGATTGCCTTAGGCGATAATATACAACCTCCTTCCCTTTTTTCGTAATTTTGTTTTGTTTATGGTGTGCAATAAAGTTGTATATTTTTTATTGTATTGTGTTGTATGTTTTTTTATTGATGTTATATATTTTTTTAGAATATAAACTACAGTAGGCTATGATGTCGAGAATTATCGAGCCACCCAAAGACTTGGCTTAAACTACTACTACTCACAACAAGGACCTACAATTGAATGTGTCTTCCGTCCTAGGTAATGCCAAGATAAAAAAAAACCTATTTACAATGACAGTCTTAAGCATGGTCACCCATCCAAAGACTGTTCACAATTACCGTTGCTTAACTTTTATGGTCGCGAGATTGTTGTAAAAAATAAGCTTTCATAATTAGTATTTCCGACCTTTTTGGTTTTCCCATGTAAGATTGATCTTTCAATAAAATCACACTCCTTAAGGTCCACTTTGATCGAAGCGTTTAAATCAATTTCGGGTTTATTTAAGGTCCAATTTGATCGTAGCGTTCAAATCAATATCGGGATGTTTAGGTGTTTCCTGAAAGAACCCGGAGTTCCCCGTTGATCAAAAAGGCAGGTCACCGGGGAGGTTTTAGTGGAAACAAATCCCACATAATATGGCTACGCCCCATTATTGTAAGTATTTTTGACGATTTCCAGATTTTCCGTCGTTAGTAAAAAAAGGCCCTGCTGCTTTTGATGGCAAGAAATTAAATATAACATAATACGTATGTTGCGTGGACTTCGTAAACAACTGTGATATTTTTGCCTAATAAAGGTAAAAAGCAGAACGTAACCCCCTTTCTCGCTTGGACCACTGCGCGGTGCGGACGTGCGTACGGTGTTCGTGACAACTATTATTTCATTGAGATCGAAAGGGAATATAACTCGATTCTGGTACTTGGCTGCTATCGCGTACACTGAGAAAGATGAAGAATAATACGTCAGCTGCTCCCGCACCAGCCCCGGCAGGCACTGGTACTGCTCGCGATAGACGAGCGGTCGCTGGTACTACGGGTGGAACCACACTGCCGGGTTCCGCGTCGCTTACCCACTATGCCTCGGATCCAAACATTGCTGCTTCAAGTAAATCAGTACAATCAGCGCGATTAGCTAAACGCAAATATGAGGAGATTACGCATGAGCATATCCAAAGTTTGTTTGAAACACAAGACAACAAACAGGAGGAGAGATTTAATACCTTGTTAAAAACCATGGAGGCTGGAATTCGCTCTAATACTGAACAAAATGAAGTAATTGCTAAATCAGTAGAACTTTTGGCCATTAAATATGATGAGGTATTAATAAGAGTTGGGAAATTGGAAGAAGAAAAGGCTGAGCGTAACAAATATATTAAGTCACTCGAAGCGCAAATTGAAGCAATGCAAAGAAGCCACCAAAGTTCTTGTATTGAAATACGCAATATCCCTCCAAAACACGGCGAAACTAAGGGGGACCTTGTTAAAATGGTAACCGATGTGTCGGAAATTATAAAAGTTCCAATTAAGGAATCGCAAATCCGGGATATATACCGAATCAATTCGAGAAATGATAATTTCAAGCCAATCATCGTGGATCTGCAAAGCGTGCTTGTCAGGGATCAGATGGTAAGCTCCGCCAAATCTTTCAACAAACAAAATATTAATAACAGATTGAGCACACACCACCTGAAAATCGATGGCACGCGACAGCACATATATATTGCCGAAGGACTAACATACCAAACGAAAAAACTATTCTATTATGCCCGGGAATTTGCTAAATTGAATGACTACAGGTTTTGTTGGGCTTCCCGTGGCTACATTTATATTCGTCGTTCAGAAGGCTCTACTGCAATCAAAATCAAGGAAGCTGCAGATTTGGATAAACTACTCGCAAAACAATGACTCGGTATTGTAAGCTGGCCTATTATCTGTTCTGGTATTGCTAATAGTGTAAAAACTATGTTGGATCAACTTATAACTAAAATGACTGTGGAGGTATGTTATACTTATGTTCTAATGCTAATACCTAAAGCCTATACTAATTATTTACTATTATTTTGTCTATCAAAAATTCGCCTAATTCATTTTATCGCCACAAGCTACACATACTATCTGCTATTCGATTCTCTTACATTAAATTATCAGCCAAATAATCTGAATCTTACAAAACTGTTAAACATTTTTGACATTACTCATACTATGAGCCAAACTTACAATCTTGATATTAGCTGCCAGCCTTTTCAATATGTTAAGCTACATGTCAGAACCTATAGCTATAACAATGTGCCTATTCATAATTCTCTTTACACCCAATATAAATACTATTATACGAGTATTTTTACAAATGAACGTGCTCTATATATCTTTAGAAACTCAGCAACTTGCACTATATTATTTGATGTTATGCGCCACAGACCGGTTCACCTTTACTTTTATAATACCACTTATGGATAAGGGATTTATTAGTGATTTTGTTTTCACAGAAGTTGACGAAGTAGGCAAGTCTGATTGTACTATGGTAACTGACCCAAACTCTTGTATACAACTTAAGCGTTATTTAAAACCTCATTGCAATAGTTCATTAAATATTTTGTCTGTTAACATTCGTAGCATTAATTGCAATTTTGACAAGTTCGTGGCATTTTCATCTACGCTTAGTTTCAGCTTGGACATTATTATAATGACTGAATGCAGAACCAGTATAAATAATCCCCCACCTTCACTAGATAACTACAACATGTCGTACACTGAACAGAAATTAAACCAGAACGATGGTGTAGTTGTGTATGTACGTGAAGAGATAAATGCCCAGTTTACTGAATTGACTATATCCGAAGGAAACTGCCTCCTTGTTACGATAGGTAATCAGTATGGAATAATATGTATTTATCGACCTTCTGGGTTTAGAAATCAGTCTAACTTCGTTAATTCACTGGAACATGTCCTGCAAAGTGTAAAAGCTGAAAATGTTATACTGGCTGGTGATTTAAATTTAGATATACTACCTGATCACGATATTAGTAAAGCTGATAGCTATTTGAATTTAATGGCAATGTATGATTTCAAGCAAGGCATTAATAAACCTACAAGAGTAGATCCTCAGCATGGTACTTCCACTTGTCTGGACCATATAATGATAAAAACATCCTTTGCTTGGTCCACTTTTGTTTTTGAAGAACCTCTTACAGATCACTCTGCCACTTTACTTTTCATTGACACCGCTAAAGCTGTATTTAAACAGACTATGCATTGTAAGGTTCAAATCAACTATGAATCATTGAGAAACGAGCTAAAAAATGAAACATGGTCGTCTATATATCAGGAAAGGGACATTAATACTGCAACAGAATTATTTTTAAATAGTTTCCTAGGCTATATAAATGCACATACCGTTATTACCCGTACCTCAAGAAAAAATCATCCTATCAAGCCTTGGATCACAACTAGCATTGTACGATCGTTGAGAAAAAGGGACAAAATGCACGCTGAGTCTAAAAATAATCCTCTTAACAATGAACTAAAACAACGCTACGTCGCATACAGAAATCATTGTAATTTTCTTATTAAATCACTAAAAATACAATATTATCAGTCCAAGCTAGAGAAATATAATGGTGATATTAAAGAAACGTGGAAAACTATTAAAGATGTCTGTAATTTTAAGTCAAATAAAAATACTGCATCTGACCTACTTAATACTAAAACTAACCCTAAGGAGTCTCTCAATCTAGTAAATAATTATTTTACTACTATTGGCAGGGATTTGGCTAACGTGATTCTTAATAAAACTTCAACAACCGAAGATCGTCTTGTTCAAAACACTAAAACTGAAAGTCTCTGCTCTAACTCAAATTCTATGTCAATATTTTTAACTGATATATCTGAAATAAGCGCCATTATAAACGGACTGAGAAATAGTAGTGCGCCCGGTTGGGACAATATTACCAGTACCACCTTTAAACAAACCTTGTCATATATTGTTAATCCCATTTCCTACTTGTGCAACCTTAGTTTTAGTAGTGGTTGTTTTCCAAATATATGTAAAAATACAATAGTATGCCCCATTTTCAAAGCCGGAGATAAAACTGATCCGTCCAACTACCGTCCAATTTCACTACTTTCAATATTGACAAAGATACTTGAAAAGGCTATGAATAAGAGATTGTTAAATTACTTAGAAGTGCATCAAAAGCTTAATTCTCACCAGTATGGGTTTAGGTCAAAGAGATCTACAGAGGATGCTGTTCTACAATTAACGTCATATATAAAGGATCATGTTGACAAAGGGGAGAAGTGTATCGGAGTATTTTTAGACTTGCAGAAGGCTTTCGACACAGTATCTATTCCAATACTTTTAACGAGGTTAGAGAGAGCTGGCATACGCGGAGTAGCTCTAAGCTGGTTCACGAGTTATCTTGCTAACAGACCCCAACGTATCAAAGTCGGTGATGCATTTAGTGACACTAAATTTAACAGTTTTGGCGTCCCGCAAGGTAGCACGCTGGGTCCATCCCTTTTTCTGATATATATCAATCCTCTCTGTGAAACCAGTTTAGAGAATATGAAGCTTTTGATGTTCGCTGATGACACAGTTTTATTTTTTCATGCAAAAACATGGCAAGCTGTCACTTCAGTAGCAGAAAAAGGGCTCGCTATGGTTACATCCTGGCTAGAGGACAATCTTCTCTCTCTTAATACCTCTAAGACTAAATATATTTGTTTCTCCAAGACAGTAAAATCTAGTCCTAGTCCCAATCATCATCTTACAATTCACACTTATCCTTGTAATCGCCAAATTATCCTATACCCTAATACAACTTGCAATTGCACTTTTTTGTCTCGTGTACCCCACATTAAATATCTTGGAATAACTGTAGACCAGCATCTCAACTGGGATACTCATATTAAGTTATTGACGACACGTGTTCGGAAATTAATATACGTTTTTAAGAATTTACGAACTGTTGCCAGTTTACCTTTACTTCGTCAAATTTATAAAGCTCTCTGTGAATGCTTAATTAGTTACTGTATTTGTGTTTGGGGCAATGCAGCAAAAACTTTCATGATATCTCTTGAGCGAGCACAGCGAGCTGTACTTAAAGTAATGATGCATCTACCTTTTCGAACTCCCACTGTTCAAGTTTATGAAAAGTCTGAAGTACTTTCTGTTAGAAAACTATTTATTTTACAAACTCTCAAACGCTATCATCAACGTAAAGTTCCTTTGTTTATTTCGACTCTTAACATACGTACCAATCGATTTCCGATCCCTAGAACCAGTTGCGTTATAGCTGAGCGACACTTTGAATCTGTGGCCCCACTCTTGTACAATAAACTAAATAGAAAACACCAAACTAAAGATATGACTTGTAATAAATTTAAGAAAACTGTACTTACCTGGCTTCATGATGATGATTTAGATTATGATGGCACGGAGAGTCTAATTGAACCAAATAGGAAAAAGAACTGATACATGCACCATATCAAGAAATAGGTAGCGCTTTATTTATATTTAATATCCAATTTTCTATGTTTTCCATATGTTTTCCATTTTTTTTCACGTTTGATTATTCTTATTTTCAGTATGTTAACGTATATAGCAACTAGTATAATTTGTATACCTTACCCTTTTCCCTTTTTTATGTTAATATATTATATTAGCTTAAAGACACATAAATTTTATAAATTTCATATTTTGCTAAATATTTATAGGAGACTTTAAATATTTTGAACATGTGAAATTGTGTAAGTGTTTTTAATGTAAAATAACCTATGTAAATATATTATAAATTGTGTATTTAAATTGTAGTAGATACAATAAAGAAACAGAATTTAATTATTTCATTAGAAAATTAATCATAACAAATAGTAAATAATTATCTATGTTCACTATGTACATTACAACACAAATAATCATTGGGCGCTGCCTGGCGCAATCCGGTTCCGCCCTTATGTCACTCGACAACAGTGCAAATTACTGACTGTGAGCGAAATGGCAAACCGGTTTCGTGTAAGCACGCCTTCCGCTCCCCGCACCGCGGCTAGCGCCGGCGTACGCGCAGCGCCTGCTTGCTTGTTGTGTTAATATTATGCATAGTTTATAGTTTGTTAAATGTTTAGTATTATACATATGTTTAAAACTTATTTTTGGCTTGTATTTTGAATTAATTGTATAGTTTTGTATTGGTATATTGTATAGTATTGAGTTTTATATATAGTTTATTATATTTTGTATGGCTAGGTTATAAGTATTATCAATAATATGTTTGTAAAATTGAGAAGGCACTGGCTTCTGTAACACAGTGCACACTAGCACAGAAGCCAGGGCTACCTTTTAAAATGTTACTGTAAATTTGTTTACTTGAATAAATAAATGTTTGTTTGTTGTTGTTTGTTGTAACCTTTTGTAATTGAATGCAGGATCGACCCTTCCTTTCAACTAGAACGACGACCCTTAAAGGGTGTCGCGTCATCGTTGAATTATGTACTCGTAAAATTAGGGCTGGCAAAAGTTTAACATATGTACGGCACCTATAAAATGGAACTGAGACATATCTTAATATATATAAATCTCGTGTCACAATGTTTGTCCTTAATGGACTCCGATTATAATAAAATTCGCACACCATGTGCAGTTCGATCCAACTTGAGAGATAGGATAGCTTAAATCTCAAATTATAATTTGACTTATTATTTTTTATTTTTTATTAGTTTAAACCTCAAATTATCATTAAAATTGCGACTATAGTCGCAATTTTAATTTATTGCTAATTATTGTCTGTTATTATTTGACAGTCACAATTATCGGTTAACTCCAAATGATTCTAACAGATGTCGATACCTTTCGACTGGGTTAAGTAAGAAATCAATAGATGGCACTGCTATAATAAATCTACGAACGTGTCATATAAGCTACACTATCTATTTTTCATACCCCTAAGTGAGGCAAAACAACATTTACCGAGTCAGCTAGTTGTTGTAATAAATTACACTTCTCCTTCGTGGTAAGAGCAAACTGTCGAGAGTTTTTCAAGCAATCCGAAGGCCTCTGACTTGGCTTAACGACTGCTTGCACTAAGACTAACAGCCGGGACCTTCAATTTAACGTATCATCCGACTCACGGTAGCGCCCAGATGAAAATACGCCATCTGTATGTCATGGATTCGTCGATTTATTTTATACCACGACTAATCGCAGTAATGAAGTTCTACCTTAATAATACAGATAGGTGAGGCACCAAACAAAACGACTCGTGCGCTAAGCATATTTATACTACAAGTAATGTACATACGTGATGTTTGTATAATAACTAGAGGGAGGCAGTGGCATGCGTTCTGTAGAACTGCGTGCTTAAATTGTTTACTTTAAACTTAACGGAGAAGATTTTATGATCATTTTAACTATGCAGCATATAATGATATCTTTAAGAAAATATATTAATCTAGATTTTTTTATTTTAAGAGTGTTTTATTGTTAAGCAAATATGTATGAGAATTTAGAGATTTTCTTTTATCTTTAATCAATTAAAATGTAAATAAAACTTCATATTAAATGACTAGGTAGTTAGTTCATTTATAAAAAGGTTTAAATTAAAATGTGATCGCGTCTCGCATTGATACAACCTTTTAAAAACCTTGTAAGTTCAAAGTATCATAATTAATTTGTATGAAAACAGAAAAAAATACAAACTTTTAAATAAAAACCTAATTAACTTACCGTAGTCCATTTGAATCCACTGTAAGCTTTCTGCAAAAATCAATAAACTTCGGTCACAAGGTTGCCAACGTAACAAAATAACCTGCAGACGTAACATGGCAGCGGCTTAAATTATTATATACCGTAAACGAGACAACCACCAATAAACTATATGGTCGTGTCATGTTTGCGGGGAATAAAATTAAACAGAAGCCGCGTCCACGTAAGTGCTATAATAAGGGTAGTTGAGACTAGTAAATTAATATTTGAATTGAGAAGTAAGCACAAACTGTAATACTCGTTAACTATAGTCAGTACAAGAAGCTAAAGCTATATTATTTGAAGCTACCAAGATGCTCAATGCTTGTCAGGTATAAGAGAAACCAGAGACATGGAGGCGTTGAAAATCCTTGATTATGTAAATTATACTGAAATCTTCTCAGGTTACCTTATATCATGCGAGATAATGAAAAATAGCATTTGATTACCTTTATTGTACACATTACAGAAGGTATATGACCAGCAAACGGCGTAATCACATGAATCAGTGGCAAAAGTAAAAAGCTTGCCTGTTCTGTAAGGCTCTAGAAGAGGCGGCCATAACACATCGATAAGTGCTTGGCGACAGATTATCCAACTTGAGGGTAGTCGCCAACCAGACGAGCACAAGACAAAATAAATGTCTACAAGCTCCTATAGAAGCCCATCGATATAGCCAAAACTGATAGATAGATAGAACAAAAAAGAAAAACAGCCCTCAACCAAACTACGCTAATGCAGCTAAACTTAAACACTTTCCAGAAAAATCGATACCACACCCGCAACGAGTACATCCATTTCAAAACGAAAACCTCACGCAACGACGAGAAATCAAAACGACTGTGGTACTTACAGGGTGGCTTGAAGGAGATGAGAGTCCCTGAAGACTGGCGCATTTTGAGGATATTGACAGGTGTAGTCACGACTGTAGACTTGGTAGGAATGAGTCGTGGGGCTTCACCAGGGGCTCGAACATCCCACGAGGCGGTCCCACCACCACCAGTGGGGCTGCACCACGCATGCGCTGGCCCGGGTGGGGCCATATCGATCCCTCGTGCCCCAGCGATGGCCCGATAAGGGCACTATTCACAGGTAGACAAATTGCCATGGGGAGGCGATTCCACTGAAGGTATTAATTATGTAGCGAACGGAATGATTGATAGAAAACCTCCTGATCGAACCGGGAATGACTTTTGGAAAGCTTTTGTCAATGCTTTCATTACTTTGATAGTAATGGGTTGGATGGAGAATGGGTGTCATGGCAACCAAAGTATATGTTACTTATATTTTACGAGCATATATGTTTAAACAGTAATGGGACTATAAGTACCTCATTTGTTATCGATCGCTGGTATGAAAATTTCATGAGCTTCGTAGTCGTTTGGTTGCATAAGTCGTAGACATTATAACGGTCTAGGAATTGAGACGGCAGACGTTTGAGTAGAATCGTGTAGCATAGCTATGCCCTAATAACGAAGCACAGGGTGCACATATTCTGTATATTTGTGTTGCTAATAAAGACATTTTGAATTTGCATTTTGAATTATGTTGGTGGAAGAAAGTCCTACTAATATTACGAGTATATGTGCGAAAGTTTGAGTTTGTTACTTCTTTACGCTTAAACGGCTGATTCAATTTGCAGGAAACTTAGCGGGGCACAGCTAGTCTGAAATGTTTAGTGAACTAGTGCTGTGATTACAGCAGATTTACTTCCATTTTAATGAATTTTCAATCATTAATGCTCAGCCCTATTTTGAATGTAGAAGTGTAGTATCAAGATTGAATATAAAACTTTAAGTTATGACAGTTTATCTGTTTATAAACGTGCGTAGTTTTAAATTTTGTTATAATTTCACGTGAGAATAAATAAAACATATTTACATTCGTAAATTAATATTCATAAGCGTCCTTTGAAGGCTGTCGCATATGCGGTATGCAAAATGTCATAAATTTAAAAACTTTGAGTAGGATTGCTTATCCTACTATTTCAAAATAATGTCAAAAGATTTACTACCTACTCAGACATTGTAGGTAAAGCAAACATTGCCCCCAGTGTTGCTAAGACCAATAATTTGCATGTTACATCAGCAAACAATAATTACAACCTTTTGCCTATCAAACGGTCAATACAAGTTTTAATGACTTTGCATCATACATTTTAATTGTTTGGAATTAAGTATTACCAATCAGTTATTAAGAATTGACACCAATTTTTAGAGGCTGAGCTTTGGTGTTCGGTGTTTTTCATAAATTGAAATAAATCATTCGATCTTATATTAAACTAGCTGACCCGGCAAACGTTGTTTTGCCTCACTTAGGGGTTTGGAAAAAGGCAGTAGCCGATTCTCAGACCTACTGAATACGCATATAAAATTTGGTAAAAATCGGTCAAGCCGTTTCGGAGGAGTACGGTAACTAACATTGGAAATTTTATGTATGAGAAAGAAGATAACGATAAGTCTACTGTAGCATATGTAACCTACTAAGGTGATCTGACGCGATTGCCAAAGTTAAGCAATGGTAGATGCGGACGATATTTAGATGGGTGACCAAATGACAGTACAAAAAAAAAATTAAAAGAGTCAATTTCAACTGGATACTACTGTGGTTCAGGTGACACCTATTAGGTCCCTGCTTTTAGTCTAAGTATAAGAAGTCGTTAAGCCAACTGAGAGACCCCGGGGCGGCTTAATACTCTTGACACTAGAGCCACTTAGCTCACACTAAATTATTATTGTTAATTTGTTTTTTTACTTAACATATGTCTAGTATTTTATTGTCATTCGTATGTTTAAACAAGCAGATAAAACAGATTATGTAAAAATAATAAATATTGACTTAAGTAACAAAAACACTAAAAATGAAACCATCGGTGTTGATTTAGTCATAGACTGTGTTTCAACACAAATGGCCTCTCCCACAGAGTTAAAGTCTTGGTTATATAAAAACAATCAAATAATGTTATTATTAATAACAGTTACAAAAAACTAATTACAGAAAAATAAATTAGGAATACATATTAGTGAAATAAGTAATAAGAATATACTATGTTATTTATGTAAATGTGTATTTACTATATACTTGCAACACTAGAAACCGTCTAATCACTCGGTGGAATCAAGCAACCTTTAGGAAGCACGCATGAATAAATCAATCACCAATCACGAGCTTGATTGATGTTTTCTAGAAACTACGGCTGACAATTACTGGTGTTATCCTTACTTTACCACTATTGGTGACATGGAAATTAGAATACGAACTTTCCTCTCCCTAGAAGGATCAAGAACTCGTGCCAGTAAAGGAATAATTTTAGTTCATATATCTTTTCACTTGACGACCTCGTTGGCGTAAAGGTTACCATGCCGGACTGCCAACCAGAGGGTCCCTGGTTCGATGCCCTGCACGACCAACATATTTGTGATGAACTAAATTTGTTGGTCTGGTGGTCTGGGTGTTACATATGTATCGATATCAAGTATATGTATGTATATTTAGTATATCAATTGTGTTAGCAACAGAAATACAAACTAGAAATGGTTTAGTATGGGGCAAACCAGTGAAATGTGTCCTAATGTTTATTTATTATTACTTTGTTACTAGAAGTGCCT
The DNA here is from genome assembly GCA_035578125.1 of Mellilla xanthometata. NCBI lineage: Eukaryota > Metazoa > Arthropoda > Insecta > Lepidoptera > Geometridae > Mellilla > Mellilla xanthometata. The sequence continues at coordinate 5,987,535 of JAPUBQ010000019.1, read as the reverse complement.
AATGGGTGCGAGCAAGAGAAAGCGAACTTTCAAATATTTTCTTTATTGAATCGAGTTATACAATAAGTTTTAATGCTATGCAACTGGAGATGTGACATTTCGTGCAATTTGCAAACTGTGAACAAGGTATTCACATTTAATCAGTTCACTACACTTATGGAATTAAAATCAAAGAGCAAAAACACCCTTTAAGGCTATCAATATATGTAATAAGATAGTTAAAATCAAATGTTTAAAAGTTATATAATTCTCAGATAGGGAGAGATAATAGAAGAGTAAAAGAAACAAAAAACACATGGTTTGTACAAAACACTGCCCGCCGCAGGTAGTATAAATTAACGTTTTAAAAACGTTATTAAAAAGAGGTGCGTTAGTTACAAATTACTCATTATATGTGTTTTCTGAACAAAAAAAACACATGGAACCATTTTCATCTACTTCCCATTTGAACAGGTTTTAGTCTACTCTTTGGATATACTTAAATTTATCAGAGGATATTTAACAAACAACGTAAAGCGTCGTATATCGATCTAAGTATTAACTTTTAATTCTTTGACTAATCGGCTAGAGGGGGCGGGCACTCGAAAGTGATATTTAATTCTTATCAGCTTAGATATCTTTTCGACCCTTCGAATCGAGTACAAATACATTAATAAAATAGATAATTAAATGGAAAACTAATGATAGTAAGAAAATATGATGAAGTAAATGAAAAATAAAGGCCTAGTTTTAAAGTTTTCTGTTTTAACGTGATGACGCCAAAATGTTTCGATAGGCAAATGAGGCCCAATTTAATTAAGCGGACTATATAGGGTGAGAAAAGGGGATGGTTTAGTAAGGAGTTTACGCAGAAAGGGGATTCTGTACGTACAAACGTAGGCTTCTTTCCTTCGGTGTCGGCACCTTACGTTGATATGTAGGCTCCTTTCCGCAACTAGAAGTCCTCCGGCTTCCTATGTGCGTCATCTGTACTGTATCTGTACGTGACGGCACCTTATTTGGTTATGGGCTTATCAGCCCCAAGCACTTTGTTGAAACACTCAGTTTCTTCCACGACTCGCAGACGAGGCGCTGCCATGATATTTAAACCTAACTTCTTTATCAATAACATTTAACTTTTAAGTTACTATGTTACTATAAGTGGTATAATTTATTGATTATGGTATAATTTATTAACATTTAACTTTTAAGTTACTATGTTACTATAAGTGGAATATTTTATAATTTATAAAAAATATTTTTCTTTCTTTCTTTTTCTTTTCTTTCTATTGGCTTTTATATGTATCTTATCCTTGTAAGGAAGAACCTGTACTCCGTGACTCAGGTAAAACCTAGTGTGGAGCACAGAGTCCCCCAAGTTGACAAACACACCGACCATCCATGATCCATGCAACATTATATATTGATATTTTAATACTCGATCTAACCTAGATTTTAGTTTCTGTGGCAAATAAATCATTTATTTAATTATTATTTTACTCAAACTTTTTCTACTCGGAATTTTAAGGATACCAGTATTTTTAAGAGACACCACGGGCCTAAGCCAAGTGATGCTCATTTTCTGTAGTCTTCATGCAAAAACTTACGTACGATCCGACAAGTATTCAATATCGAGGCTTTCTGCATCGTTATGTATGTGTTTTTTTGGTAAGTCAAGTAATTTTAAAGTGTGGTGTAAATATTTTGGAATCATTCCGGTGCTGGAGAGTATCACCGGCACAATATATACTTTATTCATTTTCCAAATTCTAATTATTATTTTTATTACTAACTAAACAAAACCTATAATTTAGCGTGCCCTTCGACCCACAATGGCATCCATGTCAATGCTATATACTAGTTTTTCATGAGTCTGCCATCCAGTCTGTCAGTATCGATCGATGCTTGATTGCGTCACATAGATTTATTCAACCGAGCCATAAGCGCTCAGCTAAATAATTTCTACTATAAATAATAATACTACTTAAGTGTAAATAAAAATTTTCTAAACGCTTGACATTTTGCGGTGGCGGCCATTTTGGATTTAAAATGAATCATAATGTATGCATTCTACTAATCTTTTATGATGCCCTTTCATTTAAAACCTATGTTGAGAGAGTTGTGAAAAAAGTTTTACTGGCCATTTTGGACCGATTTTTATCAAACATACGAGTAGCTATTAAACGTACAGTCTCGCCTAATACGCCTTTCAAACCAAAAAAAATCAGTTTAATTTAGAGCTATAATGCCAAATACACACATAGACACAGAAACGTCAAACTTATAACACCATGTCGTTAAAAATCACTTGGAAAAGCATTGAAAAGTACCTACGAGTATCTCTAGTTACGCAACAGAAGAAGAAAAGCCATCGAAAGTAAGATTTTCACATGCAGCTTTACGATCTATTGTTGCAAGAGTGGCTGGCATTTATTGTGTGATTGCTGTAAAAAGAATGCCACGTAATGAGTCGAGTTTTCTAAAAGAACTGATGAAAAGAAGTTGTACGAGTTGATTGTCACGCGTTTGTGGTTTCGCTAATGGCAAATATTCTTCGCTTTTTACCTGACAACGCAATACGAAGTGTTATTTTTTGCCTAGCAGTTAAATAATAATAATAAATATCCTTTATTGACATAAGTAAGTAATACACTACTCACTGAAAGCTCAAGCTTATTAGCAGGGATCGAATCCACGACCTTCGGGACCTGAGGCCAACAGAAGCCTGACTAAGCTAGATCTTACTATATATCATGTAGGTTCTTAATTTCTTATTGAACTCATCAGAATCACTGTCGTTTAGTTATAGCTGTATGTAATCTAAAAATCCAAATTGCCTATTTACACGGCCGTCTATGTACTATGAAGTAATAAAGGAGCAACAATACAACAATGTGGCATGATTGTTGCATCACGCAGCGTCGCGCGACACGCCGCTATACTCCGGTTTTCGCAATATTTTGACAAGGACGTTTGACAAATAAATAAATAAAATAAAAAAAAAATCTTTCGGATAACAAGGCCCTTAACAGGAGCTTACTAAAATATTATTTTATTTATGTAAATTAACAATTTTAACAATCTATTAAAAAAATTAAAACAGTGGCCTATAATTATTGTAGATATTATTACATTGCCAGATTTAAAAAGAGATATAACAAAGTAAAATAGTTTGTTACGGTATACGCATATAAGCATAAGCAGCTCCCCATACGTTCCCATTGCTAGGACTCGGGGCTTTCCCTCATAAGAAGAGATAACCATCCACCACGCTGGCCAAGTGCGGGTTAGCGGATGACACACGTCTTCAGATTGTGACCATCAAACATATCGGTTTCCTCACGATGTATTCCTTCACCGTAAAGCGAGCGCAAATCCATACATCATATTTTGAAAATAAGATGTAGGGCCGGAATCAAACCGGGGGTCGTCTGATTGAAAAGCAGACGTTTTCCCACCGAGCCACACTTTATATCTAACGCGACTAACAATCTGGCTAATTCTCCACGTAGATTCTTTTACAGCTCAATCTATTGTCTATTTGGCAAATAGTATTACATAGGCTAATGGAATTCTCAGGTACGCTAATGGTTCAAGCCGAACAACTGACCGGGTTGTCGCGAAGAAGTCAAACTAATAGCTCAAATACAAGCAGTGAACTAAGCTCGCTTACATTGTATACCGTAGCCCGCTAACTTCCTCAATGTTCGTCGAACAGCCATCGACTACGGATTTGTATGTATATGGTGCTTCCGCGAAACCGGTCCCGGGGCTCAATTCTCATTCATTTCCCATCGCTTACCTGTTAAGGCGCTTAGAAGAAAAGGTGTATCAGTAGTTGTATTGAGCTGAATCGGTAATCAAAACTTGCGATTATAAAGGAAATACAGTGTAAATCTTTATATAACCACACTGAAGGGACTGTGCATTTTATGGCGTTTTAGAGAGTGGTCGTTAAATGGGCAGATGTATCATTGTATGGAATACAAGCTAAGCCAACTAAAGCCAATTAATTTCGACGCTTTACGGAGTTTGTCGTTAAAGTGAGAGGACTTAAAATACTAGTTAGATTAAATTAAATAAACTTACAAATATCATTAAATAAATATTCATACCATTAAATACTACACATAACAGCACTGGTTTTTCATTTCAATTTTTTTTTTATTTAAATTAATTAGCTAAATACACATTACGGAATCATAAGATCAAAACCTATACAGCGATATACATAAGACTACGAGCATTCAATTATTCCAAAAGCTCCAAAGAATTTAGAAGAACAAGTAAGCATAAAAGAATCACACCTGCAAACTTTGTTTTATACGAGTAGTTGTCGATAACTTATCTTCAAGTTCCGTAAACGTGTCGTATCTTTCTAGCACCAGCATTTCTAGCTTATCACTTAAACACCCCAGTTTTAAAATAACTCATTTCCACACACAAGGACTGACAATAGCGAGCGTGTTTCCTGCCATTTCTCTATCAAATACCGCCATTGTTAAGCGTTTCCACAACGATTGCGTCGAAACAATGCAGCGGATTTGGGGCGTGATCGCCGCGTGTGTAAATGGGACTTTAAAAGGTGTGGATTAGGAAAAGAAAGAGGGTTTTTTCTTATGTGTTTTACGGCTGAAAAAGAATAACTCAGCTACGGTAGAATAACTCTGACATGTTTGTCTCAGAACTCAGTTTAGGAGTTGTTATGGGATTGTAATGCCACGTCAGAAGGGAGACATAAAAAAATGTGATAAAGTTTACTTATAGTTTATTACTAAACTTTTTATGCAATAAAAAAAATCCAATAAAGTAATAGTTAAGTAATATAGGAAGTAAAATTTGCCTAATTCAATTAATTCAGGGCAATAAAAAAACTACTTAGCTAACTAACTTAGTTAATTAATTTAACTGATAATTAAATATAAACTTTTGTAAACCAAAAAATTCAATATTAGAAATCTAATAAAATAAAAGATAGCCACTTGTATCCGCCCTGGCCGCGTCGCACGTGGCTCGCACCTCCAGGGAGGCGGGCACAGCTGCCTCGCACGCTGAGAACCTCATAAGGCGGTACATATTTTCGCTTTTTGGGGTTGAAACTTTGGGGCCATGGGGCCCAACGCCCGTAAGTTATTTATTGATCGATCCAAACGGCTGGTGGACAGAACAAATGACCCAAGAGCTGGCGCGTACCTCGGCCAACGTATAAGCTTGGCGATCCAGCGAGGCAATGCCGCCAGCATTTTAGGCACCTTACCCGCGGACACTGACTTAGATTTACGAGTAGTCTACTATTTGTAAGGTTGTGTGTTTGTGTGTTTTTATTTATGTAATTATTTTATTTAACAAAATAAAATAATGTGAACAAAGTTTAAAATATTTATGTACAACCAAACAAACGTTACCCTTCTCTGCTTTTCTATTCTGTGTAATATGGTGATGGACGGTACACAGATTGAGTAAGTATGAAGTAATGCCAGTGCATGGGGTCTGTGTGTAAATCCTAAGTGAGTTAGGAAATATGGAAATTTTCCAATCTGTCTTATTAACTTGGAAGGATTTGTGAATTAATTCTATAACGAAAGTATTCAAGTATATTTGCTTTATTTTGAAATATTATATTAAATAAAACATAATCGTGGGAAATTACATAAACGTGTCATTCAAGCCCCGTTAAACCGATCAAAGTGTAAGATTTACATCGACTTAGATAATATTCTGATAGGAAATTCAATTATAAATACTAAAACCTGGCAACTTTATTACAAGCAAGTCATTAAGCAAAATAACGAGTAACTGTAGCCTATATTTTCGCAGGATGTTTAAGAAATAAACGCTTATAAATAAGGTGTAGATTGTATCAATCACTTGAAGGTTTCCGTGCTTATTCTGTCTCTTAGAACTTTCGCACACGGCGTAGTAAGTGTATTGGGGGCAATATCCTACTACTATTATAAAGGCGAAAGTTTGTATGTATGGATGTATGGATGTATGTTTGTTACTCTTTCACGTAAAAACTACTGAATGGATTTGAATGAAACTTTACCACAATATAGCTTATACATCAGAATAACACATAGGCTATAGCTTATACATCAGAATAACACATAGGCTACAATTTTTGAGGTTTTTAATGTGAGGTCGTAAAAAAAACCCTTTTTTGCGCTTACATTGCAAACGCTGACTGAATCCTACAAGATAGATCAAAACAATTTACTACAGTATTGTACAACTTAAAAAGGTCTACAAAAAAGTCCGTGATGGTATATGTTTATCTCTTAGGAATAACCCACAATAACCATTTTTTATCCTTTACTTTGTACGAGAAATAATGGCTTATTTACGAAGCGATTTTAAGCAATACACTATTAATCCTTATCAAAATAAATTATTTCATCAATAAGAACAGTTTGTGTTGATAATATTTGGTCTGTGAATGATTAAAATTGGACGTTTGGTTTTGAAGTTATGGTGAAATTAAAATATTACGATTTCTGCTGCACGGCCCGTTGCGATGAGGGCGTGTGCGGGGGAGGGGTGTTTAGATCTATGAGTAAGGTACCCGCGCCGCTCAGTCGCGAGGTTGGCTCCCATCACAGCGGTCGTGCGCAAAGTCTAATAATTTTCGGTTTTTTTTTTTGATTTTGTTCTTTTAACTACACTTACGCAAAAGTTCTTCTCAGAGCTAAACTGTTGTCTAATATATAATACTAGCTGACCCGGCAAACTAGGTTTTGCCTCACTTAAGGGTATGAAAAATAGATAGTGTAGCTTATATGACACGTTCGTAGATTTACCATAGCAGTGCCATCTATTGATTACTTACTCAACCCAGTCGAAAGGTATCAACATCAGTTAGAATCATTTGGAGTTAACAGATAATTGTGACTGTCAAATAATAACAAACAATAATTAGCAGTAAATTAAAATTGCGACTATAATTTGAGATTTATACTATCCTATCTCTCAAGTTGGATCGAACTGCACATGGTGTGCGAATTTTATTATAATCGGTTAAGTGGTTTAGGAGTCCATTTAGGACAAACATTGTGACACGAGATTTATATAAATTAAGATAAGATTATTAATATTATATGTATGTTTTTTATTATTCTTTATTGTACACTACGTCCTTCTTTAGTCGTTTATAAATTCCTTTCCATCCAAAGGTTGCCTGGATGAGATCGCTTTAAGCGATAAGGCCGCCAATTGTGGTACACTAATTTTAAGTTAATTATCTTTTACTGTGCTTTTTTTATGTGTCCAATAAAGAATTATAAAATTTCCATGACACAATGTTAGTTACCGTAACTCCTCCGAAACGGCTTGACTGATTTTTACCAAATTTCATATGCGTATTCAGTAGGTCTGAGAATCTTCTACTATATATTTTTAAGGCAAAACAACGTTTGCCGGGTCAGCTAGTTTTTTAATAAATTTATCTAGTTTCACATAGAGTGCAATTAGGACAGGCACACGAATTCTCTTTTAAAAATGGTCCTAAATTTTGTATCGTTAGTGACCAAAAGAAAACGACTTAATCTATACCATAGACAAAATAATTTAAATTACGTGCAATATAGAAAACTAGCATCAAGTCCTGGCTTCGCACGGTCTCGAAAATAATCGTAGTGGCAAAGAGAAACAAACTATAGCCTATGTTACTCGGGGATAATATAGCTTCCCAACAATGAAATAATTTTTAGTAAGTTAGTCGTAAACATTGTAAACTGTTCACGTAAGGCATCTTAATATTTTCGCGTAGAAAACGGTCACACTTACTTATTAGAATAAGTAAGTTTGACCGTTTTCTACGCGAAAATAAAAGTTAGTCGTAGTTTCGGAGTCTACTCGCGTCAAATGAACAATCAATTTTTTCCTCTTTATAATATTGGTATAGATAGATAGATAAATATACTCTTTATTGCAACACAAAAGGAAATACAAAACAAATGAGAAGATGATGAGAATGAGAAATAAAGGGAAAGGAGTGAATGTAGATATGACGGCTGACAGAAGAGTGTGAAAGCACAAAACGGGCTGTGCCGACCCCACATAGTGGGAAAAACCGAAGGCAAAGAAGAAAGAAGAATATTGGTATAGTATATAGGTGTCATCTATATGTATATACGTGTTTTTTTTTCGTACAGAGGCGATGACAAGTGTAAAATCTTGAACCCTATTCACATTTGGGACCCTTTGCATCCACCCCTAGTCTTTTTACTTTAAGTTGCAAGTCATATACGTAATTCCATGTTTTTGGAAATTTAAATTTGTAGCAAACGTAATAATAATAATATCTCCAGTATCATTGATGGCCGCTTGTTAAAACTACAGCATTTACTCGTATTTATCTCTAAGTTAATTCTATCTGTCTTGGAATAGATAAACAAATAAAGCCACAAGCAGCTGCGTGTGCATTGATAGTCTACAGAGTAAAGATTATATCGAACAGTAAGTCCCCTGGTTACTCCGTCACTTAGTTTCCTAGTCACTAGTTAACTGGCTGAATGTATATGAGTTCCAATTGCCTAGAAAATAGACGAAGAGTTGGCGATCTAATTTTATATCATACCTAGATGAGATCCGTGGTACTACCCGGGTTTCACTAGGTCATAAAGTAGCCTATGTTAATATAGTTCTTAAGATTCCAGCAAACAAAAATCATGCAATCGAATCAGTTGAAATCGTGAAAGAGTGACTAACATTTTATTATGTACATACGAATACAGAAATACTACACTCTCGAAAACTTTCGCATGCACTAATAATAGTAGAATGTGTCGTAATCTTAGAACAGATCCACTTTGTTACCCAAGTCTTTTTTCATAAAAATCTTTTTTTTCTAGTAAAACTATTAAATATGAACTTAGTATCCATTAGCCAATTAATCGTTCCAATTCGTACTTTTTTCCACTTTTATCTTCTAGGTAAGCTTGCTACAACTTAGACCACAGCGCTGCTTAACATCTAGCTAGCTGTAGTCAAGCGCAACACTTGATAAAATAAGGGGTAACGTCTGAATCTTTTGTTTTCTGTGAAATCAGCCTAATCCGAATCACAATGATTGAAAGTACGTTTGCGTAACTATCCAATTTAAATAAACAACACTACCTCTTTGACTATAAAACCATACATAGACACATCTGCTTACACCTATTTAATATTTACACTGACAACACGGTCTCCCAGTGTCAACAGTCGATCAATTGATTCATGATCTAGTGAGAAACAGTGATATCGTATTCCACAAGACGATGTGATAATGATTTAGAGCGACTTCTCTCGTGGTTCTTATAAATTAGCATAAATTTACAAACGTAGTTTTAGTACAAGGTGGGTGTGATAAGGTATGCTATGTTTCTAGCTATGTACTCACAATCTTCCTTGTTGTCACATAAATGTTTTACAATCTCATTGATTTGGGTTGAGTCGGGATAAAATTAGACCAATAACATTTTTTTTCAAGTACATACAATATTATTTTCCAATGTTTACATACGAGTACATTTTTGTCCGTTTAATTCATTTAGGTGTGGGGGTTTGGACGTAATCTATTAGAGAACATTAAAATCATTTATTATTTTGTTTGAAAATATTAATATTATATTATGTTTAAAAAATCTATTAGTCTTTTATTGAATTGTCTGGTTGATACATATTATCATTAACATAAGACTTTAATAATCTCGTATCGATTACAGTGTTTGTATTAATTTAGACAGACAAGCCGTATTTATTATACACTAATCTGCTTTATTCGGTAGCTGAATATTACATTTTATGAAAATGGTGCTTCGAAATTAAATAATGATTGGTAAACACTAAGTCAGATATTTTTTTCCTATATTATATTCAAGTAAATATGAGGCAATGACTGGAATAATTAATTCCAGTCGTTACCTCATACTCGTATTAACAACTACTAGACCGAAAATCATAGGCATATTAAAGTTAAACAATCTGTATTCTTCTTCTTAGTCGTAGCTTCATTACTGAAGGTCGTGTCTAATACGGAGTGTCGATCACTCGGTTAACGATGGTCTTCCACTGTTTCCTGTCCTCGGCGGTCTTAAAAGCTTCGGCAATAGGTAGGCCAGTGAGCGTCTTTACGAGGTCTGACCAGCGGGTAGGAGAGCGACCTCGTGCTCTTTTTCCGTCAACTTGGCCAACTACCACGAGCTTCTCGAGGCAATCAGGGTTTCTTCGAGCGACATGTCCAAAATATCCGAGAATTCGTTGGTAGCAGAGAGTGGAAAGCCTCGTGGTTATTCGGAGCTCACCAAGAATAGACACATTGGTGCGGAACAACAATCTGTATAACAAATGTAAAAATTGCGCATTCCAGTCGATAACTTAAATCGATTGTTATGCACGCCACAGGCTTATAATATTTCGTATTTATAAAGAAAGCGCTAAAAAGTTATCTTCTTCTCGCTTGCATATAACTAAAAAAGTGCGAGATAGAGGACACGAACTTTCTAGTGTTTTCTTTACCAACCCAAATCGAACTGATATCCAAACTGCCATATGCACAAATCAAAGATATATCATATAAATAGGCTCACTCAGCCGTGCCATGTACGATATTAGGACGGTAGGCATATTAATGAGGCACTAGTCAAATTTGAAACTAGATCTATGGCTAAATTATTAAAATGTATTCATACCACATTTGAATAACTCTATTTATTAGTTCAAAAGGCATAATTACTACTTGTAAGCTTGTTAGCATGCTGGCTTACTGAATTAATCGAACAGTTTGTTAAAATATTTACCTAAGTCATTTTAGTATTACATCTTAATCCCATTAAGACTAACATAAATCCTACTTGTACAATAAATGCGAAAGTTTGTGTGCATATCTATTACTTCTTTATGCTCAAACGGCTAAACCGATTTTGATGAAATGTGGTATGGAAAAAAGTTAGATCTTCGATTAACACATATTATTATGCTATTTTTATACCTGATTAAGCAGCTAAATAAATAATTCTCTCTCAGGTTCTTGTCTATGGATTTTTTTTCAGATAGTTCAATCCTCAGACAAATCCTTGACCTCCCTATACAACATGGCTTTATTTTTTTCCTTAATTTGGTCCAAAAAGGTCTTTCTTTTCCAACTTTGCTCACACTATTATAAAAACGTTGAAGCCGCGTCTCATAAAAAATAATCTGCAAGGCAAATGGCGCAATTAAAAAGAAATTACAATATATTTTACTTGCTTTATTTATATTATTATACATTTTACAATTGTATATGTATATTATATTTCCCATAACTGAAAAATATCACGAGAAAATGAGACATATTTTATGGTCAAAATAGAAAACATGTTTGTAATAAATAAACTGTTAACCTAAAAATACAATGTTTTAAATTTAATACTTTTTAAAACAGTTTAACTATAATATAAAATAACTTATATGAGACTAAAATTTCTGTCGTCTTAAACGCCTTATTTACGATTACTTCACCGAATTTGTTTATAAAAAGAAAGAGCTAATAAACTTCTTACAAAAGAGTCGGCGCTTATCAAAGCTTTGCTTAAAAAGTTTAAAATAAATATTTATAAGTGCAGATTGCGCTTCTTTACAGATTCAGAAAATAAAAGTTCACAAACAAAAATAAATAAACCTTCAAAGATTTTTAACATTTTAAATCGTCGGCCTTCTTTAGCGCTCGACAAATTAGTATTAAATTAACGACATATGTGTTGACAATCCGGATTAATACTTGAAGAGTTAAGGCTCAGTGACCCGATAGCATACGACCACAATCAAGTTTGTATCCTACAAAAATATTCATTTCCTAGATAACTTATCGACTCAGGTGTTACTTTGCGGAAATCCATTGTAAATAGATGACAAAATTAAATATTTAGTGTACTTCCGCTGTGATCCGAAATCCACATTAAGACAAGTAAAGGAAAAATCAACTAAGATCAATTAACCAAGCTTCGAACTCTCGACTTGTCGTTCGAAGAGTCAGCATCTCCTGATGATGCCTTGTGGTTAGGCGAAACACGTGTAGAGTTAAGAATTTCCGAATTGTGATAGGTAACGTTAATCTTAATTAATCTTAGTTAATTGATCTTAGTTAATTAATATTAGTTAATTAAGTTTGGTTAATTGATCTTAGTTGATTTTTCCTTTACTTGTCATAATGTGGATTTCGGATCACAGCGGAAGTACACTAAATATTTAATTTTGTCATCTATTTCATTTCCTAGAACTTCCAATCGATGATGGAATTAAAGTGTTTATGGTAGTGCATATCTATGTATACAAAATTTAAAAATTGAGTGTTTCTGAAAGTTCTAAAGAAATACAAACTATTTTTTATAAGCATTAGTAAGTTAACATGTATTGCCAGATCTCGTAATTTGAATGTTTTTATTGTTACTAGCAGTTGTCCGCGGCTCCGCCCGCGTGTAGGTCGCTTTTCGCGTCTGCTCCACCTCAATGCAAAACCATTTGGTTTGTAGTACATGCTATGTATCAGAGATGGCGCTGTAAGTGAAAAAATATTCTCCCAGTTTTTCTCCTTTTCTGTTGAAATTTTCCCTGAATTTTGTTAGCTACAAACCTCACAGAGCCCGAGACCTTTCCAACGAATGCAAAACCGTGGAAATCAGTTCGTGCGTTCTGGAGTTATAGCGTCAGGAAGGAAAACTCGACTTATTTTTATATTATAGGAGAAAAAAAGCTACTAGTGAGGTTCAGCTGACCTGCTCAAATTGCAATGAGCTGATCTGGGTACAACATTGCCTTAAATAAAATAACTAGTAAACATTCACCAACCTTTTTATTCAGCCGTACGATAAAGTCGCAAAATGTATTCTTTCAACACACGTACATAATTAGTAGTGGTTTATGCTCATACTTGGTTAAAGCTTAATCACCGGTTTACTATTAATGTACACGTTTTAATTGCTGTTTAAATAAGTTAAGATTGTGACTCGTCGGTAGTATCGACTTTTAATGAAAATCGTTTTTTAAGTGCGCTTTTAATATATGTTTTCTGATATTATCTTAATGCAATAAAGAGAATTATAGTTACATTGGCACTCGTAAAACGAGTGTGGTCTTAATGACGGCGCTAATTTCTGTAGGTAAACAGGGTAAACTGTTGTGTTAGAACTAAAAAAGCTCATGGAATTCTTTCTACAATACTTTTACTATATTATACTAGCTAACCCGGCAAACGTTGTTTTGCCTTACTTAGGGGTATGAAAAATAGATAGTGTAGCTTATATGACACGTTCATAGATTTACCATAGCAGCGCCATCTATTGATTATTACTTACTCAACCCAGTCGAAAAGTATCGACATCTGTTAGAATCATTTGGAGTTAACAGATAATTGTGACTGTCAAATAATAACAGACAATAATTAGCAATAAATTAAAATTGCGACTATAATTTGAGATTTAAACTATCCTATCTCTCAAGATGGATCGAACTGCACATGGTGTGAGAATTTTATTATATCGGTTAAGTGGTTTAGGAGTCCATTGAGGACAAACATTGTGACACGAGATTTGTATATTATATTATATTGATTTATATATTAAGATAGCATACAAAATATCTTAGAGCAAATAAACATTTTTTGTTTTGTATGTTTCACTGGCTAAAGTAATTGTTTGCATATTGTTATTATAAGATTTGTTTCTATTGTTTTCATTTCAACTGTATATTTTTTTTGTTTTTCACTCCATCATATTGGAAAAGAAATATTTTAAGAGGGTTTTGATTTAATACCGATTATTATTTTTGTCTTGTGTATATCTAAGAGTCGTATTAAAGAACATTAAAAACTATATCTTCTTATATATAAAATTTCCGTGTCACAATGTTAGTTACCTTATACCTCCGAAACAGCTTGACCGATTTTTACCAAATTTTATATGTGTATTCTGTAGTACTGAGAACCGGCTACTAATTTATTTTTTAAGGCATAACGTTTGCCGGATCAGCTAGTTATCTTATATTTATTTTTATTAAAATTAGTAAAATGTTCTCTATAAATTGAAGCTGGTTTTTCAATATTTAATTGTTTACCATTTTTTAACAAAGAAACGTAAAAGCATTACATGTGCCCACGTCAAAGCTAATCTAAAGTTACACGTACCAAATTACGTTTAGAAAATAATACGTCATTTCAAAGTAATAGGTAAAATCCGGAATAATAGGCAGGTCAAAGTATAATAGAGCAAAATAGGCAAGTTGGTGAATTCCGAAAACCATTACGCTTCCTACCCGCAATCTGTGTACAGGCTTAACTGGAAAACGGCCTGACGCCAAATATTATTCAAGTTTTATATTTATATTATAGGTGGTAATAACGTCTGCTTTTCAATCAGACAGCTCCTAGTTAGATCCCGGCCCTACACCAATGACTTGTTTTTCAAGTTATGTGTGGATTTGCACTCGCTTTACGGTGAAGGAAAACATCGTGAGGAAACCGGCATGTTTGAGGACCACAATATCCGAAGACGTGTGTCTTCGGCCAACCCGCACTTGGCCAGCGTGGTGGATTATGGTCTATATCTCTTTCTTCATGAAAGAAGGCCTCGAGTCCCAGCAGTGGGAACGTATAGTGGGCTGCTTATGCTTATAGTATTTCAGAAAGTCTCGTGTACCGCCATAAGCTCGGTTAACTAAGGTGATCTGACACGATCAACGAGATTTAAGCAACGGTCGATGTGGACAGTCTTTGTGTTCTAATACTATTAAATTGCATTATTTTAAATTTATACTAACCATTTTGCTTTAATAGAAGATTCTTTGTATTTTAGTGATCTCCTGTTTGGCCATAATAATAGGAATATGGTTTTACGAGCCACTTTTTATATACATCAAACAAATATAAATCAAATAAGTGTTTATTGAGATCAAAGCGTTCATATTTGTTGTAAACATAAAATCAGTATGCATTTTTATCTAATTTCGTTACACATTTCTAGAAAAAAAAAATCATTCACTCCTCCAATGCATCATTAATATTTAATTTTAAATATAAGATCTGTATGAATTTTATTTACTGATTTCTTTACACATTTGTAGAACAAATATTTATTGACATCAATAAATCATTAATATTTGTTTTCTACACCAATATTATAAAGAGAAAAGTTACTTTGTTTATTTGACGCAAATAGCTACATTATCCCTGAGTAACAAAAGCTATATTTTGTTTCTCTTTGCAACTTAGATTATTTTATAGCTCGTGCGAAGCCGGGACGATCTTGTAGTTAAACATAAAATCAGTATGTATTTTTATTTCATATCCTTACACATTCTTAGAAACCCTGTATAAGAGAGCTACCGCAATGCGCTTTTTGGCGCGACATTGTATAGATTACGGCTAGGAAAGTAAAATAATGTTAGTTGTGTCACGAAACCCTATTGACGGCTATGCTGTTAGGTAATTATTACCATGCGAGGCTTGTGGCAAAAAATGTAGCCTATTTATGACTATAAAAGTGTATTAGCTACAAAAAGTTGGAAATAATATAGCAGCATATAAAAGTATTAGTAGTAGTAGTTTTAGCAGGTTGAAAGCCCTTTTCAAGTTCTTGACTGGCTAGAAACCACGGTCGTTGAAAAATCTGTCGCAAAGCACCATTTCTTTTCGTCATAAAAAAAAATATACTTAAGGCATTTAAAAAAATACAATTAAATAGAAAAAAATACTTATCACTCTCGACTTGTCGTTCGAAGAGTCAGCATCTCCTGATGATGCCTTGTGATTAGGCGAAACACGTGTAGAGTTAAGAATTTCCGAATTGTGATGGGTAACGTTAATCTTAGTTAATTAATATTAGTTAATTTTTCCTTTACTTGTCTTAATTTGTATTTCGGATCACAGCGGAAGTACACTTAATATTTAATTTTGTCTTCTATTTCCAATAGATTTCCGCAAAGTAACGCCTGAGTCAATAAGTTAAAAAAAAATACGCTAAATTTTTTAACAGTATTGACACATACAAAGATTATTAATTGTATCCACAAAATAATTATTTTTAACTCAATTATTCACCAGTAAAAGTAAGCGCTTACATAATTCTATCGATCGAAAATCCAAGAATGTAACTAAACAATAACATAGCTACTAAATCCCTGGTTAATATGTCCTCAAATACAATTCAAGCGTTACCCGATGACCTCACTGTCTTCAAATGCGACATGTGTGCGCGTCCGCATTTATTTAAATTTGGAATCTTTCCCATGGATGACATTTTAAACAGACTTCTAAAAAGGAGGTGGTACTCAATTTGCTTCTATATTTTTAGTTCCGTAGCTTTTACCTCGTAATTTGAATTTAAGAATAGATAAATAGAAATTGGCCTGCGTGGTGGATCATGGCCTACATATAAGATGTCTCTCTTCGAGAGAGAAGGCCCCGAGACCCAGCAATGGAACGTGTAATGGTTTGCATATATAACTTGTACCTAAGTTTTTTTTGTTTGTTGTTTGTTACCTTATCAACTTCTTCATTTAAGAACAGGTCTAGATTTTTTTTATTTCACAAAATATTCCCGATCTAAAAACATTTTATTGTAATTGGTTCAATATTTATGTATAATGTATAAGTGGTTAATATTTTTTAAATTGAAGTTAGTTTTGTTAATTTTAATTGCTTACTTGTTAAATACGAGCTACGTTTGCATTTTACAATTTAGGAGTTCTTGTAAATAAATAACCAAACCGAATTTCAATATAAACTTTTATGTGCACAGCAAAAACTCATACATATTTTGATGATTTATTTATTCTGTTAACAAATACTTAGTATGTATTTTGTTTGGATTTAACTTTTTTATTTCCAATGTTACTTACTTACATACTATGTTAAATCTGTAAGATTAAAAAAAATGAAAATAAAGAAAACGCTAACATAATTTTTATTTGTTCATAATATTATATGGTACAAAAAAAGTATAACGAAAAAAAAAATAAACACTAGGTAATATAATGTTTATTTAATTCATATTACGAAAAATAGTTGCTAGTAAACAAAAATTAAAACAGCAAAATGATAAAAGTTAAAAAGTATAACGAAAAAAAAAATTAAACACTAACATAATTTTTATTTATTTCATATTACGAAAAATAGTTGTTAGTTAACAAAATTTAAAACAGCAAAATGTTAATTAAATCCCACGTGGACGATTCCCATAGGAGAAAACGACCGAACAGAAGAAACAATTATCAATCTAGCATGTTCTTAGAAGACGATTACTATTAAAGCAAAATCGACTGTGGAACCATGCGAGGATCCGAACGCGCGACCGTCCGATCGCGATTCGAGCGAGTCATAAACGCGCCACCGAGCGTTATCAAAGGATGTCGAAAATAAAGAACTGATGCCTAATGGTATGAAACAGTGTACAAAGATACTTTCCGTACATTTTGTATGCGGTTTCAAATCGTGTTTGATATTTCAGAAACCGTTGTGTATTTTGTAGTCTCTTGGCGTTTCAAAGTTTTTCTCGACAGAGTATAGACTTGGTTATATCCGTTTGGATTGAGAAAGTGCTTACTTAAGGCAATAAACATAATAATGTTTGTTTCTTTTATTTCCCTGCTATTTAAAACTATTATTGGAAACTAGTTTGATTTTAATGTGGTTCTGAGTGGTAGGTTTGGATTTGGTTAGGACTTGTTTTTAGCTAGGTGTTACCGCGGCACCTCACCAGGGGGCGCTGCATTTAACATTTATTTTATTAATTATATAATCGTGGGTCGCGGCGTATAATTTTTTTATTATATTATTACTTTTTTTAAATGAACGAAAAAAAAAATTAACGAATGAATGGCATAATTCGACATAACATACTAACATAACATTCTAACATACATAACATACATAATTGATTCTAAACCGACTTATAATTTGGCAACTTATTAATAAAATGTTTATCTGACCGTTGCTTAACCTCGATGATCGCATCAGATCGACTTAGTTAGCCGAGCTACAGGCGCTACAGTCATCATAAATCCGGCAAAAATACCAAACCGTTCCCTGTATGTCACATTACCCACTCGATCAAGCCCTGGCATAATTGCGTATTCGCACGCAATGCAAATATGAAAGATTCTAATGAAGTCGAACCAGAGTTCTAACTCTCGACACCATAGCTTGGCCACTGCTGTTCGAGGGTTAGAATGGGACTTCCATTTGCCTGGGCTTAGTTTTGTTTGTTATACATATATGTTGTACATACTGAACATGAAATATTTATCAAAAAATATATGCTAAAATAAAATAATAAAATAGAACAACATTCTTAGCTATGGAAATATATAAATACTAGCAGCTGACCCGGCAAACGTTGTTATGCCTTAAATAAAGATATGCAGTAGCCGATTCTCAGACCTACTGAATACGCATATAAAATTTGGTGAAAATCGGTCAAGCCGTTTCGGAGGAGTACGGTAACAAACACTGTGACACGGAAATTTTATATATAAGATCATTTATACCTAGTTTTGTTGTATTAGATTTTTATTTTTATCAAAAACATAAAAATAATACATAAAACATTACTAACTAAAACTTAACCAAAAAAGACCAGGGGTAGAGGAAAAGGTGTCCAAAATGCTAGCAGCATTGCCGCGTTGGATGGCAATGCTTAATTTCTGGCCGAAATAAAAGCCTACAACTGAGCAGTCATCACTAAAGTCTAAATGAAATGATATTTTTTATTGGGAAAGGAAAAGTTAGTGCTAAAACTAGTTGGTTTTTTTGGGTTCCATACCTAAAAGGTAAACACGGGACCCTATTACTAAGCCTCCGCTGTCTGTCTGTCTCCAGGCTGTATCTCAGAAACCGTTATAGCTAGAAAGCTGAAACTTTCACAAGATATGTATTTCCCGTGCCGCTATAACAACAAATACTAAAAATAAAAATATTAAGGGGAGTCCCCATACAATAAACGTGTTTTTTACCTATTTTTTTGCTTTATATGAATAACGGTAAGTAAACTTAAAATTAAAAAAAAAATGTATATTGGCTCTCAAATCGAATCATAAAATTGAAATTATTATCCCATACAACTACGGTACGGAACCCTTCATGCGCGAGCCCAACTCGCACTTGGCCAATTATTTAATCGTCTTTTTTAAATCTTCAATTTATGAGCTGGGATGGGCTAAATGAGGGAGTTCCACTGGCGTGTTTTTAAGACTTCTAGCCTCATAGGTACAAAGTATCATGAAATAAATATATTTATGTAGCTCATCGATATTTTTATCCCTTTCTTTCGTGCATTCTGTGTTAACATTTTTTTTAGGCACATTCACACACGGCTGGTTAGCCCCATACTGAACCATTTCTAGTTCGTATTATGGTTGCTAACACAGCTGATATACTACATATACATACATACATATTATATATAAATACATATTTAACACCCAGACCCACAGCCAACAAATTTAGCTAAGCACAAAGATGTTGACCGCGAATCGAACCCGGAACCTTCTGATTAGCAGTCCGGCATGGTAACCTTTACGCCAACGAGGTAGTCATTGGATGCTTACATACGACTGGCTTTTGTAACTCTAAAACTTTAAAGATCATCTTAGCTTCTCTTGTTAGTTAGCCTTCTGCATCCCTATTCTGTGTCCAACATCGTGATAGAGTAAAATGTTCGTTTGCCTATGATTTATATCGATAATAGAAATTGCAATAATCGATGCGGTTACATCGTGATCTATCGAAATCAGGTGCAACACTTTCGCGAATTGTTTCGTGATATCGAGTAATGAGCTCGTGAAGTGTTGGAAGGGTTTCGATCGTGATTTCAATAATGTTAGGAAGGGCCTCTAATAAGTTAAGTTAAGTACTAAGTAATGTTATAATCCAATGCCTATTAAAGATGCAAATACAACTTTAGGTTTGGGTAAAATCTTGAATTGGCAGTATTTTCGTTATCCTACTAATATAATAAATACAAGAGTTTGTATGTGTGTATGTATGTTTGTTACTTCTTCACGCTCAAACGGCTGAACCGATTTTAATGAAATTTGGTGTGAAGATAGGTTAGAGTTTGGATTAACATATACATGACGTAGTCAACTTTTTATCCCGAAAACTATTATGGTTCCCGTGGGATACGCAAATAACTTCAAAATCTATGTTACTCCTTCACGCTAAAACGGCTGAAATGATTTTGATGAGATTTACTATGAAGATTGGTTAGACCTTGGACTAACACATAGGCTACTGTTTATCCCGGATTAACTTCTTTTGTCCTGGATTAACGTGGGTTAACCGCGGGGTACCTACAATTAGTACATCATAAAGGGAAAAAAATATTGAAAAAATAGCTAAAAGGCCGCGGGGCACAGCTAGTATGTAATAAGTTTAAAACCATTTTACCAAGAACCCAATAAATCTGTTTAAAAAAATTCCTACCATCAATTTTGTCTCATTCAAAAGTCAGTCTTACTTTCCCTTGGTTTTCTCACGGCACATCTCAGCGAAGTGTGAATTTATGTACCGAAGTAGAAATACATTAATTAGTACATCCAGAACGAGAGCCTGTGTTCCGGAGTGATTAGCAAGCTCAAACCCGGTAGCACAGTCGGAAGAAAGATAACTTTATCCCGTGTGAAAAAGAAAGAACGATACGGGATTGCTGGTAAGGCAAACATTTTAGACCACAAATACTGTTGGGTTAAAATGCTTATTTGCTGGGTTGGCACATGAACTCGAATTGAAACCTGTCCTCAGATAACAAGAGACCCCCACATTCTATTCTTAGAGAACACACATTTATTCGTTGTTTCGAGGGCTAACGATATTTTTTGTATAGAAACCTGATATTTTATATTTTAATTTTGTAGAATAACTCTTGTTTGTATAAACGTACAAAACTCTTTGAGTGATTTTGCGTTAATTAACAGTAAGTCTTACCTCGGTTTCACACGTGGATAAAATTATCTTTCCCTCTGCTATGCTACACGGGGCATGTTACAGACAGATATGTTAGTTGGGTGACTCATAACATAACTAAGGACTGCAGCATTTGAAATAAGTGGATATGGAAAATATTTTAATTACCTGATTACGCATTAACATTTTCTGTGGGCTAAGTAGCTAAGTTTTGTTGAAAGAGAAAGATTACAAAAGTTTAACAATATTACGAGTATCTTTCGTTTAGTTTAGTTTAATCAATAAAAAACTTTGTATACTGCTTAAAGATCCAACTAGAAATATTTATTTGATTTATATGCGAGCAGCATTATACTGATGTATCACACTGAGTCGAAATTTTATTTTTTAAACAGTCCAAGTATAACAGACCTACCTTTTCACACATTTAAAAGAAAATTGAAAAACTTCTTTGTGGAAAACCCTCTTTATGCTTTAAATGATTATATAAGGTTGCCTCTTTCAGAATCTCTATTTAATTATGACGGACTGTAAAGTGACATGAATTATGTGTAAATGTGTTGTTATTTTCTATTTTATTATTATGACATTGTACGAATAATTATATTATTATGACACTGTATGACTAATTACAATAATATTAAGATATTGACTAATTCATTAATTGATGAATATATGAAATATGTAAATTTGACGTGCCTAGTATAACGCAATGTTATAAGGTTATTAAAGTTCTATGATTTCCAAGTAATGTCTACAGTTCAATGACTAATGTTTATGAACATATAGATTATTTTATTTATTTTCTATGAATGCGCATCAATTTGCAATCAGTTGACGTTTCCCACCCTTTCAAGGAAATCCAGTTCAACGCCCGGGAAAGACCATAACGCATATTTTTATAGTTATAACACCGTAAACCGTACTCTGACTTTTTATTAGGTAATAATTAAAATTTATTATGAATGGCAATAATTTCGTTTTGTGGCTGTAATAGTTGGCGTGACCTTTTCATAAACTTTTCTTTCTTTCTTTTTAGGATCGAAGTTGGAAAAATATTATATCGATATATCGATCAGTTCAGTTCAGTTTATTTTATTCAATATAGATACAAAAGTACACTTAAGAATGCCAATTTACAATATTAAAATGACAACTTACATTATTACAATGTCAATTTACAATATTACAATGACAATTTACAATATTAAAATCAATTTTGAATTAATTAATTGCAAATATAGAACACTTCCGACAACATTTTATGAGTGCGGCCATTTTAAATTCGAAATGTATCATAATACATGTATCCTTGTGCGAAAAAGCAAGTGTGGCCCGGTGGTAACAACGTCTGCTTTTCGATCAGACGGCCCTTCGTTCGATCCCGGCCTTGTTGACTTGTTTTCAAGTTATGTGTGGGTTTGCACTCGCATTGCGGTGAAGCAAAACATCGTGAGGAAACGGGCATGTTTGAGGACCACACCGAAGACGTGTGTCATCCGCCAACCCGCACTTGGCCAGCGTGGTGGATAGTGGCCTATATCTCTCTCCTAGTGTGATCTCTCTCCTAGTGTGAGAAGGCCACGAGTCCCAGCAGTGGGAACGTATAGTGGGCTGCTTATCTTTATGTACTCTTCTAGTCAAGCACTTTTATTTAAATGGGGTCATAGGTTTGTTTGTCAGGAGTGTTATTTAGAACCGCTACCACAAAGTAGCAAATTATTATGACATACACTTTGATACACCATAAAGTATCGTCAAGGCTTTGCGAATACAATCTTTCGCCATTATAATATTTGTAGAAAGTAGGTTATTTCTTTTGACACATTTTCATTATGATTGTGTGTTCATTATGTTTCATATTTTAGTAGATAGGTGGTACTATTATGAGTAAAAGCATATTAGAAATTCATATTGAGTATCTTTCACCAAAATGCTTTCACTGTTAATAACTTTTACATCAATTTTATTGAAATCATCATTTTTTGTCTTCGACGAAAATAGGAAAGACATCAAATTTCCATTACACATCGATTTCGTAGCAAAACCTTTAGAATTTCAAACCGATCGCATTAACAACAATGCCTGTTCAAAGTATAGTTTGAAACAGTTGATGAGATTGAACAAAACACTACACTAAGACTGGAACATCATTTCGATATCGAATACAAATGTATTCGCATTTCAGTGCAATTTCCATAGCATAAGCAGCCCACTTTACATTCCCACTGCTGGGACTCGGGGCCTTCTCCACGCTGGCCAAGTGCGAGTTAGCGGATGACACATGTCTTAGGATATTGTGATCCTCAAACATGTCGATTTCCTCAAGATGGTTTTCTTCACCGCAATGCGAGTGTAAATCCGTACTACTTAAAACCCAAGTCATTGGTGTAGGGCAGAGATCGAACCAGGGCCTGTCTGATTGAAAAGCAGGCGTTTTCCCGCTGAGTCACACTCGCTTTTGAAAGAAATGGGATAGTTAGGTTAAAAATGTATTTTGTTGAATTAGCAGCAGTGTAATAATAGCTTAGCAGTAGGAATTGATTTATCCATTATAAATAATATCATGGGAAGAGGGTAGGAAAGTTTTTGCCCAACAAAAGGATCAAACAGTGGGCTACTTATGCTATGCTGTCCTATTTCTTAAACAATTCGTTTATATCAAGAATATTAAAAAACAGTAAAAGATTATTTTTTTACGAGGGGGTGAAATCTTCATAGATCCCAACTGCATTGGGCATGCAGTCGGGGTATGTGAGATTCCTACTCACTAAAAATCCCCCCCGGTGGCCCCCACATGTGCTGTGAAGGGAGGCTCCGGGATGTCTTATCGAATGCACCAGAACCCCCCGCACTCATGTTTTCGCCTCTCTTTTCCCTTCCTTAACGAACAACACGTGTCAGGTCGTGCTGTCATCAGCCCTGGGCTTATTATTAAATGAAGAACCCACAAATCCTCTTTTCGTCGGCACCTACGACTGGACAGTAAAAGTTTAACTACTGTCAGTTCTTTCCACGTCTGCAACCATCAGTAGTATCCAGTAGTGTATTGTAAACCACAATGGTCACCATGACTAATGGTAGCCATATTCTCACCGTCGGTCGGTTCTATGGTGTAATTTGTCTGCCTCCAAGGTTACGGGGTTAGTTATGGGAAGTAAATGGTATTGTTTTCATCTTTTGAAGGATAAGAGGAAACGCCAGGTTTTTAGGTCAAAGTTTGTTAAACTCGCCTAGAGTTTTAAATAATATTATCGATTTAGTACATTACAATTAGTAACATAGATTTTGAAGTTATTTGCGTATATCAAGGAAACCACAATAGCTTTGTGTTATTCCAAGGTATAACCTATCTTCATAGTAAATCTATTTAAAATCTGTCCTCCCGTTGGATCGTGAAGGAGTAACAAACATACACACTCACACACACACACACACACACACACACACACACAAACTTTCGCATTTATCTTATATCTTTAATTGAGCAATTCTTGTATATATGTATATAATTGGAATCTCGGAAACGGCTTCAACGATTTTCATGAAATTTAGGGGTTTCGGGGGTGATAAATCGATCTAGCTAGAAATCATTTTTAGAAAATGTCATATTAAAAAAGAAACGAGCAGCTCGTTCAACCAGGTACTCATATTAGTAGGACACTAGTTTGAATTAATAATCATCGTTTAGACAGGACGTCTGTCGTCTACCGAATCAGCTAGTTAGTTAAAAAAACTTAAGATATGTCACGTTAATACTTAAAGTACCAAGTGCATTTAACAAATGAAAATGAATGAAAATGAAAAATATTTATTTACTAGCTTATTACTAGATTATTGTGGCCTGAATCTAAGTAGTCCAATTCAACCTGTTTACATTTTAAAATAAACTTAACCTAACTCTAACAAGACAGTAATAACAAATAATAGTCCCTAATAACTAATAACCGGCGGTACCTGCGCGTGTAATGCGATGACGTATGAAGCTGTCATCAGTAAGCTGCGCACGCGCCGCGCCCGCCGCTTCGTGTCTCCAACACTATACATCATCTGCTAACTGCGAGTGTACATAGAGTGGCGACAGAAATACATCATCGGTGATCATTTCAACTGTAATTGGTCTTGAGATACAGCCGGGCGGCCAGATGGCAAATTTTGTCCCTTTTGTACACTTTGTACCCCTACAAATATACCTTATATCAATATTTAATATGAAAACCAACTATTAATTAATTGGCCGAGCTAGAAAAGCCAGGGAAGTCTGCATTGACTGGCCAATGCCATGAATTGTAGTTTTATTAAAATTGTGATTTTTATATTAAATACCTGTGTGTATATGTTCTTATAATGCGATTAATATTATAAAATAGGCCTCTCCCTCTCTAAACCTCCTTGGTGGTTTCAAAAAAAGGAGGAAATTTGTAATTGAATATAAATAAAATTAGTCAAGTAATCATTAAGAGCCAGTTATTCCCAGACTAGGCAAGCTCCACCATAGGCCTCCCAAGGAGACGATGCTTTTGGGGGCGCCGCGCCCTTTGAGGTGGGTCCGCTCGGTCTGCATTCTTTGCCTCGTCGTGAGATGGGACACCGTGAGCTTTTAGCCGGTAGTGACGGCCCCTCTGGCCCTCGAGCCTGACATACCCCGCCCGCCTCCCCCAGGCTTGTGGCGGGAGATGCGTAAGCGCAATTTCTCACGCAAAAAAAACATCTAACTCGTGTACTATCCTGCTGTTCAAATGTCTAAAAAGAAAAAAAAACATAAGATCATAATGTTTCGATCTGCTGTTCGGAGAACTATAAGTACATATATTTATACAAAGAATGTACGTTGTTCTTATTTGCTACATCGGTGTCAATTGGTAGTTTAGGAAATACAAATCACGCAATTGTCTGACTCATAAAACTCACACCTGTTTTAAATTCTTCTTGTAAAGTAAGTGAAACTCGAAGTGTTGAGTCGACGACATCGATATAAGACCTCATCAGGCATAGCAACTATGGACGTGTAGATATGTACCTAATATTAAAATTACAGTATGATCCGAAACAAAGTTCTTAAGAAGGCTTGTTTAGACCTCATATTCTATGAATAACCACAAATAGCAAAAAAATTGTTATTTGTTTATACTTACCTGTGTTAAAGAAAGAAATTAGTTACAAACATAAAATTTACATTAAATCATATGACATAAATTTGTAATATTATATTATTTGATTTGTAACTTTGGTGTTATCAATAAATGATTTGTATTTGTATGACCGAAAAAAACTAAAGTTTAAAGATTTAGTTTGCAACTTATAATAATCTGCCTACCATGTATGTACTTAGCAAGATAAAAATAAATAATTAATTTAAAATTGTCCTTAACTAATTAAAAGACACATTAGAGATAGAACTAGTTAATAGGATCCCTGATTTTTCTGTATTATTTAATAGATTACAAAGCTTCTGAAATATGGAACCAATTTTTCAAAATAGCTTTAGATTCAGATTCAGATGTTTTATTAACCATAACATTCATTATTTTTGGTACGTCATTTACAGTGGATATGTGATATGTCTTAATGCTAATATATAATTTAAATGTCCGCGAAAGTGTGATAAACGTCAAATTTAGAATTAATTTTTTTATTACAACTTAAACTGAAAATTTCCCTCTGTGAGCTTCATGTCCATATATTCGTCTAATTTATAAAACGCATTACATTTCAAAAATGATTTAATTTTACATTTGAATTCAATATATTTTAACTTGCTTGACTTCAATATATTTTGAAGTTTGACTTGCTATACTGTCACATACTTGTAATGTCACATTATATCAGTATGTCGCATTACGTGACTGCACGTTATAAATCGCTATAATGTGAGAATTACATTTCAGACACACAAAAAGTTTTTTTTGACATATTTCACACACAGCTGGTTAACCCCATTCTTAACTATTTAAATTTGTATTATGGTTGCTAACACAACTGATATACTACATATATGAACATTCATAATAATAATACTTTACATCGATACATACTCGTATTTAACTTCCAGACGAACAGCCAACAAATTTAGTTTATCACAAAGATGTTGGCCGTCTAGGAAATAGAACCCGGGACCTACTAGTTGGCAATCCGGCAAGGTAACCATTACGCCAACGAAGTCGTGCATAGGAGTATTTTAAGGTCGTTGCTAAATTCAACTGTATGGGGTAAAATGTTGTTAGTGACTTTTCTTTACAACTTTCAAAAAAAGAAATAATCGTATTTCGTTTGACATAATGATTTAGGTAATAAAGCTTATTTATAGCTTCTTCTATTCAGTGTAGTTAAAGTTAACATTTACCAAAACTGTTTGACCTTTTTAACCGAAAACAAAACATTATTTATGTAAACTCACAATTCTCCTCAATCTACTTTCATTCTAAATAAATATACAGAGTTACTGGTAAACACAAATAAAAGAATAAGATAAAATACTGGTAACTAAAGTAAAACTAAAAAAAAACACTTTTTACTAAACGTATAAAAATAAAACTTTTGCTTTACAAATTTATAGATATGATTGAACAGAATTAACTTGTTTTTGTTATTTACGGACAGGCGGGACCTACAATTTAACGTCTCATCCGATACACGGTAGAGCCCAACTAAAAAATTCCACGTTTAAAACGACGTTCTTGTATGGTCACCATGTCCACATCGACCGTTGCTTAACCTCGATGATCGCGACAGATCACCTTAGTTAGCCAAGCCACATGCGCTACCTATGTGCCTGTATATCTTTTCATTAAACGGGATAAGTAATAATTAAACAGCTTGATATAGTCAAGTGTCTTGTTTCTAAAAATGGAAGTAAGTGTCTGCCCTAGCACAATACTTCTAAGAACGAATCGATGTCAGTAATCGATGTTGAGAATATGTCATACTACTTATACAGAGAACTATTTATTTCGTTCGAATTACCGATGGGCAAGTCTTGGAAATAAACGGGACTTTTAAATAGATTAATTGCATTAAGTACGTATGTTTAATTGCTGTAGAGACTCGTACATACAATTAAATATAAATCAAGGACATTGTGACATTTTCATCTGAGCGCTACCGTGGGTCGGATGACACGTTAAATTGTAGGTCCCGGTAGTCTTAGTACAAGCAGTCGTTTAACCAAGTCAGAGGCCTTCAGGGGACTTGAAAACTCTCGACACCAAAGCTTGGCCACTTAGCTCATACGAAGAAGAAGTAAATATCTACAAATTTCTACTAACCTGGATAGATCAGAAAATAACAAATTCGTTATTCTGAAAAGCATATTCAGTCTCACATTTGGATCGTCCTACTTTTTTATGATAATGAGTTAAAAAGAAGACACTCCATTACCTGAAACAAAGAAAATGAAATATTAAAGACTGTTTATGCCTGACACAGATGTATATTTGAATATTTAAGTTTGTTTTTTTGTTCTCCTTTACGTGATCGTTTTTGAATAAAATCTATTGTCTAGGTATTACGTAAACTCTGGATTCGCAGATCTTTGATATCTGACTAGACAGACTTCGTTCTGCTAACACTAATCTGGTTTAATCTAGATAAATTTTAGTCAAAATAGAACTAATCTGATTTAAACTTGAGAAATTTTAGTCAGCCTAAGACTAATCTGGTTAAAACTAGATAAGTTATAGTCAGGCTATCTAAAATCTTTTTTCGAACGAAAGAAAATTATTAATACCATGAGGCATAAACACATTTTGCTTATACTACATACCATACTCGTATGTAGTATAAGCAAAATCTTGGACAATAAATGTCATAAGGCATCTGATCCGAGCATTATAATTTATATCTTTATTAAAATGTCCAAACCGCCTCCTGAACCTGCTTTGTACAGGCTTGGCCTAGACAAGGATAACCCGTTACATGAGTATTACTTTTAGAGTTCAGCACGGGACGCGAACATCCGTAATTAGCGATGCGCGACTATGAATGATTCGAATGATCTCCGAAAATTAGTAATTTACAACTTTGATTCGACTGGCGGTGGCGCTAGGCGCGGGAGTCCGGCGAACGATTCATTCATATTTCATTCATTTGAAACTAACAAGTGACATTGACAAGATTCGCTAACAATCGAGTCAAAACGCCATTAGTAACTAATTAGTAGTCATCGTTCGATTATTAACATTAGTATATTACTAATATTCAAGTCGATCGTGTATATTAGTAGTTGTAGATAATTCGACTGGTCAGATTATTCGCAGTCGCGCATCTCTATTCGGAATACTGAACATTAATTCAAGTATTAGCGTAGCTTAAAAGTTTCAACTGAAAAATTTTACATGAAAACAATTTGATTTGAAGTACTAAAATAAAATATTGACCCTTAATTTAGGACTTAGACCTATAAATAAATTAAAATAATAAAACTTAAATGAAACCAGAAATAGAGGCACGGTTATTAAAGTGATTTTAAAATGTATTGCAAAGTAGCTTAACTAAAAAGCGCAGCATATTATTTTCTACATAGAGGTCACGCGTTGATGTATTTTTGATGGCGTGGCGTTTTCTCAAACAGTCAAAACGGTTGAGAAAATAAGTAATAGGAACTCAAAATTATAACAAATAAGCATCCAGCCCGGCTTCGGGCTATAAAGTTGTGAAGATAAATAAAATAAGCCTATGTTACTCGGGGTCGGGGATAATGTAGCTTCCCAACGGTGAAAGAATTTTTCAAATCGGTCCAGTATTTTCGGAGTCTATTCGCGTCAAACAAACGATCAAACTTTTCTTCTTTATATCATTATTATATTAGGACACATTTCAATGGTTCAGTATGGACTGGTTAACCCCATACTGAACCATTTCTAGTTCGTATTATAGTTGCTAACACAACTGATATACTACATACTACTACAAACATATTTTATATGGATACATATATAACACCCAGACCGACAGCCAACAAATTTATTTCAGCACAAAGATGTTAACCGTGCCGGGAATCAAACCCGGAACCTTCTGTTTGGTAGTCCAGCGTGTTAACCATTACGCCAACTAGGTCATCAAATGATAGATGGTATAGATTAAGCAATTATAACTTCACAAGACTCTATTTACCATAAAATCCTAAAGCATAGCACCTTAATGTTTAAAAAATACTTTTTAGGGTCACGGTGATAATAAATATAAGTACAGTCCTACAGAACCTTCCTTAGCGAATTTAGCTTAACAAATTCTTTTTTATATATGTATATATATGTAGATCTTACAAACAAGTATCAGTCGATATCCTGCGACACCTGTTTTATGAGAACTAGGGGATGGGCCTCTACCATGAGCCGCTATTAGCAAATCTACCTGCTATGATGTCTTTATGATATTTTGTTTTCCATTTCGAAAACCCATGGACGGGTAAAATTATCTCAAGGTAAGCAAAATACGTTAGAAAATTGTGGTATTACGTAAAAATGTATTTATGATAATTTATGATTGTCCAAAGTGTATTTTTATATGTATTTGACATGTTTATTTTGGTGTAGCATGTAAGTTTGTATCGAAACTAAGTTAAGTGAATACGACAAGTTTTAAGATATTCATAGTAGATCCTGGCTATTTGATTCCACTACTTTCTAAGCCATGTCTTAAAAAACTTAAATAGCTATACCAACTACTGAACATATAGTATGATTATATATAACTAGTATCCCGTCCCGGCTTCACACGGACTCTAAAATAATCTGAGTAGCAAAGAGAAACAAAATATAGCCCATGTTACTCGGAGGTACTCGTAGTGTAGCTTCCCAACGGTGAAAGATTTTTTCAATCGGTCCAGTAGTTTCGTAGCCTATTCTTGTCAGACAAAAATCAAACTTTTTCTCTTTATAATATTGGTATAGATGGTCAGACAAACAAAAAAACAAACAATCAAACTTTCCTGTTTATTATATTGGTATATATGAACCTGGATAGTTTCAAATTGTCTATATTCTTCATTACCGAACTTGGTCAAAAATTATATTTGAATCCCATAGTAACCCCCCCGGACTATGCTTGACCGAGTTTTTATAACAATTTTAAATATAACAGAACTCATAAATTGCTGATGTAACAGAGTACGTAATATTGGACTTTTCTAGTTTTTAATTATTTCAATTATCAATATTAATTTACGAGTAGGTCTTGAATAGTTTTGTTACAGTCTTTTTTTTTCTTTTTGATAGCGAAAGTGAAGAAAACTTATGTAAAGGTTTTCAAAATATATTTAAATTATTGTATTAAAACGTAATTGTCGTGTCTCAATTAAACAATTGAGACACGACAATAATCTATCACAGCGTTTTGCCTCCACCTTCATTGTACGTACTGCCAAGGTGTGGAACTCTTTGCCAAATGCCCTGTTCCCCGAAAACTATAATCTTGCGGTTTTCAAAGCACGAGTGAACCGGTTTCTTCTGGGTAAGCGCGTTCCACCTTAGATCACAATATCGCTTACCATCAGGTGAATTCTGATCAAGCGCAAACCCATCTTAGTATAAAAAAAAAAAAAAAATTCGTCACAAGAGAGAGCGAGACAGAGCATTTTACTAGTGAGGGGACAAGGTTCGGATAGGGTTGGGATACGTATACCACAGGTATATTGTTTTTTTTTTTTATTATATTCGCTATCTAGTAATTTTCATGGAACTTTAGTCAAACTATGTATTTGCGTAATATCGTAATAATTTATTAAGCTGCTAATTCTTGTTACGTTACTTTTGTCAATGCAGCTTAAAAGAAAATTGGCGAGTGTGGTTCTCTGGGTAAAATGTCTGCTTTTCAATCGGATGGCTCCTGGTTCGATTGCAGCCTTATACCAATGACTTGTTATGTGTGGATTTTGCACTTGCTTAACGTTGAAGGAAAACATCGTGAGGAAACCAATGGGGACCACAATATTCAAAGACGTGTGTCATCCACCAACCCGCACTTGGACAGTGTGATGGATTGTGGTCTGTATCTCACTCCTCGTGAATGAAGGCTCCGAGTCCCAGCAGTGGGAATGTATAGTGGGCTGCTTACGCTAAGAGTTTAGTCACTGACTTATAAGTACAGTCCCATATCTATCTATAAACACTTAACTAATAAAGCGTGTTCTAAAGACACTTGTTCTTAGACCAGATCCTATAACAAATATAGCTAGAGTTGGTTTTTATCATTGTTTATGTTATTAAAACCTGACAATTAACATACTGTCTTGTTAAATAATGATAATTGAAGTACTTAAGCGGTCTTACTGCAGCTTTAGTACTATTAAATAGGTTTTATCTAAAGTTTATTTATATATTTGTTGTCTAGATTAGAACTGGTTTGTTTGTGAAAGAGTGGGTTAGTGGTTTAATAGGTAAACTGTTAACTCAAATCCTTAAAAACAAAAAACAAAGACAAAAAGATATATTGTATGAATATGGTTAAAATACCTATATTTTATTGTTAAGTTTTTTAATGTATTTAAGGCTTGCGCTTGACACTACTCACCTGATGTTAAGTGACATTGCGGTCTAGGATGGAGCGCGCTTGCTTAGAAGGAACCGGTTCACTCTCGCCTAAGGTAAAAACCAATAACTAAATATTAGGCTATTAAGCTGCTCTGAAAATTTTAGTCATGTCTTCTAACAGATCTGAATTCTTATAAGATAACAGTTTTCGTGTCGTTATTATCACAAGGTGTTAAGTATGTACCTTAGACGAGTTATGTACCATCGGACGAGTAGAGAAACACCAAGGCGACAGTGTTATACTGTGGAGGTGCCTAAGTCGCGTACTAAGCGATTTGCGTCCACCTTCATTGTGCGTACCGCCAAGGTGTGGAATTATTTACCAAATTGCCTGTTTCCCGATAACTATTATGTTAGTGAACCGGTTTCTTCTGGGCCAGCGCGCTCCACCTTAGAACGCATTTTCGCTTACCATCAGGTGAATTGCGATCAAGCGCAAGCCCATTTTGAGTAAAAAAAAATAGAAGAAATATGACATAGCAAAAAAAGTATATACAATTAAACAACTCATACAAAGAAACATTATATTACATTACACCACTTTCCCGACTAATCTAATACACCTAATCTAATACCAACAAAAACTATGACTCATACAAAGATGATTCTATACATACATACATATACATATGTATACAAACATAAACATCGTTGCGCCGGCGCATCACAATTCATCAGGTCATTCACCTTTCCAACTGCCCAAATAGGGTGTTTAGGGACCCTTTCCTGACTCATTGAAGGATGTTACTAATGACAGCCTAAAAAGGGGCCTTAGAGTTTGACCCCAAAGCTGTCGTTATATATATTTAAAATATTATTATCTACTTTTTTAACTATATCTTTGAAAGTATTTGTTTAGATAGCGTAGATAAAGTAGTATAGTATTACAAAAATTCATTTTTAAAATACTTGTATCTAAGTATGATTCTCTCAAATCTCAATAAATTGTAACAAAAGTTAACTAAAAGATTTTTAATTGGCACATGAACTAAAAGACGCACATTGATAAATTAATACTTATCTACTAACGTTTTAAAGCTTGAGAAAAAAAGAGACTTCTGTATTACGTATAATACTA
This sequence comes from Mellilla xanthometata, assembly GCA_035578125.1. Taxonomy (NCBI): domain Eukaryota; kingdom Metazoa; phylum Arthropoda; class Insecta; order Lepidoptera; family Geometridae; genus Mellilla; species Mellilla xanthometata. The sequence continues at coordinate 5,954,039 of JAPUBQ010000019.1, read as the reverse complement.
ACTAGCAACATATTTCACTCCCACTAGCTCATTTGTATTATTTGGCTTATCTAAAAAAACGCAGAATTGAATATACCTACTCAAGTACCTACGTGACTTGTAAGAGTTGAATACCTACATACCTCTCTGCCCCATTGCCGGTTACAACTTGGTACATTTAAAACTAAATAATTGGCTAATTGTGAATCGGGCTTGTGCATTAAGGCTTCTATAACATTATTGTATGTTTTTTATACTTATTATAATATATTTACAATGTAAAATAATAAATAATCTATTAATGTTTAGTCTACCAATATGTTGGTATAAAGATCGAGTAAAAAAATGCTTCAAAAATACTTTTGTTGTATCAAAGCCACGTTTTAATATTTAATTTATTTCTATTTGTTAATTTATTACGGACGGGTACATTTATATATGCTGTGAAATATCTAAGGGTCTACTAGCTACCATTATACTAAATATATAGCAAAAATTACGAAACAAACACGACTATAGTATGAATGTACTTTAAACACCTCTTTATTTTTCATTTCATTTATTTTTATAGAACTTTAGAAATACATGTTTTGTTAAAGTTTAAGCTTTCTAGCTGTTCACGGTTTCTGAGATACAGCCTGGAGACAGACAGTCAGACAGACAGCGGAGTCTTGATAATAGGGTTGTGATTTTACCTTTTAGGCATGTAACCCTAAAAACACAAAATAAGTAAGTAGCCCCCTGTATATTCAATCCATCCCACAACGTTGTAAAAATTTGATAGTTAAGTTAGTACCTAGCCAGATTTAGACTAAAACTGAAAACGAAAGATGATGAGTGAGAGAAAGAAAAAGTATGGACAATGCAAGTACGAGAGGAATGCAAACGAAAAGGTATGAAAGAAAAGAATAGTGGAAAATAGGTCTCCGAAATGTACCTAAATCGTAGGTAGGACGATTACAAAAAAAAACTCAAAATTGAATATTCTAATAGTACATGCATGACTCGTAAGACGTGAATACCTACGAACCTTTTTACCCCGTTGCCTCTTACACCTTCATAAATTTAAAACTAAAAATCCTTTGTTTCAAATTTCAGAGCGAACATTAACATACGATAGTTATAAACAGCCTTGGGGGCAAAATAAAACTAGTTGCCATAATGTACGTTTCGTGTTAATGACCCCACTTTAATTCGAAATGCGTGCTTATTCGTTTTGTTTGCGAATAAGAGTGATTTTTTTACTCGAATAGTTATATAGTTAGTTATAGTTCTGGTTGCTAGTAGTAACTAGTATTATTCGCACACTGGGTAGACCTGTGTTTTTATATCAGTGTAAGTATTTGTATATCACAACACCATTTTTTTTATTTTTTAATAACTAGGACACTTTCACACACGGCTGGTTAGCCCCATACTGAACCATTTCTAGATCGTATTATGGTTGCTAACACAACTGATATACTACATATACATACATACATACGTACATACATATTATATATAAATTCATATTTAACACCCAGACCCACAGCCAACAAATTTAGTTAAGCACAAAGATGTTGACCGGGCCGGGAATCGAACCCGGAACCTTCTGATTAGCAGACCGGCATGGTAATATTTACGCCAACGAGGTCGTCAATCGTCGTTAAAAGCTATTAAAATAGTTTAAAAGAAGTTAATATTAAATAGTCTCTCTAATAAATTCTACTGTAGTAAATACATTTTATCTTAAGCTTTACTACGGTAATCTAATTATTTTTTCACATTTAATATTTTCCCTAGTAAGGTCACTTTCTTAAATCTACACGTCATTCCATACTGTTAATATTGCGTGCGACAGTACATTGGGACAGTGACTAATTCAATGACTGATTCTGTACACAATCGGTTACTGTTTGTACTTCTCATTGTCTTGTAGGTGTGAGTACAAGTCTTACCTTAACTGCTTGGGAAAACTTGAATTGACATAAAGCTAGAAACTACAATGACAACTTCTTTCTGGTGACTGCAAATGTTTTATTAGAATTTAATCGGGACCTCAAATTATTAAGATAATAACATACTTAGACCTAAAAATTGTAAACTGTTCACGTAAGGCATCTTAATATTTCCGCGTCATAAAACGGTCACACTTACTTATTATTAAAAGTTGGAGTTGAGTGCACGCACGGATCTCGTCGGCGACGCGACGGTCCGTGTAACACTCGCCCCTGCGGAAAGCACCGAAACTGTTGGACTCATTGCAACTTTTAATAATAAGTGTGACCGTTTTCTACGCGGAAATACTTAGGGCTGATAGGGTAGAGTAAGGGATAGAGTATGATTAAAATTAAATCAATGACCACTCATTATAATATAGAACGTCTTTGTTATTAAGATTCCGTACACAAAAAGTACCAACGGGACCCTATTACTGAGACATCTCTGTCTGTCAACAGCCTGTATCTCATCCCGTGATAGCCAGAGACTTGAGATTTTCACAGATTGCCGTTATCACAATTAGTACTAACAACAGAATACAATAAATACTTAAGGGCTTCCATACAACAAACAATTTGTTTAAAGTCAAAGTCAAAAATTTATTGCAATATTATGTCACTTTACAGTTACATAATTACCCATAAGGCATTGCAATAATTTATTTTAGATAACTAGCTGCGCCCTTCGATGCTACCTGCATTAAACCGGGATAAAAAGTATCCTATGTATCAATCCAAAGTCTAAACCATCTCCATACCAAGTTTAATCGCAATCAATTTAGCCGTTTGAGAGTGAACTTCTTCACGTAACTAACATAACACACAAACTTTCGCATCTATAATATTAGAACAATGGCGAGCCCAACAAGCACTTGGCTAATTATTTTTAGTAATACAACCTAAATATATATGAACACAAGTTTCGAGAGGTTGGCAATCTGTCTTCCCTTAAAGCTTTTTTAAGCATTCGTGTTAAGGTTACCCAGAAAGGCTTATACAAACTTATATATATAGGCAGAGAATTCTAAAGGAAATCTTCCAAACTCGAAGCCACAAAGCAACGGAAAGAACAGATGGTTTCCGACCGGCAAGTTCCCATGCGTATATTTCATGCCCACTTTTAAATCAGACAAAAAGCTATCTTATTTTAGACCACATAGGTTTGAAATTTGATTACCTTCTTTCATGTCTATCAAGGCATATCAATGGAATATTAAATAAATTACGAGATATTCAAAATTGAACTTTATTTACATAGCAAAAAAAGTCTACTAAATTAAATGATGAGTTATACCGACAAACAAACATTGGTCAAGTTTAAAATCAACTTTGAACGGTTTTAATCATAAGGTTGAAATTGATTCGTGTTTTTGATTGCGATACAATATTGTTCAGTCTTTGCCAATCATCGTGTGCAAGAACCATAGCAATGAGAGATGGGTTATTTTTATAATTCCATGGTAAAATATGGTTTTTATAGAATAGGGCATTCGTCTTCCCACTGGAAATGTTTTTTTTTTTTAAATTAGGTTATAGGGTTTACATTGATTAATTATCGAAGCATGCATTCATTTAATATTCATTTTTAATTGACAATCTATACTATAAGACTCTTTGTCGTGACTCAATCATTCATTCATTCATTCATTCATTCATTAGAGGGAGATATTTCAAAAACGACCTATTACGTGGGTGGAGACGCGTGCACCAGCTAGTATTATATAAATTCGCTTTAACGTAATGTCAACTGAGCAATTTTCCAATCAATATTAAAACAATTTTTATTTTTATTTCAAAGATAAAGATTTTAAAATGTCTTATCAACTTTTTCTTTGACACATTTCACACACGGCTGGCTATCCCCATACTAAACCATTTCTAGTTCGTATTATGGTTGCTAACACAACTGATACACTACATATACATACATAAATACTTTATATCGATACACATTTAACACCCAGACCGACAGCCAACAAATTTAGTTCATCACAAAGATGTTGGCCGTGCCGGGAATTGCTCCAAACCCGAAACTCTCTGGTTAGCAGTCATGATAACCATTATGCCAACGAGGTCATCCTCTGGATTCCTCTAAAAGGTAGAGTTAAAAAAGGAAACTATTATCCAAACCGCATTTGGGAGCAATTTCCTAGTGCAGTCCGTCGCGGTCCAGAGACCTCCATTTGCCTGAGCGCTGGAGTGAAAACTCATTTGAATTGTGCCTTTATGTCAGGGCTGGATTAAGGCACAAGGGAATAAAAATAAATGAAAGTATCAAACTTGGTAAGGTACATGCAAATATGTACAAGGGTGAAATTACTAAGTAATGTTCTGGTTTTGTCTTTCTGGGGAAGCGCGCTTGTCCTTAATAATAATAATAATAAATAAATATTAGGACACATTCCACACACGGCTGGTTAGCACCATACTGAACCATTTCTAGTTTGTATTATGGTTGCTAACACAACTGATATACTACATAATTATACATACATACATATTATAAATAAATACACATTTAACACCCAGACCCACAGCCAACAAATTTAGTTAAGCACAAAGATGTTGACCGGGCCGGGAATCGAACCCGGAACCTTCTGTTTAGCAGACCGGCATGGTAACCTTTACGCCAACGAGGTCGCCTTAGATCTTAATATTATCTCTTACCACCAGGTGTGATCAAGCGCATTTATTGTGGTCAAGCCCATTTATTGTAAAAAAAATGCACTATAATTAAAATCCACCGATGCGTGCTGTCGTCGCCTCGTCGTGTGTACTCATTTGACACTAATAAATAAATAAATACATTTAGCGATATTGATTGCCCTTCGCCCCAAGTTGTCCTAGCTACGTCCCATTGTACACCATACCCTATTGTCAGTGTCTATCAACGCAAGACGGAACGCAACAGTCGAGTTTTGTAGCTTTCGAAGTACTTAAATTGTATTTAAGGCACTACATGTACTGAGAACAGCCGCGACAAAAAAATTTGAGCAAAGTGCCTGAAGCCCGGCTGTGGAAATTTCAGGAAATAAAACATATAAAATCAACAATGAACAATAATTAAATTATAAACTTTAACGATTCTAGATAATATAAAAAAGTAAGATTTGTTTTAATTTCTTTATCTATACGTATTATATTATTTTTATTTAAATTGACTTTTTATCAATTTTTCTGTGACATTTATTTTTTGATTCAATTTATTTTACTAATTATAATTAAATAATTTTATGTAATATATTTAATAATTAAGACTTAATTTTTAAATTTATTTATAATTAATTTAAATTTTAACGACAATTTTCAAAAACTATGACTATCGAAAAATTTTATGTACTCTTGTTTTGGAACTAACGATTTTTAACACTGAATTAAAGATAATAAAACTGAAAAAACCTTAGCATTATCATACATATTTACCACATATACACACAACCTTGGGTAAAGAACCCAGGATTTAATAGATTATTTTTCAAAATAAGGCTATTTTGCTCCCACAGTGCCATAATTTCCTATTTCATGACTCCTAGTCACCAAGAGAGTTAACGTTACTAATCTACATTGGCAATTGGTAGATACCGTTAGGCACTTGGTGTCAATTGACTGACGACCTCGTTAGCGTAAAGGTTACCATGCCGGTCTGCTAATCAGAAGGTTCCGGGTTCGATTCCCGGCCCGGTCAACATCTTTGTGCTTAACTGAATTTGTTGGCTGTGGGTCTGGGTGTTAAATATGTATTTATATATGTATGTATGTATATGTAATATATCAGTTGTGTTAGCAACCATAATACGAGCTAGAAATGGTTCAGTATGGGACTAACCAGCCATGTGTGAATGTGTCCTAATATTTATATTTATATATTTATAATTTTTTTATTGTTTACTTATTGTTACTTAAAAATCCCACATAACATTTTCTCAGTTAACTTATCAAATTACAAAATTTTCCCATTTTATTAAAAAAATAAACATCAAGTATATTTACTAAATATTCCACTCATATAAATTGAAAAAGCAAATATTAAATCTGTCAGAAGGGATCTCATTTTACTGATATTTTATTTCAAAATGTTAATTCCGTTTCGTTTAGATAAAGTTTCATTGAAGATAACTTAATGTTTCCTTATTGACCAAATTGAAATTTGGTTATTTGTTTGACATCGACAAAAATGTGGAACAACACAATTTGGTACCAGTAAAGTTAAATATATCCAAATAAATGGCTGCATATACTAAATTTAAAATCTCTTTGCGTTAATTTTATCTCTTAATACCTTACAACTTTTCTTACCTTTACATTATTTAGTGGCTGTAAATAAAATACAGAGTTTTTAAATTAATTTAAAAATTTTCTGCAATTTTAGTCACACATTTTTCGCCAGCCATGAGTAGGACTGTATTGAAAATATCGTATGTGTAAAAATAAGTAATTTAAAAGAAATGTGTACTTGAAAGTTTGAATATGCTTTTTATTAAAACATTTTAGTTAGAAGTTAAAACCACAAGTACGGTTTTAATATCGATTGAAACCGCATGAAATCGCTCTATTAGGCTGCTTATTAATCCTACATACCTAACGTATCTGACCACAGATAATGCTTATAATCTACCATTATCATTTAATCTAAAACTATTTTGCGGTAAGACATAGTTGAGGTTGCGATATAATGCTCTAAGCTTGTTCAATGCACTATAATCAGACTACTTAAGCTTTATTAATGCAGCATAAACCCATAGTTTCTGCAGTACAATTAAAATTTAGTGTCAAGAAATCTTTTCATATAAATTCAACTGTAAAACAGCATTGGTATTATTTGATCCATTATATTTTATGACTAGTTTCCTAATGTACACATGATCAACGACATTTATAATACCTATTATAAATGTCGTTGCACATGATAATAACTGGTATTGTGTCATTGCGTTCAAGCTATTGCAACAAAAGAATATCTGATATTCGATCATTTCACAGTATATCGATAACGTGCTAATACACGCACTTTCTTTTCGAGTGAAAACGTTTGAACCTCATCCAATTAACTTAGCGCGTAATCTGAGTCAGTCTGAATCGCTTACAAAAGTCCGCGATACTGCTGCCGTACTTGACGTATAATTATTTTTTTAGGCTTAATAGGCTTGCGCTTGACCACAACTCACCTGATGTTGAGTGATATTGCAGTCTAAGATGAAGCGCGATTGCCTAGAAGAAACCGGTTCACTCTCGCCTTAAGGACAGTAAAGTTGTAGTTCAGTGGGAACAGGGATTCCGGCAAGGAGTTCCACAGTTTAGCCGCAAGTGCTAAGGAATTTGATTAAAATTTAACATTTTAGTTAATATATGTTAGCCAAAGAATATAATTATACAAAATGCCTCTCAAGGAGGTCGAATTAACAATGAGTACGATTCAAAACAATTCCGCATACAATTTTGATTAGTAATTCAGCAAACAAAATGCAAATTCGGGGTCAATGCATTCTGAATAGTTATGTAATGCACCCACACCTATTCATTTACCATACAGGGCTATCAGGAATACTAAAAAATAAAAACTACTAAGGTTCACAATAATTTAAAAAAAAACTAAAATTTACGGATTTAGTACCTCTAAGAGTGACTTTAGTACATTTAGAGACAACAATTTTGTTAAACGACTTTTTGTAAGTTACTACTAAAAATATAAGCAATATATACCTACTACCTAAATTTACCTATATGAACTTAAATTGACTTGCAACAAAAGTTTACTTGGAAAGTGTATTTTATATAACATGTTTCGAAATAAAGTAAGCTTGCCAACAAACAAACCTTTTGCCGTTTAGGGTAAAAGTATAAAAGTAATTTAAATGTATCAGACTCAAAACATATATCTATGAAAAACTTATAAGGCATTTTTCGTATTTAATCAATTAACTATTTAAAGCCCGTCTGTATAGATTACGTATTAGCTGGAAGTACCCTATAGTATAACTTCGACTCTAGAATATCGTAAAAAACAGCTCTTGTAATACATATGTAAATGCATTGAGTCGGTATGGAGACTAAAAAACATAAGTAATCTAGACCTTGTGTATAATCAATCTAGACCTTGAATCCGCTCTGTAAAAGTTTTGCATTAGCTATTGGTATATAATTTTGACTCTGAAAAACGTAAAAAACAGCACTTACATACAAAAACTACGTTAATACAATGTAAACATGATGTGTGTATTATTATAAAAATAAATTTAATAAGTATATTGCTTTTCTTTATGATTTTTTATACTAGATGGGTTTGCGCTTGTACACAATTCATCGGACATCGTAACGATGCTTACCATCAGATAATCGACATACGATCTACGGTACAGCGTGCTTACCCAGAAAAAACCGGTTCACTCGTGCCTTGAAAACCGCTAGATTGTAGTTTTCGGGGAATAAGGCATTTGGCAAAGAGATCCCCTTTCCTTCCACGATAAGCTTTTACCCTGTATAATTTCTATACATAAAATCCAAGTGTTACCATCCATAAAAGTACCGTTAAATACGTATTAAAACTATTGTTTCATAGACAGATTGCAATGAGAATTATTCATTAACTCAGTAATAAATAACTAAGTATTGATAAATTTATTGGCATGCGCGTCGAAAACGCATTCGTAATTAGTTGATAAATAATATTTATTTATATGTAAGAGTAAATTCTTCTTCTCATGGTGCCTCTCCAACTATAATAGATATTATTATATTTTAGTGAAGGTTGGCAATCACCTTTTTTTTTACTCTTAAAGGTAAGACGCAGCTTAATGGGCTTGCGCTTGATCGCAATTCACCTGGTAGTAAGCGATATTGTAATCTAAGGTGGAGCGCGCTTGCCCAGAAGAAACCGGTTCACTCTTGCCTTGAAAACCGCTAGATTATAGTTATCGGGGAACAGGAAATTTGGCAAAGAATTCCACACCTTGGCGGTACGCACAATGAGGGTGGACGCCAATCGCTCAGTACGTGACTTAGGCACCTCCACGGTATATCGATGCCGCCTTGGTGTTTCCCTACTTGTCAGATGGTGGAATGGGGCGGGGAGGGCGGGGGGGGATCAAATCATGTAATCCCGTTGCATACTCCCCGAAATGTAACCTATAAAAAACCGAAAGGCTGGCAACCATGCGGCGATGCTCAAGGCTCTGCAGCTTCGCCGTACATAGAGTATTATTGCCAACTAGCCTCTTCTACTAGCTCTACATATTTTATTTTGTCCATTGCCAATTGAAACAATTCAGCAGCACTTCTGATTCCAGTCCATCCTCGAATGATTCGCAACCATGATTTTTTGTAAAGTAAACTACAGATATGAAATATAAAATCATCTACGAACAAATCCAAAGCAATAGCTAGTTAAGATAAATTGTCAGTTGCCGTCAGGTTGGCAGGCTTCACGGGCGAGCGCGCGTGACGTCACTTCCGGCCGGAGCCTTCCGCCGGATGTGACGACTGAGCTCAATGTATGGCTGGTGTCGACTCGAATTTGCATAACGACAAATATTGTGATAGTACACTATCTGTGCATTGTGGTATCAGTATCACTAAGCAACATAACAAATAATTTCTTATATGATTATATTAACACTGTTTTTTATGGTTATAAACTTTTTTGTACACAGAAGCTGTCTGAACGGCACAGGCCTCTCCTTTCCCGATTTCTAGATTAAGTGTCTATTTAATGCTATGAATTGACCTTCTTTTTCTATATTATATTAATTTAATTTCTGACAAAAGCATTATAATAAATTAAAGCAAATAATAATAATAGTAATTACTACCTAAGACATATTTCAGGAGGCTGGTTATTTCCATACTAAACCATTTCTAGTTTGTATAAGGTTGCTAACACAACTGATATACTACATATCGACGGTTAAAAGGCAAACTGCGTTAAGCGACAAATGTTTGAGTTTTGAGTTATATACATATTTGGAATCAGCGTTTTTTTCTGCGTCATCTGAACCCAGTTTTGTTCAATTCTGAGCACTTTTTTGTCGCTTGAGACCATTGCAAAAATTGGCCTATTTTTGGCTTGCATGGTTTAAAGCGACATGGAATTTGATCATTTTCGACACAAATGTATTTCAGCTGTTTTAAATTGTTCTTAATTTCATATACATTGGCACTTAAGCACACTGTTTGAAAACATGAAGTCGGGTAAGATAATTGACCTCGAATTAAAATAAACAGTGATGTCGCTTGAAACATTTTTCTTTTCATTCAAATGAAAGCATCGTGTCGCTTAAACTGTTTCATCCAGAGTATGCTTTAGGGCTATTTGGGACTTAAGCTGGTTTGCCGTGATGTGATATCGATTACAGAGTCATATGAGCCTGTTATGTAGTCATAATATTTTTTAATATTGGTCGTTTCAAACAAAACATTAAATACATTTTAGAACTTAAAACATTTTTCAACATGTCGAAAAACGGAGCCTTGGTGGATAATCATCTCGAAATCTACTTTGGCAGCGTAAATAGTGTCGGTTCATTCAAAGAAATTTTCTCGCGCACATGTACTAACCTCCAGCGTGTAGCGAGAAACGCCATCTGCCCGGGCGCTTCAGTTAGCAGTAATACATCGATGGGGACGGTTGTGTGTACAAGTTTGCTTCGAAGTAAGTATTAAACACACCACACGGAAACAGTATGCTACTATTCTACTCAAAAAAATATGCTGTGTATATTTTTTTAAAAAAAGCATAACAAGAAACGGATTTAGTTTTACATGGTTGAAAGCTGGAGGAAAAAGAGGTGGCAATGAAGTAGTCGCAATTTTACAAAATATTGCTGATGTAGATTCACGTGGTACGATCAAATCCGTGATTTTATACTCAGATTGTCCGGGTCATGTCCGGGTCAAAACAAAAACAAAATTGTGCTTGCAGCTCTTCATAATGCACTCTTGCAAACAGTGCATTTAGAGACTATACAGATGAACTATTTGCTCCCAGGGCATACTGAAATGACGGTAGATAGCATGCATGCTACGATCAGAAATTCAATACGAAACAACATTATATGAGCATTTTTTTTTATTTAACGTGAGGAAATGCTTTTACGCATGCCCACCACACCCGGGGAGGTGGGTGGGGTGTGTCGGGCTCAATGCCAGAAGAGCATCACTGCCGACTAAAACCTCACGATGGCCTCCTCACCGGAAAGCGGTGCGAGGTTCCAGTCCCCGCATTAACCCACCACCCCACCCAACTCAGCTAGCCTGCGAGACTCCTTCTCAGGGGATGACTCCCTTTGCAGTGCACCACTTGTGCACCGCAACCACCTCGGGGACCGTGAGTGCAATGGACGCCGGACAACCCCGGTCCGACGTCTTAGGTCCCCCGCAACGGGTCAGGTCTGTGGCCCCGTCACCTGCCACTACGGCTGCAGAGAATAGGGAGAGTGGTAGATAGTCACTTCCTTCTCTCTGCGGCCCCACCGCGTCCGCCATCGACCGGTGGCGACCCCGTCGAGGTCGCGGCAGGTAGGAAGAGCGGCGCATCGTAATACCGACACTTCTCTACTGCCGCGGCCCCACACTTTCAGCTGTGGTGCCTCCATATCCATACCACAAGCCCGCCTCAGTTGCGAATCCCCCCCCGGAACGAGGTTCCGCAACGTACTGGTGCCACTCCATCTAGAACTTGCATGGAAGAGTGAGTACAAGTCTAGGGAGTGGCCCGCCTCAGAGACCCTCTTCGTTTCACCGTGGGTGACCAGGCCAAGGTTACTGAGCGCTCCCGCCTTGACAATGCCGGGCCCCACGGGGGGATTATATGGGCGATTAGGATTATATGGTACAGTTTTTCAGCTGGCCAGTCCATCCATACCAAGTGGAGACGCTGACTCACTGTGATTTTAAAAATTATGAAAAAATGTCAGACAAGTATTTCAAAGGGAATCTCATAGGAAAGATTAGCAAAATACGGGTAGCGTCATTTAAAAATCTCCGGGCATTATGACAATTAAAAACAGTATGAAGGATGACGCAAGAGCCGAGACAATCCCTATAGTTAGGCCGAAACCAATAAATGGAAAATATAAATCCATGTTGCCAATACTACCACTAAATACAACAAATTGAAAAAACTGTGTGACAATGGTGTGATTCTAAAAATATTCCAGTTGGAATACACCAATCTGCCTCACCGAATTGGAAAAGATAAACTAATATATAACTAAAATATCATACCAGGTTAATTGAGGATATAGGATATTAAGATTAAAATAATTGTTTTTTTTTTATATTAAGTGATTAATTAAAACATTCTGTTAAAGTTATAACACTCATAAATGCTGTTTTAATGCTATCAGTCGTTAATTCAATTCTATTACAGGTTTATTTTTCTTATCAATTGTCATTTGGAATGAGGTTTTATCTGACATGCTTACAAATATTATTGCATTTTAGCGAACTTAAGTCAATTTGGCTAGTATGTCGATTGTCGCGTGAGTCACTTTGCCTTTGTTGTTTTTAACTCTTTGATACACTCTTGCCAATTTGACTCGTTCTATTTTTGTAATTTTGTTGAGATTAAAGCATTTTACTTCGATCTAAATATGAGGTCACCTGCACTTAAACATTTTTTGCTTTGAACTTATTTTAAATCCTGTGGCGGTTCAGTCAGTTATCCTTATTGATAAATAATGCATTTGGGATTAAACGCCACTTATTTTTCAAAATAATACTCGTTAGACCACGAAACTTTTGCATTAGTAGCGTTTGACTAAATAAAAAATACGTTTTTCATCATTCTTTAATCCACCCAGAAATTTCTTGATTATGATTTTTTTTCCGAAATAAAAAACTTTAAATGGCTCTCCTGTAAAGTTCGAAAATTGTCGCTTAACGCAGTTTGCCTTTTAACCGTCGATATTATAAACCTCGTACTTTATATCGATATATATTTTAACACCCAGACCGACAGCCAACAAATTTGGTTCATCACAAAAATATTGCCTGTGCCGGGAATTTGACCCGGAGCTTATATAGTTTTTCAAATACACATTGCATAGCTAAATTTAAATGTATATTTTTCCTATAAAACTGAAATCTTAGATATACGTGTGCTCTTCTAGAGTTCCGTTGTGCTTCAACACCGTTTCTAAAAGGAACGAATTGTGGATTTCACACTTTATACACATCTGCGCCTTCATTGGTACATATTTTAGCATGACCTATCGATTATTGAGCAAGAGCCGCGATTATGCGAGCTTTTGAGAGCAAAACAAAGGTGTGTTGACCTTTTAGGCATTAGAATACATAAATAAAACCAATGTCTTTTTCATATTTGTGCTAAAACCATAAGTAATCATAAATCACTCCGATTTTACTTCTTGTGCGATGATTGAAGAATTTCTAGTGCAAATTGACGCATTTGTCTACGGTATCGTGTATATTCTATTTTTTAAATATAGTTGGAACAGTGTAGAACAACAATTAAACTGTCTTGTTACAATAACAGATTAAGCAAAAAATCCGTTTCAGCATCCGCGGTGAAATTTGAATTTATTTTAACTACTTAATTAATGGCAGAAATTCTATAGCAAGCTTCATCCTATGAGTCTTCTTCTTCTTCTTCGTTTGATCTAAGTGACCAAGCTCTGGTGTCGAGAAGCTTCAAGCCGCTCGAAGGCCCTGGCTTGGCTAAACGACTGCATGTACTAAGACTAGCAGCTAGAACCTACAATTTAACGAGGCATCCGACCCACAGTAGCTCTCAGAAAAAAATGTCTCTTCTAAAACGATAGTCTTGTGCATAGTCCTGCTGCTCAGCTTAGATGATCACGTCAGATCACCTTAGCTAGCCGAGCTACAGGCGCTACATGAGTAACAAACATACATACATATATAAATACGTTCTCACAAACATGCGCATCTATAATACTGATAGCAGATGATACTGAACTGAAACTGAGTTATAAAGTATCTTTCTTTAAAAGTTATCAATTTTCCCATTATAGAGATAGATATTAGTAGAGTTAGTTAATTACATTTTTTCCAATAAAAGTAGATATGAATAGAAGGATGTATCGTGCCAATTACCTCATGAACCATCACGCGATGTCAAGTCAGATATCCATTGGACAACTCCTTGACCTTGTCACTAATTCATTCATTTGACGTGCTCCATTTAGAACACATTCTGTTATTTTGTCTATTCTAGTTTATTTGTTCTAATTTCACCATTTTTTTTTACTCATAATGGGCATGCGCTTGATCGCAAGTCACCTGTAAGCGATATTGCGATCTAAGGGGTAGCGAACAAAATCTGTATTTTGTATTTGTGTACAAACTTAATACCTATTTACTAACGTGCCACTTCGTGCAAACTGATTCTAGAAAGCCTAAAAAGCTAAAGTTTTTGTACGAAACATAATAAAATAGTCATTGTGAGCCATTTCCGCATTTAATTTAAAAAAAAAAAACTATTTAAATTCCCCCTGTACGGCCTACTTCATGGTCGAAAAAAGGCATTCGAATGCGTGCGATCAACATTCTCTCACATCGATTTTTAATTGATACATCGTCATAATCGATACTCGTACATTGTTGAGTCCGACACGGCTCACGCAACGTAAGGTTATGGTCCCCAAAACTAGGTAAAGATCACCTGTGAACAATTTTATGAGCTGGCAACTAAGTTGTCAGAATGTTATTGCCATAAAAATACAATTTTTAGATATTTCATAATCGAGGGATCGATCGCAGATGAGTAATTGAATAACATAGGAGTAAGGAAGCATGATCCCAGCTATAGATCTAAGTTAAATTCGCATATAGGAAGATTATGACAGTAAATAAACCCACTTTACCTTAAAATTTTAACATTATTTACAAAAAATTAAAAAGAAATTCATCTTAGTATCGACTAACAACTACTACTTCTACTTCGAATGAGCTTAGTGGCCAAGTTCTAGTGTCAAGAGTTTACAAGTCGCGCGAAGGCTTCAGACTCAGCTTAACGTCTGCTTGTGCTAATAACAACAGCCGAGACCTACCAATTAACGTTTCATCCGATCCACAGTAGAGCCCAGATAAAAAAGAAAAAGTAGCTTTTTAAACGACAGTCCTGTGCATGGTCACTCATACAAAGATGGTCCGCATCAACAGTTGGTTAACCTTAATGATCGCGTTAGATCACCTAAGTATGCCAAGCTACATGCACTAAATAACAAAGCTCGTAAATTCTTAAAAAACAACAAAATAAGCACTTTTTGGAACGAATGTGTAAGGACTAAAGTTTAATTTTTCCCATACAAATGTCAAGTCAAGAAGTTTCTCAATTATTTTTCTTAATTTCGCGCTTAAGTAAGTATTTGTCTTTGAGCCCGTTAAAAGCTTTAAAAGCACTATATTTTCTCAAGTTTCACAAAGTTTTGAAACAACCATTAGTGCTTGTAAGATTGCCATACACTTAACTATTTAACTGCATCTTCTATAAACTTGTAAAAATACCGTTTTGGCTGGGAAAGTCTGTACTACACTCCACTGACCTATTTTCTGCTTATTTGTACTTTGTTGCAGGTTTCTGCCTTATCGCATCTCTAATGACTAGGGATGTCAACACTATCGATAGATATGCGCAGGCCTAGACAAAAAGTTGGTATATATCTAATATTCGAATACAAAAGCTTCATATTGATTAATGGTGTGAAAATGTTTATGGCTTTTTTTGTGACGATTCACAAAAAAATATACACGTACGTCAACATAAACACGAGAACTTTATCATTAATTTGTTTTTTTTTTAATACGACTGCGCTTGGTCAGACGCTTCATTACCATTATCTCGTAATTAATGTGTGTTATTATATGATTTTGCATTAGTATTTAATGACCTTGACCACAGCTGTCAAATGGCAAAGTCCATTCTTTAAATATTTTTATCATTTTTACTTAGGCAATCAAAACCATTCCAGTGCAATTTTAGCACATAGGCTCCAATTGTTTTTTTATGTGTTTTAAGAGAAGCATCATTTAGAATCAATTATCTCGTAATTAATGTGTGTTATTATATGATTCTGCAATGGTATTTAATTACCTTGACCTCTGTCAAATGTCAAAGTCCATTCTTTAAATATTTTTATCATTTTTACTAAGGCAATCAAAACCATTCCAGTGCTATTTTAGCACATAGATTCCAATTGTTTTTTTTTTTAATTTTTTATTAATTATTATTTTATAAGCATTATTTAGAGTTTTATTTACTAAACAAAAAAAATATAAATTTTTATAAAATTTTCTCCAGAATTGCTAAAATTTTTTTTTATTATGAGAATTTGTATTGTAATTAAAACATGTGATGTTTCTCAATTGTAAATATAATCAAAAATTGCATAACAGATTAAAACCCGTTACATTACCCTATTGGTTAATACAACAACAAAAAATCAAAACCTAACACTTCTATCAATAACTTTATATCTGCTCTATCGATATCTAAACAAAAAATATCCCCAGCCCTACGCTATCGAAGATTCTCTCCAATAAAGTGTAATATGAATATACTGCACAAAACGCTTGTTTGAGGTCATATGCGGAATATTGAGACTTGGACCATAATCTATAGAAGTTATGGCAATTCCGATTCAATTTAAAAGACAAAGATAGTGGTCAGATGAAAGTATTAGCATTGGTATGTTCTTCCTCGTGTAATAGCGGATAGATTGCCGTAACGTAACTTTTTAATTTGTTTCTATTTTCTACTAAAATTACTCGCAATTATATATTTTTATATCTGTTCCTGATATGTACATATATGCGTTAAGAGAACGGAATTGTATGTGTTTGTGCAAATCAATGTTGCTATGAATCTCCAAAACGGCTAGTCCGATTATGATGCGTTTTTCAGAGTAACTGTGTTGTGGAATTTTTAATCATTAATTTAATAAGTACTCGTACTTGTGTTAGTAATAAAAAATAACGATCTTTAAGAATTACGGTATCACCGAACGTATTTTTTCTTGAGCGTTGATCTTAGATAAAAATGAAGAGGTTAGAGATGATCACTAATAGAGGTGAATAAAAGAAGAAAGTTTGTTGTGCTGACTCTACCTAGTAGTAGAAAAAAATGGCGGGAAAAATTGGGATCGGAAATTCAATACTATGTTTTATCTATACCAATTATAAAGATCAAAAGTTTGATGCTTGTTAGACGCAAATTGGCTCCGAAACTACTGGACCGATTTGAAAAAGTCTTTCACCGTTGGGAAGCTACATTATCCCCGAGTAACATAGGTTTTATTTTATTTCTCTTTACAACTTGGATAATTTTATAGCCCGTGCGAAGTTGATACGGCAGTATGCTAGCGACTACTAATTTTATGCATAATAGTTCTTACTAATATGTATACAATATTAATATTACAGTTTTATCATATTGGTAATCTTTGACTTTCATAATATGTATTTCTACAAATATTATGCGTGCCATATTCTTACTAATACTAATATGACCCACTTCAATATAATCCTAATCATATTGCCAATAGATTAGGGGCAAACATATTCATAATATCCTTTTAAAGCAGATTTTATTGACTAGCTCGCACTTCTATCGTAATTTCTAGCCATAATATTACTAAATAAAATATAATCTCTTGGGTTTGGTCTTTGCATTATTTTATACTAGGTTTTAGGTATTACTAGGTTATGAAAACTCATATCATGTGCTAGAAAATAAGCTACTTTTGCTTCTTTTCAAATAAATTTACAAGTGGTTATTCTTCTTCTTCTTCGTATGAGCTAAGTGGTCAAGCTCTGGTGTCGAGAGTTTTCAAGCCGCCCGAAGGCCTCTGACTTGGCGTTCGACTGAATTTACTAAGACTAACAGCCGGGACCTACAATTTAACGTGTCGTCCAACCTACGGTAGCGCCCAGTTGGAAAAAAACGACAGTTTTGTGCATGGTCATTCATTCAAACACCGTCCGCATTGACCGTTGCTTAGCTTCGATGATTGTGTCAGATTACCTTAGCTAGCCGAGCTACAGGCGCTAGTGGTAAAAATATAAATGAAACTAACTTGGTTCCCTTTTAAATTATTAGTAAAACTGTTTCAACAAACTGACATGGCAGTCGTTGTTGTCATAACATTAGGTGACAGTTACGTAAAATTCTTTATGGTTACATTATAATAAATAAATATAAAATCAAATGAATTAATTAATATCATGTTTATCAGCCTTAATTCACGTAATTTTTTTTTTGATAATCCATACGCTATCTTTAAACAATATAGCCTTTGCGTGATATTCCGATGTATTAGCTATATTATTGTAAAAAAAATTACATTCTATTCGGTAGTTTTTGCGTGAAAGACGAACAAATATCCGTACATCAAGACATCTATACATACGAACTTTCGCGTTTATAATATTACTAAAAAGTAAGATAAAAGATACTTATTTAACTCGTCTATACTATATGATATTTGTCATAATAACGTCCAATAAATCGATTAACCCTACCTCCTATTTGTTAGTGTTATACAAATATTATAGTCTATGTTCTTTCTCGAGCATTAAACTATTTGTTGTGAAAATTTTAGCCTGATCCAAACTTTTGTTGAGCTAACAAATAGACAGACAGTGTTACAAAAGTTAATAAAATATTAAGGAAATAAAAATGATGAGGAAACACTTTACTAATACGAGTATTAAAGGCAGTTCTACACACTCCTAGACTATAACAATTATGTACCGTACTCATGCAAACATATCAGATGTGAATCTAGCATTAAACCTGTTTAA
Source organism: Mellilla xanthometata (assembly GCA_035578125.1). Classification (NCBI taxonomy): domain Eukaryota; kingdom Metazoa; phylum Arthropoda; class Insecta; order Lepidoptera; family Geometridae; genus Mellilla; species Mellilla xanthometata. The sequence goes on along the minus strand of JAPUBQ010000019.1, from coordinate 5,935,299 downwards.
GTTTAAGCGCATGTAAGGTAAGTTACGGAGACTATTTTTAAGTTAGCGGTAAGTTGAAATCAAGTTAATATTTCCATGTAACGATTCGCAACGTGTTTTATGTTGAGCTATTGAAATATCTAGTGTGGTAGCTATGGTTTTTTACAAACCAATCTTGGTAAAGTTGTATTTAGTGGCAGTAATAATAATTGCGTACGAGTTATGTGTCCAAGCTCAGGTGTTGCGAGTTTTAGAGCTGCCTAAGGGCCTCTGACTTGAATAACGATTGCTTGTACTAAGACATACGTTTACGATAAACATATCTTTAGCTCCCGATAAACTACCTATCTTTAACTCCCGATTAACATATCTTTAACTCTCGATTAACATATCTTCCAAACAAACATAAAAATTGGGAGAGAGAGAGAGAGAGAGAGAGACACGTCAAATTTATAACATCCCGCCGTATTTGCGTCTAGGCCTAAAAACTCATACAATAAGCGGTCTTAACGTTTTCAATGTTCTTAATTACTGCACTATAAATTAAAACGCAATAAAATCAAACAACTTCATTAGTCACTATGTTTGTAAAAGTAATAAATTATTTATTACGACTGACCATAAATAAAAATGTCAGTTACGCGTATAATGTTAGCATTCGTTGTAAATTTGAGACTACAGGTCAATGAAATACAACGTTTTTACTCCTTACGGTTTAGACTAATAAATATAATAGACACTCAACCTCTTGCTGAAAATCGTACTACGTAAACATTTGATACAAGCAGCGCCTGCTATTCGTATTTTCTTAAAACGATTTCACTCGGATCACACAATTTACTATCGTTATATCACTATCCGACTGCAGCGCGTTGCGGAATTTGGCGGTAGCTGCTAGGCTGCACGCTCGATTTGCAGCGCCATCTAGGCTTTATTCTTATTCTCTCTCTTCTCTTTATTATCAGCAATCCTCTCTAGTTTTCTGGTCACTGGCTTACAGCTATGCATTTGACCAGCAGAGCGCATAACCACACGAGCTAGCGACGCTCTAGCCTCAGGTGCATGCCTAGTCTGGAATAGCTTGCTCGCAAGCAGGCTGCCGGAACATACTGCTCGGTGCTTGGTGGGAGATTTTTTAACTTGAGGATCGCTAGGCAAGTAATCAATAGAAAATGCTCTAGCACCTATGAATAAGATATGAATAAAAAAATGTTGTGCTTTCTTCACAATGTTTTCCATCACCGAAAATTCGAGCTTATTGGCGGAGATTGAACCCACGACCTACGGGTTGTAAGGCGGCCACAAGGCCGACTGAGCTGCCATCGCTTTTTTAATTCTTTAAAATACTCGTATTTACATGTGAAATAGTAACAGTCATAATAAAACGCAATCTAATATTGGTATCATATGAAGTTAGAAAAAATAAGAAGGTGAACTAAAATATATTATGAGAAACTAGCTGACCCGGCTAACGTTGTTTTGCCTTATCACTTAAGGGTATGGAAAATAGATAGAAGCCCATTCTCAGACCTACTGAATACGCGTATAAAATTTGGTAAAAAGCTTGGCGCATATAAAGCTTGCCAACTTAGCTCAACCGAAGAATAAGAAGACAAGAGTCTATGTTTTCATGCAAGCAAAAATAGTTGATTTGAATCTTTGAAAACAAACTCTTTAGTTTTAATTTTGAATAGACACCTAAGCCTAGATTCTTAGATTTGAAGTAGAGGAAAAAGATATTAACCATGTTGGTCACTAAGAGGAACATTGCACTCCACACAAGGTTTCAATGGATTGTGAACTATAAGAAATAGAAAAAGCAAAAGCTGTTCTGTAATCTAATGAATCGGATTTTGCAAGATCATGAATAAATTATTTTAAACTATTGATGCGGATGTGATAAGACAAGTTATGATAGTTTTATAAATTATATTGAAATATACATGAAGGGTTCCTTATAAAATTGCAACATCTTTTATTAATTTTTTATACATAGAGATGTAAAAAAAAAGGAGAAATCCGATTTACTTTTACAGTTTGTAGAGTTTGATAGATACAATTGGTAGGTAAATTAAATGGTACATGTATAAGAATACCGCAATTTAAACAATAAAAAACAATTACAAATAAACGTTTTTAATAGGACATGTTGTATTTACTCGTATAAAAATGATTGCACACATCAGTAAAAGTCTTAATTATAAAAATACGAATACAAAAAAATACAATAATCGATTTTTATTTACTCTCTTTATTGTAAAACGGTACATGAAACCATACTGACCTATTTTGTAACTTAGAATGTTGTAAATGATACAAATTATTATTATAAACAATATTCTAAAATTAAGAACATGTAAAATGTGTCTCCTGCTTTCTCTTATAACATTTATTATCTATCTGAATCCACATTCAAAAATATTGCAATCCAATTTTACCGTCCTCTTTTCCTGCAACGGTACCCTAAAACAACAATGACTTGATAAACTCCCACGCACTAAAATATTCACAAATCACAAAATTTACAAATCAGTATATAATTTTATTGATGATCATCTTACGCCCAATAAAATAAATGAGACTCCAATAAATTATATTGCGATTTTAACATGTTTTGTCTGACTAGTTGTCTGGTGGTTTTTTATTTCGAAAATTTGCATAAAATAATAAAAAAATGTTTGGTTGATCGATGAACTTAGCTACTGTTGTGTGACTGAGAAAAATAGAGCCGCAACTTAGCTTTATTAATGAGTTTTATAATTGATTACCTCAGATATAACTACCGTTATTATGTATTAAAGGTTTTTTATCCTATTTACCTTTCTTTCTACTGTAATATTATTAATATGAACAACAATTTGTTTTTAACTATTTATTTATACCTTTATTTCAGTAACATAAAATACATACCATTAAAATAATAATTATAAATAAAACACATATCAATCACCTACAAACTAGACTTATTAATTATCAGACACGAAGAGGCGGCGTCGTGTTTCGCTGGCTGGTGCCGCGCAGCTGGCCAACAAAACGCCAGATAATACGAAAAAAAATCGTAAGCTAGGTCAAGCTCTCAAGGTTTCAAAAGTTTTTTCAAGACTTAATTAGTATGCAATAATTCCTCTAACTATTAAGCTTTTAACAATATATTTTGTAAAAAATAAAACACATAAAAATAATAAAAACCTAAAAGAAAAACCCAGGCCACTGGCAGCGAGGCAAGGCCCAAGCTACCGGCGGTAGGAGCTACAGGGACAGGAACCTCCAGACAATACGCGCCGTGTCGAGTATGACTGCTTTCTGTATCCGAACCTTAATCCATCCATCGAGCGAGAACCTCTTGAGATGTTAGTCGAAGCTCTTCGCTATGAGGCCGTTTACCAATACCACTATCGGGACAATGATCGTATATTAATAATAAGTAAATAATAACAATAATAAATATTAGGACACATTTCACACACGGCTGGTTAACACCATACTGAACCATTTCTAGTTCGTATTATGGTTGCTAACACAACTGATATACTATATTTACATACAGACATATTTTATATAGATACATATTTAAACCCAGACCAACAGCCAACAAATTTTGTTCAGCACAAAGATGTTGGCCGTGCCGGGAATCGAACCCGGAACCTTCTGATTGTCAGTCCGGCATGGTAACCATTTCGCCAACGATGTCGTCAATCATTACTTTTATATTCAGTTTTGTTAATGTATAATTATCACGGAGCAGCATTGGTAGCAAAGTTGAGTTTGAACTCATTATGGCTATTCACGGGTAATTATGGATTAACTTCACGGATAGATTGCGGATTTTTATCCCACGTGAAAACAAGTTAGTGTTATGCAACTCTAAATTGCGTACATCTGTCTACTCTTAATTAACTAATGGGATAAGATTATTTAAATCACAGCCATGTTAAAAGACAAAATCCGTCAATTCTTGTAAAGAAATCATCCCACTCAAATAAGTATGATGTTACCTGCAATGCCTTATGGGTAATTATGTAACTGTAAAGTGACATAATATTGCAATAAATGGTTTGACTTTGACTTTTGACTTTGACTTTCTTTTTCTTCGTATGAGCTAAGTGGCCAAGCACTAGTGTCGAGAGTTTTTTCCAAGCCGCCCGAAGGCCTCTAACTTGCATTAACTTAGTATGTTACCTTAAAATACCATCACGTCTTCGATGTTAGGAAGCCGTGTCTAAGCATTAGTTAAGTGGCAACTTAAACCCAACTTAAGTTCAACATGTGACTCATAACTTAAGAGGTCATTGTAACTTGACCTGACGCGTGCCACTACATCCTGAGAAGTTAACTTATGTTTCTACTTAATTATAAAACAGCATGTAATTATAATTAAGTATACAGTTAAGCGTATAGTAACGTTTATGAAGATTACCAATTACGTTACAAAGTTGCAATGAAGGTACGAAAAAAGACCTTGAGATATTTTATGCACATGCTATGTAAGCTCAGGTCATCTTAACCGCATTATTTGTTCGGACACAACGTACTGGTTTTTTTTACTCGAAAATTTATTTAACTTTAACATCACCGGTGACTCCCGCTCCGGGTCGTTCTTGGTGCAGAGGTTGGCCATAGCTATTCAGCGCGGTAATGCAGCGAGCGTGATGGGCACCTTTGCACCGGGGGCAACCAGGGGCGGGTTATTTGTTTAGTATTAATTTTAGTTTTTAATCTGTGACATTTATATATGGCATAGTAATTTGTAATATGTCTAATTCGCAAGTTAGATGATGGCGCTCGAAAATATAAATATTTGTATAATTGTATGTGGTAAATACGGCATGGGGGGTCGGAATCTCCTTAATGATAAATGATTCGGTATCTGTTTTTTTATTTATTTTCTTAGTATATACACATCTCTTCCAAATGCATGGATAACATAATAAAACAAATTTAGTATCGAATTCGCTGATTTTAGTACGTAACTTCATAATTTATTCCATTTTTTTTCATTCTAGTTTTTATATTCCGTTAAATTATAATAATTTGGTTATTGTTTTGTTTATTTTCTGTTTTGAGAACCATAATCTATACCAATACAATAAAGAGGAAAAGTTTGATTTTTCTTTGTTTGTTTGACGCGGATAGATTCCAAAACTACAGGACCGATTTGAAAAATTCTTTCACCGTTGGGAAGCTACATTATCACCGAGTAACATAGGCTTTATTTTGTTTCTCTTCACCACTTGGAATATTATATAGCCCGGGGCTAACTGCTAGTAAATAAATAAATATGCTAGGTATACATATATATTGAACCCAATGTATTCCCCCGTCTTAAAACGATTCTGATCCCCCGCAATCGAGATCAAAGGAAGTGATAAGGTGCACGAAAGGCGATAAAGGCTGCCCAGTCAGGGGTGGCCTACTGACCCACGCCAAAGAATAACAAGTTTAATATAGGTTCCAAAGATCGGTGTCTTCAGTGAGGCTTTTGTAGAATTATTTTATTGTGACTACACAAATGATGATAATAATAATAATAATTATAAAAATACAATTAGTACGGTAATTGAAATGTAGAAATATCTCGCGAAATGAAAACAATCACTTGTTTCCAATTAGGCATTATAAAAAGCGCTTGGTCGATGCCACTCGTGACCAAAATGCCGGCCTCTACTTTGCACAGCGGATTAGCGTTGCTATACAAAGAGGCAACTCAGCTGGCATTTTCGGTACTCTTCCCAATGGAACTGGTTATTTAGATTAGATATACTTTTACTTTCATTAATTATTATAGATTAGATTTATAAAAAGTAGATTTGATATGTGATGTTTGTGATAAGACTGTTTTATTTATTATGCTCGTACTTACGGCAGATGTTGATACAAAGCCTAATTACTGGAATTTTATAAATGGAAGAGATAAGGCAAAGCGATTCTATTGCACTGAAAAAGATATACTAGCATAACTTTAAATATGATTTAATTGAACATTTTTACAATATAAGAGTAAAAAAATTCTAGATTGTTATGTTGTGGCCCTAACATGACAGTGATAAATTAATTTAATCTCACGCAAAAACAAAACACGATCATAACAATATGATTGTGTTTTGTTTTCGCGTGTTTTTTCCATGCACAAGCACGGCAGTATGCTACGGTAGCTAGAAAAGATAAAAATCTAACTATTATTCACACTTTGTACATTTTAACTACACCCATGCAAAGACAGATTACATTTTACTGTATTAAAACTTTCGTAAGGCATATTTGAATAATGTTTGTATAACCGGCTATCACTTACGTTTATTTTGTCGGTATTAGCCCGACATGTTTCAGCACAATCAGTGTGCCATTCTCAAGGGCAGGAACACAGCTAACGTTCGTCCGCGGTGACTGTAGGACCTGCCCTTGAGAATGGCACACTGATTGTGCTGAAAATTGTCGGGCTAATTCCGACAAAATAAAGGTAAGTGATAGCCGGTTATACAAACATTATTCAGATTACATTTTACCCAGAATCGATGTCAAGGGACTATTTAATGCCTACGGAAACTGCCTTTTAGGGAGTTGCTAATTCTCGAGTGCAGTGTAGGTAGGTGCGAAGTTGACATGTTTACAAAGCTAATTTTGTCGTGTGTCAATATTTGTATGAAAGGTTTATGTATGAGTTTTATATGTGGCTGTAAATCTGTATTTCTATGGAAGACAGAAATGGACATCGAACTTTGTGAGTAGCAATTTGGTTTGTGACCACTTAAATATATTTTATTGCTATTCGAGAACAGAACTATTTGGGTATTTACTAAATATGTGACCGGCCGTGTTTTTAAACAGTCTTAGTATTATTTTTAGTAGAAATTTTATTTTAATTATTTTTAAATTTAATTAGAAGTTATATTCCAATTTCCAATACACTATTATTTTCTTTTATATCCGTTTTGCCCCGCCCACCGCGGTATTTTACGCGTGGACGGTGGAACCATTTTAGCAGCCAACTTGCTATTCTATTTTGTCTACTTCGCTGATACCTACGTATTCTTCTATCCCAGTGTCTGATCCTATCTCTAATATCTCTAATTTTTTTTCCTTAAAAAGAGACTTGTCTGCACATATCTCTTGCTCTTTGTCCAAACGTATTTTCTCTTACAACTATTAAATCATCTGTGCCTCGCCCCAGGTCACCCCGACTGCCCGACGGTTCCCGAGGTTCTGGAAGTATTTCTCTTCAATTATAGAGGTCATTACGGTCGCCTAAAAACAATTGGGTCAAAAGAAAAAAAGGTAAAAGTAGAAGTAATGTAAAATAGGTAAAGGTAGAGATAATGCCATCAGCTTACCTCTCCTATTTTTTTTCTGAACTCTTATAATATTATGGTCTCTTTTTAAAAGATGGAGACGGTTGTGTTGCATGTATATTTAGATGTGTACCTTGTAGGTATCATTATTATTATTATTTATTACTAGCACGTCACCCAAATAGGATTCTGGCCGCCGATATCAAAAATATGTATCTATAAAAACGTCATCAGACCAATCTTGATGTAAGGATGCAAAACTTGCTTTCTTACCTGAAAAGAAGAGAATAAATAGATTATTAGGTATCATTATTGGGATATTTTAATATATCTATACCATCTATATCAATATTATAAACTGGAAAAGTCAGATTTTTTGTTTGTTTGTATGTTTGTTTGTTTGACGCAAACAGCCTCCGAAACTTAAACCGATTTGAAAAATTATTTCACCACTGAGATGCCACATTATCCCCGAGTAACAAAGGCGTTATTTTGTTTCTCTTTGCAACTTAGATTATTTTAAATCCCGTGCGAAACCGGTACGATCTGCTAGTCCAGATTAAACATGCCCGACTCACACTAAGTATTATTTAGTAAATTATTTAGGTTTTAACTTTAAAAGATAAAAGTAGTGAAACTGAGCTAACACATTTTATTATGACCTTTCAATTCTTCAAGAAATTTTAAAGCAAATTCAGTTATGAATGAGCAACTTGCTTTTTGCAATCTTCTTTCTTACCTTGTAACGAACAATATACAAAAATTGCTATCAATTACCAATTAATTGGCCGCTCTTTTTGAATGAAAGCTTGAACTCTCAACAATACGAAGTACGTGGTTATCGATGAAAGCCGCCGAAAGCCTTGGGGCGTGATTTCCGAAGAATTCTGTGATGATTTGTGGGTCTTTGCCGATTGGAAAGGAAAAAGGTGTGGTGAATTATGTCCTATCTTGACTTATATCTTTAGTGCCCATATCCGAGTGCCTACATGCGAGTAAGAATGAGTATGTGTGTGAATGATTATTATTAATTTGAACTACAGTTTGAACTTTAAGATGGTAAGTAGTTAGTCTCGGTGGATCTTTTTTTTTATTTATAAACTGGCCAAATTATCTTTTGTCTTGTGGAGACACCGCCACTTACTTTAATTACCAAAATCAATTACTGGCTGATTTTGTTTTAATTCAATTAAAGTAAGACAGATTGACATCAAAAAAAATAAGTAATTATTGCTTTATGAGGTCGCACAGTTTTGGAGACAAATTATCTTCGCGCGAGGTTTTCTAATGTCATTAAAATGTATTTTATTACTGTTTTATCACAAAAAATATTTTATTCTACCAAATGTGTGATTCTCGGAATTTTAGGAATTTCTGTGAAATATGAAGCATCACATATTGTTTATTCTATTATATTATTAATCAACTGGCTAAAATTACTAAACTACTGCTTTGTTACAGAATAACTGGCAAAGACGTTGGACTTTATTTATTTATTTGGTACTGTCACAGACAAAAAGTTTAAATCACAAATTTACTTAATTAATTAACAACACCACTATATAATAAACTCCAAGTCCTATTACGATTATACACAGCTGTACTGTACACATCAAAGATGTTGTCGGATAGCCCGCGTAAAGCCTAGTTGGGCACAAAAAATTGGAAGTGACTTTTAAAAAAAGTTTCTTTTGAAGCCTACTAAATACTTGTATAATAAGCAGGTTTAACAATAAGTGTTTAACTTAAGTGCCTTTTATGAGTGTAAAGTTATAAAGGTACTCTGTTCATAAAAGCCTTTCTAACATAGCTGACATTCCAAGCTTATTCTTAGCTCAATTTTGTCCTATGATTCACAAGCGTCATATCTTGAGTCGCTAAGCGATGACACGATATATTTTTAATAGCAATGAAAATTTGATACTTTGATGTTACTACTATCAGCAGCAGTAACGTCAAAGCAACAAATTTTCCAGTTTTTTTTTGTTAATGGTAAGCAATCAAAAATATCACAGCCGACAGGATTCGAACCTGCGGCTTTCGACAAACCAGGCCGAACGCTCAAGCCACCGAACTATGGTCGACTCACCGCTCGCAGTATTAGTGGTTAAGATTTTTTTACACATAATATGTGTGGTTAAGATCATTTTACACATAATATGTGTAAAAAGATCTTGATATTATCAAGGAGTAAGTAGTTTTTTTACAAAGAATAATAAATAAATGTCATAAATTGGGATACGAGATGTAAAAAGTAGGTTTGACTAAATTCATTAACACAGTTAAACCGAGAAAGGATGAAGACAGTCGGGTCAGTACTTTATACAAATTACTATCTGTTGCTCGTGGCTCCGTCCGCGTGTAGGTCAGTATTTTCCCCTGAATTTTATTTGCTACAAACCTTACGGAGCTTGAGACCTTTCCAATGAATGCAATCCCGTGGAAATCGGTTCGTGCGTTCTGGAGTTACAGCGTCAGGACAAAACCCGACTTATTTTTATATTATAGATTATCACTTCTTCATGAGAAGTAACATTATGTGTTACACCATAAACGAGGCATAGTGCACCATAATAATAACATTCCGACCGCGACCAACAAATGCTATCTGTCTCCAAGTCTCAAAGCCAAGTAAGAAAAGACTATAAATCTTATACATAACCAGATTAGAGCACTGTTTGTTCAAACGAGTAGGTACAGTTTTTGTCACTTCAAAAGATGATATTTTGAATAGTACCTATTCATTCAATATTTAAGAGCTGGACTCTTGTATGTGGAGTTTTTTCCAGGTAGTTCTATCTTCGGCCAAATCCTTGACCTCCCTATACGATATGACTTTCGCCTTGTCCTTAATTTGGTCTAAATATGATCTTCTAGGTCTTCCTCTTCCTCTCCTGGCTTCTATCTTTCCTCTTCTGTTATCTATTGTATTTAATATGGTTCTAGGTTCTTGTACTAGGCAGAGTACCTATTAAAAAGGGTTTTTTTTTATAAGAAATAATCGTCTATAAAAGGAACAAATTAATGTGTAAGTACGAGTTTGATTGAAAAAAATACATGATTCCGCCATCGAACTATATTATCTGGAAAAAAATATCTTCGTCATTAAAATAAAAAGATTTTAAACATTTTAATTAAAACAAATCCCTGGTTCGATCCCGGCCCTACACCAATGACTTGTTTTTCAAGTTATCTGTGGATTTGCACTCGCTTTACGGTGAAGGAAAACATCGTGAGGAAACCGGCATGTTTGAGGACCGCAATATCCGAAGACGTGTGTCACTAGCCAACCCAGACGTGGCCAGCGTGGTGCCAAGTTTATATCTTTCTCATCGTGAGAGAAGGCCCCGAGTCCCAGCGATGGGAGTGTATAGTGGGCTGTTTATACTTATGTTAATTAAAACAAAAACATACCAATTTGTTACAATGATACCTTGAAACTTCATCTAGTTTATTTTAAAGTGTCGGCAAATGTGTTACCACGTTAGGGCAAAGTCCTACAAACAAAGGTGCTCTGTTTAGATGTGCGTAGGCGCCGCATGATTCAAGCTCCCATTCTGAGAAGGTGAAAGTGCGAGTAAAGTTGAAACTTTCATTTTATATTTATTTTTGGACTTTATATTATTAGAAGCACTACCGAAGCTTATTAAAAAAATGTCGTAGGATATTTCATCGATAAGGACCGGTTTTTAGTCCGGGCTTTACAGTAAGTAACTATGTGGTTTACGATGGAGTGTATATATTTTATATATTTGAAACTTTTTTCTAAAAGTATGTCTGTTGTTATAAAAGTTGCAAAAAATGCCCCGCGGCGTTTACTGTTCGTAGAACCACTTAAACGTTAACTTACTTATCTCAAAAACGTACCACGTTTATGTTTAAACAGTACGATGACGCGGGCAAAACGACAAGACACACTTTTTGTTATCATATCCAGTTATTCTCTAAAAGCAGAAGTCTTGCCACACGAGTATGTGACAGCCATTTTACTTTTTACATTATTCTAAATTATGCAGACACTATTTTAATATCCACGCCCAGGAATAACAGACTTCTTAGTAGTTTCAAGTAAAAACTGGACAACCTGTGCAGTTGCTGACAATTTATTGGCAAGTACACTCTATTATATCCCAACACAAAAAAGACGAGGTTTTAAGTGTGTGTTTGTCTGTGGCATAGCTCCCGAAAGGAATAACCTTTTTTGTTTTAGTTATTATTTCTCTAAAGGGGTGTTAGAATAGTATTTTGACGAAAATAAATCAAAGGCATATTAAGCTGTAATCAAACGTGAACTTAAAAAAAACAACTTACATTTTTCTTAAATGGGCATGCGCTTGATCGCAAATTCACCTAATGGTAAGCAATATTGCGATCTAAGGTGAAGCGCGCTTGCCCAGAAGAAACCGCTTCACTCTTGCCTTGAAAACCACTAGATTTAGTTATTGGGGAAGAATTCTCTACCTAGATTGGAGTGCTAAGTGGCAGTTAATATTGGAATGCAGTGTACATCATAGTTGTCTCTACATAATAAACTTGACAGAGTAGCCGAGTGCCATATTGCAAGTTCGTTAAATTCTGTCGGACAAGCATTACACTAGCTTTTTATGGGTACTCAAATTTTATAAATATGTTGATGTACATACCTACATGTGTCTGCGAAACTAAATTTATAAAATACAATGAAAATATTAAAATTAATACAATAAAAATAAAATTATGTAATACAATCTGTTTGAATTTAGTAGCGCTTGTAGCTCGGCTGACTAGGCTCGGCTGGATCTGATGTGATCATCGAGGTTAAGCAACGGTCGATACGGACAGTCTTTGGATGAGTGGATACACAAGACTTTCGTTTTAAAGTGGCAATTTCATCTTGGCACTACCGTGCATCGTATTACATGTTAAATGTAGGTCCTGGCTGTTAGTATTAGTACAAGCAGTCGATAGCCAAGTCAGAGCTTAGCCACTTAGCTCATATTAAACAAGAAGATGAAGTTTAAATGTATTCTCATTTAAGTACGAGTATTTTAGGGGAAATTTTGTATTATCTACGTATATTTTATGATATGTAAAGTAAAAAAGTTTTTTTTTATAAGATGTCAAAGTAATAATAAGTAAGTAAAAGAGAGAGGAAGAGAGAGAGAGAGATTTTCTAACAATTTTGAAATGTAATTATGGCAATGAAGATTAATTTTTATAACATTAAAAAACAACATCTCAATTAATTCAAAATAAACACTTTAATAAGTTATTTCGCAAGAAATACCAGACAAGATAAATAATAAAATTCTAGTATAAACAGCTGTTCCATGTTGACGCACAGAGAAATGGCAGTTTTTTGTATCAAAGTCACAAGAAATTGAAATCGAATAAGAACACGAGGGATAGAAGCGATTTTCACAAGTTTTTACCACCTAACTGTATACGCAAGTACAAGAATCCGTCATACTCGTATTTGCTCGCTAACCGTACACCGAGCAACTTTGTCAACGCGACACTGCTCTACCGAGCGAGTGAAACATCTCAGCATCAAATACCTAAATAAATTACTAGAAACTCGATTTTTGTTGTTAGGCATTCATATAATTAACCCTGCAGCCTGGGTGAAATAATAAGGCTGCGGAATTGCGCCTGCCTGTCGACTAAAAGGCGACTAAAAGGGGCATCAGACTCGAGGGTGTTCTGTGATAGGGTCCCGACACCCGCTCCATCGAGTCCGGGGTGAACGACGACGGCGTCGCGTGACCGTCGCTGTCGCGTCGTTGGCGGAAACAATCCGGGAAGGGCCACAGCGCAGTGCAAGGAGGTCTCCGGAGTGTTCCCGGAAGAACCCGGAGACCTCCGCACAGAGGCAGGTCACCAGGGGGGTTTTATTGGGTACAAATCCCACATAACCTGGCTGAGCCCCATCGTAGCCATCATCGTAGGGTATCTTGTTGAAGACTTCTCCCTCGTCAACAAAAAAAATGGTTGCCTGTAAAGTCGGTTTTACGGGCGAAGATTTTACGTGACAACGTCTGCCGCGTGCTGCGCGCGCGGCAGACCGATCATAGTTGAGTGGGAGAGAGACGCAAGGCATTCGGCGGGCCTCTCTCTCGTTCGGTGACTCATCGTAACGTTACCGGGCGTTACACTTTTTCATAAGTGACTCCCAGCCGCAACCTAATTTAAGACGTTGTCACGTCAAAAGACATTCATATAATTGATTGATAACCTCCTCCTTTTTTGAAGTCGGTTAAAAATACGGATATTATATGAAAGTATGAAGAAAATCGGGTTTTTTGTGGCACGCATTTGTAGTAAAAAGCTCCAGTACATAAAGTATATAATATGTCACTGGCATTGACGTGTAAATTTAAATGTATAATGATTAAATTGCTATTTAATGACACAAGTTTTCTGTTACTACATATTTTGTGTCCCGATCTAAACTGTATTTGACATGTAGCGCGTGACACACGGCTTCTATGTTTGTACAACAGACAGGTCTCAGAAATGAATCATCCAACCATTACGGTTGTATGTCGTTGAATGTTTTTACTATCAATGGGTCAGGCGTGACGCAGCTGGTGAGGTTTTATTGTACAGGCCGTACTCAGTTGTTTTTTTATCTGTACAATCTTACTTAGAATCCTCGCCTATTCGAATATCAATTTTCTGATTTTATTGATATATTATTTTTGTAGTTAAAGGCTTTGCAATTGATATTTTTCTAAATCTTAATTCTAAATAAAAACATAAAGTACCAAAATTTTATGAATAAAACATATACTCGTATGTATATACTAAATAAAACGAACATTCTAAAACTAAGACCATGAGAAGCACCAGTATTTTAAAAATATGGTTGCATAAAATGTGTTTAGAAATTAAAACCATTATTTTGGTTTGGAAACGGATCAGTAATAGAACGCATTTCATTAAAAGTGGTACATATTACCACCACCACCATACATATTAGTATCTTAAATTAAAAATACATATATATTTTGTAATGTGAATTTGTCAATTTTAAAATAATTCTACAATTTACAACACTTTGGCGTTTGAATTTCACGTTCACTCTGCTCTATGAAGTTTTTATTTAGAACTTTCTGTGACAAGACGATAGTAAAAAAAACCGCTTACGATAATTTTCACGAGATTGCGTAGTCGAGTAAAAAGTAAGTAACGAACAAAAACGTCTTAAAAACACCTTAAAATAAAAAATAAATAAGGTATTTTTAAAGTATGTCTTTTTTACGATAACAAGACAATATTATTGTTATCACACCATACCACCAAAAGACACGTGTCTACAAAAAACAGTTCAAAACACCAAAAAACCTCTCAAAGTCCTTGAAACTAAAAAGCCTACAGCAACTACCTCAAAAGCCTCATTTGCCTATGGAGATAAGCATTAAACTAATCTACTGTTCCATCACAAAACGTATTGTACCCAGTGTCACGGTCACTTCGACCATTACATAAACCACAGAGTAGCAACTGGCGGTACTGTTGAGCTAAAAAGTGGCAGATAGAAGAAATGTAATGCGCAGGTTAATTAGTCTGTGTACCTTACGATTGATGAGCTAGTTAACTTCATAGTTTTTTACAAAACACAAAATATTAAGTTTTCTCTATATAGTAACTAAATATAGTAAATTACTTTTAATTCAATGACACTTATTGTTATTGTAGTTACACTATATTTTTGAATTTATTGATAACGTTTGTATTAATCAATGTATTTAAAAGTAGAGATGCTGTATTTTGCGGTGGTTTTGAAGTGATGTCAGCTCAGTCGAGCGTGCGGCCGCCTCACGTCCTGAATGTCGTGAGTTCAATACCTGCCAATGAGCTAGAGCTTATGCTGGAGAAAACCCTCTAGCTCATTGGCAGGAGAACGAGAAATCCATAGCATGGTAGTAGGGCATTTTTTAGAGCTTGCCTGGCTAACAACCACACTCAATAGAAATATCTAGAAAGAAAGAAAATAAATTTATTGTGCACAAAACAAAAAAAACGTACAATAAATGATGCGAGTAGATAATTATAACTAATAGTATGTGCACAAATGGAGCAAATTCAGCATAATGCTGAGAGCACTAAGTACTCCAGCGCTGATTTTCAATTTGCTCCATAACACAATTGTAGACTTAATTTAAGTAGTACGGATACATACAGTATTTAAGGGTAAGCAACATTAATACCAATATCTTTCTGTCGCAAAACACCTAACGTTGTGTTCCGGCAGCCTCCTTGACAACCAGTCAACCAGCTATTCCAAACTGCGCATCTTTTGTCTAAGCCGAGATTGTCACTAAATCGTATGGTTACGTGCCATGCTCAAATGCCTAGCTGTAAAGAGTAAAAAGTATATACATTTTTATGAAAAAAAAATAGAAATTCATTGAAGTATTCATATACAAATTTACAACTTAAACTAAAGTCGAGAAAAAATCATTATTTCGACCACTCCATGTACGAGTATCTATTACTTTTATCGACGACAGTACACCGCGCTAGAGCGTTGAATGGCTGGACATTAGCATGCGACTCGTGCGCAGGTACCGGCGTCACACTCCCCTTTCCCCTCTGTTAAGTTCCTTCCCCCCTTTCTTTGTATGGGAGAGTTAGACTTGGGCTTCTGATGTGAAGAGAAACTGCTATACAATGAAGAAGAAGAAGAAAAGCAAAATACGATTTACGAATCTGGTGAATATTTTAATGATATTTATTAATATTTTAAATATGTATCTATTTAAAATATGTATACATGTATGTATATGTAGTATATCAGTTGTGTTGTCAACCATAATACGAACTAGAAATGATTTAGTATGGGGTTAACCAGCCGGGTATGATATTTTTTCCTAAGATTTATTTTATTTTGTTTTCTCGTACTAGCCGTTTGGGCTCTGCGTTGCCTGTAGGTAGATGAATGAATGAATGAGTCAGGACAAAGGGTCTTATAGTATAGATTTATTTATTTTTTGTACTGATTAAGTAGTTTGTGAAGTTTCGAAATTATGAAAAGTAATTGCAATTAATGCGTAATTTCAGTCAATCTCGAGACCTCACGATTTGCAGTCTGGGCAATAGACCAATTATGTACTAACACCATCTAAATATTTAGTAGCCTGATTATTTATCAATTCCTTTCTATTACCGGATGAGCAGGGAGACGTCTAAGAGACACCGTTATACAGGCGAAGTTCCTAAAACCCGCAAGAAGCGTCTCGAAACTTTATGCTGGAATCCCTGTTCCCTCTGAACTATATGTATGTATCACTATCTTCAAAGCGAGAGTGAATTAGTTTAGGTAAGCGCGTTCCGTCCAAACTGTAACATCACTTAACATCAGTCGAGTTGTTATCACAGGCAAGCCTATCTATCATAAAACATCATTCACTATGGTAAAACCCAACTATATTCATAAAAATATGAAGCATAAAAACATCTTTACTGGGCAACAATATATAAATTTTTGTACATTGACACATTATTAAAGAAAGAACTAGGCTTAAAAGTATAATATGTATGTCTTACTGCACATTAAAATGCTCCCTGAATACTACACGAGGTTCATCCTGTGTTGTGGGATTCAGTGCCTTCCCTTGGTCTCTAATAAGACATGACTAAATTAACTACTGATATGTTTTAAACCATATATAATTGTTTATCAACAGCTATATAGTATACATGAGTTACATGATGTAATTCCCCTCGCCCCCTTTCACATCAGACGAGCAGGGAAACGCCAAGGCGGCATCGGTTTACGGTTGAGGTGGCAAGGTACGCACAAAGCGTTTTGCCTCCACCTTTGTTGTCCGAACCGCTAAACTTTGGAACTCCTTGCCGAATTCCCTTTCCCCAATGACTACTGACAATCTAGCGATTTTCAAGGCGAGAGTTAACCGATCCACTTACCATCAGATGAATTGTGGTCAAGCGCTGACCTATTCAGATTAAAAAAAATACATATACTATAAAAAGAATATATTCTATATACCAAACGGTTTTAGACGAGTCAAACATAGTTACATATGTAGGTGTATACCGCCCGCCGTAGAGCACCGTCGCACATACACAATGGAATTTCCAAATTGTCAGAACAACAATATGGTTCCACACTGTAATCCTTACTTAGTACTTACTTGATTTTATATACAGGACTATTACCCGAATTTACGAGTATATGTTGCCCGCAGTTCCGTCCGCGTGTAGGTAGATTTTTTTGGCAATCGAATTTTACGTGAATTTGGTTTGTTACAAATTTCTCGAGACCTTTCCAACGAATGCCGTACCGTGGAAATCGGTTCGTGCGTTCTGCAGTTATAGCGTCAGGAAGGAAAACCCGACTCATTTTTATATTATAGATTATATTATATAGATTACTGGTAGGGGACGTAAACCTTTTTTAGCCTTCGTGTCATAAGTTTGACGTGTCTCTGTATGTGTGTGTGTTTGTATGTGTTGCATTATAGCTCCCGAACGGATACGCCAATTTTAGTTAAGTGTTTTGTAAAAAGTCTCGTTAGCAACTCGTTCAATTTTTTTTTTTACATTCACACATGGCTGGTTAGCCCCATACTGAACCATTTCTAGCTCGTATTATGGTTGCTAACACAGCTGATATACTACATATACATACATACATATTATAAAATATATAAATACATATTTAGCACCCAGACCCACAGCCAACAAATTTAGTTAAGCACAAAGATGTTGACCGGGCCGGGAATCGAACCCGGAACCTTCTGATTAGCAGACCGGCATGGTAACCTTTACGCCAACGAGGTCGTCAACATTGATCAATATAGTAGCTTAATTATGACCGAGCTTTGTTTGATGAAAATAGGACCAAGATGGCAGAAGGCATATTTTTTCACAACTGCCTCTATATAGGTGTCAAATGAAACGGCCTGATTGGTAGAATACATACATCGAAATAAATTGTAATTCCAAGATGACCTGGATCGAACCAGGGGCCGTTTGATTGAAAGCAGGCGTTTTTTCCCACCGAGCCACACGCACTTTTAAAGGGAAGCACTCACTTATATTTAATTAAAGTCGTAAGTTTTAATTAAGAGCTGTACGGAATGAGCTAAATAACATAAATAGCTGGAGTTAAGTATCTGTTTGCGCAAGCGTACGCGTTGATGCCTTTTCTAGGGCGATTGTGTAATTCCAAGCTCATTATGGATATACATCACTAGCTGTTGCCCGCGGCACCGCCCGCGTGTAGGTAGATTTTTTTGCGAATCGTTTTTTTCCTGAATTTTGTTTGCTACAAAGCTCACGGAGCCTGAGACCTTTCCAACGAATGCAAAACCGTAGAAATTAGTTAGTGCGTTCTGGAGTTATAGCGTCAGGAAGGAAACCCCGACTTATTTTATATTTTAGACTAGCTGACCCGGCAAACATTGTTTTGCCTTAAAAATAGATAGTAGCCGATTCTCAGACTTATTGAATACGCATATAAAATTTGGTAAAAATCGGTCCAACCGTTTCGGAGGAGTACGGTAACTAACATTGTGACATGGAAATTATATATATTAGATAGATACAGATTATTAGATTAGATAATAATTATTTTTTAGTTTTTCAAGAGGCTGTTTTTATCTGGGCGCATCCTTTCCACGTGGCCGAACCAACGGAGCCGATGTGCTTTACTTTTGCCCATGATGTTAGGTTCTGCTACAAGGTCTTCTAATTCTATGTTGTTTCTTACTCAAAATTTACAACATTACCTTATATGATATTCAAAATTCAAAATGTTTTTATTTACGGAATGTATGTACATAATTTAATATCCCTAACCCTCAAACTGGACTGCGCGCCCGTGTCATGGAGGTTAGTTCCTTCCAGTGACTAAATTACAATGTCGTCCATCTTAAGTACTTCTAGATATTAATATAACTTTAGTTTAAGTGAAGTTGACATAACAAAGACAAGAAGATCAATCCTATCTACTAAATCACAATAATTTTTCTATCTGTACTGTCCCTCTCCATTCCTGGTTGCCTGGTAGAGATCACCATAGGTGATAAGGCTGCCTTTGTACTCTATGTGTAAATATTTTATTTCCTTAATTTAAGCTGTTTTCTTATGTGGTTGTACAATAAAGTTATATTCTATTCTATTCTAAATACCTATAAATATATAGAAGAACGCGCGAGCACTTGTGTGTTTTATCACTAGGCTAACCACACTAGCGAGTGTTACTGATCTCTTATCACACGCCTCTGATGATAAGAGTGTTGTGAATCCAGTCAATAAGAGTGCTATATACATATTGATACAAACAAATACAAATAATCAACTACAAATATTTTTTTTTTATGATGGATAAGCAAGCTTGATCGAAACTCACCTGATGTTAAGTGATGTTGCGATCTAAGGTGGAGCGCACTCGCCTAGTAGAAACCGATTCACTCTCGCCTTGAAGACAGTTAGGTTCAGAGGGAACAGGGATTCCGGCGAAGAGCTCCACAGTTTAATGTATATTAATTATTTGTAGGATAGGATAGTAAGATTTAACTTTCGGTCTATCCTCACAAACAACCCCATTCATAATATTAGTAGAATAGGATAGACCGTACAAAAAGATTTCCTATCTCTATCAAAACTGAATCCATAACTTTAGATATAGAAAACAATTTTACAGTTTGCATAACAGAAGATAGAAATTGCTGTATTTCTCATTACATTTTGTAATTTGTTCTGATTACGATACCAATCTTAGTTTTATAATGATTTTGAAACTTATGATCGGAATAATTTTTGTATTGTTTTATTACAAATGACTCAGTCTGTGGTTAATGCAGACAGTTTTTGAATGGGCAAACGAAACATTACCAATTTAAAACTTGCATGGTGTTAGGGCATCGGATGTCCTGGCTACTCATAGAGGAGGCCTACACTCATATTTGGGTGCCCCAAAACGCTTTATAATTGTATCGTAATTAATAATTGACGACCTCGTTCGCGAAAAGGGTTACCATGCCGGACTGCCAATCATAAGGTTCCGGGTTCGATTGCCGGTGCGGCCAACATCTACATATGTGCTGAATTAAATTTGTTGGCTGTTGGTCTGGGTATTAAATATGTATCTATATTAAATATGTAGTATATCAGTTGTGTTTGTGTTATGCAACCATAACACAAACTAGAAATGGTTCAGTATGGGGTTAGCCAACCGTGTGTAAAATGTGTCCTAATATTTATTTATTTATACAACAATGGTACGGAACCCTTCATGCGCGTGCCCCACTCGCACTTGGCCAATTATCAGACGTTCATTACGCATTTTTTTCAATATTTATATGTACGGAAAAAAAATTAAATACAAGATTTTACCCTTGTCATCCTCATCCAATGCAAAGTCTCAAATTAACAATTGTTTTTCTACCAACTATTCTTGTACTAAATTTGTAAAGTTTTGTAAATGACTAATACACAATGAATATTTACGAATAGGCGGAACGGCCTTGAAGACAAATTATGTTGAGAAAAAAATCTACATACATAATTAACTTTTGTTATATGAATGCTAAATAGCGACTGTGGTTCGGTGGGAAAACGTATGCTTTTCTATCTGACGGCCCGTTGTTCGATCCCGGCGCCATACCAATGCCCTGTTTTCAACTTATGATTTGCACTCGCTTAACTGTGAAGGAATACATCTTGAGTAAAACGGGTATGTTTGAGGACTACCAAATTTAGTCAATCACAAACATGTAGTAGCCGTGCCGTGCAGGTAATCGAACCCGTGACGCTCCGGTTAGCAGTCCGGCATTCAGCCAGCATTCGACATTCTAGCCTTAGGTGGAGGATGCCTAGTCTGGAAATAGCTAGCTCTCAAAAAAGCTACCGGAACACATTTTTATGTGCTTGGTGACTGATTTTTCAACTCGCGGTTGGTTGTTACAAATACAAATACAAATCATTTATTGATAACACCAAAGTTGTTAGCCAGGCGAGCTCTAGAAAATGCTCTACCACCTTGTTATGGTTTCCTCTCGATGTTTTGCTTCACCGAAAGCTCAAGCACATTGGCGGGAATCAAACCAACGACCATCGGGACTTGAGGCAGCCGCTCGCTCGACTAGATCATCATCGCTTTAGCTAGACTGTTAATGTTCTCAAGGCCTTACGAGCGTCATACTAAATTCTTCTCAGATTTTTAACCATTTGCACTACGATTATAACATAATTATTACTTAACATAGACTTAAAATGGTCTTATTGAATCGCAAAGGTATTTTATTAAATTTTAATCACAAACAGATATATCAGCGTGGTTTATTCCAAAATACGAGTACACATGTATGAGTGCCGCATCGTCACAGAGTAGATAATAGTAGATTTGTGTTTTTTATGGCTTTACATAGATTTGTGCTTCCAACGCTTAGTAAATAGTGTTTTGTGATAAGCCCTAAAAATAATAACAATTAACAGCAGTTGTGGGAAAACGATTCAGAATTTCCAAAAAAAAAAAAACAATTTGGGCTACCGGTATGAATTAAATTAACTTATAGCTATTTAACGCCATCTAGCGGCATTTGAGCACTTGCAGCATGCTATCAGACAACCTTCATATAATATGAAGAATAAGGTAGGTAGATGGAAACAGAAATAATAAAATGAATTTAATAAACATAAAAATAGCTAAGATAGCATAGAGACAATGCCATAATGGGTATAATTGTCTTGCCACGGTCACGTAATGATAGAGTCATTATATCTGTAGACAATTAGCCCTCAGATTGTAGGGTTGGAACACTAAAAATAGATATCTTGATTGTTTTTTCATACTTTTTTAAAGGGTGATCACTGGTCGAGAGTTAGGCTACGTGGTACTTAGGAACATAGCCTAACTACTGGTGTAGTTAGACAAGCAGCTGGAACCTACAATTGAACGTGTCTTCCATTCCACTGAAGCACCCAGATCTAAAAAAACTACTTTTTGATCACTTATCCGAAACTAGATTGCAATTAGATATCATTGCTTGAGTTTTGTGCTAAGCGGATAATTATAGAATATTTTAATCGTATAATTATCCTTAAATTATTTACTAAGGTGTAAAATATAACTGTAAAATTTTAAACAATGATAGGTATTTAAATTATTTTCCCACGAACAAAATAATAAATTATAATTTAAGTTTGACGAGTATTTGTATCATATAAAATAAATAAATGCAAGTAATAACTAGGCACTTTATATTATTACACCTTGTATTTTAGTTCTTTCTTTGTGTAATCTTTTAGAATTGGTTGCCTGGAAGAAATAGCTATTAGCGGTAAGTTAATGCACTGGCTTTTAAGTTCTTTATGTGTGCTTTAATGTGTGTGTTTAAATACCATGTTAATCTATCTATCTATCTAACTAAATTATTAATAAGCATTAACATACTGTACCCAATTTTCCTACATTTCTACCTAACTTCTCAGATATCCATGTAAAACCTACTTACGGTTTAATTAGTTGGTAAAAAGGCTTATATTTATACATACCTAACTGCAGTAATGTTATATAAAACAAAAACAACACAGGCGAACATAAAAAACACTGTCCAACAGGTTAAGCACTAATAAATAAGGAATATTTTAAGTAAAGCATCCTTTTTTGGACACTAAGTGCTATTCATATGCAAAACACACTCATACGTATCAATAGGTACACAACCAAAAACGCATAACAATAAACCACATCCAAAACATAACCAAAAAAAGAGCACTCACCGAAAACGACTCCTAATATCTGAATATTAGAAGTACAAATAAATATCCAAAAAACGCACTAAACTTTACCACTGCACTAGCGATAATCTATAAAGCACACACAGAATTCGAAATTCGAAAAGCTAACAGTAGAAGCACGCACAGTTCAAATTTCGAAAAACTTTATTCGAATTTCGAATCGCGGGAGTGAGCGGCGGCGCGCGAGAGCCTCCTGCGCAGGTTGTTTCGATACTGACGCATGCGCGGTACGAGCCCGACACCTGTCTTGTATTACAACTAAAAAACAATAGCAAACAGTAACTATCATCTGGCCATTCAAAGTACAGTTGGCAGCAGACGGCTAAAATGAGGTAAAAAATATACTTCGTACACATATGTTAAGGTAATTTTGCTTGCTTCAAGTAATTTTCCCTTTTTCTTTACTAGTTTAATCGTATATTCAATATCGGACTTACTTCGTAAAATATAGTTAGTACAATTATGTTAAAGTAATTTTGCTTGTTTAAAATATTTATTGACCCTTTTTCTTTACTCGTAGAATCGCATAATCGAATAACAGACTTATATTACAGACATACATATTTATTACAACCATACATATTTATTACAGACAAACATATTTGATATACCATATAATCAGCCCACTACATGTAACTCAGAGACTTCTCTAACGAAGAGATTAAGGCCATTATTCTCCAAGCTAGGCCAAGTGCGGGTTGGCAGATGACACGCATCTTCGGATTTTTAGTCCTTAACTATGTCGGTTTTCTGACAATGATTACCTTCACAGAAAAGCGAGTGCAAATACACACATTTTTTTAAAACACAAGTCATTGGTGTAGAGATTGAACCAGGAGCCGTAAGATTGAAAAGCAGACGTTTTCCTGCTGATTCACAATCGTCATCTTCGAGCCACACTCGTCTCCACACCCATTTGATAAATGGCCCCATTATTTATCAAATATTTTTTATCTATGCCCTGTTTTTTAAAAATAAAACGCCGCATAAAATACCCCCTATATTGAGGTGCCCTAAACAAATAATCATTGACAGAAATCTATTGAAAAGCACTTATTAATAACTAATCAAGCTTTAGCATGATTGGTTCCAATTTTTTTTTAATTTTTTTTTAACAGACGTATGGTTAGCCCCATACTGAACCATTTCTAGCTCGTATTATGGTTGCTAACACAACTGATATACTACATATACATACATACATATTATATATAAATACATATTTAACACCCAGACCCACAGCCAACAAATCTAGTTAAGCACAAAGATGTTGACCGGGCCGGGAATCGAACCCGGAACCTTCTGATTAGCAGACCGGCAAGGTAGCCTTTACGCCAACGAGGTCGTCAATTACGGCCTATACGTGCGTACCAGTATATATACATAGGTATAAGCAGATGAAAGAAAACTTGCCTAGTTGGTGTAAACGATCGCAATGCTCAACAGTCAATGGAATAAATACTCAAATACTAAAAACGTCTCTTATGCATATCTCAAACGTAACTAGCACTAATTAGTTAAAATTCGTGAACACTAAAATAAATTAATAACTTAATTAAAATGCAAATGGCCGAACCGCAACAAAAAACCATGAAAATGATTGCAAATTGCAACCAATTTGAATATTTTGGCCATAAACTGGTGTTCAATATGCTGTATTACAAAATTCAATCGGCAAATCTAAGAGAGATATTAGTTTTGATTTAATAACGATATTATTTTTGTCTCGTGTATATCTAAGTGTCGTATTAAAGAATATTAAAAACAATATATGTAAATAATAGAGTAAGAATACCTAATTAATTAATTCAGTCAAATAAATGTTTTATGATTTTATTTTTATTTTACATTGTGGTAGCAGCTCGCCCCGGCTTCGCACGGGTTATTATAAAGGCTTTTATTACACTGTTGGAATTTTAGTAAAGATCTCTATAGTTCTATATCTATCTCTCAGCGAGGTAATGCCGCCAGCGTTTTAGGCACCTTACCCGCGGACACTGACTTAGGTTTAATCTACCATTTGTAAGGTTTTTTTTTAAATTTTTAATTGTTTTGTTTTTCTTTTTATTTGCTACAAAAATTTTAACTAATAGACAGACATTCTGATTAATAAAGAATATATAGCTCAAATGATTTAGGAAACAACTTAATGTTTGCTAATTTTTGTCTACGCTTTACCTATATGGGGTTGTTCAATTTTAATAATTGACGTGCATTTTATTGTCTAGACTAGAAATATGCCCGAAATAAATACAAAGTCAGTTGTCGCAGATTTTTTTATATACCTACGAGTAATTATTAAATGGAATAAATAAAATATTCTATTTTCTCGTTTCGTTCTTTTGTTTATTATTATTTGTGCAACAATAACCACATATGCCATAGAAAACGACGACGCTGTTAGCGTAGTAGTTATCATGCCGGATTGCCAACCAGAGGGTCCCGGGTTCGATTCCCGGCGTGGTCAACATCTTTGTTATGGACTAAATTTGTTGGCTGTATCGATATAAAGTTTTTATATAAGTAAAGAATTAGTTGTGTTAACAACCATAATACAAACTAATAGAATTAGTACAGGGCTAACCAGCCGTGTGGAAAATGTGTCCTGATATTTATTTATTATTATTATTTATATGTTTATTATCTATAAAAAATATTTAAAATAAGGATAACCTAGAAAGCTTATAAACTTTATACTTACACATTAAATATTACCCCTCTTCGCTGTCAATTCAACAATAAAATTTTGTCCACATTATAAAGGAATAATAAATATCTCTTCCTTATTTAAGTTTTGTCTATTTACATACAATATATTTGTACCCAACTAAACGTAAGGTTAGTATTCGCTATGTAAATAGCTATGCCACTTACTTACTCATATGTAATTTGATACTTACATTTTAATAAAACGTCTTATGCCTTACGCTCTGCAGAAGCCGCCTTCGACCATCGACAATTCTAACCTTTAAGTATTTAACCCCAATCAAATCTCAACCTAACTTTACATCCGACAAAGTAACTGAAATCAAGACGCGTGTGGTCTTTTATATTATAACAAGTACACATTTAAAATTAAGATATCCTCACACTTGACACCTAACTTTATTTTGTTGTAGAGGCGATTTCGGATTCGATACGAGTAATTTTATTACAGTGTAAATATTTTAATAATGGACCCCTTAATTCTGACACACATATTGAGGCAGTGGTGAAAAAAATATGTCATCCGCCATATTGTGGCGGCCATTTTAGATCTATTTACACCATACATAATAAATGAATGTAGCCCCTTATACGCGGCAAACTATGGTGATCTGACGTGATCATCAAGGTTAAGCAACGACCGATGCGGGCATTCTTTAGATGGGTGACCATGCACAAGGCTGACGTTTGAAAAGCGTCATTTTTATCTAGGCACTACTGTGAGTCGGATGACACTTTAAATTGTAATCGCTCTTAGTCTTAGTACAAGCAGTCGTTAAGCCGAGTCAGAGGCCTTCGGGCGGACTGAAAATTCTCGACACCGGAGCTTGCTAACTTAGCTCATACGAAGAGGAAGAATAAGAAAATAGTTAAGAACAATCTCCTAGCACACCTATCAAGCGAAGATATAATTAATCAAAATGGATTCATCAAATACAAATACAAATCATTCATTGATGACACCAGACAGACAGACACACACATTTCAAACTTATAGCGCCCCATCTTTTCTGCATCAGGAGTTAATAACTGTTGTAAGCCTTTAGGCAAGAAGAAGACGTTTCGCAATGAATCCAATCAGCATTTGCATATTTCAAGATATATTATTGTTGAGTCTTACCTAGTATAGCAGCTCAAGTCTCATATTTAAGACACTGGATGAACACTTGTAGCGGCTATCATAAAGATGTTAAGATTACGGCTTACAATTGGTTCTAAATCAGACCGGTGGTTGCTACATACATATGGGTGGCATCACAGAGCGATTTGCTGTCACCATCAAAACTAGTCATCTAAGTCTTACCTACCATCTACATAGTGATGTGACTGCGCAATTTGCATCATAAAAATATAAAAATATCGATAAAAATCGATATTATTTTCGTAAGATTATTCCCAAATCTATGGTTACCGCAACTCAAACATATCTCGTATATTTACATTACATAACTTGACTATTTTACCCGCTGCCAATGTTTGACCAGTGTCTTAAATAAGAGACTGCAGATCTTTATCGTTGTTCAGAAAATAATATATAATGTCAATATTAAAACTAAATGTCATTTGATAAAAATTTGGGTTGATATTGTATATTATTGGAGAGCATTTTTTAGTGTTCGTTTAGATACCATTGGATTGAATGTCATTTTAAATAATTAGTCGATAAAAATAAAATATAAATGTCCTATTTAATACGAACACTTATTACGATATTACCATACCAATAACTCTGGAAAGAAAACAATTCTGACAAAAAAAATTAATCTAGCAACTAATTCACTCTTTTCTTAATGGATACTTCTTTATGATTTATTCATAAGCTTACATTAAACTAGGCTGTTATCAATTCCATTTTCTTTCCATTCCATTTGTGTACTCGTATATAAATGGAAGAAAAATCAATACAACTAAAAAAACAATGACAGTCACTTTCTCTTGGAATCGAAACCGTAATGTTTATTTAAACACACACCATTATAGTTTGATGGAAACAATTGATAATGGTTGAAATTGTTCGGTTATCTTTGCTCGTCATCAGAGAAAATACCTGATTACCATTATAAAAATATAGGTCATATAGAGTAAGTGTCTTCAGATGATGAAAATCTATTGAAAAGTTAATTAGATTGCTTTCGTTAAGTTACATAATATTACACAATCTTTATACCTAACTATAATATTTTATATAACATTATAATAATAAAATTACACTAACAACAAAAAAAGGGGTCGCTTTTAGATTTTTACTTTTAATTTAAATTAGTTGCACTCGCGGTATTATCAACTTTAATCACCCATTTTAATCCGGGATAAAGGAGCGAAGAGAGAGAGAGAGAGAAGAGAGAAGATACAAGAGTGTTTGTATATAAGAGAAACTGTGTGATTAGTGTGGTTATGATTATGATTGTCAAATAAGACGTGAAAACTGACCATCCTAGTATTGGCCTAGTAGACTATGCGAGTTAGGACTACAGTTAGATCTATGTTAATTTAATACTAAACATTTGCTATACTTTCGTACTTAGTAAATTGCCATGAATATAAAGTCAGTTCTACATCTGAGTTTCTTTGTGGCATATCAAATAGTTGAGTAGAAAAAAAGATAATATCATTATTTTTTAACAAACAAGTAAAAAATATATAACTTACTAAACCTCAATCAACTATGATCATTATATTTCCGATTAGACACAATGTCAACACTATTCGTAGATAGCTTGATAATTTACAGTGTTGACTTTGCTTAGCACATGATGTAGGTTTGAAAACTTTCAGTTGATTGTTTCCTCGAAACAGATACGAGTATTGTACAGTGGCAGTCATAATTGACGTGAGTGATCATAAGTTTCAATGATGGTAAGCATGTAGCTTGGCTATGCGATAGAATGCCTTTATAGATTAATACAACTTTAAACCTGGCCACTACACTCTTACGAAGAAGATGTAAGTTATTTATTAGGGTCCGTACTTGAAAGGTTAAAATTAGATAAGAGTTTTTGATAATTATATTTAAATTTAAATCTGGATAAAGTGACATTGTGAATTTGAAACTGAACCTTATAATGATGGCTATTGAAAAAAAGGCTTTTTTACTTTTACTTAACTTTACTTTACTTAAAAGGCAAAAACGGGGCCTTATTACTAAGCCTCCCATGTATAAAGCTGAAACCTTCACAAGATATGTATTACCCGTGCTGCTATAACAAGAAATGATAAAATAGAAAAATAAAACTAATAAAGGGGTCCCCATAAAATAAACGAGTTTTTTTCGTATTTATTGCTATATAATTATCATTAACGGTAGCTGCTAGACACTCAATTTTTTCACAAAATATATAAAAAATATTAGCTATCTAATTAAATACTAAAATTTAAATAAAATATTTTTTGAGGGGGGGGAGGATTCCTACGCAACAAACGTAATTTTTAAATAGTTTTAGTTCGTAGTGTTGTATTTGGTTGAACTTCTATACATTCACAGAATATTGAGTTAAGAAATTAAGAAATAAATTATAAAATAATATTTAAGGGTGCTCCCATACAACAATGTATGTAATACACGGAACCCTTCATGCGCGAGCCCAACTCACACTTGGCCAATTATTTTAGTACTCAATATTATCGTTCGCTAGTAGATTTTCACACACAAGTATTATAATTTCCGTACTACCCCTCTAGGAACAAAGCCACCATAACAGGACAGCTGCATCGTCACCTGCCACGCGTACTCTAGCGTACTTCCTATAGGGGACGCAGGGCAGCCCGTTAATTGTTGTTTTAATTAATTTATTCGAGTAGCGCCTGTAGCTCAGCTAGCTAAGGTGATCTGACACGATTATCGAAGTTAAGCAACGATCGATGCGGATGGTGTTTGGATGGGTGACCATTCACAAGAATGTCGTTTGTAGCGGCATTTTCGTCTGGGCGCTACCGTGGGTCAGATGACACGTTACATTGTAGTTTCCAGCTGTTAGTCTTAGTAAATGCAGTCGCACGCCAAGTCAGAGGCCTTCGGGCGGCGAGCAGGCAGAAAGTGCGGGCGGCTTGAAAACTCTCGACACCAGAGCTTGGCCACTTCACTCTTACGAAGAAGAAGAAGAATTCGTGTTCATTTATTTAATGGGCTTTACTTTTTTTACACAAGAGTTAGTGACCCTCTGACCTAAGGTGGAGCATGCCTAGGAAAACTGGAATAACTGGCTCTCAAGAAGGCTGGCTTGATGACTGATTTTAAAACTTGAGGTTTGTTCCTAGCGAGGCAAGTATTAGAAAATACCCTACCACTAAAAAAGCTGGAGTTCATTGGTAGTAAACATCGGAAGTATTCACAGATTAGCGCAAACTATGAGTTACTCGTAGTTGCGCCGTCCGTGGAGACTTTAGGCCCGTGGTCGTCCGACACAAAAACTTTTTGTAAAGACATCGGGGAGCGGTTGGTCCTCGCTTTTGGAGATCCAAGAGCTGGCAGTTATTTCATACAAAGACTAAGTTAAGTTAGTGACTAACTAAGTTTAGCTGTTCAACGGGGTAATGCAGCCAGCAGTCTGCCACGCAGTGACAGCCTGGATGGTGCGCTTACTTTAATTTAAATTGTTGAGTGTTTTGTAATCTTTTTTTGCGCGTATAATCTACCTATATTTTGACTCTGTAATAAATTATTTGCAAATGAATTCTTTACTTTACTTTTCTAAACGCATATGATCAATAAAATATAAAATCAAAATCAAAATCAAAATCAAAATCAAAATCAAAACGTTTATTAACCTTACGGCATCGCACCGTACTGGGCAAGTCAATTTACAATTATTTATTACTAAAATTTAATTTACATAATACACATACATTCACGACAGCTATTATGTAACTTAAAATATGACATAATATATATATAAGATACACACATATGATAATAATAATAACACTATTTATATCATCCATTGGAATCGTTCAAAGTTATAATACAAAAAATTATGAGACTTTTCTACGAGAAGGAAGATTCTGTAATTGTTTGCGACATAAATTCATTAAGTGAGTAAAAAGGGTGCTTCTGAAAAAAGTGTTTAATTTTGCGTTTAAAATCACTATATGGCCGTTCACAAACGCTTCGTGGCATCTTATTGAACATACAAATTTTGGTATACAATCCTTGTTTTTGAACTTTAGCTAGCCTGTTTGCTGGTTTTCTTAAATTTATATTATGATATCTGCTAGAATATTTTTTATTCATCGCCCAGGACTCTTTTTCGTCATAAATTTCTAATAGGCAGTTATATATATACATAGAGATAACGGTCATTATACTATGCGCCTTAAAATATTGTCTAACTGAGGCAGATTTTTTCAGGCCAAGCATATTTCTAACTGCACGTTTTTGCGCTCTCACTACCCTCTTGACATCAGCAGCATTTCCCCAAACAGTGATGGCGTATCTTAAGCAAGAATGTATATGGGCATAATAAACGGACATCATAGCTGGCTGATCTAGCAGTGGTCTCAGTTTATAAATTGCATAACTAGCACTTCCTATTTTCTTGCATAACTTATTTATATGAGACGAGTGACTGACTGTATAGTCCATAGTGTAGCCGAGGAAGACGTTTTCTTTTAAATAATTATCGTCATTTGGACCTTTTCTTGATTTATAATGCATGACTACACTTTTTTCTGCATTAAGGACAATACCATTTGCGCAAAACCAATTTTTTAGTACAGCCATTGCTTTATCTATTTTATCATGTAGTATTTCCTTTTTCTTATCATTTATTCCTACGTGAGTATCGTCAGCAAATAAACTAATGTACGTCCACTCAGGCATAACATTTGCTAAGTCATTTACATAAATGAGAAATAGTACTGGACCCAGAATTGAACCCTGTGGTACTCCTACATCTATAATGCCTTTAGATGATTTCACCTCGTTCACATATACTGTCTGATCTCTATTTTCTAAGTATGTGCGTAATAAATTTAATTCACGTCCTTCAAATCCATAATACTCTAATTTTAATAGTAAAATGTCATGTCGCAAACAGTCAAATGCCTTAGATAAGTCGCAGTAAATGCTAGCACACTTTTTTCTCTTGTCCATTGAATTAAGTATATAGTATATAACTTTTCTGACAGCCATTTCTGTTGAGCGACCCGAGCGAAAACCAAATTGTGAAGCAGTAAATAGCTGGTGTTTGTCAAAATATGAAATTATTCGTTTTTTCATCACACTTTCTAGTATTTTTGATATTGTGGGTAGAATGCAAACGGGTCTATAGTTACTAACATCGGTGGGTTCTCCTTTCTTAAATAGTGGAATAATTTTACCTGATTTCAGACAGTCAGGAAATATCCCTTTTTCTAGACAGTCATTTATGATTGCAAGCAATAATTCTAATAATCTTTTATTTTCTAATAATAGTTCTCTAAATGTCTTCGAATTCATGTCAAGGAAATCTGGAGTCAGTTTTTGCTTCATGTTTTTTACAAGTGCCCATAGCTCTTCAGCACTCACTAAGTCAATTTTAAATCTATTTACAGTTCTTTTCTTTATATTTAAATATTCTAAGCATTTCGCCGTATCTATATTTGTCTTACATGTCAATTTATTGGCAATATTCTTAAAAAAGTCATTAAACGTATCTGCTATATCTTTGCAGTCTGTTATTACTTGACCCGTATCTGTTTTAATCTTTTGTATTATATTTCTGTTATTCTGTTTCTTACTAAATCTTATTTGTTCATTTATAATTTTCCATGATTCTTTTATTATATTATTGGATTTCCTGATTCTATGTCTGTATTGTAATCTCCTAGAGGCTATAAACACTTTCCTTAGAATTTTCTTATACTTTCTTATGTGCACCAGTCTTTTGTTACAAGGCTGAGATTCCTGTAGATGTTCCATCTTGGCCAGGTTTTGTTTAGATGTTTGTATACCTTGTGTTGTCCACTTATTAGCAACATTTTTTTTAATAAGTGTTTTCTTTGGAAATGCTACATCGTAATAAAACTTTATCGCATCTTGAAAAATCTTCATTCTGTGGTTGGTATTTTTACATGACACAATTTGTTCACTTAGTTTGTCGTAATCTATATGGATTAAGTAGTGAAAATAGTTTTTATTACTTACTGAAATATGTCTCGCCAATCGTGAAAATTTACTTATTTTATCACTTTTAGTTACATAGTCCACACCTAACTTAATTATCTTATGGTCTGCTATTTTATGATTCATTACGCAGCTACTGTATGAATCAAAATTTACAATAAAGTTATCAATACATGTTGAGCTTGATTTTTCAATTCTAGTAGGGTCGTTAATGACTAACTTGCAATTAAAATTATTAATAATTTTTAAAAATCTCTTAACAAATTTATCTTGTTTCAATAGATTAATGTTAAAATCTCCTGCAATAACAAATTTTTTATCTTCTTTACAAAGTTTGTGTAACAATTTGTTGAGCAACTCGAAAAAAAGACCTATATCCTTATCTGGCCTATAAGCTGCTATAATAATTAGTTTCGTAGACCGTAGTTCGATTGCCGCCAGCTCGAAATTCATCTCAAACGATAAGTTGTTTAAATCTCGACGAATCTTGAAATCTAAGTCATTTCTGACAAAAATTGCTGTACCTCCGTGAATGAAAAATTTCCGGTTGAAGTACGCAGCTAGCTCAAAATTAGGTATTACCATTGTTCCTACACGATCGTCCTGTCCCCATGTCTCTGATAAGCACAATATATCGCATGCGTGATTATTTAAAAAATCTTCAATTTGGAGATATTTATTATTGATACTTTGCACATTTGCGTGAAGTATTACGTGTTGCAGGCGTTTGCAGCCTGTGCTTGAAAATTTGTATAAGATTCTTCTAGCTCCTGACATGTTACAAATTTCAACGTTGATGACCGTTGGAATCTCTTTGACACTATTTGTGATACTAAAATGTCTATCATTTGATTTTTCATATTTGTTAAGTTGGATACTTTTCCACGGTAATCTCTCATGTTTGGGTCAATATATTTCACATTATCTACAGTATTTGCTATTAGGGCTAATTCTTGGTTAATACTATATATATTTTCATCATTTCTATTATTGTATCGGATTCCGTAAATTATAACATTGAATTTTCTGTCTTTTACATCGATCAACTCTTTGACTTTCCTTATGTAACCTTGGTTTCTTGCCGTATATTGTAAAGATCTGTTGTAACTGTTTATTAGTATCACTGCTATATCATCTTTTTCTAATATTTTAGTATTATATTTGAAGTTGCTCAGTATGTCGTTGAAGTTTGCCCCAGGTTTGCAGTAATTAATTATGGTGTTGTTCTCGTCTACTTTATTTATGATTTTATTAGCTATACCCTTTCCAAGTATGTCTGAAAAAATTATTGTCTTCCTTGCTTTCTTATGAATGTCTTTACGAATACTATTCTCTTTTACTATATCTGTTGTTGTCTTCTTATGTTCTTGTGAATTCCAGCTGTTGTTTCCTTTGGTGTGTGTATCTGTAAATAATTGTTTTGTCGTGTTTACTTGTACCAGTAGTCCTTCGTTTTCTCTCTTGACACGCACGCATTCTTTTTCAAGCTTCAATATTTTTCTGGTTAACACTTTTATTTTCTTTAATGTCCTAGGTGGGGGTTTGGATTTCAATTTGGATTTTAGATTTCTATAGTATTTTTCTCTCTGTTTTAATTTACCCTTAGATATTTCGTAATTATTATTTTTTTCTTTTTCTTCTTTAAGCCATTGCTCCAATTGTCTTATTTTTATATTCAGCTCATCTATGGATTCTTGTTGTCTTTCAAACAAAAAATGTTGTCGCTCCATATTAATAGATGTTCTTGAGCGTGGAGTTTCTTCTACGCCCGTTGAAATGTGCGTCCTTTTTCTTTTGCTACCGAATATTGGAGTAGCCTGAATGTCGCTAAAATCAAATTTTTTATACATATCTATTGTTTTCTGACTTTTTTCCACCTGCCTTTTCAGTTGCTCATTTTCTAAAATTAGTTGGTCAACCATATTGTTAGCAGATAATAACTGTTTTTCTAAATCTCCAATTTTTTCGTTCATGCTGTTGTCTAGCCTAACACTATTGTCAAAATCTGTTAAAGGTAAAGAATCAAATATGACAGCTTATTAACACCTCCACATTGTTTTCAAATAGAATTAGGAAGGCAAACAGGCACGCGAGTCAATATCTAACAAAGCTAACAAAATTTCGCCTTTGCAAACACTTTCACAATCTATCGCATAATTAGCTAATGCACGCGCCGCTTTGTATCTTTATTCGAGCAAGTTGTTTTAATTTCCGACTGAAAAAGTAAGAGTTAAAGTAGAAAAAACGACCTACACGCGGGCTGAGCCGGCAACAGCTAGTATTTATGTTTGTTACTTCAGAGTGTCTTCATTTACTAACAGTTTGATTTTTTTATTTGAATAGATTCGTTTTTTTTTGTATTAGTTCAGTATAAATTATGTCATAATTTAATTATGTTTTTTGAATAGAATTTTTTCAGTGATTTTATATTAAGGGTTTTCTATTTTTTTATTGCTTACTCGTTAATTGCAAACACCAGCATATTATTATGTGCTAAACTATCTCCATATTTCACAGAAACCATAGCAATTACTAATATTATTTTGTAGTAGAAGAAATTGACTATGCTATAAAACATACTGTCAATTTAAATTACTTAAAAATAACAAGTCAAAATATTAAAAAATAATCAAATAACTCGCCCCTGGTGCAAAGTTGCCCATCACACTCACTGCATTACCGCGCTGAATGGCTATTGTTTAGAGATCTTTAAAAAATGGTAGTTAAAATTTAGTGACTTACGAAGGAGACAAAATTCAGAACAAATTCATACATTTATTTATATACCGAGCATAAGCATAAGCATAAGCAGCCCACTATACGTTTCCACTGCTGGGACTCGGGGCCTTCTCTCACGAAGAGAGAGATATAGGCCATAATCCACCACACTGGCCAAGTGCGTGTTGGCGGATGACACACGTCTTCGGATATTGTAGTCCACAAACATGCCGATGTCCTCACGATGTTTCCTTCACCGTAAAGCGAGTGCAAATCCACACATAACTCGAAAAACAAGTCATTGGTGTAGGGTCGGGATCGAACCAGGGGCCGTCTAATTGAAAAGCAGACTTTATTACCACCGAGCCACACTCGCTTATACCGAGCAAATTCGAATA
This sequence comes from Mellilla xanthometata, assembly GCA_035578125.1. Classification (NCBI taxonomy): domain Eukaryota; kingdom Metazoa; phylum Arthropoda; class Insecta; order Lepidoptera; family Geometridae; genus Mellilla; species Mellilla xanthometata. Next base: position 5,899,360 of record JAPUBQ010000019.1, on the reverse strand, counting down.
ATTTTCCAAGCCATTTCGACCACAATCAATACCTACTCTTCTAACCCGGCCATTATAATTTCACAGTTATTTTTCCATCACTAACGTTTTCTATAGAAAATGTAGGTTAAAGCCGATTCCATTGAACCACCCGGCACTGGGTTCCATAGAAACTCGAACAATCGAGCATGACTAGCCAACTGATAGTGGTCGATACACCTGCTTTTATTTTGGTTTAAAATTAATCGTTTTTACTAATATTTCTTATTTAGGCGGTTATAAAACGGGTCTATTCAGTAACAATAAAGGCCTAACGATAATAAATAGAGTGAGTACATTTTCACTGTATAAAGCTTTGATTAAAGTTTGTATAACCGGCTATCACTTGTTTTTACTAACTATTAAAAAGCGAGTTTGGCGCGGTGGTGATAACGTCTGTTTTTCCATCAGGCGGCCCCTGGTTTGATTCCAGCCCTGCACCAATGACTTGTTTTTCAAGTTAAGGTGAAGGAAAACATCATGAGGAAACCGGCATGTTTGAGGACCACAATATCCGAAGACGTGTGTCATCCGCCAATCCGCCAATCCGCACTTAGCCAGCATGGTGGATTATGGCCTATATATCTCTCTCCTCGTGAGGGAAGGTCTCGAGTCTCAGCAGTGGAAACGTATAGTGGGCTGCTTATGATATGCTTATGTTTATTTTGTCGGTATTAGCGGGACATGTTTCAGCACAATCAGTGTGCCATTCTCAAGGGCAGGAACACAGCCAATGTACGCTCGCGATGACGGCTGAGTACAATTTGACCCATAACTGACAGTTTTATGATTTTCCAACATTGAACTCATAATTATTTCATTATCATTGAACGCATAAAAATTCATTATCAGCATAACTCGTCCACTACTAGGCATAGGTCTCACCCAAGACATGCGCCACTTGGCCTAATCCCCGCTGTTATCTTCAATGAATGAATGAAAGTTATTTATTTTCCAATAGGTCACATTAATAAATGAATGAATGTTGGGTATTTTTTTTCCAATAGGTCACTAAGATAATCACATTTCGCTTATAATACTTTACCTACTTCAGATTATTCAGATCAACGATTGGTGAAGCGTTGAACCTTGACATAAGGTATGTCTTATAAAACAAAATGAACAATAAGCCCAAGTCTGTTCTTAAAGAAAACTTAATTGAAAACATAATCACAGCCACGTTTTTACTAATGCACATTTAGTACTCTTTTTGTCCTTGAAATTCCACGTAAGATTAACAGTATTGACACCTAGATATTTATGCGTTTCCAATAAACATACAATAGTTGTACCGAACATATACAGAGAGCCGTGTAGCATTGAAATGAGACCTACCGATGGTTTCCAGCTAAATTCTGCAAAGAGTGTGGTTACACTACAAGCGTTAGGCGACTTTTTGCCTTTATAGTATCCGTGGTGGTTTAATCAGCGTTTTACTTAAAAAAGCCTTATGAATGTTCTAATTCACATATCTTCATTCAAAAACATCAAGTTCGCTAATTTTTTTTCAATAACGGACAAACACATATTAATTTTTAACTCAGTCATTTGAGTTAAAAATGCGACTCATAGCTAATTAAAATGCCCCTCATTCTTTTTGTCATTGACGAAGCATTAAGTTTACTCGTATAAAACAAATTAGTATATAAACTACACGTAGAATCGACGATAGTGCACTATAAAAAGATATGTATTTCATATATTTCAGTTAAAGAATTAACCACATATGTTCAACCTAATTTACATATGGCTGAAAAGCGATAAAGCCGCCATTTTTGCCATGATTTAAATGATTAAATTTTGTAACTTTTTTCATTGATTTGTACCTCAGAGTATTATCTGTCCAATAAAAAATAATGTATCTTTCTATCTATATGTTCGTACAGATAATTAACTGTAAAGATCTCGTGACCCCGATACCCATTAGAAACAAAAAAATGTATATATTTTCACTTTTAATTTCTTTTATATCGCCGTCGCTTATCGCTAGCAAACGCACCCCACATTAAGGCGCCGTCTGTCGCGGCCGCATCACCATTCCACCCCCGTGCCTCGCATGACATACCGGACATGTGATGACCATTGTATGACTCCGAGCCTATTGTGACCATTGTCACTAGTCTAGTAGATTATCATCCTTCTACAGTACGCTTTATGTTGCTTATCCGCTGTATATGTGGCCATACTCCACTGTGATTTGTGTAGGCCAAGTTATAGGCTTGGTGTTGCCCTGAAATTGAGTTTTTTTTTAAGACACATTCACACACGGCTGGTTAGCCCCATACTGAACAATTTCTAGCTCGTATTATAGTTTTAGGTTAGGAAATGTGTAAGAAACACTAAGTAACCGAGTAAGACATCGTTGCTTAACTTCGATGATCGCGTCAGATCACCTTGGTTAGCCGAGCTACATATAATAAATATATAATATAGAAATAAATATTAGGACACATTTCACTCATGGCTGGTTAACCCCATACTGAACCATTTATAGTTCGTATTATTGTTGCTAACACAACTGATATACTCGTACATACATACATATTTTATATAGATACATATTTAACACCCAGACCCACATCCAAAAATTTTAGTTGAGCACAAAGATGTTGGCTGGGCCGGGAATCGAACCCGGAACCTTCTGATTAGCCGTCCGGCATGGTAACCATTACGCCAACGAGGTCGTCAAAACAGGCGTGACGATAGTCAGATGATGACATTGTTAAAAACGCTGGAAAGTAAAGTAAATACAGTAAAAGTAAGTCAAATCAAAAAATCGTATATGTTGTAGAGACTATAACAAAATAATTCGAATACAATTAGGTCAGGATACACCAATATAGCTCACAATTTTTCATCAAAAATCTTTAAGAGAATAGTAAGTAGTCCTTGTCAAGTAGGATTTTTTTAAGTTTCAGCTTAAAGATAGAAAACGAATTGGACTGCTTACTTATTGGAAGTACTTACGTCTTACGTCTTAGAAAATAGGCTCATGTCAGAAGGAGGACAGGACCCGTGTGAGATATGAGAATAATTATTTATCATAAGAAATAAAAACAAGGTCAAGTTATAAACTGAATAGAATTTATATTATACACAAAATATTTTTATACGAGTAAAATCGCTTAACTACTAATTGAACCTTATTTTTATAATCTCACCCTAAAAGCAACTACTTTTGAATAGTAAAAACATGGTAAAGTATTAACAACCCTCCATCAAAGCTATTTTTCATATTAAGTGCACCTGTAGATTTAGATAAGACGTCAAAATTCGGCATTACGCTCTCGAAATAGGTCGTGCCGGCCTATAGACCAATAAATCATTTTTCGTACAGGGCCGCAATTATTTGGGCATATAGGGTTATACAGGGTTATTGGGCTCTTTCGCTGGCCTTTCTAAGGCTTAAAAATCTGAGGCAACTCTACATATTTTTTCGATCTATTGAACAAACGGGGTAACTCCATAGCGGCATCGGTACATAGCATAAGCAGCTCACTATACGTTCCCACTGCTGGGACTCGGGGTCTTCTCTCACTAGGAGAGAGATATAGGCCATAATCCACCACGCTGGCTAAATGCGGGTTGGCAGATGACACACGTTATCGGATATTGTGGTCCTCAAACATGCCAGTTTCTTCGCGATGTTTTCCTTCACCGTAAAGCGAGTGCAAATCCACACATAACTTGAAAAACAAGTCATTGGTGTAGGGCCGGGATCGAACCAGGGGCCGTCTGATAGAAAAGCAGGCATCGATATATGGTATCATTTAAATTTAATGGCTGGTTAACCCCATACTGAACCATTTCTAGTTTGTGTTATGGTAGCTAACACAACTGATATACTATATATACATACATACATAGTATAAATAGATACATAATTATTTGAATTATTTAACACCCAAACCCACAGCCAACAAATTTATATGCCGTGACGGGAATCGAACCCGGAACCTTTCTGATTGGCAATCCGCATGTTAACCATTGCGCCAAAGAGGTCATAAAGAGGTCATAATCATTAATTTTATTACTAATAATTAAAAGCGAAATAAATAATAATCATTTAATACGCACGAGAGATGAGACGAGACGAGACGAGACGAGATGGGACGGGAAGGGAAGGAAAGGAAAAGGAAGGAAAGAGAAGGGGAGAGGAGGGGAGGAGAGAGATGTGTTTCTCTATAAGTACTAAGGCTATAGTTAATGGGTTTTGCGTTATTACCAGTAGCCCTGTAACTAAACTCTATGTTTGGGTCTATTTTGAGTGGCACCTGTATCGTAGCACGATCTGAAAGCTATTAAAGTAGTCAGTAAAGCACGGTCAGTGCAGTTAAGTTATATGTTAAGTAAGGGCTAAGTTATATTTGGTTGGTTGATTTACATCATTTTGCTCGACTGCATGTGATGCAGTGGAAACGTTGGGCAGTAGCTTAACTTGTTATGTCAAAAGTCTGTGACTGTTTGATTCGCTCGATAGTTTTATATTTCTTTATGAATGATACACTTGCGCTTGACTACAACTCACCTGATGTTAAGTGATATTGCGGTCTAGGGTGGCATCACTCAGCAGCCAGGGTAAGTGGGATTTGTACCCACTAAAACCCCCCCGGTGACCTACTTCTGTGCTTAACGTAAGTCTCCGGGTTCTTCCGGGAAACACTCCTGAGACCTCCTTGCACTGCGCTGTGGCCCTTCCCGCATTGTTTCCGCCAACGACGCGACGGCGACGGTCACGCGACGCCGTCTTTCACCTCGGACTCGATGGAGCGGGTGTCGGAACCCCATCTCCGAACACCCTCGAGTCTGATACCCCTTTTAGTCACCTCTTACGACAGGCAGGGGCAATTCCGCATCCTTATTCTTTCACCCATGTTGCAGGGTTAGAGACTATTCTTACCCAGTGTTCATACATACTACTCGATTTAGCGTTACACATCACTCAGTTAAAGTACAGCACACTCCACTTCTCCCTCCCCCGAGCACAATACCCCACCCCTCACATTTCCGGCCGTGGCCACGCGTGACGCCCGCGGTCACGCATAGAAGCGTCCAAGCCATGAGCGGTAGCGAGTGTTAGTAATTGATGAAGTGGGCTCAAACATAAACGAGAGCGGGTAATCACACTTATAAGCTCAATTGAGATTGCTCAGTCAGGCGTACGGTGCCTTACGTCCTGTAGGTCGTTGGTTCGATCCCCACGCCATCTTTTAGCCTCAGCTTTCAGTGAAGAATTACATCACTAGGAAACCATAGCATGGTGGCAGAGCATTTTCTACTGCTCGGCTAGCTTGTGCCCACCCTCGCGGCTATAAAACGTGTCACCTATTGGTATGTTCCGGCAGTCTCCTTGACAGCCAGATATTACAGACTAGGCATGTTCCACTTCAGGCAGTTACGCACCGTACAGATCAAATAGCATAGCTGTTATAAGTAACAAAAAGTAAACGGCTGGTTAACCCCATACTGAACCATTTCTAGTTCGTGTTATGCTTGCTAACACAACTGATATACTACATATACATACATATTTTATATAGATACATATTTAACACCCAGACCCACAGCCTACAAATTTTGTAAAGCACAAAGATGTTGGCTGGGCCGGGAATCAAACCCGAAACCTTCTGTTTGGCAGTCCGGCAACCTTTACGCCAACGAGGTCGTCAAAAAAGGCCTATTTTTTGTTAGTGAGTAGTTTAAAGGCAAAGGATACAATTATTTAAACAGCTGCCATGTTACGGGAGCATTAAGTGAGAACATAAGTACTGAAATGCCATTATTATTGCTAACAACCGATATTACCTCGATCTGTATGAATACTGCATTCGACCTTGTAACAAATGTACTCGTAGGTACGATTCCAATGTTTCTATAGCTGTTGTTAAAGCCTAGTATTGGAGTCTATATTGCTCCGAAAAATTACAATCATCGTCATCATTGTAATTGTTTCAGCCTTTAATCGCCCACTGCTGAGCATAGGCCTCTATTCTTGTACGCTAGTCAACCCGGTCGACCGCCAAGACATGGATGAGAGCAGCGTGTCTTACAATTATTAATACTATAATTATTAATTACATCAAACTTAAATAAATATTACGATACATTTCACATACGGCTGGTTAGCCCCATACTAAACCATTACTAGTTTGTATTACGGTTGCTAACACAACTGATTCATATATAAATACTTTATTAGTATATTATACACACACCATACATAAATACTTTGTATCAATACATATTTAACACCCAGACCGACAGCCAACAAATTAGTTCATCACAAAGATGTTGGTCGTACCAGGAAGTTTTAGAAATTAAAATAGTTAACGTTTATTCATTGAAAAGCAACCATTGACGTGAATGTAGCAGTGAGACTGGGTTCAAACTTATTTAAGGTTTTTATATCTTCAAAATCAATCCACAACTGTCGTGACTGCATTCGCATCGGGTACCCGAAATACCTAATTAGTTTCACCCTTCGTCCTCTCCCCTCTTTTTAGGTCGTTTTTATGGGAATATATAAATTCTTTTACACTACAATCTCGGCTTCGGGCGTTCCATTTGACCGGATGTGTGCGTGCTTAGGACTGAATCTAATAAAGTATGTACGCGTTAAGAGGGTGCGACTTTTGATGCTATGTACTTTTTACACCTTTTGAATTTCTAAGTAATCTCTAATTATATAATTAGGTGACTTATAACATGCCTTAATCTCGCCTAATTACTGGAGAGACTTAAGGAGAAGATAAGTTAAAAATCTTGATTTTACAGTATTTTTTATTTTGTATAAATCGTAAACGGACAAAAATGACGAAAAAATAGCTAGAAGGCCGTCTAAAGGACCACTATAAAAATATTTGTACTTATTTTGGTACCAATCAGACTTATGAATTAGAAATAAATCTTGTACAATGAAATCTAAAATTAAGTTTTTTGAACCAGTTTTTTTTTCATATTGATAAGTCTGATTGGCACCAAAATAAGTATAGTTAGGTATTTTCAGAGAGGTTATTTAGACGATTTTTAGGCTATTTATTCGATATTTTTGACCGTTTTCTAGCTAAAGCGAAAAAACTGTAAATATGAAGGTTTTGCCCTTATCTTTGCCTTCAATTTTTCTGTACGGAAATTTACCAGAGGCCATTAAAACTATATTACAATCTAGCGGCTTTCAAGGCACGAGTGACCGGTATCTTCTGGGCAAGCGCGCTCCACCTTAGATTGCAATGTCACTTACCATCAGTTAGTTGAATTGTGATTAAGCACAAACCCATTAGGAAATAACATGATTTCCGTGTTATCCAATACAGTCATAATCCTACTAATAGGCGGCCGCAGTACGTCCTGCAGTTCATAAGTTCAAGTGTTCTCCACCAATTAGCACGAGTGTTGAAATAAAACATCGTGAGTAAACCAGACTAGACAGGTAGACTATTTTCCTGTGCTCCTCACAACGTGTTCTGGCAGCCTCTTAGAGAGCCATTTATTCCAGACTATGCATACTTTACCATTGGCCCGAGTATCACTGACATGAGTCCTCAGAATACAGAGTTCTTTCTGTATTCTGAGCTTGAGTCATCGACTTGTTACGCGCCGTTTAAAACTTCCGACTGAGTGAAATAACACATGGCGTATACCTACACACTTTTGCCTAGATATCTTGTAATGGTAATTGAGACAGTTTACCGCACTATCTCCATCCACTTAGGCAGATTGTCGCCGCAAGTAGTCTGCGGTAAAGACGCCTGTCGCGAAACCGTTTCGAAAACCGTTCGCTGGTTAGTCTTGATATGTTGATTAGGTGCTCTTACCATACCTTTTCGTTTAGACAAGCGGTTGACTTCAACTCATCCGATGGGCCAAGGGTTTTTTTTTACCCCATATTATTAACTAGCAGTTGCCCGCTCCGCCCGCGTGGTCGAAAAAAATACACCCTCCAAATTTCAAAACCATATAAAGTTTCACTTTGAACTTTCAACTCCAATGGCATCCCCCTTATTGCACCCCTTGAAAAGATTTCATAATTTTATTTTAACAATTTATTCATCTACTACCATCATTTTGAAGACTTTAACTGGATAAATAAAAAAAATTCCATATATACTTTCACCCCTATTACAAACCCTAAGTTCCCCTGGCAAAAAAGGACTTGACACCATTATGTTTAATTTTACATAAACTATACATATTCTCAATTTCATTGCTAGAAGTTCAAAAACAAAGAAGTTTCATACAAACTGTTTTACCCCCTTTCACCCCCTTGGGGGTGGAATTTCAAAAAATCCATTCATAGTACGCGTCTACATACTAAAACAAATACACCCTCCAAATTTCATACCCCTAGGATTAGTCGTTGGGCTCTGCATTGCCTATAGATGAATGAATGAATGAGTCAGGCATGCTCCACCTTAGACCAGTGTCACTGAATATTGTGGTTACGCGCTTTGCAGAAATGCATAAGTAATGCCTACGCCACACGGTTTTTATCCAGGATAATATGTAGCCGATATGTTAAATAGTTTAAACCATCTCCATCAACAAATTACAAAGCAAGAGAGAACCGTTTTTTGGGTTAGCGCGCTCCTGTCTAGATTAGAATTTCGCATACTATCAGGTGAATTGTGATTTATTGTAAAAAAAAACAGAATCTGTTCGGCCGGCTAAGCGTGAAGACATACATAAATAAAATATACACACACAGTTACTTACAAATTTGCGCCTTTAGAATATAAGTGAGAATTGCCTTTTCTTGATAAAACTACACAGTTTTCCAGACTTGAGCCTTTTCTTGATAAAACCTACACACACAGTTTTCCAGACTTGACTTGAAATAATCGAAGTTCAAAACAGAGTTCAAATTAGATTAGTTGATGTTATTATATGTACGAGTAAAAACAAAAATCGCACCTCTATTAGTCGAGCTAGCTTTACATCGTTAGCTTAGTCCGAGCGATTGTAGATAGGAGGATTGAGCCCTTGCGTGATCCCACTGTAGGTACCACTTACATACAATATCTAAATACAGTACAACACTGTTGTTATTAATCTTTATTACACGCTGAAGGAGTATTGTAAATGAGCCTTGATTGTTTTTAGATAACGAACTGGCATAGGTTTTTCTCAACCTTATGTGAAAAAGAATTTGTCCGAACCGCCAAACTGACTACAATCTAGCTATTTTCAAGGCGAGAGTTAACCGGTTCCTTCTAGGTAAGCGCGATCCACCGTAGACCTCAATGTCACTTACCATTAGGTGAATTGTGGTCAACCGCTGACCTTCAGACCTTTCAGAGTACAAAAAATATCCTTCTTACATACGATAGTAGGTATCATTTTAGTGTTTGTATACTCTTAGCCAATATCGTGAAAAATAGTTGGCCTAGTAGAGTTTACCGATTTAGCATATTCTTGTTGTAGTTACTTAACGTTCCTAACAGGCGAACCGAAGATGCATTTACTCACGTAAAAAAAGGGGGTGCCAGTCAATATAAGAATAAAGATAAAATAATACAAAAAGACACAGTATCATGTGCCGGATAACTTTTTGTTATGGTCCATGTGAAGAGAAATTCAGCTCTTGAACATTGGTGTAATATAAAATGTAATTAATTAATTTCGCTGTGCCGTGGCTGCAAATTCTTGGCCAGCCTGGACTCAGTGAATCAAAGCTGTTATAATAACATGATTGGCATTAAATAATGCCATATATTATTAAGTTTTAAAGTAAGAGAAAGATGTTCCTGGAACATATGAATTTTCTTCGTCTTAAAACTATAGAATAGAGGAATAAAAGCCAAGAAAATATTAATTTATAATTTTTATTTTCGATTTTTATTTATATCAACCAGTAATAAAAATTATACAATTCTTAAACTAATTTGGCAAATCCAAATTTAATATTCTTTCACATAAGTAAATAAAATTATATTACTGTAATAATTATATTAAAATATACATTTTTACAAAAGAACTGTAGACATTAATTACTTAATAGTAAAACTAAGAGACTATTTGCATGTTATAAAATAATTAAATTTCAGTAATAATTAAATTATTGCTAGTATAATAATAATCAGAATAATTAAAATTACATTGATAATTTTAGAATTACAGATATGCAAATTCTTTTACAGTAATAATTTCTGTTTATGTACATAATTACGCTTAAATAAAAGAAAAATATATTACAGATTTACAATAATAATAACGTTTACACTTTACTTACATTTATTTACACACAAAAATACAACAGCTACTTACAAAACAAAGACATCTTATTTAAAGTTTACAGAAGACATCTTTCTTTCTTATTTTTGTAAAAAAAGGCATTGCCAAAGTTGCAGTTTTCAGATGACTCATACATCCCTAAGAGAAAAAATCTCCTGTCCTTTTCTAACGATTTGAAGAACAAATTTGAAAGAAAGGAAGGCATTCATTATACGTTAAAAAGAGAAGTACTCGTCGTCAAATCGAATTCAGATCTTACGGTAAAAAATGGAAACTAAATAACATACAACATTTTAGCTTGAAGCTTTCAAAAGTCAAACTTAAATAAAATACAGTAAAAGCGCCTCTGTCGGCAAGAAACAGAACTAAAAAATCTATTACATTTATTTGCTACGTTAAAAATGACTTAAGAAAAAGTACGTTCAAAGGAAGTGCCCGACATTTGACAGAACAGTTGTAAAGTTGAAAAAGACAAAACAGCCGTTACAGAATAACAAATTGACATAATTTTTGATGACGTGTCAATTGTAAGGTTAAAAACAAAACCACATCTAGCAATCAGATCAAAAAACAATTCAACTACTGCAACTGTAATCTTTCAATGGCTAAAAATGGCATAGAGAATAGAAATAGAAGAAGATGCAATTATGTGGTCAAAATTCCTAGAAAAGTACGCTATAGTGTGGCAGAAATCTTTAGTAAAAAGTTTCAGTCCATAGAGAATATGTTACAGATAAAATCTTTTTTAACCCTATTTGACACGCCGCAGATACAAAAGAATAGTCAACTACCTCCACGCAATTAAAAAAAGTCGTTCTCCAGCCATTATGTACAAAGCGATGTTTTTTGGCCTTTTCAAAGAAAACGGTGGAGTATTACCCTACATTACCATCCTAGTTTTATCTTCGGTGGGTCCCCCTTACGTATTTTACTTTATGTACATTGTATCCCACTCTATCCTCTAATTACATTTAAATGTTTGGCATTTATTTTGTGACTTTCCATTTTATAACTATTTTGTACCAAATTCACTCTCATATGCCGACCTATGGCACTTTTGCATGTCGAGGCACCAATTTCTAAGGCACGATATTTAATTTTGTACATTTTTTGTTATTGTCGCGACCAAATTCTATAAACTGTAAAAAATATGATATATTTTGTTCAAACTATATTTATTTATACGTAGTATATATGTAACAATATACATACATTTTATTTCAAAATCTCTGTTAGACGTAATGGCCCGCGACACAATCCATAAACATATAAATTTATATAAAAAAAATGTATATATGTATACTATATAACCGTAAGATTCATCGTAATATTGAAACTCTTCACTTATGGCACTGCATTAGCACAAATAAGTCAGCTAAGGGTCGTCTCGAATATGAAAGGCAACGAGCGCTCTCAGTGTGATACAATTTTGAACTTTAATTATAACGTAATAAAAGGACTAATATAGCTTGAATAGAAGAGGTCACTCACTAGTCGGGCCCTTTCCCGATGTTCAAGCAATATTGATCTTTAAAATTATGTTAATTAAAAATAGTTTAGCACTGATGATGTTGTACCCTCTGCCCTTCCGACGAGACGACCCTAAGAGTCATTTTGAAATTTATAATAAGAGCCATACAATATTATATTCATAAGTTTTCTTTCAGTCTTCAATCCAGAAAATCTCAATAGAATAGAAATCACAGTAATTATTGTTTTGCAGTTATTTTATGGTGCCATATTAATTGCCAAAGGCCATTCTTTCTTATCAATGTTTTGCACAATATTTTTGGGTTAAATTGTCACTCATTTTACCAATTTAGAGTTAAAATCGGATTTTGTAAAAAACCGTTAAAATTACGTACGTATCTTTTCAGCACATTTTTACTCTGTTTATAATTTCATGCTAAATTGGCTAGTGCTAGAGAATTTAAGCTTGTGTGATATTTAAGCTTGACTGTGTTCACGCTTACTTAAACTTATGAAATGTAAACAACCTTTTTTATAAAACACTATTTAGTAACCCAAAAATGAGTGTCACTTTAACCCAAAAGAGTCCCAAAACGTCACTCAAACCTGGACACCCAGCACCCTATCCACAACAAATTCATACCTCATCTCTTCAGTCTTAATATCACCTTCTTTTGCAAGATCTTCAGTTTTCTCTTCGAATTTCACCTCAGCGGCATTTATACAGGGGTTTTTACATTCGACAACCTCCGTAGGCTCAACCTTTCGGCTATCTTCGGACGTTGTCGGTTCTCTTCGTAATTCGTACGATGTTTTTGAGGAGCGGCCGTCCGGTGTCCGCCTTTCTTCAAGATCGGCTTCCCAGTCGTCCTCGGAAAGGTTTTCTTCGATTTCGCCTTCTTCCGTTGGCAGGACCGGAATGGTAGGTTTGCTTCTTGTGAAGAATGCCATCTTTTCTCTGTAACAGAACAAGGTTGGGACGTTAGGGATTTCTTCAGAAAAATAAGGAGCAGCAAAGATGTGTTATTGGCAATGGTATTTAGTAATGAACTATGATCAGAAATTATTACAGAACTTCTAAGCTTCTTGTGATACATGACAGCACAAATAAAAAAATACATATTCGGTTTTTTATTTACTTTCATTTAAAATAAGACGTTTACCAAAAAATCATTGTTTTTTAGAAAACAATGTCTTTAACGAGTTGCAGATCATTTGTTAACCTTTTAGTTTCTGTCATTTGTGGCCAAGCTCAGATATCAAGAGTTTTATAGCCGCCCTTGGGTGACATGACTTAACGACTGCTGTACTAAGACTTAAACCTTAATGTTACGATGGAATCTTATTTTTTTATGATCTCTGAAGCTTAATGGTTACCACATCGGACTGCTAACCAGAGGATTCCAGGTTTGATTCCCAGTACGGCCAACATCATTGTGATGAACTTAATTTGTTGGCTGTCGGTCTGGGTGTTAAATATATGTAGCGATGTAAAGTATTTACGTATATGTAGTATATCAGTAGTGTTTAACCATAATACAAACTAGAAATGGTTTAGTGAGTCTGTGTGAAAGTGTCCTAAATTTGTATTTAGAAGACTTTTAATTATTTTTTTTAAATTGTTATTTAGGAAAATCAATTTTTTTTAAAAGGGTTTTTTCCCATCTTTTAGTACTTACTTGAACGTAACGAGGTCTGGCCGCCGGCCGCCCTGCCTGGACTTCCGAAGCCTGTAGATCTCCCTGCAAGTCCGGTGTAGAAGCTTGGTGGCGCGGTCGCGGCCCGTTTCCGAGGAGTTGGAGATCAGCCGCCGAAGAGTCTCGTCTTCCGCGACCCACTGAGCCACGGCCGGGTCGCCGCGCGCGCAAGCTTCTTCTAGTCTGCAGAGAGAAATATAAATAAACTCTATATAACAACACTGAAGGGACTGTGCATTTTATGGCGTTATAGAGTGTGGTCGTTAAAGGGAAAGAATGTATCATTGTATGGAATACAAGCTAAACCAACTAAAGCCAATTGATTTCGACGCTTTAGAGAGTTTGTCGTTAAATCGAGTAACGTTATATGGAGTTTTCAATGTAATTGTTAAAGACCTTGCTTCGTCTCGCGGAGTTAGACATGTCAATTCGGGATCAAAAGTAAGTACCCTAATGTATGTGTTAATGCAGGGTTAAGATCTAACCGAATTTCATAAAAACCGGTCCGGCCGTTTGAGCGTGAAGACTTAACAAACACACTTACATACAAACTTTCAGCTTTATAATATTAGTACGACATTTTTGTTAATTTTTGTTTTTTTAAAATGTCACAGTGGCGCATTCTTTGTGTTATCTACCATCATTGTCATAATTGTAACCATCAAAGCACTATCCATTCCCTGTTCCCCAATGACTATAATCTAGCGATTTTTAAGGCGGGATTGAACCGGTTCCGGTAGGTAAGCGCGATCCACCGTAGACCTCAATCATTTATCATCAGGAGAATCGTGGTCAAGCGCTGACCTATTTAGAGTAAAAAAAACATCATATGATTTGTCTACCGCCCTTGTAATCTCTTTCAAACTATTTCAAACTCACCGTTTCTTAAGCAGCGTAAGGTTGGCTATCTCAGTGTTGAGGTCAGCCAGCCGTGTGTGCTGCGCGCGCAGGTCGAGCGCCAGATCGAGCGAAGTGCGCGTCGCGTGCTTTGCACGTGTGCTCCCGCGACCCACCGCCCGGGCTTGGACGCGACCCCATCTGTGGAAGAAATTAAAATGAGCATTAAATAATTACGTGGCATATGTGTGCATACTATGTAGAAAATTATTATTCTTACAAGCGCAATATCTGGGAAATAGTGGATCTTAGAGAAAAAATCATGGGGACCATTTTTATAGATAATTTTAAGATCTACAACTTTGCTCTGAGGTACTTTTTCGATAAAACTTACCGCTTTCGAGAAAAATCCAAAAAACCTATAATTTTGACCTTGTGCCCCGTATAAGTACCTAAGCTCACATGGGACTGAAAGGGGACTTTTAACACTTTATTCCTTGTGGTAAACCTAAGGTCTCTACGAAGATTTGGCTCTGTCGGAATTTTCTTTATTTGATCACTATTTTTATGTCTAAAATGACCGGACTAAATACCGAAGAAAAAAAAACAAATGAAGAAAAAAAAGAAAATGATGAAATTTATAAGGCTGGGATTTTTATTGTTTTTTTTTACAATAAACGGGTATGCACTTGATCATAATTCACCTAATGGTAAGCGATATTATGACTAAGACGGAGCGCGCTTACCCAAAAAAGACCGGTTACGTTATCTTTTCGCTTGACACACTCAAAGATCACGTTCGAATTCAAATAGGAGAATGAGGTTTATTCCAAGGTACGACCAGAATTCCAAAGTTGGCGGTTCGGACAATAAAGGCGGAGGCAAAACGCTTAGTGCGTGCCTTAGGCACCTCAACTGTAAACCAATGCCGCCTTGGCGTTTCCCAGCTCGTCCGATAGTGGAAGGGGGCGGGGGGAATTGTAGAATGGAATTTAGGTTAATTTTATAAAAATTGCTCTGTTATACACCATTTTATTTGGCTAAATAAAGGATTTTTTTATCATTTTATTTTATTTTGTAAGGGGGTGTCGATCAAAACACAGTCGGACGAGCTGTTTGATTTTATTTAAGAGACCAATCCTATCACTGTGGCATCTGCCTGACATATAAAGGGCGAGGGAATATTTAGCCGAAGTACCACAACTAGAACCCCGGCAGTAGTACGTCCCAACAATGGTGGAAGCGTATAACCGCGCGTCAGTTCTAGTTATGGTTGGTGTTCAAGTATTCTAGATGCTTGTCCCAGCAGTGGTGGAAGCAAGATCCGTATTACCTGAACCTTCCCTAGCTTAGAGAGGAAGTAAATTAACAATAGTGCGGTGACTGCAGACTGTCCTGTTTGTAGCAAAAATCTCGTCATCGCGATTCAGCTTTCTTGCTTTTTCCACCTAGCGCCATCTATTGGCGAGTGGCGTAACTATTTGCTATGCTCGATGCGGGCTGTCTATGTCATGCTTGTTACAATTTATATTATTTTAAATTACCTGAGCGACCGTCGTTCCCTGAGGCTGCGGTCAAACGGTATGCCGAGCGGCGGCGGCGGGTGGAGCGCGCGACGCGCGTACGCTGCCATCGATGAGTCAGACTCCGAACGGTTCAACCTGGCGACGAAAAATTATAAGTTTAAAGAGTTTTTGCTAAAGTTATCCATATACAACGGAACTTGCAGAATCTTTATTCATGTGTAAAATCAATAGCCAGTGGTGGCAATTCTGTCATTCACACGACTAAACTAAATTTAAAGAAGACTTTAGTTGTTTTGTCTGTGGTTCAGATCGTGCTGTGTCTTTCTGGCCACTTGGGATGAAAAAGACGGAGCTTCTTTAAATTTAGTTTAGTCGTGTGTATGGCAGAATCGCCACCATTGTGGTTAGTTAATAAGTCGCGTGTCAGAGGCACGCTAGCTTTTTAAGTCTTTTTATAATACTTTTATACTTATTTTTATATAATAATATTGTAAAAAAAAACTAAAAGAAGATAGAGCAACAATATACATTTTTTATATAAGTAAACTATTATTAAAGAACTAGGTTTAAAATATAATTACGTTTTAACTTATAAAGCACATTGAGATGCTCCCACACGAGGTAAATCCTGTGTTGTGGGATTCAGTGCCTTCCCTTATAAAGATAAGATAAGATCTTTGATAAAGATAAATAAATGAATATGTATAGGGTTTTAATTTATATATGAATGTTCTTGTTTTAAGGGCCTCACCTGCAAATGTATTGCCCTTTGCCGATGCCCTGCGGTTGCGGCGAAAATGTTTGAGACCTCTTGATGGTGGCCAGAGGCTCTTCGGGCGTTGAGTTTACTTGTTGGCTTTTTCTGGAAATAAAGAAATGGTTTGTAAGTTTTTGATTAAAAATGAACCTTGTCAATAGCAGGCCTGTGTCACTCCGCGTGTAGGTGTTAAAAACATACCTACGGGCGGCGGCCACTGCGCAAAGGGCCAATCTATGTGGCTCTTTCAATACCACAGAATAATAACTAGTACTACGTATAACCATGTACAACGTATTATGAACCGTAGCATAGTGAATTAAGGCCCATATTCCTTTGAAAAGAAATTGGTAGGTAACGAAATCATCACGTGCTCGACTGGACCGCGAGCTAAATTAAATCATATTGTTTATCAGATTGAGTTCATATTTCTTTGAAAACCATTGCGAAGTGAAGCTTCTGTACGAAGTACAAGTTATTATTCTGTGTCAATATTATCATACAGTAGAAATTTAATCACTTCTGTTTTAAGTAAGGACCTGTAAAATTCTTTCTCAATTTGATATTAGATATTTTTATGCTATATTTTGAATTATCGTAATGCGATAGAGATTTATGATACTTTAGTAATTGATTCTTGTACAAGTTATGGATGGATATTGAGAAAAATACACTTGGCCAGCGTGGTTGTAGGTTATGGCCTAAATCTCTCTCTTCGCGAAAGAAGGCTCCGAGTCTCAGTAGTGGGAACATAATAGTGGGCTGCTTATTTATGCTTATCTTAGATACATTCACATTGTGCCGTTTCATGCTTATCATGCAAAATACACTTTTTAAAATAAACATTATTACAATTATCATGCATAGGTGATATTTATCGATCAATTTTGTAACGAAAACTAAAAAGTTAAAATAAGCAATGAATAATTTCGCCATTTTTTCAATTGAATTTAGACTTTAATGACTGTAACATACACTGTAGATAAGTAATAAATACCTTTAATTTAATATTAATAAAATCCACCACCTCACAGAGCGTCCCGAACGAATTAAAAAAAATCTCTGCATAAATCAATGAAGACAATATTACTTATTAAGTAATTAACTAATTAATTAAAATATAATTAAGGGTCCCATTTTACCTTTAAGGTACGGATCCCTAAAAATTGTCATAGACCCACTAAAGTTTAATTTTGATCTTCCACAGTAGAAATCTATTGCAATTTGCTTTGTTTCAAATTCAAGCCTGCACAAATATTTTTGCCTAACACTCTATGTCATGATTTGTGTTACGAACTCGGTGGCGTAATGGTTACCATGCCGGATTTACGACCAGAGAGTCACGGGTTCGATTCCCGGCACGACCAACATCTTTGTGATGAACTAAATTTGTTGACTGTCAGTGTGGGTGTTAAATATGTATCGATATAAAGTATTTATGTATGCATATATAGAGTATACCAGTTAGTCATAAACAAACTATAAATGGTTTAGTATGGGGCTAACCAGCTGGGTGTGAAATGAGTCCCAATATTAATTTATCTTTTTGGCGTCTGTGACGCGCCTGCAGTCGCAGCAGGCTAGCACTGAAGTGTATTTTATCCGTGCCGTTATATGCTATAATAAATTATCATTATCATTTATATTATTTGTAATCTTTTCGAAAATATCACCTCAAAACACATTTCGTTTGTTTACAAAAGATATTATGTATAATAAAAACAAAACACACAACAATACAAGCTGCCGGTCACAATGTAAACATACCTATATACAATATATACAAAGTCGGTCGGTATATGTCTATTTCTCTAAGGCGGTGTGGTCATGAGGTCTGCCGTCCGCTTCTAGCCGACGCAGCCGCTTCATATATCTGCAGATAAATGTACCGTCACCGATGTTATAAGCTTTGTTAGTAACATATATACATATTTAAAAAAAAACCGTTTTACTGAAAATCGCGAAAAACTATTATTTTTTGACGTGACAACGTCTTAAATTAGGTTGCGGCTGGGAGTCACTTATGAAAAAGTGTAACGCCCGGTAACGTTACGATGAGTCACCGAACGAGAGAGAGGCCCGCCGAATGCCTTGCGTCTCTCTCCCACTCAACTATGATCGGTCTGCCGCGCGCGCAGCACGCGGCAGACGTTGTCACGTAAAATCTTCGCCCGTAAAACCGACTTTACAGGCAACCATTTTTTTTACCTTTGACCATGAATATTTTTTTTTCTTACAGGGAAGAAAAAAAAATATGGGAATGGGGAACATTCAAATTTAGTTTTTAATGATATTTCAAACAATCTTACCGATTTTCAGCTTGGTGGGAATTTAGGTAACTTTGCTCTTGTTTTTAGGTCTAATTTGACCGGACTAATACAATGGTACGTCTAAACTATGTTCAGTAATAGCAGGGATCAGAATACTAGAGAGGATTGCTGATTCTCATACAATAAAGTGTGGCAAGCGTCTATTATATTTATTAGTCTATGGTAATAAGGATAGATTTCCGGGCTCCTAAGTCGTCAGAATATACATAGTCAATGTCTGTGATTGGTGAACGCTGCCTTTTGCACGTCATCTCTGAAAAATATGTGCCAGGAATTTGATTCCGTATTAGCCTGACTCGTTGAATATATTTTAGTACAACTCAAAGCCATAGAACTACGTTTATGTAGGTTAGTTTCTTTTCACTAACGTTATAGCATGGGGTAGGTCAGCAATACGAGAATTTCAACTATAATTCTATGATGATAAGATT
The DNA here is from genome assembly GCA_035578125.1 of Mellilla xanthometata. Classification (NCBI taxonomy): domain Eukaryota; kingdom Metazoa; phylum Arthropoda; class Insecta; order Lepidoptera; family Geometridae; genus Mellilla; species Mellilla xanthometata. The sequence continues at coordinate 5,880,064 of JAPUBQ010000019.1, read as the reverse complement.
TGAAGTCGTGTATAATCCATAGGGATTCGATAATGACGTCACCATTATTATGACAATGCAGCTAGTAGAAGATTTGGAATTAGTTAAGTGATGTAGTAAGAACTAACTATACAAAGTTTTTGAACAAGAAGTTTTACCATCACCACGGTTTCAATTTGTTAGTAAACGTTACGATCCGCATATAACGATTTCCTAAAGCTAGTTATCAAATATATACATAATTAATAACTACCACCATAACCCGGTCCAGGACGGCTAATCCAGAGGGGTGCGTTCGATTCCCGTACAACCTTATTATTTTTGCACTTTTTTCGATTATTATTTAAAATATTTCTTACCTTCTATGCAATTGCCTAGCACCTTCCGGACAGAAGTTGCACTCGGTATTGGTTTCCTTCTCGGCTGTGCTAGGATGCAAGTATTCTTCTTCTTCTTCTAACGCTATATCGGGAATGTAGTCTTCAAACGAATCCTCTTCCACTATCTGTTAGAAAATAAACATTTATTAATGATAATAGAATATGATAATGAAAGTACTTTTTTTCTATGGAGCTTAGTTTAAAAGTTCTACTGTTATTTTCCGAAATTACTCGAAGACTTCTCTAGTATAACTAATAAGTTGAATATAAACAAAATATGAGACAGAAAGTTCCTCTATCAAGACAAACATTTTGAAGAGAATTAGATAGATAGATATTTATATAAATTCTTTTTTCACATACTTATTAAAGTAACCTACTTACATTACGCGTTGAATCTTAAATTGAATATGTATCGAACATTTATTCGATATTATATATAGCGTTGTACTGTAAAATAATGAACTGAGCATAAAATATAAAATGATGATGATGATTCATACCTGATTAAGTGGTTCTCGAGACTCCTCGTCCTCCGAAGCGGAATTCTCATTGCAGTCCACGTTGCAATCTCCACTCATCAAACTTTCTGGGCCTACAAAGAAATAACACATTTGTCAAATATTTCTTAAGAACTTGTTATACAATTAGAGCGGCGCGGTGGCACCGACATTTCACGAGATAAATTAAATATACATTCAACAATGATCAACACTGGTGTTTTAAAGTATAGCGATTCAAAATAATACGATTAACTGTGTCTAAAAGAAAAAATAACTCTGTCTATGACTGTTTCTGTTTAAAAAGCACTAATTTCAATTTAAAGAAAAAAAACGTACAATCTTTCAATTTAAAGAAGTACTATTTAATTTTCTTTTCGTTATCGTGTTTTTTAGAACTCTACTCTCGTTTATTAACACTGGATAAAAAATAAGAATACTGAAAAATTAGTAGCCTTTTTTACGGAGGATTTTAAAGGTTTTTTTTTACATAATATGCTTTATTGCTTCCTACTGCATCTATAAATACAAGTATTCGATTCCACAAACATTATCCCGATCTATGACGTCATTGGCTACATTTGACAGAATCGCATACATTTGACTTGCATCTGTATGTAGGCTGTAAAAGAAACTCACCTCTATTCCTAGTTAGCGTTGAAGTCTGCGAAGATATGACTGTAGACTCGTCAGAACTTTCGTCTCTTCTCATACACCGGAAGCTTAATACATTGTACCACTTCTGGGACACCGCGTCGGGCTCAAAATCTGCTAAGCTTACTTGGGCGCAACCCTGTAAACGAAAATAAGCTTTAGAAACATAGAAATAAAGTTGAATTTTGCGTAGGAGAAAACTAATAGGTCAGTTTAAAAATCGCTCTCGCCTGATTGGTTGTTCACATGGCACTCCAGGCTTAAAGCCGAATACTCGATTTTGGCTAGCTTTCATCATCCTCTATAACTTGACTTAAGATTTTTTTGTATTTCAAATGTTACTCTATAGATAGAACAAAGTAATTAAAGATGAATTGTTCCTTTGTAAGATTAATCATTACATTTACAAGCAGAAGCTTTAAGGCTTAACAAAAAAAAATAGAACCACACAGCTATAAAAACTGTTTTGATTGCAGTTATTTCTGTGACATAATATTATAATGGCAAAGGTAACAATTTTTTTTCGTTTCCATGTGATTGGATATTAATATTTTCTTGTTGAAGAAACATTGAATTGACAGGTGAATTATGATCAAGCGCTGACCTATTCAGTACTAATACACTTTGTAAACTGTTTACCAAAGGATTCATAATAATTTTCACGTAGAAAACAGTCATACTTATGTACATTATTATTAAAAGTTGGAATGAGTCCAATAGTCTCAATGCTTTCTGAGCACCATCTTCATGAGCAAGTATCACACATACCATTGCCGACGAGATCGGCACGCGCACTTTTAATAATAATGTAAGTGTGACCGTTTTCTACGCGAAAATCATTATTACAATGTCAATAAAATGTTTGCTTCTTTGTCTGTGATATACTTTATCTATGATATTCTGTATCTATGATAAATATAATGTATATGTATTCATTTTCTTTTCTTTTCCATTGTGTTTTTTTTTAATCAATATTACTTTCTAACTTGCAAGGAAATGAATCTAGTAGAGAGAGCTTACCAAGCACTCTGCCCCGCTAGCCAGATTGACTTGCAATGTGGCAGCCCTCAGTGCCCGGGGGCCAGCCACGGCGGCGCGCTGAGAATGCCTCCAGGCTACACTGCCCCCGCGCCACGCGACTGCCCCGCTGCCGAACGCGACCCCGCACCCTCCGCCCACCACCAGGGCGCCGCGGACCGCGCTGTGAGAACATGGAAATCATACATTTAAACACATTTACCGTACAGTTTATTCTATCTATCAATCTTATTGCGTCATATTCTATCTTTTTTTTCGACTCTACAACAGTTCTGCTCATGGCGTTGCCGATTGCGGATAGAAGGAGAAATAAGAAAAAAAATCTTTGTTAATTTAATTTGTAATACAATAGTTTTTCAAAGTTAGATTTATTGAATAATGAAATTGAAAAAATGAATAATGATTATAATGTATTCTATCTTTGATAATATAATTTGTATTATAATAATTTTCAAAGTTTGTTGAATAATGAAATGTAAATCTGTAGATTATAATGTCATAGTGTATGGGTATAGATTATTATGATAAATACTAGCTGACCCGGCAAACGTTGTTTTGCCTCACTTAGGAGTATGTAAAATAGATAGTAGCCTATTCTCAGACCTACTGAATACGCATATAAAATTTGGTAAAAATCGGTCAAGCCGTTTCGGAGGAGTACGGTAACTAACTTTGTGACATGGAAATTTTATATATAAGAAGATTACAGTTAATGATATTGTAAGTAGATTATTTGAAGAGGCATGGACTCTTATGTATCTTATTATTAATAATAATTTAATTTGTTATAACTAGGACACTTTATAATGAATAAAGATCTATTCTATTCTTTCGAAGCCTATAAATAAAAGACTAGTTCTTAAATAAAGACTTTTTCTGACTTGAATCAGTAAGCAGAAACAATTCTTGTTATTCCTGACCCTAAAGGGTCCAAACTATTATTTTCTTATGTGTATTGAATAATTAGTAAATACAATGTAAACCATGTAACGTCACTCGATTTAACGACAAACTCTCTGAAACCAATTGGCTTTAGTTGGTTTAGCTTGTATGAAATACCATACAATGAAACATTCTCTCCATTTAACAACCACTCTCTATAACGCCAAAAAATGCACAAACCCCCTTCAGAGTCGTTACATAGAGTTTACACTGTATATCATACGAAAGATGAGCACGTATTGAATATGATATCATTTGTTTTAGTGCAAGGCAATAACGATTCTGATAAACAAAGAACTGATAATGTAGCAGCACTTTTTGTTTATGTGAAAAGTATGTTAAAAACACTTACACTTCAGTTCCCACATCAATGAAAAGTGCGTGCAAGTTTCTCGCGCGCAGAATGCCGATCTCCAACGCACTTTCTTCGGGACAGTACCGCAATTTGATCTCAATTTGGGCACTGTTCACTGTGGAGTAAAAAAAAAACAATTTTAGAACTCTATGAAATAGTAGAAAATAAACATAAAAAGATCATAAAAATAGGAATAAAAATATTTACATTTTAAAGCTTGACACAAATTTTATGTAAGGGATTTAGAAGTATATTTACGAGTATGCCTTAATGCACATTATAATGACAATAAAAATACGACAGAGGCAAAAGCTTGAGAACGTTTGCAATGCATGATAACAAATATGGTGAAAGTTTCTCCATATTATTTAAACAGAATTTACAAAAAAGACTGGCAAACTGATAACTAAATGAACGCGATTGCCTTTTCTTTTAGCTTAAATTTAACTCACAAAGTACGTGGCATAAGATTATCGGCGACTAGACTGAAAGGAGGCTGGTTCAAATCTCATCCACTGCTTTTATTTTTGCTCACGTTTTAAAGTAGATTCATATTTCACGCACGCAGGCAAAAGAGTATTGGCGGCTAGACCGTAAGGACGCTGGTTCAAATCTCATCCACTGCATTTATTTTTGCTCACTTTTTTGTAGATAAATTTTATTTTTCATACCTGCATTGGTAGGATCGTTCCCAGCTTGTGCAGCCTCGAACACTCCGGAATCACCCGCCACTGACTCATCGCTTACTGCAGCCGACACTGATCTAGTATTTGTACCTGAGAAAAACATTACAAACATTAATATGAAACAAAAAAACTATTTTATTTGCGAAAAACAAGGATTGTATAAAAAGATTTTACAAAAATCCTCTAAGCAGCTATAATCATTACTTGGGACTTAAAAGAGATTGGTGTTAGTTCAGCAAATATATAAGTTTAAACTGCAACATGTGTTACTGATATATGAATATACATAATTATGTGTATGAGAAAACCAGAGCACCTTGTCTCTGCATGCATACTATGTAAACTGTGCAGTCTGATACAGATTTGGTGAACTTCCATACCATTTTTAAGGAACTGTCTCACGACAGAAAAGCGTGGGTATCATTGGGGGAGACTATTGTCATATTATTGGGAGGACAATAGAAGTTTAAGAACATTAAAAAAACATCTAATTTATATTTATAATGCGCGAACCCGCATTAGGCCAGTGTGGTGGATTATGGCCTATATATCTCTCCTATTGAGACAAGACCCCGAGTCCCAGAGCTGGGAACGTATAGTGGGCTGCTTATGCTTATGCTATATGGTATAATATATGTATTTTTTTTACTCACCACTAGACGAGGGAGTTCTGGGCGAGGGTGGTGGCGGTGTCTCGGAAATAGGTGACAGAGGCTCACACGGCCGCCCCGGCCCTTGGAGCTGCACCGGTACTGGAAACGACAGATAACCATTAGCAGGGATCAGAATACTAGAGGGGATTGCTGATTCTCATACGACAAAGCGTGGCGCGGAGGTTTTCCATAATTACTGATGACACCAACTCGATAGATGGCGCTGCAAATTGAGCGTGCATATAGATAGCGCTACGTGTTTCATGAATGATGACGTAGAACCATTTTTAACAAAAGGTTCAGCGTCTATTATATTTGTTAGTCTATGCCATTACTTATGTGTCAGTTAATGCTCGTGGAAACTTTTTACTATTGCGTAAAGAAATAAACAGAGAAGCTTAAAGTAAATATTTTGCCCAATGAAACTGTAGAAGTATTTTGTATACAAAACCGAAGCAGATAACCTTCCATGAAGTATCATAAAAAGTAGCACACATTTATGAAAAAATAACAGAGACTTACTCGTCGCAAGTCCAGTAACTTCGTTCAACCCAGTGGCGACACCTATTCTCATTTCTGCTAACTTTTCTTCTAACTCCCTCTGCTGCCTTCTTTGTCTCTCCACCTAAAACAAAAAAGAAAAAAATTCTGTAAGAAAAACTCTCTAAGAAATTAATTGGCTTTAGTTGGTTTAGCTTGTATTACATACAATGATACATTCTCTCCATTTAACGACCGCTTTCTATAACGCCATAAAATGCACAGTCCCTTCAGTGTCGTTATATCGAGTTTACACTGTATAAACTTTTAGACTACGTAATCGTCGCGTAGCTGCGAATAGTCTTTAACAAGAGAGTCGCGGTGCAGTCTTGTTACTACAAAGTCTTTTCAAATTATAACTAAATCTGAAATCTGTTTATTGCTCCAAAATGTTCGGCATTGTAAAGACCTTTTTCTAAAACTCTATAGTAAATTATTGCGATAAATATCTTATTAACACCACCTATTGACTTTTAACAGAGTTTGGACACCTACACAATCAATCACCGTCGAAAATTTCCAGTTGCCATAAGCAAAAAAATTTAATAAATTCTTTTCCTCATCGGCAACGCCGATATTTATCTGGTGATTTGACACCTGACACGTTTTCGGGGTTATTTTTCATTTACAGTGTTATTTGTAATTTATATAATTAAATAAAGTATTTTTACTACTTTTATATTTATTACCAACTTTATTTTCTATATTTTTTTTTCAGTAGTTGGTTCCTAAGGCGCGTTCCACCTTAGATCATTTATATCACTTACCATCAGGCGAATTGTGCGCAAGCCCATTTATTGTAAAAAAAAACTTGTTTTTACCAGCAAATAATTGTTTTCGATCACATAATGTTTGACATTGCAGTCAGCTGATCTGAATTCAACAAACGAATAGTTTTCTCATTTTATATTATTACGTAGTACCACAAAAATAACACAATAAAGTTCGGCACAAATTTAGATAGATAGATAAGCAATAACTATATACTAAAATACTAAAAATAAATTACAGAAAACACTAAGGTACTTAAAAACTAGTGCCTTAACTGGCGAGCTTATCGCTTAAAACTATCTCATCCAGGCAACCAATTCCAACATAGTACACATAGAAAAAACTAAGGAGACGAGGTGTTATAAGGTAACTGAAAAAATTTATTCGACAAAAATAAAAATAAATAAAAAATAAAATATATTTTGCAAGATCTTGGTACGTTCAATGTGTATGTATATAATATTCTTACGACCTGTCAGTATGTCTGACACAAGCTTTCCCTTTCACGCGTTGAGGTCAACAGATAGATCGACTGATAAATCTGATAGTGTTAAACTTATGCTGTAGTATTTTTTTTTAATACTGGGTATACCACTCTTTTTTTACCTTGCTTATTCGCATACCAGACGCAACACGTACGCATTTGAAAAGTTCGTCAGTCGTTAAAGTCAAGTTATATTTTTTTGCATAGTACAGCTTGGTATTTGATCACCAAGGCATATGACCACATGACTTAGAGACACTCAGGCCTAAGGTGGAGCATGCCTAGTACAGAATATCTGGCTCTTAAGGAGACCGCCGGAACTTAGCGATAGATGCATGGCGATAGTTTTTTCAACTTGAGGATGGTTGCTAACTAGGGGAGCACTTGAATCGGCAACCCGGAGACCTCCGTTAAGCACAGAGGCAGATCAACGGAGGGGTTTTAGTGGGTACAAATCCCACATAACCTGGCTGCGCCCTATCGTAGCCAGGTATCTTGTTGAAGATTTCACCCTCGTCAACAAAAAAAAGCGAGCACATGAAAATATAAATACTGGGACAGGTGTTAAACATGAAAATATTCTGATGAAATTTGTTCCCAAGAATCTTGACAGGAGGCTCTCAGACTCCTTGAGAGCCAGTTATTCCAGACAAAGCATTCTCTACCTTAGGCCACAGTTTCTGTTATGTCTACTGACTCGTATATTTACACGAACTGCGGGCCAAATGCCCAGCCTGCCATAGTTTGCAAAAAACATGGTCACTATTCATCATCTCATTCATCATCTCATACATTCATCTTTAGATTTTACACTTATTCTATTTATATCTCACCTGAGTGTAAGAAGGTGGCGGCGGAGGTGGGCTGGCGGAAGACAAACTACTTCGCGGGGACAATGAAGGTTGGGACGGAGATGAACTTGCGCCGGGCGTGCTAGCTTCAGGATTGAGGCTCGCGCCGTGGAGTAACCTGGAATAACAAAAACATAATTATTTGGACCAAAAAGCTCACAATAAGAGAGGGTTCGATGAACTAAATATGTTGGCTGTCGGTCTAGGTGTTTAATATGTATAGATATAAAGTATTTATTTATGTATATGTAGTATATCATTCGTGTTAGCATCCTTGATACAAACTAGAAATAGTTGTGTGTGGGGTTAAATCTGAGTATGAAATGTGTCCTAGTATTTTTTTATTTTATTACTACATATATATTATTTATAGATAAATAAGAGCATTTAACGAAGTTATAAACTTCGGTTGTTGGAGCTTATCAATAAGTTCATAGAATCATTAGTCTAGATCTAATACAAGTGAGCCATAGGCAAGAACGCGTTTAAAAAAATAACTTACCTTTCGACTCTCCGATGTAAATCGACCATATCGATGGGTTTATCCGCAGAAAAGGACGCAGCTATCTGCGACCCTCCGTAGATATCCGTAAAGCTTATTCCAGAACTTAAGGACCCTTTACTGCTTGCCGTCGAAAGGGACCCTAAACTAGAACTGCTTGAAACTGACAAAGTACTTGCTGACAACGTCTTTAATTGACTTTCTAATGTCGTCATAGACGTTAACGCATCTTTTAACTGCTGTAACAGAAGTTGCTTTTCTTCGTGTAACCTCAGTCGATCCGCTATGCATTTGTTTGACATCTCGAAAGCGTTCTTCAAATCTTGCTCCAACTTTTTACATTCAGTTTGAATGTCACACATTTCCTGCTTAGATCTCGTTCTGGGAGTTATGCTTCTCAGTTCTCGTAACAATTGCTCTTTTTCTTGGAATAGTAGAAGTCTGTCCTTGTCGGACTCCGCCTGACCCGGTTGAACTTTATCTTCTAAATCTGCGAGTTGCTGTTGTATTTGTTGTATTCGTTTTCTCGCTTCGTCGTATTGTAGGCGTACCCGCGCCATTTCTGCTAGCCTAGTACCTATAGGTACTAAGTCAGCGCATAAATCTGTTTGGGATGCTGTGCTGAGTTTTTCTTGAGGCAGACTTAGGGTAGATAGGTCAGGGGAAGCTTCTCCTAGTTGTAGCCTCGTGAGATCATCTTTTAGTTTGGCTAGGGATTGCATTAGGTCGGCGCGTTCCTTCTCGCCTGACGTTAGGGATTTCTGAATGTTCTTCAGCTCGGTCATGATGGCTTGAGCTTCGGTGATGTTGTAGCATCCTTGTTGCGCACTCAGCTTTTGTTCAACCCTGAAAATTAATAAAAAATAAATGAATGTAGAATTCATTAAACAAGAACCAATAATATGAGTAATTTAGAATGGCTTCGAAAGGTGTAGGTGTGTGAAGTTTTACGAGAGCTGTCTTCTTGATTATTTTGTTATTTCATAACAATTTAAAAAAAGAAATATTTGTGCAAACAACAAAGTTTCGTGGCACAAAGATATGATTGTTAGGTGTAGCGGAAGTAGGGGTCGACTTAAGAAGACGTGGATGAATTGTGAGAAAGAGAATATGAATGAGAAGGGAGTGAAGATGACGGCTGATAGAGCTGTACAGACCCCACTTATTGAGAAAATGTAAAGACAAAGAAGAAGAGTAATTTATTATAACTTACTCAGCTAAAGTGACGACTCCCCGCCTAGCACTGGCAACCTCTGCCCGCGCTTGCCGAAGCTCTTTTCTTAGTTGGGCGACTCTTCCCCTTGCCTGTGTCACTTCAGATCGGAGGAGGTCCGGATCATGACGCGATGTCGTTGACGTTGTTGTCATAGACGTGGTTGACGAACATACTGCGAAAGTAATGTGCCAACTAAGTTGCAAGCTTACATGATGGAAAAGAAGTCTTTTATAGGCAGTTTTTCAAACAGTAAGAACCTAACACACTCTCTTGTAAAATTAGTACCCAAACTCAAATATCTCATATATAACTTCGTCAAAAACATTTGTAAGTTCGCTCCCTCATTCGCTTACATTCGTTTAATTATCCAAGGGAGAGGACAAAGGCTTTTAATTGTTGTATTTACTGACTTGAATTAATATTAACCAATTTTGCTTACTCGTTCATTAATAAAATCGTTTTACTGTATATCAATTAATTGATTTGCCGAAAACCATCATTAATCGATCTGAAAATCGATCATCATTAATCGGCCCTCTTTTTCTTTTTGTGGGAACCAGTTTTCTGATCCATGGTGGAAAACTATCCACGCTTTAAACATGGCCGATGACAATAATAAATCTATTGAATTGAATAACCTTTATACTAAGTTTCGTCATGATATACGCAAGGACCAATACTCAAAAATATAAACAGAAGAGAGCAGCCCAGTCGATGCAGAGTCATTGTGCACGTTTCAATAGCTCGGATAAATAAGATTATTAAAAATAAAGTTTATAACCTATAAGAAAAATATAATCACCTCCATCAATTTCTTATAGCTTTATAAAGAGACCAAAATAAGAAACCTCATAATCGCTCTCATTAAAAAGCCAGTACACACTTTGCTAAAACGACAGCCGTCAAATATATTTGCTTTTTTAATTGACACTACGTTTTATGTGATACCATAGTCATTAGCGAGATAAAATCTATGAAAAGGTGTCGAGACAACCGTTTAGCCTTTATGGGTTTGCATCTAGTTATCTTTTAGAGCTGGTTTTAGGGTTAAGAATAAATTAAAGTCAATAGAGAAAGCATCTCTTAATAGAGTCAGTAGTTGTGCATTTCCGGATGTAGATGATTCATAAAATAAACCATGCTTTTCAAGGCAAAATAAGAAATCCTTTAAATATGCCTAATGGATTTATCATATTCAATTGTTGGTTCCTATTATCAACTTTCGACTCCATGCTCAAATGTATATTTTACTCGTATTATTTGGGCGGCTTGAATTGTATCGACGCCAGATATAATAAGAAACCGTAGAAACGTTTATTTACTACTATTAATCTATGGGCGGTTAAAAACACTTAATTTATTATTCGATTTTACTCTGTCATTTTGTAATACAGTTTAACAAAGCTACGAGTATTTAAAAACCTACATGAATGAAATTAAACGAATAATTCCACGTAAATAGTTAAAGCGAGCAAAACTATTCTGATAGTTAAACTTCAATATTCATACATTATCCATAGAATCTCGATTACTATGCATATTTTTCGAAATGTAATTCAATCGAACAGGCGTGGAATGGCCCTGCAGGGCTAGCATGGGACGAGGACTTGTCTTTCCACCATTTTTTAAACTAGTGGATATAATAATATTTCCATCTTAATAACATGGAAACTAAGTATTATTTATATAAGAAATTATAAGAAAGTTATTATTTTATTATTTTTAGTTTACATTTTTACAATGAAATGATTAATATTATTTTGCAAAAAATTTACAAAAATATAACTTCAAATGCAGCACTAAAATAAATGTATCAAAAACTAATAGATTATTTTCTCTCCTGGTGGAGAAATTGTCCACTACCCATGTTAGCCCCGCTGGAGTTGTATTTCAATAAAAATACAATTCTACGAGTACCGGAGTCCATTTTAAACCTCGTTTTGGTTCTTATTTGTTTTTGCATTCATTCCGTTATCCGTTCGTTGCATGGTAGTTTAAATAAACCATTATTAATATTGTAACCAACTTATAGCTGGTATAATATTTTACTTTATAACTACTTGGTAAATTTTAGCTACAATATTTTCTTTTCTTTAAAATTCATAGATACAAATAAATACAAATACAAATCATTAATAGATAACACCAAAGTTACAAGTCAAATAATATGATATCATTACAAAAGTATATGATATGTATCCATGACAATTGTCAATTATATTCTAGTAATATAATATCATTACAATAGTATATGATATTAATCAAAATATCAGTTAATGATTATTTTTCTTCTACTTTATTTTTCTAATACTATGAAGTAATGATAATTTTTCTTCTACTTGCTTATTACGCGTCTACCAAAACTTATATTTACACCAAAAATAAACTCAAAACAAATTGTATGGCATGATTTAGTTAAGACCCATGATTTACAAAATCATAAATCTCATAGAATTCCAGTGTATCCTATCCTAACCCACTTCGTAAAAATATAATAAATGCCAAAGTTTATGTGTGTGTGTGTATGTTTGTTACTTCTTCACGCTTAAACGGTTGAATCAAATTTCTTGAAATTTGGTACGAAGATAGCTTAGACCCTGGATTAACACATAGGCCAAGTTTTATCCCGGATTAACGCGGGTAAGACCGCGGGGCGCAGCTAGTTATAAATGACTGCCAGTTTGTATGTAATAAATACAGTACTTACGACTAGTTCTCGAAGCGGCGAGTGTGGAGAGCGCGTTATTTAGGTGTTTGTACTCATCCTGAGCGAGGCAGTACCTTTGCTTCTTCACATCGTACATCTCTTTCTTTGCCTGCGGATAAAAAGAGAGGGAATATTAATTTGATTCCAGTAGCGAACATTTTGGTAAGGTCAGAATAATTTGGGATATAGATAAAAAATAGGAGAATAAGAGTGGGCCGAGAATGTCTCCTTGGGGAACGCTTTTTTTAATTAGATTAGTAATTGATAGATAGATAAACTCTTTATTGGGCAGAAAATAGGTACAAGTCAAAATAAAAAAGTAACACTTAATTATTTACATCGTGCCACAAACGGCGGCCTTATCGATAGCGATCTCTTCCAGACAACCTTTAGTAATGTTGGATGATGATTATGATTAAAAACAGCTTATGTATATGGTGGGTAAAAACACAATACATAGGTAACTGAATATACAGTAGTTTTAAGAAGATAATTCACATCTCACAGTTGATGAATACTTCTAATCAAGCCTTTTTTAAGATCATTATGTTGGGGATGTCGTAAAAAATATGTAATCCGCCATTTTATAACGGCGGCCATCTTGGTCCGATTTTCATCAAAAATAGCTAAGAACACTCCACTACGGCAACAACTATCATACAAAAGAACTAAAATATGATGTCACAGACAGACACACATACAGCGAAACGTCAACGTATAATTTGACGTCAACTTATAGCACCCCATAGTTATTGCGTCAGGGGATAAAATAGAATAAATAAATAAAAAAATATACTAGGACACATTTCACACAGGGCTGGTTAACTCCATACTGAAACCATTTCTAGTTCGTATTATGGTTGCTAACACAACTGATATACTACATATACATACATACTTTATTGATAAAGAAGCCTCAATTAGTTCACATAAATTGTTCGAGTTTTAACAATTACTTAACAAATATAACAAAGTCGTATTAACTATAATTTAGCTCGTATTTGGTCAAAAAAGAGGTTTGTTCTTTTAGCTGAATAACGTTAAAACCTAAGTGGCAAATAGGTATGTGCGAAATTCATACTTCCCACGATATTCTGTAGGCCGTCAAAATTCACACAAAATGAGGTGTTACATTTGATACCGCTAAAATCAAGCTGGGTCGAACTTCAAAACTAGGGGCCTTATATTATATCATTAGAATAAGCCACTGTAGTTATACGATAATATAATAAAAATATTTTTATATTTACTGATTCATTTCTCTATTAGAAATTATATTTTTTATTCAGAGGTTATAATTACGAATATTATCGAAAACTACATAAAAGATTAAGAAGATCAGTCAAAAATTTCGCGACCAGCGGGATTTAATCCCGCGTCTTTCGGTATACCGGGCCGAATGCTCTACCCACTGAGCTATGGTCGACTTATCCTGAGATAATAACCCAGTGGAAGTTTAGCACTACAAATCATTGACTAAAGTTGTGATTCTATCCAAAAACCAAAACCTTTTAACCCAATGCAAAAAATATAAAGTTTCAAAAAACATTTATCTTGAGTATGGCGCAGAAGTTATAAATAATAATGGTCAAGCACAAACTAGAGTAACATTTTATGGTCAAAAAACACCATTACAATAAATCAGGCGGGTCAACGTATATCACATACCAACATGAAATTCATCAAGTTTGAACCGAAATTAACGAGTCATTAGATCGAAATACCACAGAGTATTTTTTGCCGGGGCCATTAAATACGGTATACCTACCTATGTTGGGCAATGACTTTTTGCCTCGGAATTCGGATAAAAAGCTGCCTCAATGCGTACAACACTACATCACTGGCTATACGGTCATATCCTGTTTTAGCATTCAGAAGCCGGGTTATTAATATCGCATTGTATTCCGAACAGTAATGAATTATGAATGAAAGTGACATTTACTGTGATCAGCCTCATGGATCCCGTGGTCCGGGCAGCGTGCTGCAGACGGCTCCAGGTGCTCGGAGGACATTGCGGGAACGTCCCGTTCCGGCTCAGCACTTGCGTCGCCACGTAACCTTGTCCTTCGTAGTAAGCCACTTCAGACACCGGCACTAAACGCACTTCCGCCGATCGGATCTGGCGCACCGAAAGTATGTTCTCGTAAATGGCCTCGTCCTCGAGGTTCTGTCCCTCGGGGCACAGGCGGTAGCCGAACTCGCGGCTGATCTCGTCGAGGTTGGCGTACTCGGGCCGCTTGCGCAGCTCGTCCAGGTTCTGGTACTGCGGCTCGTCGCGCACGCGCAGGCCGGCGGGGCGCGCCGAGCTCGCCTCCACGCGCACGTTGTACTCGGGCTCGCGCACCATGCGCGCCAGGCGGCGCGGGCGCAGGCAGGCGCAGGGCGCGGTGGCGGCGCGCGCGCGGAACGAGCCCTCGGGCGGCGGCGGCTGGGACCACATCGTGAGCGCCCGCCGCAACGGACACATCTTAACCCCCAAAAGGGCGCGCGTCGACTGGCGCGGCGCGCGATGCTCGGATGGCGCGCGGCGGAATGCGCCCGCGCCGCCGAAAGAATGCAATCTCGGGCGCGTTTCGGAGGTCGATCTCTCCGGGGTCCGGGCGCTCCCGCCTCCCGGGCCGCGGCCATCTGTCGTAATAAGTTCGTCGAATCGAAACGCGCGCCCGCCGAGGTGTCGCCGGCCAGCGTCGCCGTAACGGACCCTCGGCCCGCCCGATCATTCATCCGATTCTCGTTTTGTGACCGAATTCGGCGAATATAAATCGCGCGTTCCGCCCGGCGACGATGTTGCGCGGAGTCTATTGTTATCATGTTTGTTTGGAGCGTAATGCGGTGGGCGACGGCGGCGAGCGACGCCGCTGTAAACAATCGCCGTAATCACCGTAATCGGAATGGAGAGCCGGCTCGGGCGGCGCGGAATGCAAAAAGCTGGCAATTTGACATGTGGCTACGTGGATGCGGTCGCGCGCACCAGCAGTTTGCGCGAGATTTTCTAAAGATTTTCCACGTAATCAGCTTCGCGTAGGAATGCGGGGCGGCGAGGGGTGGCGGAGACATCTGCGCCCTTGCAGGTAGACGTGGGGATTCCTTTACACGCATTTGCAATCCTGCCCCAGCCGGACCGGGCGGCGCACTACTATTATTATTACTGTTGAAAAACGTCCGCTCCTCAGTGGAGCCGCCGAGGCGAGGTTGATGAGAGACTTGCCTTTTAATTGAGCATAATCCTAGTCTAGACCATTCTCACGCGCTTAAGACTCTGTCGGCGGAATTCTCGGCATTTTTATTTCGCCGACTAACAGCGGCCGTCATTCCTAGCTGCAAACGCGTAGAGGCAGTTTGATTCCTTTAGATACGGGACCGAAATATGCGGCGGCGTGAAAATGTCACACGTGAGATAAACGGTCCGACCGTTCATCTGACAAACGCACGGTAAAGGTTAAATGTGGACGTACGTTCTAGGTTAAAGTACGAAATAGGCCAATTTAACTCATAAGCCGGCGAGTTAACCAGTTGAGTTGATGGTGTACAGCAGTGGCAGGTAATTTGGCGCGATGCCTACATTCCTCTGAGAGGTATGTGCGACTAATAGCACCGTGAGTTTTTTGCAACGAGTAAAAAAATCAGGTAATAACGAAAATAACACGAGTATTGAGATAAATAGGATCAGATAGAGGATATTGTGATCTTGAATGACAAATATGTATACACGCTTATAACTAAATTTATATATTTACTAGCTGACCCGGCAAACATTGTTTTACCTTATAAATTATTTCTTTTAATAAAAAAATAAATAAAAGGGGTATGGTAAAAAGATAGTAACCGATTCTCAAACCTACTGAATACGCATATAAAATTTGGTAAAAACGGTCAAGCCATTTTATATATAAGATACCTTTAAGTAAATGTAGTATACAGCAATATAAGAATAAACCATATCCCAGACAAAGATTTTATCAGCCTCGTCAAAAGCTAGCACACATATAGCCATATTTTTCAACTTTGTACAGTTTTATTCAGATTAATCAGAAAATCATGTAGGTATTGTCCACCTGTTCCCGTAAATTCTTCCCGCAACATTAGCTTCAATATCGAACAGAACGTTCCATTCCAAATAATTAAAAGTTTTAATTGAATAATTTATCTTCTAGCAGACAAGAAGACTATTATCTATGAGCATTTACCTCAGCCACGGTTCTTTAGAGGCAATAAACAACAGTATCGCATAGATTGCCTTAAATGGCTTCACCATGCTGCGTACCTACTGTGTGCAGAATGTCAATAAAGATACTTGCATACTGTATAAGAAATTTCACTTCTTTATCCTTGAATAAAATATAGATTCAGAAAAGAAACAGGTCATCTATGCACATAATAAATAAAGTAGGACCTTTTATTGATCCCTGCGTATGCAATGATATAGTTAACTTACTCCATATATTCAACATTAACTGATATTATACATAGAGTAGAACGTATACGCAATGATAATCTTTAAATGACTGCTTTAGTATTACTTCAAAGATGGTTTGTAAAACACTTGTAGCTTTCATGCTTTTAAAATCTGAACGAACGTTTCACTAGAATTGTTTATAGTAATTATTTTCTCATTGTCGGAATCCGCCTTCGGGGTTTCAGAGAGCATCTGCCTCCCTCAGACCGGTTGGCTTTCGACTCTACCATACTCCTTCTCTGTCTTCCCCTTTGGAATATCCCTTCGCCTCCTCCCTTTCCCTCACGAAACTAATTTCACCGTCTTTTTCTTCTCATTGCTTCTCCACAGTAAACGACGGATAGGATCGGGTATTTCTCTCCTTCTTAAAAAAATGTTATAGTAACTTTTGTTAAAAATTTATGTCCTAATAAATTACGTAAGACTAGTGTTACGTTTACGACTCTCATAATAAATATCAATGTAACACGGAGTTAAATTTTTTTATCGTCGAATTTGTCACATTTTTTAAGCTGTCTGGATTACGTCCAATCGCTGTAAGTAGTTAAATTTTGTCTGTTAGATAAGTTCGTAACGACTATTCTCGAATATTTAACAGCTTGAGGTCAACACATAAAGTCTATCTCTACCATTAAATGTTTGAAAAAATAGGCTTACGTCAGACGTGAGAAAATCTGGTGATGTTTCTATAATTGATTATTAAATTAATCTAATTAAATTACAAAACTAAAATATTTTTTATAATATGCCAATGACTTCTATTAAATTGTTTACTTTTATCCAACCAGCTATTCCTGGCCATAAACACCAAGAAGGTTTCAAACGTTATAAACAAAAGCCAACGCTGGATCACTAGATATCGGCGGTCGTATCCGAAAAGCAACCTGGCGCGGTCGTCAGTTGTTTTGTTTTTTATTGCCCTTCGAGGGCCGGAGGCTTGGATGCGATTAAAATTCCTGAGATGCCTCACGCCTGCGTCCCTTCGGTGCAGCTATCCAAGTAGAAATGGCAGGCTAGTAGTATAGTAGGCTGTAGGAAAATAAGATTTTAATTTCCCATTTTTAATTTCGTAGTTATTTTTTTATCATTTGTACAATAAGACTATATACTAATAATAATTTTAATTAATTTCTAAAGTATTTGTTTCCTATTTTCAATTTATTATTTTCAATAACTTTATCATGGCTCGCCTTTTCTACTCTTATATTATCTCCCACCTACCTATTAATTTTATACTAATGAATATACATTTTGTGCAGTTGTTTTTTTTACTCTTGGCCTATTCTTTTAAATTTAGATCAAATCTTTTCTTGTACTTTAGGCTCAATCAATCTCAAAAACCTACTCCTTTTTGTCGATATTTGTCTTTCGAAGCTCAATTTGTGTTTGAACCAATGTTTAATATGTATTTATATAAAGTATATGTAGTATATCAGTTGTGTTAGCAACCATAATACGAACTAGATGTGGTTCAGTATGGGGTTAACCAGCCGTGTCTGAAATGTGTCCCAATGCAATGCACCTAACACAACGCATAAAGAATTTATGAAATTGCCAGATCTAATCCTTCCTAGCACACAATCACCCCACGGACCGTTCGGAGAGCAATCCCGTAAGAAGCCGAGCCCACAAGGCCTGCATTACCATTTTACAGAAATTATTACCATTACAACATAATACAACATGCGCTCGCATCCAACGTGACGTGACCACGTCATCAATGTAGTTATTTGATATACATATACGTTTAGATACTGTAGACATGGAATATATTGTTCTAACAAAGTATTTATTTACGTATAGGAGTTGTATTACCTAAAAGTTAATACAATTTATCTAAATAGAATATAAATTTCTAGATCAAATATTCCGTATTACCGACATAAAAACAGCAAGAATTTAAAAAACCAAATCATCTCAAATCTTTAAGATGTCTTGTGAAGATCATGACATGTATATGTAAGATGATAGGGAAATAAACATCATTCGACACAGAATAAATGATAAAGGATGTAAACGAAAAGAAACCAAACACAAACTTGATACGAGAAACAGGATACGAAATGTATTTGCAAGTAAATGCATAAAACAATACGCCAATGCGTAGACGTCAGCAACAGACGTAAATTTAGCTAAATATACTCATGAACCAAGTAAGTTCTTTATAACTCTGCGTAAACACACAAATGAAGCACTGATTCATTTCACTAAGTGTGAGACAAGCATACAATTACTTGTAATACATAGTCACACTGTAGTGAGAATTAAATTTAAACCTAAAATATAGAACAGTTGTTGCAATAAGAAAATAACAACAGAAAGAATTACTGCAACTTTGTAAAGACTCAAGGTGATGAATTCCTAAAATCGATATGGTATTAAAATAAGAGAACGTCTGCAGCATCATTATGGGCAAATTTAAAAGGCTATTTAAGATAATCTGTAAAAATAAAAACATACAGATTAAAGTTTATAATAAAAGCAATATAGATTGATGTAATGTGATATGTTATTATTATAAAAACTACCAAGTTCTTTTTGTAAGACATAAAATCAATTTTGATTTAATTTATGCCCAGACCCAGGAATTCTATATATCATATAGAATTATGACATATACATATTATCTAAGACATTGAAGAAATGCTAGATTATTCTACATATAATCAGAAATCCTAATTCAATCAAACGTTACAAACGATTACCCTACAGGGAAAAAGAGGAAGAGAAGAAAGCAAAATTTCGAAGATGGAGAAATAAAAAGCGTAGAATATATGATAGAAGGGCGAGGCGAGGCGGGCGCACGAAACCCACGTTTCGACGTGGTTGTTTTTTAACGCTCATATTCTTATTATTGGGCCCGACCGGACCGCTCCCGGTGTTACGACCGAGGAATGCGCCATAGAATGACGACGCGGCGCATGCGCAGAATGGCCACAATTTTTAATCCTCCAGAATTTAGTTGGCGGAGAAAATTCTTGCAAGAACTAAAATTAACTTCTTCTAAATTGAAACATATTTGGTGTTCTATATCTGTACCATACTTCCTAATTATTGTATTAATTTAATGATGGATGTTATACTAAGTGGGCCTTGCGATATTAACTGTGTTCATGCGCGATCAAAAGTACCTAGTTTCTTATAGTTATGATTAAAGACAAACTTTCGGCTGATGGTACTTTATGGGTGTAGTTTCTCAGGTATGTAACGATCTTTCGCTTGCGTATACCTATGTACTCAAATTTCTATTCAAGACTCCGAGTTACCCATAATACCCGCAATGGCTTTTATTGTCCTCTATTACAACAATCATTCTAAACTCTAGGAGCCATTATCAATTCCATAAATATTTTCATGGCAATCATCCTATCAACTTGGAACGCTAATCGGACGACAACTGGTCATTACTAACATAATTGCGTGTTCTAAACTTTTCGAAATGACATCCATCATTGCCCTTGGCCCTTGCAAAGATACGAGAAAAAAATGGAAACAAAATGGCCGCCACACCGACGGTATGGAGTCAATTAAAAACCATTTAAAACTAAGAACATCTTATGTATTTATGGACGAGCTAACGTCCTAACAGAACATAGTAGCATCGATATCACTCGGTTTTAAAAAACAAGTAATAAAGAACGAACGTGGTTGTAACTAAAATTATATTTCGATGAACCGTTTAGTGAACACTATATGCAATGAAAAAATTACACGCCGACTCACTTTTCAATTAACCATCAACAACTTTGTATGAGAAAAAATATATATTTCATGCTTAAATTTCGCATTTCCATTCAGCGATCGGACATTTACGGGAACCAATTAAAGCATAACACCATGTGCAAGCAGATTTTTTTGTACAAGAACCGAAATATGTGGAGTAATTTACATGACAATGAGCGAGTCCGGAGCACAATAGTTTACGAAGGAACATCTACCTACGACCTTCAAAACGTAAACAGCTCTGGAATGCGTCGAAAAAAATATAAACGAGCAAACACCCTCGTGAGAAATGTGAAAAAAGTCGAGGGATTCTTTTGTAACGGATGGGAATCTTGGGTTCCGAGAATTCGCGTGCCATACATACAACCATACAAACTGCGCTCGAGTTTCGTGGAATAGAAAACTTGAGCGGTCGCTTGGTGAGTTCCCTTCGTTACCGGATCCAAACAAAAAAATAACCATATTTCTAATTAAAGCATAGAAAACTTACAAGGACTTTTGATATATGGCGAGCCTTAATTGAAAATATGTAGATGGTATCCCAGCTACTGTTACATGCATAGTAAATGTGTTGGACGAACGGTGAGATGTAGAAGAAATAAAACTTTTATTTGTACGAGTCTCAAGCAGGGTTACAATGAATGCATAACTTTTTAGAGGTGGCTTTAGTAGATTTAGTTAAACATTTTATGTTGATGATAGACAAACTCGTACTTTGTGCTCTTTTTCCCCGTCTTGCAGGTTCGTAGGCATCCCCGTATGGCTACCAATGACGGTCCACTGGCTAGCATTGGGGGCGATTGGACGGGGATCTTAGGCTCAAGGACTGTCGGAAGTGGGGTTACGACAGTCCATTCAAATTGGGTCCGAGAGGGTTGGCAGTTATTTGCCAATGTGTATGTTGCTGCAAGCAAAAGCTGGGAGGGCCTCAGTGTGTTTCCACCGAAGAACCTAAAGCTCTCCATGAAGCATCGAGGTTTGACACCGAGAGAGTTTTAGTGGGTAAAAATCCCACATAACCCAGCTGCACCCCATTGTAGCTGGGTATCTTATTGAAGATTTCCCCCTCGTAAAAAAAAAAAAAAAATAAAAGAAACTCGTACTTAGGCCAACCTTACAAGATTTAGCATAAAGTGAGTTGACGAAACAGAGTCATAAAACATGAATTAACAAGTACGAAATCAAGTCTACCGAGAGCAAAGTAATCTAGCAAACTAATTTAGCGTTCCGTTCTCTTGAATACCAAAATGAATTATCTCAGGAATGTTGTCCCCCACTCCCATTCATCGCCAAAATGGTGTAAGAACAAGTACATCGCATAACTTACATTCACCATTTCAGTCCATTGCACTTCCTAAAGATTTAGGGCAAAGCTTAAGGAAAGCTGAGTCAAAGTCAACAAAAATTAAGCTTACAAAAAGTAGTAACGAAGATAAAAATTGTACTATTTTATTTATTTATTACTCTTTTTAAAGTTTAAAAACTCTTCAAAACAGAGTAAAGCATAATAGCTGTACTCTAGATGATATTAGTATATCAGAAGAGGATTGGATAAACTATAGAAAAATAACAAACAAGTAAGTAATAGCATTTAAGTTTTTCTTTTGGTATATGAAATTAAAGCCATCCCATAAGCAGACCACTATACGTACTGCTGGGACTCGGGGCCTTCTCTCACGAGGAGAGAGAAATGAAAATAATCTTATAATTTCCCGGCAGTAATGACCAAATATATGTGTAAATTGTGTCTGAACAAAAAGTAAGGTGCCCATAGAATCAGGATAGAAGAAGCAAATAAAATCTGAATAATAAAGAACTTAACGAGTAAAGGCCAATTTCACCATACTTGGATACCTTAATTGGCGACTATTTTATATGAAAGGGCATAATAAAAGCTGGAAACTAGTAAATGGTCATAATTTACCAAGTATGAGGAGAAAACTTTTAACTATACAGTACGTACCTATAACCTACATTATGTATGTCACATCATTATAAATGTAGTTCGTGTAAATATTATAAATGTAGTAAGAATGAGTTGATTGAATATCTCAACTACGAAGAATCTTTTATAAATTAACGCTGAAACTTAGCACTGTACTACATAATATAATAAGGAATCCTTGACAAAGCGTGATTACTAGCCATAACAATGTTAATTTGGTTTAATTAGATGTGCCTCGTGATTGAACTGATATAATGAATGTATTAATCCACCTTCTACTTGTACAAAACGCTTCTAAAGAAGGTATCAAAGCAAGAAGGAATAACAAACTTTCTGAATGTCTATTAATAAATTATCTACCTTAAAAACATGTAAGTATCAATAAAAATAATAAGAAAATAAAAATCAAGTGTCAATAGAAATACGAGTACATTAAATATTTTTCCAAAGAACCTGTTATGATTACCGGACTATAAGGGATTAAATAGAATTTATCATAAAATAAATAGCAAAACCAACGAAATCTTAGTTATTTCGGTGCCTTAGGGAGTTTGTTATTTTTAGTTAAGTTAAAAAGCGTTTACAGAGTATTTGAAATATGCAACAACGCCTCAAGCTCAACAAACAAAGCGTGAGGTCAGTGGTCAGTCTTGAAGGCTGTCTGGAAGGTTGAGCGTTAAGTACATATTTTCAAACAGGAGCAAGAGTACAATCCTAAAGGTTTACAGCCTGCACGCACACAAATATAGCTTTGACGAAGCTCTGCATACAAACGCGTGTCGAAAGGTCCTAGCCAAGGGATATGAGCAGGGGGATACCTCTATGTATTCCCCAAAAATGTATCATGTCATGTCACTGCTTATATCAAATCATCAGTATGATGGAGCTGCACAATTTAATTCCCGCTTCTTCATTCCACTACAGAACGAGCAGCGAAAAGACACCGTTTTACTGTCGACCTTCATTGTGAGAACTGCGAAGCTTTGGAACTCTCTTCCTGAGTCTCTTTTTCCCGAGAAGTATAATTTGGGGGTCTTCAAATCTAGAATAAATAGGTTCCTTCTAGGCAAGCGTGATACATCTTAGACCACAGTCAAGCTTAACATCAGGCAAGCTGCGGTAAACGTAAGCCTATTATAAATAAATATTGAACATGTGGTATGTCGATTTTAAATTACAATCATCATTAAGGTTACAGATAGATGAGAGAGTAACTAAGACACAACAAACAATAGAAGACAATTAGTCATTATTAGAATACTTTAAAGGCATTAATGTTTACGATTCTACAAATTTAAAAAAAATTTCTAAAATACGGGGTCCAAAATCAGGCCCCAAATTCTTCAGCACTCAATCCCGCCCGTTACTTCAGCCAGAGCGCATGAGCGCACATAATTGCAAACCCGGCAAGGTCCAAGCGTAGGTCGAACGCGATCCGCACGCGTCCCTGCGCAATAACAATCTCGGGTTACTTCGGCTACAGAACAGGCAGTGGGGAAACTGAACATCTGACATGCGCCTGCGCATGAGCTTCCAAAAACAAAATCCAATCCATTTTGTTTCAATTCTTGGTTTTTCATTTAAGTATTAAACAACCAATTAAGGACCGAATCAAATAAGATGTGTAGTGATTTAAGGCTGATGAATATGAAAATCTAAAATTTTGACTTGTTTTGTACATGCATCATAAAATTTAATTGATGGTGGCAAAGAAGACTTAGTTTAATCTGGGTACGTGGAGTAGTATTACAGAGGTAAAATAAGTTGTAAATGTCAATCTTTACTAAAGAACAAATACCATTTAAAAAATACCAAAGCAACGACAATTGTAACAGAATGTAGTGCCACTTTTCACTAAATTGGCCGAACTTCCAAATTTAACAACCAAAGTAACATAAAACCGCATGTAAAGAAGTTCCATGCATTTTGTTCACCTCTCGTTCCCTAAAAAACCATTCCAGGAATATTCCAGACAGTGCTACCGAATGTTCCGAGAAGGATCCTGAAGCGTAGGTGGAACCAATGCCTAACATTAGCCAGATTGGGTAAATAAATAAAGTCATTTCTTCGTACGAAAAGCTATTAGCAACGCGCTAATGATGTTTGGTGCATGAATATAGGACCAGATTCAGACATATTCTTGAACATATAAAATAATAAACATAACACCATTGTCGTTTTCAGTGTATCTTTCATTGAGGTAGGTCTTAAAAACAAGTCAAACTATCTAATCAAACTATTTATCTGTGATATTATCTACCGATTCTGTTACGGTAATAGCAGTGCGATTATTTCGTAAGGTGGGTAACATTTACGATCCAACAAATTTTAGGACTAAAATCATTATTTTGCTCTAAACCATTGCAAGGTGGCAACAGAAAACGAGAAATCACTTTCAAGAAGTTAAGTCCACATTATCCAAAATCCATTTCTATGTATATCCAAACCAGATTTACAATATAATAATAATTTTTTATTTTCAGATTGTCATCCATAGTATACACACAAAAAAGAACATAAAAATTAAGAATAATAATAATAAATATATGTCAAAACTTTTTAATCCATCATTATCAAATTAAAATTAAATAAGAATAATAATTAAATGTTAATGTCAAGATTTGGACCACATTTTTAAACATTTTGTAAAATTTAGACGTCGAAAAAATCCCTGCAGCATTCACTTCATCCTAAAAAGATTAGTTTGACATCAGAGTTTCACTCAGCATTACATCAGCTACGCCAGGTTTACGACGTGAAACATTAGCCGGGCAAGCTGTAACAATGGGGCACGCGCTGAGGTCGTTGCGAGGGTCGAGGACGCACGCGCAAGCCTTCCACGTCCTTCGACCTTACCTTGCTGATTTGCAGTTGGAGTATTGGACAAATTACTAACTTACGAAAACTATAATCTATAAACAAAACTATATTCTATAAACAAAATACGAAAACTATAATCTTGCGGTTTTCAAGGCACGAGTGAACCGGTTTCTTCTGGGTAAGCGCGTTCCACCTTAGATCACAATATCGCTTACCATCAGGTGAATTCTGATAAAGCATAAACCCATCACAGTAAAAAAAAAAAACTTTGGCCAACTCGCGTTGAGACGTGACCAACGCTAGTTAGCCGAAATTAGTAATTTGTTAATACTGTTGAGAGTACATTAATTAACAGAGCCTGAAGATGAACTCACTGTTGTATATTTATGTGATAGCTTTTGACATTGTAGTTCAGTTTCAGTTTATGTTTCAGTTTATGTTTATTTATTTTGTACACAATACCACTTATCATCTATACACCAAGTCTTAAATTATGCATTAGTTAAATTTAGGCTACAAGTAAGAACTAGGATATTTAAGACAAGGGGTGCACTGAACTCCACAGAAGGTTGAACCTGTGTCGTAGAGTTCAGGCTCTTCCATTTAGCGTACATGATTACAAGTTAGATTAATTAGGTGCAAAGGTTAAAATACTGAGTAATAAGCGATGAGTAAACTAAGGTAATACTAATTAGGGGTAGATACAAATAGGGGAGCAAGGGGTAATAGGAGTCAGTGGGCAATCGTAGTCACTAAAATAACTAAAGAAACCAAAAGCCTAGAGTTATTGTTGCCTCGCAACCAACATCACTCCATGCACCCCGCACCGGTCCCCAAAGCTCCCTGAGTTCACGCCAAGCGCTAGGACAATATTGCCGCATAACGTTTTCGCGCCAATTTCATATAATTTTTTACGTGAACAAAATAAACGTAAGTCCATTACTATGATGTATTTTAATCACTAGTTCAAGTTAAAACTTTAGTTATGACGTTTGAGATTGGATTTGTAAATCGTTTAATGTAATAAAGTCAGTTCATATGTTAACTAGTATCCAGTCCCGGCTTCGCACGGGCTCTAAAATAATCTGAGTAGCAAAGATGTTACTCGGAGATATTGTAGCTGCCTAACGGTGAAAGAATTTTTCAAATCGATCTAGTAGTTTCGGAGCCTATTCGCGTTAAACAAACAATAAAACTTTTCCTCTGTATAATGTTGGTAAAGATGGTACACACGTAAAATCTAAGCTACACTGCTTGAGCCGGTTGATTATGAAAGAGTTACAAACTTAGGCCTAAAAGAAAGTTATGTTAGAAAAACTATATGTCGGATCTTTGTCAAACATACGACTCTTTGGTGATTCGAAAATTGGAACGTTGGTTATATTGGTACAATGGACATTGTTCGCTTCGCTGTTGCTACGGTATGAAATCTGGTGTGTTTTGAAATAGCAACGTCTCTGCGCACGTACCAAGGCTGTTTTAAGGTTTCAAGAAAAAATATAAACTTTTAATGTAATGTGGCATTCAATAAAGACAAAGAAAAAAGCTGCAAGCAACAATGTAAATGAAACATCTTGACTCGAAACAGCCGCAAAGAACTTTTCGACACTTTATAACGCACTCAAAATTCCTGCAAGCGCAATGAATAAAGACGGTCCTTGGAATCAGTGACAAGCGACTTGAGGCTGAGGGACGACAATCAATCCAGTGGAGGTATCACAACGGGCATACAAACGCGATTGTAACCCGAGACGGGGCTTCGCATCGCCCACAAAAAATATCTCGGTAAAAATGTGACAAAGCCCTCCACGTCCGTCCGTCATCCTCTTATGATTGAACCAAGGAAAGTAGCATTCCATTCCCCGATATAACACGACGAACATATTTAATGAACTCGAGAATCTCGGAATACAAAACTCGTTTTATTTTTATGATCAGATTTGAGAACACAATGTGCCACGGCTCCCGAGTTACACGCCGAAGATTAGATAGTGGTAAATGATCCTTTGTGTAAACCGAGGGCGTCTATATTTTAAACTTTTTATAGTTTTATTATCTCCATTATAAATGCGTAAGTCCTGTGTAAATTATATTACGATTGTTAGGAGAATTCCTTTGATGTCGCTCGGTTAGTTTTATTAGAATTCCAATTGGCAGAGAATGAGAGTAGGTGTACGCAAAGCGAATTCTTGCAACGATTTTATTTACGATCATTATAAAGTATTTGATCGGTACGAGCCATAGTTGCAGGTCATTAAAAGTGCTCATTCTATAAGAATGTTAGATGAACCGTCTAGAACAGCATCGTGACCTTTAGCGGGCGTACACATTTGACAGATGGTGTCATTAGCTACGAGCGAGCTGGTGCGTTCCGTAAAAAATCATCTTTAAAAACTTTCTGAGCGTCTCTCTCCATAATTATAATAGACCGTGAACGCATCAGGTCAAAATTTCAAAAGAGTGTGGTAATGTCAATGGTTTAAAATAAGACGTGTGGAATGTTTATCATACGGAATTCCAACATTTACGACCGGGGTGGGGGATTTTAGAGGCACGGTGTTAAATTGGGGAAGGGTCTTTTAGTGCATCTTTGTAAAATGTTTACGGCTGCGCAAATATGGACCAGTTACTGGCAATATAACTTTATATTGTGGAAAGTAAAATGTATATGATGAAAATATTGGCTCGAGTATGCAAATGTGGTACAACAGGCCATAATAATCCTAGAATATCAGAGGGCAGTAATATAATGCAGCGTTTGCTGCTACCGCGCAGCAGCCTCAAGTAATATATACACTTTAGATCCAGACTTGATTATGATATATCTGAGTCTAAAATTACATGCCTAGTTCGATACCGGCAGTAAATCTGGGGGATGCGCGTACTATTATTATTTCAATTTCATGCTCTATAGAATAGGAAAATTTAAACCTGTTCACGAATTACCAAGGTTGACTATTTCCATGGTGTTTATGAACGAATCAAAGCAAACAATGTGCTATTAGTACGGATATATTAATATTACACAGCCTAAACTATTGACTCAGGCGTTACTTTGCGGAAATATTACACAAGCTTCAAAGTAAACGCTATTACACCTGAGTAACTGTTTATCTAAAACTGAATTTATAAAGTAAATTAACACATACTAAGAAGAAATGTAAGATGTAGAACTAGCAAAGTCAAGGTTTCCACGATAAATCATCGCCCGTAGATAAAGTACGTGGAAAGTTAAAAGCAACATTTCAATACATATCATAACAAATGGTCACACCAAGTTCCAGAAGCGATACGTTTAGATAGATAATATGTAAAGAGGCTCTTCCATTTCTCATCGTGCCTGTACACTACACTGGTGGTGGAATTGATTAAATCCATTAACATACCAAGACGATATAAATCGTCTGGCTCAACACATTTGTCATAAGAATCCAGCGACACGTACATATTTTAATCTCGAAGCATAATTTCTTACCGATGTGAGCGAAATTTAAATATTTGATTATAATCTATGCGCTTGGAGTAATCCAATTTCTTTTTGGTATCATTATTTTTGATTATCTCTTTCAATATCAAGGACAGGCTATATAGTTCTAACTAACAAACGATATTGAGAATGGTTGCCGTATATCATGTTTTATATTCAATGTCGAGGAATTCGACGCTGCGTCTTTTATATTTAAATTCATTTGCGTCCTTTCTGAACGTCCATTAAAACACGTGCATCCACATTCATACATTTGGAATGTGTAGAATGGGGATCACAGCCGCACAAAGAAACAAAAAAAGTTTCATGTAAACCGTACGGACGATGACAGCGAGAGACCGGCGCGTTCGAATCTTTCTTCTTATTTTAATATCTGCGTTTGCTCTTCAAAGGGTTCTTATGTAACATTTACTTACATTTAGCACTTCGCCTCAAACATCACTTTTACTTCTGTTCTCTTTATGATCGTGGTAAGCTCTGTTGACATTAATATCTCTTCAAATGTTTCGAAAGTGGATCACTCTGTCTTAGGCACATCGCTGTGTTGTTAGTCATTTTTAAAAGCGTCACGATCTCTTTGGTTATAAAATGCTTTATTATTTAAAAAGGAGTTAACGGTTATAACATTACACAAAAATAATCACAAAATATAATCTTGATCAAATCTTTAACAGTTTAGAATGCTACAAGAATCTGTTACGGATCGAGTTCATATCGGTAGCGTTCTTAAAATTCAATCCTTAATGGCGAATGAATATTTTCGAATCGAAACTCTCTTTAATGGCGTACAAGAGACATGTGATCGATGCAACTGAGATAAATGAAATACGCTTAACGTATGGTTCTTTATTTTACGACAGAATCGGGTGCTGCTTTCCAGCGAACAACGTGCAAAGAAATATGTGGACGTGGAACACGAATAAAGTTTCTTTTAAGGTACTCGAACAAGGTTTAATTAAATTATGAAATCCCGAGGAACTCGTATTAAAATTCCAATGATAAAGCATCATGAGAACGCGTTTTAAATCCGATTGTCATAAAACGTTGTGTAAATCTATAAAAATGTGGACAGAGCCGCGGGTCGACGAGGTCGCACGGCTTATACTGCATTCCGACAATTCTTCATAGCACTACAATTACTATGGAATTATCATTATCCATAAAGGAAAATTTCCAAGTAAATTTTACGTAGAAACTTCGAGCCATTAAGTTTGTAGAGACGAGTGTTCTTGTAGAATCAATATTCGTGTTGCCGTAGGAACCCACTCGAGTCAATAAAGAAAACAGTTAAATGTTCAGTTTCTTTTGCTCGCACATACAGAGTTTTGCAAGCGAGAGGACATGATATTTTAAAGGTTTCTATATTAACACAAGTTATACGATATGTAGCGCTTGTAGCTCGTCTGGCTTAGTTGATCTGACGCGATCATTGAAGCTAAGCAACGGTCGATGCGAACGGTGTTTGACTGGGTCATGCAAAAGACCATCGCATTTAAAGTGGCATTTTCATCAGGGCGCTACCGTAGCTCGGGTGAAACATTAAATTGTAGGTCCCGGCTGTTAGTTTTAGTAAAAGTAGTCGTTAAGCCAAGTCAGAGGCCTTCGGGCGGTTTGAAAACTCTCGACCCCAGCCAGAGCTTGGACATTTAATTCTATTTTTGTTCTATTTAGTTTTTGTTATTTCGCTTTTGTTTGGCATAAGTATTTTGTAAATGTTTAATCACGGGAGAAGTCATTGGCTTGCGAGTTACAAGTCTGTTAACTAGTTTGAAAGACTCTTTTTTTATTTTTGTATCTCTTACTTGTGTCACAAATAGAGAATTTTATATTTGTATTTGTAAAAATTTAGTTCATACGAAGAAGAAGAAGAAGAATGCGAAGGATCGCAGAGTTTACGGTAGCTGTTGGCTCGTTAAACATTTGAAGTATTTCAGTCGCGAGTCGAGTTTCAAGGAGTGTTTTTAAACAATTTGAATAATTGTCAGGTTCGAGCGGACGGACGCGGGCGACGCTACTGTATCTAAATTGCAGGTTTTGCAATGTCACGACTAATTGCAGGGCGAGAGGCGAACGAAATTGTTGGAATAATTATACGCTTGTTGTGAGCATCTGGAGAGATGGTAAAGATTATAATGGACCCGATGGACCGCTTTGTGCTTCGTGTTTGTTACAGATCGAATTTATTTGCGTGTATTTTTGCGACCGATTGAATACCTACAATACATATTATAGACGACCTCGTTGGCTTAATGGTTACCATGCCGGACTGCTAATCAGAAGGTTCGGGTTCGACTCCCGGCACGACCAACATCTTTGTGCTAAACTTAAATTTGTTGGCTGTCGGTCTGGGTGTCAAATATGTATCTATATAAAGTATGAATGATACGAGTATGTAGTACATCAGTTGTGTTAGCAACCATAATACAAACTAGAATGTGTATTTATATATTATGGAGCCAACCAGTCGTGTGCGAAATGTGTCCTAAATATATATTTATAAATAATTTATTTACTATTTATTCCCTTTTATTATGATGAATAAGCTCACGTTTTACCCGCAGCTAGCCTGATGTTAAGCTTTACTGTGCTCCAACGATGAGCTTGCCTAGAAGGAACCTATTTACTCTAGATTTGAAGACCCTCAAACTGCACTTCTCAGGAAAAAGAGACTCAGAGACTTCCAAAGCTTCGCAGTTCTCACAATCAAGCAAAACTCTTTGTGAGAATCCTTGAAACTTCGACTTTGAATGTTTCAAAGTCTGGTGTCCCTACTCAAAAAACAGATGATTTCTTCTCCACATTATAAATAAAGAAAAAAAATTGTCTCGACAATGAAAGAGTTAATAAACTACTCTGACCATAATCTAATCATTGCCAATATTCAAATATGTCTCTGAATATTTAAAACGATAGTGTTTTGCGTAGTTTTAATGGTGAAGAAAGCGTTCTGATTGGATAAAGGGTCATAGAGGAAACATTTCGCAAATTAAATTAAAAACACCAACCATTTAGAAGTGATTAAAAGACTTTTATGGACACAAATTAGACAACACATCGAAATCGTTCTTTATTTAATTTAAAATTTAAACCAACTCTGGCCTCTAAAATGAAAATAGGGTAATAAAACGCGAAACATTAAGCTATAGTGACAAATATAGTTAATAAAAACAAAAATATGCATCAACTTAAAAACTCTAATACTATCAAAGAAATCCATTTATTATAACTTGTTAATTTCTCATCCGATTCTCTAACTATTAATTTGAAATTATTAAAACCGAAACTTAATACAAATGTATAAGCATTAGACGCCTGTAGCTCGGCTAACTAAGGTGATCTAATGCAATCATCGAGGTTAAGAAACGGTCGATGCGGACATTCTTTGGATGGGTGACCATAAACAAGATTGTTTTATAAAAAAGTGGCATTTTCTTCTAGGCGCTACTGTGGGTCGGATAGCACGTTAAAATGTTGAGCCAAATCAGAGGCCTTTGGGCGGCTTGAAAACTCTCGACGACAGAGCTTGGCCACTTAGCTCAAACGAAGAAAAGAAGTAGTAGTAAGTACCTGGTTTATTTATTTTTTACATGTAAATTACAAAACATAATTTTGTATTAGTAATTAATTCTAACTATTTTGACGACGCACAAAACTGGCTTATCTACTTGTAAAACGTGACGTTTAATCATAATTTTAAACTTCATGTGAAAATATTCATTGCTGCCGATGTAGAACTGATAAAATACATACAGGGTTACCTATAGCAGGTTGCATTAAGCATATTTTTACTGTAACAATATATTAATAGCTATTTATATAATTATCAGCTATCTTTTTTAATTATTCTCAGCTGTTACATGCTATTCGACGCAATCATAGACGCTAAGCAAAAAAAATAATAAAAAAAACTAAACTTAAAGGTAAAAAACATCATATTGTCTAACAAAAAATATATCATCACTATTAATCTATACATTCATAACTAGTATATAAAAGCAAGTAAGTATTGGACTAGCCTAAAGCTGATTCCTGTAGCAGTTAGAGTGATTAGAGAAGTATACATTTTGTTTGCCCGTTACAGCTATTTGTAATTGATCATAGGCATTTTAACAGCAGATCGTGGAACACCGTATGATTTAGCGACACTCTGGCCTAAGGTGGAAAGTCTAGAATATCTGCTTTTCGTGGAGGCTGCTGTAACTCTGTTTGGATTTTTTTAACTTAAAGTGCTTCGAGCTGATATTTGGCAGAATCATCACAGAGATGCGAACATATTTTTTTAATAGACTCCCAGCACGACCGAATTTGCGCTTTATAAAAGGTAAGCAACTGTTCTGGTCTGAAGTACTGTCGCACCTTTTCTAATAACCCTGTACAAATGGAGATTGCGTGGGCTGCATAGGTAATGTTACATTGATTATTCGTGATGATATGGAGTGGGAGGGCGAGACAAATCGACCGCAATCATTATCTATGCTCATTATGAAAATGCGAGGATATTAATCAAAATGAACATCGAAGTAGATTTTAGAAGATTTACAATGCATTAACAAATTTTTACTGTACAGTTGCCTTTGCGTTTTTTTTATTAGTTTTTTTAGTTCGGTCTCTGCATCGGCCTGCAAAGCAAAAGGTTTGGGTTCTATTCCTGCAGCGTGACAGATTTTCAAATCTCGAACGTCTGTCTCGTGCGTATGTGTTAGTTTGTGTGCCCCTTTAAAAAAATAAAGGGAATATGACAATTTTAAATGGATTGAGTTCTATTGAAATATCAATATTTAAATATGCATAAAAATCCCTTTCTTGTTTAAAATGGCACCAAAATAAGGCGATGCAAACAAACGACTAAATAATTTTATTAATTCGTGTCCAATTAATTAAGTTACAAACACGTCGTCGCACAAAAAAAAAACATCCTTCGATTTTAAAGTTAGCTGTCAAAACCACCAACGCCAATCATGCTCCCACCACTTACTTGACAGATTCAAAATTTAACACTACTTTTTGCTCGACTAATTTTCAAGTCAAAACAAATTTGCTGGTCATAAAAATCGTCGACATTTGTATCCTTTCCGATATTTATGTGGCTTGCCATAAATCTGTCAAGCCACCGAGATAGCCGAATTTAGAAATAGAAAAGAAAAAAAAAATAACAGGAAAATCAAAATAAATCTGCAGGCGACGACAGGATTGTAATTGATTAGCCCGAGGTCGAAGACAATCAAAAACAGTTTAAATAGTTTCATGGGCAATAGAATTAATATCATAGAAAATGTAAAACAATACTTAGATTTCTGGGTTACAAAGCTACTTTTTATTCCGAGCAAACAACTCTGCGGGGCAGAGCTAGTACGAGCAGACCACCAGAAAAAAGACATCGATTCACTAAAGATTTTTCTAGGTCAGCTAGGCATTTGACGAGCAGGGTGCGTAAGAAGATTTAGCGCTACTCCGGCCTAAGGTGGAGCATGCCTAATTTGGAATAACTGGCTCTCAAGAAGGCTTACAGAACACACTGTTAGGTACTCGGTGAAATATTTTTATTCCTAGCCAGGCAAGCAATAGAAAAAGATTACCCCCATTTTCCGAATCACTTTGCTTCAACATTCTGTGTGACAAAGCTTTGCAATTATCTGCCTCATGGAGTCTTAAAAAGTCCATCGCACACCTTATCACCAGGTAAGTTGTGATCACAAGCAAAAATAATAACTATCAAACCAGGCAGAATATATCACCATGTATTGACAAAGCTTTGCAATTATCTGATTCATGGAGTCTTAAAAAGTTCA
The DNA here is from genome assembly GCA_035578125.1 of Mellilla xanthometata. Classification (NCBI taxonomy): domain Eukaryota; kingdom Metazoa; phylum Arthropoda; class Insecta; order Lepidoptera; family Geometridae; genus Mellilla; species Mellilla xanthometata. The sequence continues at coordinate 5,845,586 of JAPUBQ010000019.1, read as the reverse complement.
TCACACACCTTAACACCAGGTAAGTTGTGGTCAAAAGCAAACCTATAACACATACAAAAATTAAATAATAACTATCAAACCAAGCAGAATATATCACCATGTATCACTGTACAGCTTTTCCTTAAATACCCAAAGTACCGTTACGTCCAAATGTTAAGTCTAATTGACCTTTCCCCTCGACATTTAGAAAACAATTCCAAATATGTCGATAACAACTTACATTTTAAGCTCATCAACGATGGCTTGAGGGCAACGTGCGAGCTTTCGTTGTCTTTGGCTAGGTATCTCAAGAATTGGTGGCTTTTAGATGGTATGTAGTAGCTTTTTGTGATATAAAGACAGACATTTTACTTTAACTATAGTCAATAATGAATGAAAACCATTGACAATTCAAGTTCTCTCATTTGCATAACTAAATGAGTCAAGAGTCCTTCGGGCGGCTTGAAAATTCTCGACACCAGAGCTTGGCCACTTAGCTCATACGAAGAAGACGACTAAATGAGTGTAAGCAAGAGGAGGCCCACTTTCGTACGTTTTCTTATTGAATCAAGTCTTGAAAAGCAATTTACCGTTATTGACAAACAGCAAAAAATTACGAAAAAATCACGTTTATTGTTTGAGGATATTTTTTTTTATTTTCTTTTTTGTATTTTTGTTATAGCGGCACGGAAAAGTCTCAGCTTTCTAGCTATCACAGTTTCTGATATACAGCCTGCTGACAGACAGCGGAGACTTAGTAATAGGGTCCCGTTTTTACCTTTTAGGTAAGGTACCTTAAAAACGAATGATGCGCTGCGTGGTTATCAAGCTATGTCATCTGCTCATTATGTTTTTTGTTTGCAGTCTGCATATTGACAAAAAAAATACAAATTGCGACTCTACCAGACGAGTCTACGAGTAATAAATTTTAAACTAGATTGACGACATGACTTTTTATGTGGAATTTTGTCCGACAAGAAAGATTTGTAGGAAGAAATTCATATACCTCTAAAACTCTTGAGACATTAGTAAATCAACGACAGATTTATTGGTCGGAATCAAAGTTCATTGACTACGAGGTCTTTTTCAATAAATTTGTCTAATCTACTGGTAGTTTCTAAAAATCTGTCTTAAGAGCAAATTGATTTGTACTAGCCGTATAAATTAAAAACAAAACGTTAAGAACTCTGTCTGATAACTTCCTTACTATGGTTAACGTAATTATAGTATTTTACAAGAAATCTGTCGTGTAATAATGCAATTGGCCCATTGCAGTTAAACCAAGAAACAAAAATACAATTAACACCATCAAAAAATTATTTTTATACTTCACGCATAAGATTGTTGGACATACTTCCTCAACTTCATTCCGAATTCCTTGCTCCCCAATGACTATAATCTAGCGATTTTCAAGTCAAATGTGAACCCGTTCCTTCTAGGTAAGCGCGCTCCACCGTAGACCACAATATCACATACCATCAGGTGAGTCATATTCGGAGTAAAAAAGCCAACAGCAAAAAATAAACTCACAAATCATCTTTCGTAGTGTTAAAAACAAAGATAAATTAAATTTTACAAAACACAATAAAAAAGTATTGACCGCTGTTCCGCTGAAGGTCCCTAAAATCTATAGCTTCTGGTATCTCGGGTGCCTCCCTAAATAATATAGCAGACAGTAGCAAATACATCTTGTATACTGCTGCATAAATTACAAATTACAGAGTTACTTGAAAATTTTTTTAAAGGCTTTCTTTCTTAGTCGATTTGATCAATTTCCTTCATCATCCATCATTATCCACAGTCTGTTCTATCCCCCTGCTGGGTATAGGCCTCTCTCCTGTTATGCCATCTGCTTTCGGCCCTGTTTCAATTTACTGATAAACCAAAAAGTACTATGACTTCATATATCACATTCCCATAAAATTCTAGTAAAATAGCGACGCCACTTATTTGACTCGCAATACATCAGTCTGTGACGTCACTGATCGGGATTGATATACAATATTATGGACATAATTATATGCATGTATACAATAACACGGACAATATTTTATTACTTTATTTTTTTAGCTTAATTTCCTTTTTACAGTTTTCTTTTTGACGTTTTGAACGAGCTCGTAACAACCCTGTACTAATAAAACCGTTTTCACGATTTTCAAATGTTTCGAACGTCATTCGAATTTTGAAAATATTATAACGCTTCAGATTTAGTATCTTGGTTTACAGTAACCTTGTATGCTTACCGTATGGCATATATGTAAGTTATGTAGTACTTATACGTATCTCGGCATATCCCCTGCCTGTGGCGTGGCAGTCAAGACTTTTTGCTTGTCCATTTTTTGCTCGGCGTAACTTGGTGGCGGGATCATAATCGTAACTATTATTTATGGATGGTTTGTTTCGTTTCAAATTTAGTGTACTGATGAGCTCAAGAGACAGGGCCATTGAGTTAATAAGTTGGAAGACCGGACCGGTTTTTTTAGGGTTGCGTATTAGTAATTTAGTGTACATAAATTGAGTTTGTACGGTTTGATATATTGTATTATTAATGTATCAAGGTTACTAATCACATTGTATATGGAACTATAAAAAGTATAAAATACCATTAGGAAACAAAGTTTTTACCGCTAAAAATATGAACTGTCTCTGAATGAATGATTACTTTTTTCGAGTTATAAAATTTGTAATTTTATCAGATAAACATACAATTTAAATAAATTGCCACACAATTCGAGTGAAACTCTGTTGACATTTGTATGTAATAACTGCAATCATTCTGATACTAAGAAAACAATTCGACTTAACAAGAACTAAAGTGAGGCTCGATTTAAACCTCGAGAAACTTTCACAATTCAAATTGTAAAATAAAATATCAATTTACTAAATAATGGTAAGAAGAAACATGCCTTTAATGTAAATGGCAAACCTTTAAAAGAAACAAACACCAAATAACCAAGACTCAAATAATACAGAAAAACTAAAGATTAAGAGAAGACCCAAAAGCTCATAACCAAATTGTACGAGTATCTCTTAAGCGTACGTAAACCAAAACAATAAAAACACAACAAATTCCGTACAAAAAATGAAATTTGGAAGCTGCCCCGCCTACTCATCTGTATTCTAACCTACAATATTACTACAACTCTTTTACACCCTTGTCTCTTTAATATTTTCCTAACTTAGCTTCTTCCGTTAATCATGGCTTAATGTCAAAAATAAGTTTTATACATAACTAGGTACTGCGTTGCACGTGTTAATCTAGGATAAATATAGCTTATGCGTTAATCCAAGATATAAGCTATCTCCATACCACGTTTCATCCAAACAGGTTCAGCTGTTTGAGCGTGAAAGAGTAGCTAACATACATAATGTACATCTATACTCAAAAACTTTCATATGTATGATATTAAGTAGGATAAGTTCATAATAATTTGGACATAAAGAAGAAGAAGAACCATCACAAGAAGAAGTAGTTTAGTACATTATGATAAAACATTTACTCACTTAACTCTATTGTAATAGAAAAATTCAAAATGACCACATACGAGTATCCAGCTTATTCCTAGCTTTTGTCTGGCCATAATGGTGGCGATTCAGCGCCACCTTCGAGTTTTACAGCCTCTAACATGGCTAAAATCCCTCACAGTGATATAAGATTTAAAGCGACAAAGTTCTTGATCGGTTCTTCAAATTCCGTTGCCCGAGGCTCTGCACCAGGTCGACCTTGGTTCCAGGAACGTCCCGGGTCAGCCACTGGCGGTAACCACCAATTACGTATCATCATTACAATAAAAATAATACATACAAATTACACGCGTAGCCTCATCCGCGCACGAACCTTTCGGATGATGGAGGATTATTAATTTTTTGGATCTGAAATTTTTGATTCGTAACTCCTGTTTGGGATTATTTTGTGTCAGTGTTTCAATAAGTCAAAAAAAGGGATTTTATGCCGTTAGGAGCTGAATTTTTTAGCTATTTTTTTTAAAGTTAATTTTGATTAGGTTTATTTTTGTAACTTTCACCTGCCGTCTTTGTTGAATCGTTTAAACATTTTCTTACGTATATAATTATGTCTACACTAATTAATTTCACCCTAGATCGCAACATCACTTAACATCAGGTGAGTTTCGATCAAGCGCTTGCCTATCTATCATATAAAAAAAATTGCTAACCAACTTTAACTTAAGTCTACAACAATTAATACTGAATCCTGAGCTTGAAAAACAATAATCAAATCGCAGTACAAAGACTTAGCTTCATTGTCTTTCTCATCGTCCCGAGTGAAGTGAAACGTGCCTTTTCCGCCATGACTATCTGAACTTTGCTCCAGCGATCCATTGTCCAATACTTACAGTTGCGTGCACGGCTCAAAACAATACGGCTAGCCACTTATCCGGTATCTCGGCTATCGACACAGTGTAAAACAGTACAGAAACTTCCAAAATAACCACACTGACACACACACACACACACACACACATGTTAGCACACGTACACGCGTAGCAAAGACGTTCTACAAGAGTAAGACAATGGTGGCAATTCTGGCGTACACGCGACTAAACTAATTTTAAAGCAGCCCTGTCTCTTTCCATCATTAGTAATTAGAAAGAAACAGCACGATCTCAACCATAGACAAAACAAGTAAAGTCACGTCAAATATGGAAAATGGAGGTATTTTTAGAGCTGATGTATTTGGGTGCGTTCTAAAAAAGTCCATATTTTCGACATTTGACGTGACTTTAGTTGTTTTGTGTATCGCTCAGATCGCGCCGTCTTTTTCTAGTCACTAATGATGAAAAAAGATAGGGCTAAATTTGGTTTAGTCGTGTGTATGCCAGAATCGCCACCATTGACGTGTTTATACTAAACCAAACTAATTGAGGTATGGAACATGAATTCTTCTTCTTCGTATGAGCTAAGTGGGCAAGCCTTGGTGTCGAGAGTTTTCAAGCCACCCGACGCGCGACGTTTGAGGAACAGGCCAATACGTGTCTTAAGTAAGATTTAGCCGCCTGATAAGATATTCTAGAAGTAAGTTTTACCTTTATAATGGTAAAAACATATTTTGATTAAATATCACGTCACGGAAAAAATGTGACTCCAAATTTTAGCTGAGGGCTAAAATTCTTTGTTAATGAATCTTTAAGTATTTGAAAAATAATGCACCTGACCTACCTGAATAATTGGAACTTAATCTCGGACACAAAATACTCTTCTAAAAATGAAATGCTTAGTTTTGTAGCAACAATTGCTTCCAAAAATGTAGGTGCTTGATGAACTTGAATGAACCAACCACGTGTAGGTGGATCCCAAAAACTCATTGACATCTCTTCTCTTCCTCTATATACCTCCAAGTTTAGGTACTGTCCATCCAGTGTACGCAAGCTAACGTTCCTCACTATCAGTTAGCATCGCATTCCATTCTTATCTCGCCTTATCTCCAGCCCACTGAACGAGCGCTTAATGTTCTTTTTACTACATTAATTATAGATAACACGGCCTTTTTTATCACATTTTAATTGCTCGCCTTTTTGGATGAAAAACTGTATGATTTACTAGCTTGAGTGTTTATTGCGCATCGATACATCGATCTTACTGGCCAAGCCTTTTCGATCCGTCACAAACTTACGACATGACTATCGACTATTATACAAAGACTAATGGTTGGGACCTAAAATTTAACTAATCCATTAGAATTGACGTGATATTATTGTAGTGCTCTACTGAATGACTTACCAGATGGAATTAAAATTTCAAATGACATTTAGAACTTATAAATATATTGCTTAGTAAAAATTCACATAACTAACCCGCCACTTCGAAGCTAACACGAATATTTCTTTACCGAAATCAGTCACACGCTTGCGAGCGATTCTGTTCATTATTCTGTAGCAATAAGACTGAATTTACGACTCTAATAACCCATTGATGCAAGGCAAATATCTCAAATCACAAGCTAAACTGCGTCTCTAGCCATTCGTCCCTTGTCATTCCGTCCCGTCTGAATTGCCAACTAATGCAAAGTGGCTTTTGCATTGCATTTATTCAAATATCTGCCCGTAACAAACGCTAATACATATTTAATTGTGCACACCTCGTAAGGTTTTATGTGCCCACCATATCAACTGGTTTGTGCATATCGCAATATTAAGATTGAAAATGACAAGCTTATACGAGTCAAGTCAAGATATAAAAGTACTATTATGATAGAAATGTGCATACTCTTTTAAACTATTATTCATCCGGTTTGGAAGAAGCTAGGATTAAACGAAGACCTTGGCTTGAATTTCCATCGTGATGATGTTTTAGCATGGGCTTCGTAAACTAAGCTCTGATATCCAGAATATTAAACTTCTCGACACGCAGGCATACTGAGTTAACACAACAAGACAATTTAATTACCATACGAAAGATAAACACACGCAAACATATAAATCTCGATGAGCCAACGGTACCTTAAACTTTATGCAAATAAATCTCCAAAGCATACATCTGCGGTTCATGCTGGAATTCGTTCCAAGGGTCAGATATCCTTTGGTGTCAATATTTAAAACGGAAATTCTCCTAAAACCTTGGTATTTACCGACATTTTTTCACCCAAATTGAGGTTAATAAATGTCCAAGACATTTTTGCGAGGTGATAAATATTTGAGTGTGAAGGATAAAAGTTCATACACTTTCAAATAAAACCTCTTTAAATGCTGAACTTTTTGAGGCTTATTTGTACAATTCAATATTATCATTACGACGTTAGAAAGTAGACAAAATAGATAGTAAATATTTATAAAAATAATGAAAAGAAATAAGATTTATCGAATTCTGAGGTCAATGTCACATGATAAGGTAAAGTACTCGTATGTACATGTTAATAGCTAATTCTACAACAGTACCTATACGTAGATATTTAATAAAGCTTATCACACACAACATAAAAAAAAATTATAACTTTAAAGTGTCATTCAGTTGTAATCACTACAAACTCTAAGTATCATATCTAAGGAATTTAATCCAACATGACCCAAAGCTAGCAGTCCCAATCAGCGATAACCTTACGGTCTCGATTGACGTCAATTGATCGATAAGCCACGATGCATGTAAACAAAAAGATACATTAGATTGATCGATCATCGTCACCGTGTGACCTGGTAACCTTGATGCCTTAATTGGCCTAAGACCTAATGATGATAATGAAGGTTGATGGAAATTCTTTACATCGTCTTATAAACAACAACGGAAAGGACAAACGCCCTTCAATGTTTTGAAACCTAGCAATATCTGAGCTAAGTAAAAAAGGAGAGTACAGAAGCATTGCCATTCAACATGGTAATGTTGCTAGAATGTTGGGCACGTTGCCCTTTGGGCTAACTTTAGTTTGTTCTAAAGCTTATGGAAATTGCTTACTTCTTATAGTAGTTGAAATTACGGTTAATTTTGATAGCACTAGATTTTGATTTTTAAATTTTGATCACGAGCTGAGTTTTAGAATAAATAACATCACCGGTGACTCCCGCTCCAGGTCGTTCTTGGTGCAGATGTTGGCCATAGCTATTCAGCGCGGTAATGCAGCGAGCGTGATGGGCACCTTTGCACCGGGGGCGAGCAGGGTCGGGTTATTTGATTAGTATTAGTTTTTAATATGTGACATGTATAAACCGATATTGACATAAATATATTTTGATAGCTGTTCACACGAATTGAGAAGTGAAAAAGATACGAAGTTCATTGTAGAGGCCACTAGGTGGCTCGAAAACCAGAGCTACATATTTCTTAGGTACTATTTTATTTGCATGAAAAACCAAGAAATCAACGAAAAGCAATTAAAAGTACTAGAGCGCCATAAAAATAAGTCGAGTTAGTTAGTGAGATATCCAACAAGTTTACTTAAGGCCAGCTAACAGAGCAGTGTCATGCTATAGATACTCACAATGAGGATGATAATGCGTATAAATAAAGAACAGTTTTTGCAACATACCAGCTTACGGTTCTTGGCAGGGCAACGATTGGAAATCACAAATTCCCCGGTTAATTACAAAATACAGAATAAACAAGGCTTCCGTTGCGATTAAGCTTTCAACACATAGTTGATTGGGTGCCAGAAATTGGACGTGTTCAGGTGTTGAGAAGGTACGCCCAATCATTGAAAGGAAAGATGGAATATCTAATCTGTCGAATTGCTATTCAGGGTTTTTAAACCACCCTAGGAGTGACACGCCGACTTTTGAGCTTCTATATCAATAATTATCACTCAATAAATTTTACGCGCCAAGTTAAGAGTAAAATAATGTAACTAATTTTATTCTTCAAAATAAAGTAATATTTTTGCATAACAGCAAATAAATTATAGCACAAAGACGTATTTTCGTGTCGTACATATATTACGCTCGGAAATTTAGTGTGCAAATATTTGTTTTAAAGAAATTCCTGAAATATTTCGTATTGATTCAAAAGAATTGCGCAGCTGCTTTGAAACTTTAGGTACTTATTATTGGTGAAATTGTTTGTACACGTGCTAAAATAGTATTAACTTAAAACACCGAGTACCAAATTGTTGACGATAATAAAAGTTAACGAACATCTTAACATCTTTAAATAGGTTCTGCAAAACATGATATGTAGATGATATTAATTTAGCTTAAACTGTGCTTATTTTTGTAATAATGTAAGAAGTACACAAGACCACCAAAAACTAACAGTTATATTCTGAATCTAAAGAGACAAAAATTAAACTGCTTTGGCTAAATTATATAAAGATTCTAAAAGCTACATTTTAATAATTTCTGTACTGACACTCAGAACATTCACACAAGTTAAACGATGAAAATAAAAGAAAACAAAAAACGACATTTGCCAAAAGAAATTGCGAAACAATTACACACAATCTGAAACAGTCGCTTCTTGATTACATAAAACTGAGGAATACTACACTTCTTGGTATTTCTCCTTAATGAGTCACAAAAAAAGACTTGTTGTTGGTTGGCTTGTTTTGTAAGTTACTCGAGTGTGGATTTCATTCATAATACCGTTTTGTAGAAATATTTTATACTTATTAAAATATTAATATACCCAGGTGGGGGATTATGATTATAATTTAGAAGATGTCATACATAGATATGCGAAATTGTTTAACAATAAATTTTAAAACCTGTTTGGTCAATTTGCATAAACAAAATATTTTAGTAAACGTTTGACTTACTCGTAAAATAGAGTGAAGTAACATTGACTAAGAACGCCTACAAAAAATAACTATTAATCATTTAAATATAGAATGAAAATCATCTTAATACATATAAATTTCGTGTCATAATTTTTGTCCTCAATGGACTCCTAAACCACTTAACCGATTATAATAAAATTCGCACACCATGTGCAGTTCGATCCAACTTGAGAGATAGGAGATAGTTTAAATCTCAAATTATAGTCGCAATTTTAATTTATTGCTAATTATTGTCTGTTTATTTGACAGTCACAATTATCACAATAGATGTCGATACCTTTCGACTGGATTGAGTACCTAAGTAATAGATGGCGCTGTACCACAGAATAATAACTTGTACTTCGGCTGTACCCCTAAGTGAGGCAAAACAACGTTTGCCGGGTCAGCTAGTAGTAGCTACTATATATTACAACAGAGTAACATTGGTGAGATAAAATATTTTTACGTAGAAAAATATTTTAATAACCATTATTCAAAAAAGTTTTCACTATACTTACCTAAACATTATTTATGTAAGACTTGTGCTATGCAATAAGTATAGAACAAAAAATAATTTCGGGCACACCTAAAGATTAAGGTTCATAGAAAAATAGCAAGAACAAAAATAACCTTTAGCTAAAAAAGTACGGAGTAACTGTATGTAAATCAAGTAAACAATGGAAATAGGCTTGTTTCATAGTAAATCATCTTCACGTTATCTTGTTGTAGACAGCGGAAGTGACTGAGCGTCAGAGTACCTACATAACAATAGATATTACTAATGCTTAGGTGTTAACCATCTACTTAGGCTTCTATCTACTCCTGATGTTCAAAGGAATGTACTGTTTTAAAAGTATTGTTTACAAAATTAGGATTAGGGTAATCAGTAGTATGAAAATGGCTAATCCTCATAAAGATGCTTAGGGTACGGTGAATTTATTAGGATCAGTTTTGACTTGCAATATCCATAAATAATTTTGAAAAAGAATATTTCATTTTTCAAATTAAAGTGTAAACTCCATGTAACGTCACTCGATTCAACGACAAACTCTCTAAAGCGTCGAATTCAATTGGCTTTAGTTGGTTTAGTTTGTATTCCATACCATGATACATTCTCTCCATTTAACGACCACTCTCTATAACATGCAGTCCCTTCAGTGTCGTTACATAGTTTAAACTGTTCCATGAAAATTACTTATTTTATATTACACTTATTTGATATCAATTGATTGTACGCATGTCGACAAACACATACATATAATATTAAGTAGAACAAACTTAAACATAAGATAAATTAATTACTAATAAATTACTTTATTTTATTCACTATCGTCATGCTACAAGTTTAATGCGAAAATTATCAACGAATTTGCAATTGAAAGGTTATCAATGTCTTGCGACTGTATCATACAATGTAAGGCATGTATTTGAATGTATTGATTCAATGGAGGAGTCACTTTAGGCTCTGTATTGAATATAATGCAACAAAGTTATTCGCAACCGATATGGCGGACACTTAATATGCTGGCTGGGTAGAAAAATTCAGAAGGTTTATCTTCAGGTTAGGGCTGAGAGAGTTGTACTTAAATGTTTTTTTCTACATTACTGAATTAATAAATAATATTTGATTTAAATTATGAATTTGAAACTGAAATAGTGTCAAATAATCACAAAGTATGGCGAACTCGTTGGCGCAACGGTTACCATGCCGATCTGCTAACCAAAAGGTTCCGGGTTCGATTCCCGGCCCGCCTGACATCTTTGTGCTTAACTAAATTTGTTGGTTGTGGGTCTGGGTGTTAAATATGTATCTATATAAAATATAGATGTATGTATATGTAGTATATCAGTTGTGTTAGCTACACGAACTAGAAATGGTTCAGTATGAGGTTAACCAGCCGTGTGTGAAATGAGTCCTAATATAAAAAAAAAGTAACTGTGTAGTTGAAAATGTTGCATCAAATCAATCAAACATACATAATATTAATAAATACAGGTGTTTATCATTCATTGGGCGTTTTTCACTATAACTAAGATATGTATTTTGCTACGAGAATAGTGTATAGTTACTTGCTTATTATAATTATTCAAGCTGACCTGGCAAACGTTGCTTTGCCTTAAATACAGTTACACTTATCACTTAGCGGCATGGAAAATAGATAGTAGCCGATTCTCATATCTACTGAATACGCATATTAAATTTGGTAAAAATCAGTCAAGCCATTTCGGAGGTGTACGGTAACTAACACTGTGACATGGAAATTTTATATATAAGAAGGTAAAGCAAAGAAGAAGATAATCAAATTCTACAAATAAGTAGTAAACTCGTGAAGAGGAATACTTAAAGGGTCTGAGTACTCGTAAGTCGAAAGATAAGAAAGCATCGGTTGCCTAGCAACCCTAACACGAACATATTACAGTGCAGAAGCCCCTCGACACTATGGTAGGCTACGTGCAACTATGTGCTTACAATTAAACCATGAATCTGCACTTCAACAAACTATTTGCTTTGGCATTATCACCCTTAATCTCTTGTAATAAGAACTAGGTGTATTGTTGATGGCTGAAAGATAAAGTTGTCAAGTGCAGTGTAGTTTGGATAGGCGTCCTCGTACAGACATGCAGGCAGTTAGCGTAAGCTGCTGTGACTTAGAGCTTAAAGGGTTAAGAAACTAATTCAAGGCGTGTGCATCGATTTTGACCTTTTCTGTAATGGTAAATAGGTTGGTAATGTATAACGACAAATCAAAAGTGACTAGCAAAAATATCACGTCTTCAGTTATAGATTCAATTATCATATGAAGAAAGACATTGCGCTACTGAAAAATATAGGATGAAGATGAATGATATTCGCCAAAATCAATATGCAAATTGAAAAAGAATTGTATTAAGTACCAAGTCCTACTTGGAAGAGAACTGTACAAGACAGACGCAGGGTGAGGCCTATACCCAGAACTAGGATATAAAGGGCTGATGATGATGAGTATGAAGCAAGGAAGATAAATCAGCAAACAAGAAATACTATATAAAGAAAACATTGATATTAAAGAAAGATCAAGAAAACAAAAAAAAAATTAGCCGTCACGGGACGCCTGGCAGATGTGAAACATTGACATTACTTTGTAAAAGTAATATGCAGAAAAGAACATAATTATTGTGATAGGAACTAAATGTTTCACATAAAAAAAAATTGTTCTATAACGTTTGGACTCAGAGCAATTTGAAGACATAGACCAACAATTTTCTCTCAATTTAGGACCCATAAAACTAAAGCTGCATGTTACTAATTCCTTCGGAGAAGCACAATTTCTAGTGGCCGTTCTCGGAAACAGCTCGTGTAGAGGCATCACGGAATGCGGTTTAGAGAAAAAAAATAGACCAAAAATGTGGGCTAATAATATGTTCTAGGATCTCTGGCTATTTGAAAAACATGTCACGCGACTGTGATCACACGTGGGGTTACTGAAAATAAGCATGATACTGATCAAGGTGAAACTTGATGGGGCGAAATGATATTCGTGTATTTTTGGATATGGATCTAAGGAAGATTATGATGCCTGAAATGTGTGACTTCGTTGCTATAGCTAATAGTTAAATTAACGACAACAAAGAATAACAAATGGGGATTGAAACAAGGTGCAACTTGATGGGGCGAAATGATTTTCGTGTATTTTTGGATATGGATCTAAGGAAGATTATGATGCCTGAAATGTGTGACTTCGTTGCTATGGCTAATAGTTAAATGAACGACAACAATGACTAACAAATGGGGATAGAAACGTGCATAAAAATTTAGTTGAGTTATTATTAGCATTGTATATTGAACTTTAGAAGTGGAAAGGGCTTCTACAAAATTGACATTATAGATTTTATAGGTACTTAATCGTAAACTATTGTCCTGTCTCAATTGTCAACGAGACTGTTATAAAATAAACCTTAACCTTAATGTAAGGTTATGTTTAAATCACAACATTACCACTACATTTTCCTCCATCGTCCCAGCCTTTAGACCACAGCACGTAGCTTCTTAAGTAGTTAAGGTTGATTCGAGGAAGGATCCTCGGTTAAAACCAGGTGGATTCTACGAAGGATAATCAAAGACTGTTCCCAATCCAACCTTTTTTTCATTTGTAACCTATAATAATTTGTAGTTAATGCTTGGAGTAAATGTGGTGAACTAAGGAATGATAAAAATAATACAGTTTAGATATTATTTACGAGTTAAATACAGATCAAGTACTGTTGATAACATAGACCAAATGAACTAAAACAACAGCTTAGAAAATAAGTTGAATTGTGAAAAGAAATCAGACATCTTATATTTTAAAAGTTTCCGGAAAAATTACACAACTTGTAGGAAATTCTGGACATTCTTCCAGGAATCGTAAGCCATTTAAAATAAACGAGGATATACTATATGAATATGTATGTACAGCGGATTAAGTGGATTCCTTAACCATTAGACCGGGGTATAGCAATGACTGGTTTCAAAGGAATGTGGTTATCGTAAAGGGAAATTCAATACTGACATGTAAATATATGTGTATGTATTTTGCGTCTATTTTTATGTGTGTAGTGTATTCTGACCATCTTATTAGAATTACATAGATTAAAGTCGCAATTTTAAGGCTTGATAGATTTTGCAATGCTTATTAAAATAACAATAATAAAAATCATAACAAGCCATTGGTTTTGATTGGTCTCTTTTGAAATTAGTATTTATTTTAATAAACTTATATTTCTTTTTGATATGCATTGTAATATAAACAGACGAGTAAGTAATAGTCGCCTAATTTCATTACCACTACAAGAACAATCTATATTTTATTACTAATCTATATTTTCAACTCGAAATTCGATCGCGTAAGTTTAACTTTCAAAGTGTCAATCACTTAGTGATGTCATAGCCTATCAAAACGGATATTTGCTTTGCTATTCCACGTCTTCTTGTTTGTCTATATCCGTGGAAAAAGTCATCAATTTGATTTATTTGGTCATTATCAACTTGTTTTATATGCCGACGATTTGGATTATCTTGTGTTACATACTTGACCTTATATTACTTCACGTACATTGATTAATTAAAAACTCACGCTAAGTGAAATTGTGATATACATAGATATACATATTTATTTAAAATTTTAATGAAATAGTTGCATTTTTATTTGCCAAACAACTTTTCATATTTTTACGTCAAATATAAGTATGGGAACTGTTCAGTATTGAACCTTTAAGGTAGCTAAAAAAACTACTTAACTAAAAATAACAATGAACTAGGCACTACTAACGGAATAAGATAGCCAGGTAAGAAAAAACAAATATTTAAAAAAAGTACAAGTGTATGTAATTCGAATTGCATTTAGTTCAAGTATCTAGATAGAGCTTCAGTTCAAACCTCCAAATAAAAACACTAACAAAGAAACTACATTCCAACGCCTATACTATAAAATGCATCTGAACAATGCGCTGATCTAATAGATACCTACATAACTACCTATCTATTGTTATCTAAACAATATAGCGTTAAAATACTCCTGATCGATAAAAACCATAGATTAGACTTCACAGACACCAGACTAATTTTATGGTGTGATATAAAGTAGTAAAGATGAAAAATCCAGGAATTGTTTTTCGTGACATTTTGCTTTTAGTTGGTTAATTTTACTTTTTAGCTAATGAAAGGCTCGATACACCGGCTAGATTAAGAGCTGGTAGTAGGTGATTTTTACGGTCACCGAGACACACATTTTTCGGTCGGCGAGTGAGCGAGTATTTTTTTTTCAATCGAATACTCAAAAGCCGATTGTAAAGTATCTCAATGACAAGAGTTTACAAGCTGCTCACGAACTCGGTGACTGATAGCTTGTAGTCTAGCTCGGTGGCAATTTAGAAATACACGCTTTTGTCAAATCACATGCAACCTGCAATTCCAAAATAGTAATTTAGTGCTAGGAAAAGTCTAAATCTTAAAAAAATCACGAAATCTTTCGCGAAAAGTTATGTATTTATCACAAGAGTTATTCTTTTTCTTCCTTGCCTTTTCTCACTTACTAGGGGTAAGCGAAACACATTTTATTCTTCCTCTATTAGCCGCCATCTCTACACTCACTCTTTTCTCTCTTATGTTATTTTACACACACTCCATCCATGTCTTCTTAGGTCGGCCTTTCATATGGGTCATTATAGGGGTTTCTCAAGAGGAATCTTTACAGGGTAATCTATGACATACACACTAGACTATAGACAGTAGTCGATGTAATCAGACTTGCCACTTTAGATAGCATTCAGTCGAAAGCTTATTGAAACCTTGATGGTCCGAGTAGATGGGGGTCAAGATACTATAGATCTCTATCTCAGAGGTCTAAGAACTAGCATTGTGAGATAAGATAGTTTTACAGATTAATGTGACAAAGTTTAAGTTAAAAAGTATTAGAATTATCATTAAAGGGAGTTTTTTCTAAGGGAGGAGATTCTGTTGAATTTAACAGAAAAAAAATATATTTTTGTAGCTGACTAAAGTTTTTAAACTTGGTTTAATTACTGCTTGCATTAAGCCTGGCACCCGGTAGGTATCTAAAATTTAACCTCATCCGATCTACGTAATTAGCGACCAAATAAAAATGATTGATGATAATCCAATACTAGTATTTTTAGAACTTTACGTAACTAAAGACTATCATCTATTTAGATTATTAGGCTGAGTTTTATTACACTGGTAATATTAATGATGGAAAAGAAGAGTAAATAATTAAATATGAGTAATTAAATCAAGAAACTAATGCACAAGGGCAGCAAGAACGAGACGACTGTTGTACACGAAGGGACGCGCATAGGTCAATAGGCCCATTTATCGCCCTGTGTACGTCAACACTGGACGATAAAAGGCTGAAAATAATTATGACTACCAAGAATATAGTTTTGTGCAATGAAATAATTGGCCAAGTGCGAGGTGGGCTCGCGCATGAAGGGTTCCGTACCATTTTTGTATAGGGCCCCCCTTAAATATTATTTTTATTTAAATTTTATAATTTAATTTCATAGCTAATACTTTAAGTGTCTAGCAGCTACCGTTATTGATATATAGCAAAATAATACGACAAAAAAAAACACTTTTGTTGTATGGGGACCCCCCGATTTACTTTTTATTTTTAGTATTTGTAGTTGTAGCGGCACAGGAAATACATATCTTGTGTAAGTTTCAGCTTTCTAGTTATTGCGGTTTTTGATATACAGTATGGAGACAGACAGACAGCAAGCGGAATTTTAGTAATAGGGTCCCGTTTTTACCTTTCAGGTACGGAACCCTAAAAAGCATAATAATTTATGAAGTCTTGTGAACAAGGTCTTGTTAACTTTTAATTGCCGATTTAGAAAACAGTTCACCGGGAAAGTGATCAAAATCGGATATCCGACGACAAGAATCTTCTGCAGCGGATAGAAAGGCATGTTACTCACATCCCGAGAGCGTTCATAGTTGTATAACATGTAGCTTCAATGTTTTATAGACGAGTTAGAGTTAGGTATTTTTAGTGCCGTTTAATCTACGTTTATGAATTAAATATTTGACAAGGCAAATAGAAGACAAAATTAAATATTTAGTGTACTTCCGCTGTGATCCGTAACCCAAATTAAGACAAGTAAAGGAAAACTTAACTAAAATCAATTAACTAAGATAAATTAACTAATATTAATTATTTGCCAAATTCCCTATTCCCTGATAACTATAATCTAGCGGTTTTCAAGGCCAGAGTGAACCGGTTTCTTCTGGGCAAGCGTGCTCCACCTTAGATCGCAATTTCGCTTACCATCAGGTGAACTGCGATCAAGCGCAAGCCCATTATGAGTAAAAAAAAAACTTGAGGGTGGCAGCTAACAAGCCGAGCAAAAATGTTACATTGTATTCGAATGATTCATTTTTAAATACGTGTTAATAAATTACTTGAGCTACAATATATTCATAATATTATGTAATATCAATTTGAAAATTAGCACAAACGTAAAAGATGACAAATGGCACAAATATGCGCGGAAAATAGTATGATCATTTAAATATACATACATATGTATGAGGTTATTTAACATTACAAAATGTAATGTAAATAAACTCAGAAAAGCATATGTATACAAATACCTATTAGAATAATATTCAATTTTCTTTTATGTTATTAGACACTTATTAACGAAAACTTAAAAAAGCCTTATCATGTACTTGCAAATGTATAAATAATACTACCCTGGACTATATGGGCTTTGCTTTAGCCATCAATGCCTAAATGCGTACTGTAGTGCGGGCCCTACGAAATATAAAAAAACGCACACACATTTATTTTTACAAGTCACTGATATCAATATAAAAAAAAAACAAATTTTAGTTTTTGACGACCTCGTTGGCATAATCGTTACCGTGCCGGACTGCCAACCAGAGGGTCCCAGATTCGATACCCAGCCAGGTCAACATCTTTGTGATGAAGTAAACTTATTGGCTATCTCGGCCTGGGTGTTACATATGTATTGACGTAAAGTATTTACGTATGTATGTATATGTAGTATTTCACTTGTATTGGCAACCATAATGCAAACTAAAAAAGGTTTATGGTATGGGGCTAACCTGCCGTGTGTGATGTATCAAAATAATGATTTATTTAATAACAACAAAACAAAAGTAGTTCAGTAAAGTGCAACTTGTTATTTAAAAAAAAAAACTTGTCGAGGGGGGTTTGCCTCTAAGTTAGCAATATACAAGTATATCATACTCGTATGTTTAACGGTACATTAAAGAAATAAAGTTTGAAAACACTGACCTCGAGAGCCTCCTGAGCGGTGTGGAGGTAGTCCCTCAGCATGGCCTCCTGGATGCTCAGCCATTCTAGCCTCGGGTCTTCGAGCTGCGTCACCTCTGAAATAGCGGGAATACACACCATTAAAACAACTGGTACGGAGTAGCGGAAGCAGAGGTTGACTTAGGAAGACGTGGTAATATACACAATTAAAACAACTGATACGGTACTGTAGCGGAAGTAGAGGTCGACTTAAGACGTGGCTGAATTGTGTAAATGTGAATATGAAAGAAAAGGGAATGAATGTGGATATGACAACTGACAAAATCGTGTGGAAGAGGAAAACTTACTGTGCCGACTCCACCGAGTGGGAAAAGGTTAAAGAAGAAGAATAAGAAGACACAATTAAAACAACTAATTAATTACTGACTCTTATTTCGGGGTCGTTCTTGGTGCAAAGGTTGGCCAAAGCTATTCACCGCGGTAATGCAACGAACGTGATGGGCACCTTTGCACCGGGCGAGCAGGGCCGGGTTATTTGGTTAGTTTTACTTTTAAGCTATTGACTGACATCTTAATATTCTTAGAGTATGTATTTTAATAAAAACTAACTTAAAATATTTTTGTCAAAGGGTTTTTGTAGATACTCGTATAAGAAAGATTTGCTAGTCGAGATACTTTACAATTTCATCAGTCAAAAAAAGATTAGATTCAATTAATATCCCTATAAAAATCAATTAACTTGATCACAAATGAATACGGCTAAAAACCTAAATTATTGACGACTCCTTGCAAAAATATTTACGAGCAAAAAACGTACGCTGCAATAATGGCCGAAATTAATTTAATAACAACGCGACATAACGAGATTTTGATCGAAAACTTCCAAACAAAACCGGATATTGATCACTTTGCTTCTGTGATGGACCAGTCACCGGCGGAAAGTATCAAGACTTAAGGTACCTACGAGTACATCAGGTCTTTGTTATTCTTTTACATTTATACTCTTATCTAATAATGTTTTGTATAGGATAGTTTTGAATCTAATTATTATTTATTGTAAAGTATTGTATAGGCTATTTTACTCAATCTGTGATCAGAAGATCGAACGTAAAGCAATAACAAACAACTTAAACAACCCTTGTCCACCTTTTTTTTCGATTAAACTATATATGTACATTGCATAATAATTTGTCTATGAATTTGAAACAAAATTCATAGACAAATTATTATGCAATGTACAGTAGAACCAAAATTGACAATGCGTATAGAGGAGATGCATGGGACTAGGAGAAGTATGGATATGATTGTAAGAAGTAGCGGAAGTAGATGTGGAGATGACGGCTGTTAGAGTGGAGTGGAAGAGAAAAACAGGCTGTGCCGACCCCACCTAGGGAAATGGTAAAGGAGAAGAAGACGAAGAAGAGTTTGAAACAAAATTACGAAATTTTATGAGAGAGTCCCAATATTGATTGTCCCAATATTGATTGATTCAGGTTCAAGATTTATTTGATTAGTATTTGATTCTTCTACATCTGGAGGGGTTCGTCAAACGTTCACCCGTTTATGAAAAAGAAAAGAACAATATTATTTGGTATTCATTTCATTTCAGAACTGGTATATGTGAAGATCTTATCGATAAGTCTGTTAGAGCTTGATTAGGCACTAGCTTTTCTATTACAACCATCTTAAAAACACGCGGAGGCGGCGAATCGATTATCTGTCGATTCGATTATGACGAATTGATAACTTTTTGATTCTTCGCCAAACATCTGTAGTGTTTGGACAAACATTTTTAAGCAAAATGCAATATTATTTGGAATTTATTTCATTTCAGATCTGGTATATGCGAAGATCTTATCGATAAGTCTGTTAGAGCTTGATTAGGCACTAGCTTTTCTATTACAACCATCTTAAAAACACGCGGAGGCGGCGAATCGATTATCTGTCGATTATGACGAATTGATAACTTTTTGATTCTTCGCCAAACATCTGTAGTGTTTGGACAAACATTTTTAAGCAAAATGCAATATTATTTGGAATTTATTTCATTTCAGATCTGGTATATGCGAAGATCTTATCGATAAGTCTGGTACAATACAATAAATACAATATTACGTTATTGCACACCAAATACAAAAAAAAAACAATATTACATAACAAGAAAAAGAAATAGAGGTAGTACATTAGGCGGCCTTATCGCCTAAGGCGATTTCTGCCAGGCAACCATTGGATGGATTTAAGATACGGACAAGTAGAGGGTGGTGTACAAACAAAGAAAAAAAATATAATAATAAAAAAACAAAAGAACTACCCTTACTTTATAAATACAACATAAAATAAATAAGATAAATTATACCTCCACAATACTTTACATTGAATTACAGTATGGACATGACACATAGTACAGACCATGTTTTGAAAAAAAAATATGGGAAGAGACTTGGCCTGCCAATCTGTAAGAGCTTGATTAGGCACTAGCTTTTCTATTACAACCATCTTAAAAACACTCGGAGGCGGCGAATCGATTATCTGTCGATTATGACGAATCAATCGAGTCGAGTGTCACGGCCGTGATAAGTGAGGAATTCGATAAAAATTGATAAAAGTCGATACTAAGCTTTATCGGATTGAGTTTTGTTGCACCAGATCATTCTTATCAGCGTAACTTGGTAAATAAAATAGCATTATAAAATAATAATCAAAATGCGTAGAAAGTGATACTTATGGTTCTGTTCAGATTGATTGTTATATTAGACTAGCTGACCCGGCAAACGTTGTTTTGCCTCACTTAGGGGTATGAAAAATAGATAGTGTAGCTTGTATGACACGTTCGTAGATTAACCATAGCAGCGCCATCTATTGATTACTTACTATTATTATTACTCAACCCAGTCGAAAGGTATCGACATCTGTTAGAATCATTTGGAGTTAACAGATAATTGTGACTGTCAAATAATAACAGACAATAATTAGCAATAAATTAAAATTGCGACTATAATTTGAGATTTAAACTATCCTATCTCTCAAGTTGGATCGAACTGCACATGGTGGGCATTTTATTATAATCAGTTAAGTGGTTTAGGAGTCCATTGAGGCCAAACATTGTGACACGAGATTTATATATATTAAGATTAAGATATATTTTTACATACATATTGAGGTTTAGTGTTATGATTTCTGATACTTTTTAATTTTCTGCATTGTCATAGAAATAAAAAAACCAAATTGTTTTGGGCATTATTTGTTCGATAAAAGATTTTTTTTGTTATTGAGTAACAATAATCTATTAAAATATACATTTCAATTAGGCCTATTAGTTATTTTTATTGATAATAAGAATATTTTAACATTACTCTGTTCTTTTTTAATTGATTTCAAGTTTGTCTTTTTGTTTAATTTCGTATACAATTACTGTACGGGACCGAATTACCATAGTTTTGTTCCTTTAGGCTTAAGTTCAAATTTAGGTAATAAGTGTGAGTTTCATAGCATGGGAGCGGAATCCAAGAGAAGCCATCTTCGCTTCCCGCACAATGCCGATATTTTTGCTCACGTTTTTAACTTTCTACTCTAAATCTAAAATGAAAATTATTTTCGAAGTACTAATTGTTCTAAAAGTTGACGACCTCGTTGGCGTAAAAGTTACCATGCCGGTCTGCTAATCTGAAGGTTCCGGGTTCGATTCCCGGCCCGGTCAACATCTTTGTGCTTAACTAAATTTGTTGGCTGTGGGTCTGGGTGTTAAATATGTATTTATATACGAGTATAATATGTATGTATGTATATGTAGTATATCAGCTGTGTTAGCAACCATAATACGAGCTAGAAATGGTTCAGTATGGGGCTAACCAGCCGTGTGTGAATGTGTCCTTATATTTATATCCTTATGTCCTTTATATCCTTATATCCTTAATTCCTGTATATACAATTCGCACATCGCTTCAAGCGTATAATCTGCCACAAGTAGGCAGCAATCAGGCGTCCTGGCCTTGCGTACTCCAGAATTGAGAATCATAATTGAAAGATGGCTGCCACGCGTTAACTGTGTGATTCTCTGACGTAGTATTAGACTAGGCCCGTCACATGACGTTACTTACGACTTACATCTTTATAAACGAATACAGTATAAACTCCATGTAACGTCACTCGATTTAACGACAAACTCTCTAACGCGTCGAAACCAATTGTCTTTAATTGGTTTAGCTTGTATTCCATACAATACATTCTCGCCATTTAACGACCACTCTCTGTAACGCCATAAAATGCACAGTACCTTCAGTGTCGTTATATTACACTGTATTATATAAAGGAAAACTTTGATTTTTTTTCACGCTTTCTATTAGCTTCACCTGTATGTTTGTAACTTCTAGCGACTTCTTTGGGCGCGATTTTGACCCACTTTAAACGGCCAGATTTCGTTCAAACTTTAAAGATTTATTGAGGACCGATGACAATACACTAATTTGATAAAATTACGGTTTTCTATAAAAAGCGTGTTTTTTAGTTTTTATTTGCCCGTTGGGAAGCTACATTACCACTAATAAACATAGGCTCATCACATCCAGATACATTGACATGGTAATACCAGGTTATCCCCGTTCAGAGACACCGACTGCTATATTTTGACACCTGAGTATTTATTTACGGTCTGCATAGTTAGCTCAGAATATCTAACTATGAATGTCTTTGATAGTTTCAGCTTTCTAGCTATACCAGGCTGTATCTAAGAAACCGTGGTTTCTTAGATACAGCCTGGTGACAGACAGAGGAGGCTTAGTAATAGGATCCCGTTTTTACCTTTTAGGTACGGAAACCTAAAACTTACCCGTGGTTCAACAACTTAATAGTGTTGAAGCTGTTAACAAAACTTTATTATATCGGAGCAAAATTCTTAGATTCTTCAGTTATCCTATACTTGGCAATGTAACAGACATGCACACTCACGAACATAATCAATATCAATGTATGTAATTGTTGTATTCAGATCTAGATCTAGTCGCTATGCCGTCTGAGGAGACTCAATTAGAAACTTAGCGCTTTGTGACACATCATTAGATTGAATAACGTTTATTGATGCTTACAATTACGTAAAATAAGACTCTATGAGTCAATTTATCTTCAAATAAACTGTTTTGAAGCTTTAAATTTAAATAGTCGATTTGGTATTTTTCATTTTTTTTGTTTGAAATAGGGTTGCGTTTAACCACAGCTTGCCTGATGTTAAGCAACGCTGCGGCCACGTTGGAACACGCTTACCTAGAAGGAACCTATTCACTCTCGATTTGAAGAACTCAGGATGGTACTTCTCAGGAAACAGAGCCTCAATTCTATCTACAATAATTTGTATACGTAAACTTGATTTAATAAAGAAAGCATTTGAAAGTTCGATTCCTCTTTCTAGTACCATATAGACGGAGTGTGTCATCTTTCAAATGTTTCCTACATAGATGCGAGTTTTCTGGCAGCCTCCCTTAGAGCCAGTTATTCTAGGGTAGGCCAGAGTGTCGCTAATTAAGCAGTAAAAAGTAAAAAAAACATATACAGTGTAAACTATGTAACGTCACTCGATTTAACGACAAACTCTCTAAAGCGTCGAAATGAATTGGCATTCGTTGGTTTACGACCACTCTCTATAACGCCATAAAATGCAGTCCCTTCAGTGTCGTTATATAGAGTTCACACTCATCTGATGGCTATAAATTTAAGCCGATCTTCGAACTGTGACTGCAGGGTTTAGTTTAATACAAACTACAACGCAGAAAACAAGGAAATAAGATCATCACACATTAGTATGTATTATAGTTAACTAATGCATATTTTATATATAAACAAAAACACCGAAAGCACGTCCGAAATAAAAATTCAAGGAGCGCGTTCGAAACTAATAAACAATATCAAAGCCGAATCGGAAGGCTCCTCCACCGTAAAACATTGAACATCGTGACCGCAACATATACAGGGTTACACATAACTTTCTATGTGAGCAAAATTCTGGACAATAAATGCTTCATTCATTCAATTTGATAAAAGCCAGCGGCTCCGCCCTCCATTAGGTAGGTTTTATGCTAATCGATTTTTCCCTGAATTTTGAAACTGAATTCTGCTACAAGCCTCACAAAGCCCGAGACCTTTCCAACGAATGCAAAACTGTGGAAATCGGTTCGTGCGTTCTGGAGTTATAGAGTCAGGAAGGAAAACCTGACTTATTTTTATATTATAGATAATAATAACTAACTGTACGTACTAGAAAAATACAATGATTAGTGTAGTTTCGGTGTGATCTGAAACCAAATTAAGATAAGCAAAGGAAACTTCATATTTTTTTTTTAAGTTTGATGTGTACTTCTGACCGACCACTACAGCTCCACTCAACTCACACCAATATGCCTAATCTACCTTCTAACACACAAAAAAAAATCTGTCTCCTCGGCTGGAATCCTAAAAAAAAATCTGTAAAATCACTTACAATGATGTCGAAAATGTTCCAAAACCCATGAAATTGTGTTTAATGAAACTTAACGTCTTTATGATTTAAAAGCCCTGTAACCCTGTATCCGCCAACCCGCACTTGGCCAGCGTGGTAGATTATGGCCTATATCTCTATCCTCGAGAGAGAAAGTCTCGAGTCCCAACAGTGGGAACGTACAGAGGGCTGCTTATGCTTATGCTAACCCTGTATTAAACTTCGTGAACTCGCCTCCTTTGATGGAAAGTATGGCCACACGCATTGGTTAATATTGTAATGTAACTACTATTGTCAATTGAAATTCAATAAGGGCTATTGATTAGAATTATCGAGTATATCATACCTTATATTGAACGCGTTTTATAAAAGAAGTCTCTTGCTCGCTTAAAGATAACATTGTGAAAATGCTAAGTCCGTTACGAAAAACGTTTTTTTAATCGTACTCGACCTCCGTAACTAAGGCATTTAAATTGTAACCAAAATAAAATTATTTTGGTTTCATCTTGTAATGTGTGTTTTATTTTTGTATTTAAAGTAAATTAAATTAAAAAAAAATATTTTAAAACAAAATTTATGATAAGCTAATATAATGTAAAGTGATACCTACAGTTTGTATTTCCGGGAAAATGTAATAAAACCTATTGTTCAAAGTTTAATTATAAATATTAAGCTTATTTGCACGAAACAAACGGTCACACTTACTTAAAAAACGTTGGATATACGTCCAACGAGTTTCGAAGCATTACGAGCGCCATCATCAGGGACGAGCTTCAAGTAAGTGAGACCGTTTGTTTCGTGCAAATATATAATATGCCTTACAATAACAGTTTATTAAGCTTACTGTTCAAAACATTAAAGTAAAACTTACTAACTGACCATATTTTAATTAAAAATGAAACCGATTACTAAAATTGCCCGAAACGATAATATATGAATCCATAGCTATGTGTCTTGTAAATATTTCAGATTAGATATCGAAGATGTGCTATTCTAGGCGTCTCAGAAAATACGCGTTGGTAAATACGTGCAAATATTGCCTAAGAATAAAAACATAACATAATGTACAGAATGTAAACTAATTAAGAGAAATAATATTCTTACTTCAGAGATGATATCGTAGAAAACGAAGATCACATCCAAAGATAATGTCTTTAATACAAATATGCAAATTGCAGTAACCACTAAGTAAAAAACTCTTGGTTAAGATCATCAATGTCGGCGAGCAGATTTTTGTTCTTTTTGCTTTAAGTCTTATATTTGTCATACGTTTGGAAATTAAAACGACTGGATTATTCTAATATACAATATTCAACACAAATAAAAAATATTTAAAAATAAATGCGTGCTGAAATGCAATAAACTGTTTTTAACGCACTTCAATTTGAATCTAATAGTCTGTTTGTTATGCAATAATTATTCCATCCATCCACCTCGTTTAAACACAAAATGTGTTCGCAAACAATAACCTAATTATTACTAAACTATAAGTAACTAAATATATGCCTCGGATGAGTTTTACATGTTTCCGAACGTATCGCTAGAAACTAAAATATTAAAATTACAAGTTGTTAAGACCAGTGCTGGGCCTGACTTGTTTGTATCTATAACAATAATTTCTGCAGCATCCGTTGCGGACGAACCCAAAAAAGGTTGCAAAAAAATAGTAATAGCCGCCGTGGTATTGCTATTTTTAACTTTTTTTGAAGCAGGCAATTATATTTTGCGTATTTACACTGCAAGTTTTATTGGAAAAATATTTGTCATTTTCAAGATTATATGAAAAAGGCAAAGCATACACATTAATTGAGGGATACCTACTCAGACAAAAAATGTCAATTTGTGCTTACGTTTTCGGATATGTATGCTTCGTCAAATAAAAAATCTATCCTCAAAAAAATAATAGCTTAAATAAATCTGATAAGTATCAAAAACGTATTCCAAGTAAATTGCAAAGGATCAAGATTCAAGACTGACATCGAATGGACGCCAGAGAAAATTGCAAGGCGGAGTAAAAGAAAAAGAACACACGACTATCAGCTAGAGGAAATTAACATCTACAAATTACACACGCAAGGCAAATAGGAATCATTAAGCACTCCCTCTTCGATTCCTATCTTAAATGACTAATACGTCTGCGGGGATTTTAAATCGATACAATTCGAATTACTTATATCGCCCGCTTACATCACTAATGTAACTCAATCGGGCTATTAATACACAACAGTTCACTACATTAAACTTAATGAAGTGTACACTTGTTTACTATCAATAGTGTGGGAACGCATGCGAAAAAATACGGAATCGGAAAACCGGATTATACAAGTCGTTCGCATATTTGTCACTAGATGGCAGGGTTTTGAATTAACAAGCAAACTATTAAAATAAACGCGACGTTGTTCAATTAGAGAGGCGACTTGAATAGCGACTTAAGATAAATATAGTAACACTAGCTATCGGTAAGTAAACCTGGTAGGGTAAATAGAAAATGTAACAATTTAAATGCAACATGTAAGGGTGAATTAAGCTTTTATTTACGCTGTTGTCGCGTCCAGCGCTATTCCCATAACTTGAAGGTTTACATGCGTTTGCGCAGGCAAATGTCACATTTACTATGCGATCCACTACGGCAGGGTTGCTATTGGCAACGTATATGGAAACTACTTTATGCTAACGCAAAATTATGGCTCGAATTTACATCTTTACCGAACAAAAGACGCTTTACGGATACACTGGTATCTCTGAGCCTTTTAGGGCAAAATTTTATTACCACACTACCTTTATATATCGACCGGTCAATCGAAATTCATCTTTTATAAAGAATGCAGTCTTATTTAATTCCAGTTCTAAAGAAACCTGAACAAGCATTTTTTATTTAGCATCGTCAACCCCAAAGGAAATTGAAAACTACTACCTAAAGAACTCAAACAAGTCATTCTCGTAAATTACCGACGTATAGCCAGTAAGTACAATGTAGTGTACATGTTTCTGCTGCCAATATAATATGCAAATGACAAGGTGGACGTTTATGGCCTGGTCCATACTGCTTTACGCAAGTATTTGTACCGATAGCTACAACTCTGTCGGCATAATATTCCTATTACTTAGAAAATAATTGCTTCTTAATTATAATTCAGCTAGTTGAATTACAAGGAATGTATGTTGAAAAGATTATGGCCAAACGTAAAAGAAAAGAAACTCTAGGACTTATAAGGTCTGACAATATTGACACGGCTGACATAGCAGCGGTATCATTGCTTTATTAGTCCAGCCACAAGTCATGTCATGTCGATGGATCGGGCCGCAACAGTCGTGCTCGTAAATCGGCAAGAATTTACACCGAAAAAACATAAAAACTAACAAGCCGACCGTATCGGCGATCCTTTCAGCCCGTGGGTGGTCTCGCATTAAATCCGAAAAAAGCAAGAAAATGGCGGAAAAGCAATAGGTGCGCTTTATAAATAATGTATAGGGAATACTTGTGCGTGTCATGTCGTGCGAAAATGAACGCCCCGCGCTGCGCTGCGCCCGCGCACCGTTACCGGATCCAGGATAGCGTATTTCAAACGAGCTACTGCTTGCGTGCACGTCGCTAATTGCAATGTTAATTGCACTTGCACTGTTGTTATTAAACCTAGTGTCGTATCGCGTCTCTTTCTAACTAAACTCACTTACATAGAACATCATTACAACAATTATTCTGTATTACACTAGCGAAGCGTCACGCGCGAGGTATTCTGAAATGAACATGTTATAATAATGAAGAAGAGTAACCTTGAAATTGAGAGGAATACATTGAATGGTTCGTTTGGTATGTGAAGCGGAAAACATGCACACATATACTTAGAATAAATATATCCGATTTTGTTTACATTTCATTTACAAACACTAAATAAAGATGAAGATGAAAACACTAAATAAAGATGAAAAACAATTGCTATGACGTTTATTTGAATACTAATATCTTAACAAGTTTAGAAGAAAAGTGTTTATAATTATGTACATTTATTTATTCTATGGATTTTGAATTCTAAACAATCTCATGTAAGTGACTGTCAAGTCCAAGTCTGCAGATATAAGATCTCACCGCGTACCGTTTACGTTTAGACCGAGATCGTTACTTACGAAGATTGCCATCGTTTCGTCCCATGCTATCGGAGGCTCTGTTTTTATCATGCATTGACTCTTCGCAACGAAATAGGAAACAGTAGATAATTTTCTTGGAAAAATTTATAATCCTTTTTTCATTCCAATCGTCGTCCAAATTATTATTCATGCAACTTCAAATGGACAACTTTAACTCGTTAATTAAAGCTTATATTTAAATTCAAAGCTTATGTTGACAGAAAACATTCAAATTGAACGTGGGAGCTTAAAGCTTAAGAATCGTTTGATGATTTTGAGTTTCTGAATAAATTGTCTTAAACTCAAAAGATACTGGTACCAACATCGCATTAATCTCGATCTTTAAGATTACTTCTAGACATCACTAATGACTTAAACGACACTAATTGAAGTTCTCAGCCTTCTCAAGGGATATTATCATATCACACATAATTTAATTCAATACAATATCTATGCTAAGCAGTGCCGTCTATCTTGTAATGTTATAACACAGTAGCAACTAAGCAATATGTATGCATCGAGTAATCAATTTTGTACGAGACGCGATGGCGCATTTGCGTAAATAAACCATATCCATACAAATTCTACTCAAAACAAGACTTATTTTAAAATAATCTTAACATTCCGCACGGTAAGTGTAAAGAACTTCAACATAAGAGAGAATGCGGCGAGTATTTTTAACAGGACATTCGCATTAGTATAAAATATGTAAATTAATTATACTAAACAACGCAGACGCGGCATTCTAAAGTTTTGCCGAGAACTTCAAATATTTAAGCGTAAGACGTTTTGCCGAATTCAATGAGCATTTTGAAAAAATTTACGAATCGTAATCTTGACGGTTTTCGAGTTACGAGTACCTCCCTAAGTCCTACAACGCCATCTACCTGTCTACTCAAAACAATCGACGTCTCGATACCAAATATCGAATTCAAGATGATGCCCACTTCAATAGGCTAGACATGAATCAAACTAATCCATAATTCATACGGAATAACTAAAGCAGTGTACCTACTTCGTAAACCCCCCGCGTCGCGCATTTTTCACTCACCACGCCGAACGAGAATAAAGTTCATAAATAAGATTTGGTCGCGGCGCATACACAACAGTACTCTTTGTGCTAAAATGAAATATGCATTCGAGTATCCTATATCCAATTTGCTACTTGATTAAACGAATAAGTTGCGAGAACCGCAACCCGCTTGACAGCCTGTGATGTATGCAAGAAGAGTCCATTGATCACAGAGAAAAGGTCATCCGTGTAATCTTAGAATTTAGCTATTCAGTAAGCGTGTGCCATGAATTACAGACTCCGCAGGCCGTTTGTCAAACGGCGCTTTTGCAACAAATTAGTTGCAGCGTTTAAACTTCCGAAGGGTGTGTAAATTCTCACGAACTTTGCCCTGCGGCTGGTTGCATAGGATTAGAATATGTTAGGAGAAATGCTTTCGAATATCGCTTTTCCAGTGATAAATTATGCGTCTTCAATAGGCATGTCAATATTGGCTAGTTTCTTTGAAGATTACTTGTACCAGCTGAAGAAGTTCTTAGTAAATGCGGATTCAAGAGATAAGTAGTATTTAATCCATTGACTTCTTGTCGAAACAACGATGTTAAATTGCGTCAGTTATGGTTAAAATAAAAGTCGTTATACTAAAACTTTGAAATAGTATAAAATTAATTGATGTAGAAGAAGTATCGAGTACGTTTTCTGGGGTTGTAAATAAATAATTTCATACAAGATTTAGTAAAGTTGACACGCCATTTTTTGACATTAAATTCACCGCAAAATGTGCGGAATATTTTCGTTTTTACCATAGACAAAAGAAAAATCTCTGTCTACGGTTTTTACGTAAACGCAGTGACAACCTGGATGGTGAGCTAACTTTAATTTAAATTGTAGGTAGTAATAGTGTTTTGATTTTTCTTGTTCTTTTCTTTTTATTTTTAAGTTTGTATATAGTATTTTAATTGTTTTTTTCTGTGACAAAAAAATTGTTT
Source organism: Mellilla xanthometata (assembly GCA_035578125.1). Taxonomy (NCBI): domain Eukaryota; kingdom Metazoa; phylum Arthropoda; class Insecta; order Lepidoptera; family Geometridae; genus Mellilla; species Mellilla xanthometata. Next base: position 5,815,042 of record JAPUBQ010000019.1, on the reverse strand, counting down.
ACAAGTTTTCTATTATAAGTAAATATATAATACTTACGATTGACATGATTGATGTAATATCTGCCGATCTGTTGATCGTAGGCCTCTTCCCAGCCAAGCGGTAACTCATTGCCGATGCAATCCGCGAACGTCTGAGGTTTTGTATATCTGGAACAATGGCAGACGTGTGTTAATTACTAGGCATAGTTCCAGGAATTATCTACGAGGATAGACGTATATAGAATCACCGAGTTTTATTACAGTAATAGACATCTAATAACAATTGATATAGAGTTCAATACTAAACTGGAGGATTTACTGAAAATAGTCCTATGAAATCTTGCTGACATAGTTAAAGGTGTTATGTTACATAGTTTTATTACTTATACAACAATTAAGGTGTCACTGTAATTGGAATAGACTAATGAGATGTTATGAGGCAATTGGCTTTTCATGTCACTTGCCTTATCAAAAAAGAAGTTAAAGAAACAATAGGAAATCTACTTTTGTCCCAAGAAATTAAAATATTATTTAATTACAATGAATGACTGTGATGTATTCACAACCTAAACTATTATAACAGTAGTAATTACCAAGGAACTCAGATTCTAAACTTCCACCACAGTTGCTCACAAAATACAGCCTCAGGGCTAGAGGATTCTACAGACCCAAAACAGTAGTAACCAAACAACCGCCTGGATGCCTCACTACAACCACCCATTCCCATACATCTTACAGTTTTTAAATAGCTCCATCAGGCAGATTCCCACGAAGACCCCCGAGCCTATTAACTACCTATAACTATCATTAAGGCAAAATAAAAATAACCACTAGCCGGTGATTATATCCAAGTTTTTGACCGGATAATTTTTGACTAGCCGTTTCATAATTTTGAACGTATTCTATAATTTGAACTAATTCGAGTTTGTATTTTGTTGTAACATGCAACTTGGCTATAAACTCATACATACTAGGTACAATAGGTAATTAATTAATAATTTGAGGAAGGGCAATGGTGCGACAATATTGAATTGTAGAGGAAAAGTTGTGATATACGAAGAAACTAAAATGTACATTAGAAAATTGTATTTCCAGAAATACTATTAACTTATTTTGATAACCACAAAAATACTACGACAATCATTGACTTACATAGTTTATAATTAAGATGATCCCACACACAATTGTATGATCAATTCATCTCTGGAGTTTAGGGTCTTGCGAATTCGAAATGCTAAATGCCTTTAGACCGGTTTCACTACCTTCCTAACACCTGTTCGGAATGGACATAAAGGCTAAAGCGAAATATACGTACCTCATAAATGTGACAGAAACATGAAGAAAAAAAATACTACGAGACGCAATAAGTATAGACGCAAACATCATCACAACAATGTTATTAAAATTCCAATCTCCGAATCTAGTTTTGGGAAAAACATCTCCATCTACTTTATCGATGACGCTCAAATCTGTCATTTGACATTTTAATTGGTTGCCGAATAGAAAGGCTCAGTGATAAATAGTTGTAATAATAAGATATGGACGTAAATCTAATTACATATATATTTAGAGTTAATAGGTATTTTCTAGGTAAGTGTGTAACATCGTAGGCCATAGTAGTGTTTAACACCAGGCAAGCTGTTGTCAAACGCAAACCTATAAGTTATAAAAAAAAAAATACTTGGTTCAGTACAGTGCTTATACAGAACAAAATATGCAGTAAAAAACTATTCTCGTCGATTTAATTTCACAAAGGGAAAATTAAAATGTACTTGCAGAAAACATGCATCATTATCAGATTTGCAGATCATCAGCGTTCCACAATTTCTGTTTAATACAATGTAAAATATCAACGCGTTTAAAATTGCCGACCGCAAAAAATGCAGGCGTAATTTCCTCTCGTCTAGGCTCGAGGGGGATAATGCAGGCAGTATTATGGTATGAGAATAATTAATGATGGACGCTGCGATGGAGGCCGGGAGCTGCTGGGCGTGGTGCAGTGGCGCCACGGCGACCTGCTTTCAATCGATACGGGCTCCAGTCCAGCATGATTCACGACCCAGTACCGGTCACAAAAAGCGGCCCAACACGCATTTCCGATAGTGACGAAACTGCCTCGTCTCATACGCATCCCACTTAACGGTTTTCGTGACTTTTAATATGGCATTTATACGGTAGTCGGTTATTAAATAAGATTCTTCGGTTAATTGGCCACGTTATGTCCAGGCGTACGTGCAACTTTTATTATCGATGTTTGCGAGTCCCCCGTTTACCGTTCGCCAGTTGTTTTACAGTAAGCAATGAGGTGATGTCGGTTTAATGATCGCGCTTGTCCAAATTCCGATAAAGTCGCGGAAAGTGAGCTAAATATTTGAGATACCGGAAGCTCAAGCGTTTTATGACGAAAATTACCATTTGGACATTCTTAATCAATTAAGCAGTTAGGCATAGCGAGTAAATGTTAAAAAATTATCAATATTGAAGCTGTTAATAGAGCCAGTGCCCAATGATGTTATTTGAAGACTGAATAGATAAATGTCAAGTAGACAAGTCTCCTCAATGGAAATTGGTAACTCCTTCCGCGCAGCTACCGAATACGGCGTCCATTTCAAAACACGATCGCTCTTATCGAGGTGACTAGAGGGCGCGTGCGTGCGCGCATCCATGCAACGACGTTGGAGTGAGACACCGACAACTCCAGCACGGGAGTAAGAGGGATGGCTGTAGATACAATGTTGCTGCGTCGTGGTAGAACGGCAGAAACCAGTCCTGTCAGCGGGACGTCAAGACAAGTCGAGTTCTCGGAAACGGTGACCCGTGTCACGGAATCCCTAGTCACACACACGCAAGCTTTCACACTCAAACACATTTACACACACGCGCACGTAAAATGCATCTTTACTCACGCCAAAATCTTGCGTGATAATAACTCTTCTGGTAAATGTGAAGTAGAGTTTCATTTGTTCACAATTATTAATAGGCATTTGAAAATGATTGGCTATATTATAGCGGACAGCTTATGAGATTTCCGCTTCAATTTGTAGGTCAAAATACAATCGCATCAATGCCTACGTTATGTACCTGAAGACTTAATCGTAATATTTTCATTTCAGGTTTCATTTATAGTAAAATCAAAAATAATAAAATCGAATATTTTAATTATAATAATTAATTATGAATTGATTATATTTTTTTGCTATGTACGCTCTTCTATTTGTTCACTTTCCATATCTAACTTGCATAAACTTCCCGATATTACAAATTAACGCCATCTACCAGTTGCAGCTAGAATTAAATTGTATTCTGCTCTCCAAAAGCAGCTAGCTAGATGCGGTTACATGGCTGATGGTGGCGATCAATAAAACTTTGTATCTCGTTAGCTACTTTCGAATTACTTTGAAATTCTACGTTCAGTACGATACCAAGGTTATGATTATTTTGCTCATGGTCCATGTTTAAGTATAGTACAGCGTCTGTTATATTACTTACTGACATATCTACAAATTTATGATTATGAGACTTTGAAATAAAACTATATCTACTACGTAACTTATGGTTCTATGAACTTATCGCGGACCGTGGTGAGAAATCTTCGATCTGTTCACGGTGTGCACAGAGCTATTCGCAATTGCATCTTGGACTCATTGAAAAATAGCACAGCAGAAGGCCAATGTACCGTCTCAGTCGGCATCCGCAAATAGCAGTGCGAAGGTTGCCGCCCGCTTTGGACTATTTCACTACATGCCTAAGCAGATTTTACGCCACATCTCTCGTTGACACTTTGATCTACGAATAGTTTGCGCTTGTAACCTTGAACAAGCCCCACTTCGACCGCCTCCGGTGTCTGTACAATCCAGAAACGTAACAAAGAATCGAGACGTCTTAGATGGAAGCGGCGCCGAATAACGGCGTGGGCTAAATCGAGCCCGTTGCCAAATTTCTCCGGAATTCGTAAAGTCCAACGACCAAGTCCTGGATTACGACAAACTTGGAGCACGTCTCGGAGGCGGTGCCACGCTGTCTCACACATCGACCGACCGACAGACGAACACGCACACCTACTGATCATCTATAAATACCACCAAGGAAATATTTTAATCTGGATGGCCCGTTTAATGCACATTCCGTAAGGTTCGAAACAATTCGGTTTTCTTATTTACCCAGTCAGGGCGTTGCTTTGCTTAGATTTTTGAATGTAAGATAATCCGTCAACTGAAAGTGTGTCAGTGGACACGGTTAAGGATATCGTTGGGTTAACAACCTGTTGCTAACAAAGTATTGAGAGAATTCTTAACTTGTGATGTCATTGGCAATGTTTATTCGAAGGTGCCTTGTCTTGGCTCAAACGTAGACAGGAAGATTGCGTTAGACTGACCAAAAAAGGCACGATGTTTAGGGTCAACGTGATTTCCTCTCGCATTCCGAGCGGCTGACACACTGGTTGCTTCAGCGCAGTTATAATCAAATTAAATACAACTTGCAATGGGTTCGACGAAGCATGCCGACCGGATGATCCAATACACGAATATAAAATTTCGTATCGGAATCGATACACGCGGTATAGCAACCGCGTAATGTAAACATTCTTAAAGGGTTGCGTCATTGCCGATCACCATAATTCCCAAATTGCCGGAGCGATCGCTTGAAAGCAGTAATTAAGTGATTGCAAGCACTGGGGCTAATATGTAGCCCTGACGTCACGTTATTCGATTATTGACAAACGACATTCCAACGCCAAGTGTGAGCCGTGTAGTTGAGACGCTCGTCACGTCATCCTGCCAAGGTCTCATACTCGTCTCACACTCGATATGTGCTCCAAGCTGAATATTAAAATTCCCTCGCGATAAACGCTACTATAAAACTCGAAATTTTCAACTTAAAATTGATCAAATGAGCTCCAAATACACAAGAAGCGTAATTAAACTGTCCGCTTTTAAAATCGAACGAAAGGCCACGCCGTAAAATATCATCGAAACAAGCGAGTGGGCAACTTTCGAAGCAATCTAAAAGTCTCTTACAATTGAATGTTGCATGCTGTCTGTAGAAGTGACGGACGGACGGACAGCGGGTTGCATAAACACAGAATATATAGGGTTTCCGTTTGAATCACGTCGCATACCAGGCACCTTCGTCACGCTCGCGCCCGCTGCCGGCGCGTGCGACACAATATCGTGAACACCACTCGCTACTACGATACCTAGAGTAAATACTGTATCTACATAATGACGAATTGTCTACTGCTGTATTATCGCCGAACCCCAGGGTATTTCTAATTGATACCGCGTTGTAGTCACTCCCATTCTGTTGGTAACTCGCTCCAGTAATGACTGCTTGCGATCTGATGAAAGATATTAAGCCCCATAAATTCGAACATTCAGACCAGTTGTCAGTGTAAATCGGGTCAGGGCGTACTCTAATACCTACGTCGCAAACAAAATAATAAAGATTTTGTTTCTTTTTTTATCATCATAATTTCTTTGATATATTTGTTTTGTTTCTTCAATTATATGCATGCTGATAAATTATTATTTAAACGAACGTAATAAAAACCGCCCATTCATACGAGTGACCGGTTTTCGATTTTACATACAAACTAGGGATACTAGAATGTGTAAAATCGTATAAAAATGTTAACGACAACTTCGGCATTCAAAGCTCCTCTCATTATACGAATAGTTACTGAAACTGTATATAGAAAAGCAATCGCGGCGCGGCGGAATACTGCCCTCGCAGTATGGCAAATATGTTGCTAATGGTTTGTAACGACGTCTTGCGCGACTCTACGGCACAAATGATACTTTCCCAGCTGTAGAAAGTTAAACATTAGGAAAGGCACCAATGTGGCTCCATTCACATGGTGTTGTTATTGGAGCGGTGTGAGGACCGGAAAGGAAGGTTAAACATCGGCTAAACAAGTGGGTATCGATGCGGCGGAATGCACCGCGAATGAATGGGAGGCGCCGGCCTTCTGTGAATGTTTGTCGAGGAACTGAATTCCTCGGCCCATTGTTTCAGCGGTCAGCCTCGGAGAAACCACTTTGAACCACGCAAGCAGATGCTACTACGGTATCTTGTGGACAACAACTTCTATCAAATAAGTATTGGCGTCATACAAATGTTGTTTAGCAAGTAATTAAATTTTACGTCACGCATCATAGTTTGATTACAAAACAAATTAATGAGTCGATTAGACTGCTTTACTAAACTAGAGCAATTAGTAGTGACATGACATTATGTAGATACGAGTATGACCAGTCGATGGTTTTTATCTAAATAATATTCTAATAATATTGTAAAATGTAAGCAGAAACCTTACTGAAATTAAGTGTCAGCTAAGCTATATAACATGTACCTAGTGATTGATTAACAGCTGAACTAAATGCAAACCACTTCACAACAGCTTTAGAACAATAACTCAAGCAGGATAACACGGCCAAGGAGGTATGGTACCTATGTTGGAATGAGAAATTATTTATTGCGAACTACGCTGTCGCATATTTCGCCCACACCCAAACCGCAGGTCTTCAACAATTTATTCAAAATCAAGGATTTGTGCCCATTCGCCTCTCAAAAACCTCATAATTTTCGACTAAATACAACAAATTATTGACTCTAAGAATATGAGATTTTATCGATTAATTCGATGATCCATTGAGTAATGTTAATTTCGTCATCACATTCCAATTTTTCACATTTGCATATAAATATGACCATAAATTGCCTTGCGCCTTATCAATCTGTTTTTATGAGTGTCCTTATAAATTTCTTGACTTATATTAAAAATTCCACAAAGGTCAACTCTGGCACAATATGACTTGAATTTACTAATGCCTTCCCTTATTGTATTATTAATTACCTTCCCATCAAAAATAAGTTATCTTAATGAATATACCACTAAAACATCGATACTATTTTATGTTTATTGCTCGTTTTCGAATAACGGTGTAACACCAGTTCTGTTCTCTGTCCTATGATTAGATTGGAACCGCACGTTTTCCGGCGACACTGAATCAACGCGTTTATGGTGAAAACGTCCAAATAAGCGACATTCTTTGGTTCTGCGGCATCCTCCGATAGCTAATCATCAAACGACTTTATGCAAATGAGTCACATAGTTGTACAATTTTATGAGCGAGCACTGTCGAAGACTAATCAACAATCCCTATTAGGTGAGACACATGCTTACTATTGCCATATATTCTACACATATCTGTTGAAATCTTATATTTTGTAATCTGCAATTTGTTAACGACAAAGAGAATTTCTTAAAGGTAAATTAAGTTTTCAGTCACATAGTTAAATCAACAGAGATAAATAGCGCATCTAAATAGAGCGAGGCATATAAAACTAAAACTTAAAATAGATGCTCATAACAATGAAAAACTCGTTACAGGCAGTAGGTAAACAACTGCTTTATGACGTCACACAGATAAGAGAGGAATGCCAATTTCGATTAGAAACGAGAACAGCACTGCTTTTATCGCATACTTACATAGATAAGTTTAAAACACGCGTGATTTTTAAACACTTTTCCATTATTGTGACGATAGCGTTACAGATTTCATTGTGCCTTCCACAATGTCTCTAATTAATTGCGTATTTTTGTTGCGATTAAAAGGTGGCCGATACGGGCTTCTATGGAATTTCAGCAATCTACGGGCCACCGGTTAGGCAATACCTCAATACCGCGAACGATTTCTAAATGACCATTGCGTCTAGTGGAGTATTTTTAATGACCAACCGTTCCATTAGCAGTGGAATCAAAATAAATCCGTAGATCACAATCCGCATCGACTGCGTCTGAGCCGATTATCGTCTGTGTGTATAAAATCGCCAAGGACATATTTATCTGAGTAGAATGTGTAAAATAAACAATGGTGTAGGCTATTCAAGCCCCGCTCGCAGCCACGCGCCGCGCCCCGCACTAAACGATTCAATAAAACGTCTGTAGAAATATTATCTGCTCAAATAAAGGTCTCCTTAAACTGTCAATGTCGCCGCGACGACGACATTATCATCGTAAATATCTGTTATTACGAATAGTTCAGGGAATAAAATCACAAAGTTATTTAGCACCCACTCGCTTAGAGTCAAGAAACGCAGTAAAATGCCCAGCCCCTTTAGCGTTACGCTTGAAGGAGCGCGGACTTGTGTTGTGCGTGGGAAGCACATACTTGGGTTACACAATCTTGTGAAGATAGCTTCGTTGTACATAACCGGGTACATTGCAAGAAAATATGCGTGAACTCCGAGAAAATGAATATTTATGACAAGCTGAGATGACGTTCTATAACAACTGAAGCCAAAGGAATCGCTGATCTTTATTCTGCAGTAAATGTTGCACTGTGTGTTGAAAACGTGTTTGCGAACAATTATATTATTAAATTGGTCATCCACGACACGCATTTGCTTTGAGCAGGCATGTAGATTGCATTCAGACATTCCTTTGCGGCCATCCCTGCGTTATCACATCTAATTTACTGGCACTTCGTTTAGCACAATATATGTATGCTACTCAGAGGTATTAATGGAAACATGGAATTATTATTCATTAACTAGCAATGGAACGCAACACGGCGGTATGCGAGAACAATGTACCGGCGCAGTGAAACTGCATTCAACCGATACAATTAAAGTAATAAACACCCTCGAGGTATAAGTTCTCATTCGCCTGTTTAATCGGTGCTATCATTGTCTTCCAAGCTTCCTTCATTGTCGAAGACACAATTAATAGTTTTTTCTTCGCGTTAGACACAATGCGTAGTTGTCAAATGCCTTTTTCTATAGAAGAACGGCATTTCTTCCATTCAACTTCTTTACTCGTGCATCATAGGCGTGGTTGTTCTTGGATCTGCGTTAACCGCAAAGTTATCAAGAAGCATTGTTTTGCATGCAAAAATTTTAGAGGCACTATGTTATTTTATTATTTATACTCAGAATAGGCCTCTGATTATAAGTTAAAGGAATGAATTCAGATAATGGCTATTTCAAGTTTTCCTATGGTTCTGTATGTTGGGGTCCTTATACGTTTACGTTTATATGTAGCTGTTCCTAGGACAGTATAGCGTTGTCTCGAAGGCATCAATATCGCAATGAATTAAGATGCTTTGAACAATGGCAAATTTAAAAAAGTTCATACAGTTACCTCTACTCGTGAACAAACAGGTCGTCAGACAACATATTCGATTTAAGTAAACAATTGCATTCCTCCAGAGTCAAGCGGTCGCAAACTCATACAAAACAAGGTATTTTTCATAGCAGTTTAGAATCTTCATATAAGGTTAATAGCGTCATATGCTCGAGAAGTGTCCGGGTTATTTTTAGCATTAATAAATTGGCTTAGTGGCTCGTTTTATTGTTTGACCGTTTGCACAAGTGGATGTACGCGATAGACATCCGCGGTGGATCTAACCTAACTCATTTTGGGTCAGTTTTCAGTGCTGGCGCTTTTCTTAGGTATTTTTCAGTATTGCCACTTTTCTCAGGCAGTTTTCCGTACTGTTGCATTTATTTATCTATAATCAGATTACTATGTTGTGCTTCTTCGAAGTAATGGAAATTATTACAAAGATGATTGAATACATTTATGTACATATTATAAGAGGATTCGCTAAATTTGATACTTGCACGTGTAAGAGTTAAATCAGGTAATTAGGGAGCTTCTTCAATAAATCTGATTCACAACTGTGCATTATGTTTCCCTCAACGAAAGCTTACTTGCTTTAGAACTTTTTTTAACTCTACAGACATTATAATTTTAACATTTGTGAGCTAAATAATCTGATGAATACATCACATTTATCTGATCGGTTTCAGCAAACCAAACGCCCAAGTTTAGATGACCGTAGTCGTTAATGGCGTCTCGGCATCATGTAATGAGGACCGCATGGAATGCAGTTTTGCCAAAACGTTCAATAAAAATACCACTTTATGTTTCCTGTGTCAGCGCCGGATTTTATTGTGGAGTCAATGTACCTGGTTCTCAAGTCTTCTTAGCTCGAATAAACTTAAATACACATTCGCATTTTTAAGCAATATCTGTATAACGTAGCCAGCTTTATCGTTTCACACTACGTTTTCTTGTATAACTACAATCTCTATTTGCAATTCACGTTCATTCCCTTAAACGATTATGACCTATGTATTTTCCATTTTTGGATTTGCGTTACCTATTTCATTATCAATTTAGATTTTGTCTGTTTTTCCTGATTTTTTTAACCATCAGTTATTTCGGTATTTTAAACTATTTATAATACATCATCATCTAAGCGTCCAGCATAAAGATATAAATTGTGCTCTAGGAGGCCTCAATGCTAATTGTTACGCTTCTTAACATCACTAAGGTGATAATTGACCATTTTAACTGTAACTGCAGGTGTTAACTTTTGTTAAGGTCATGTTTTTGAGACAATGCAGGTGCCGTATCAACTATGGTAAATAGATACGGCTAGAAGTATGATCGGTATTTAATAGGGATGTGTCGAGCACCTGCAGCTCGGCCGGGGGATGCGGGGTGAGCGGCGCGGGCGGCGGGAGGGGAGCGCGCCGCTTTAGAAAGGCGCGACCATCGCCGCAGGCTCGGGCCGCATTCTACGGCTTGTCATTCACACCGCGCAACTTGCCTATGCATTGCATTCCATCTCCCGCCCTCTCCACGCACTGCCACCATACGAACACGCACCGCCTTACGAAACCCAGCGAGCGCACCGTCCACGCCGCGCACTCGCACATACCTACTCGACACATAAACGCTCTATCGAATTATTTCTACGCCAGTTGATTCTAACATTACTGTGAACCAGTTGCGTGGCCTCATTATAGCAGTTCCGACTCGACACCAGTGCTCGCCGAGCGCACACACCGATACCCAAAACCAGACCACAATGCGCATTCCGATGGATAAACAAAATGATAACCATAATAATTTGTGTTTAGCTCATTTGTTGTCACTAAATTGTGGAATGTCGTGTGAAATCGAGGTTGTCGCACATTCCTGCCGCTAGAGCGCAGCACCGCCGCGACCACTGAACAGTTTGTTTTTCACGATTTATTCTATTTTCGACTGACGTTTATCACTTGTAACTGTTTCATGTGAAGCGATAGCGCGCTGCTAAAGCACACGACCGTCCGTAAAGTTTAAATTCAATTGGAAACCGCCTGAAATTGTAATTAAATGTAAAGTTTTGACAAGGGGCTCTCTCGGGTTAACACTTCACTTTGGGAAACTTACCTGTCTCTCGGGTCGATCCACGTCGTTTTACGACTGTTGTGGTCGATGAAATACAGTTTTCCGTCAAAGTCCCTCGCGTAATCCCATCCGTCGGGCAAGGGTATCTCACCGTTTCGTCTCCTTGGCATATTTCACTGATTAAATCCATTCAAACGAATAACGAAGCACACTCGCGAACTAGCTACACGGCCATGTTGAATACCTCATTACGGAGTGTGACGTCACGCGGGCTCGGCCAATGGCGGCGAAGGGCCCCCACGATGGAATGCGGCGCGTACGCGAGCAGTTCCGTACGAGACGTAGCGACGACACTCACACGCGACCGCTCTCGGCGACTGCGCGCCGCTGACTGAACGCCGCGCACCCGCCACGTTATCACCGCTCATGATAATATCCTCACCACCTACAGTCCAAATGCATTCCGACCACCGAATGTTTACATTACATGCTCTGCCACTGACGGATGCTATGTACGGCGCGAACAACGCGAAACCTACTGCAGCCAATGTTCCTACATACCCATTCAATCTATTTACGATTCTGCCCGTATAGATACGTACAGAGTTACAGACTCACTTGTACATATGTCCGTAGCGCATTCCGGAGCGTACCTATATGTATACGATGTCTACGATACAATACGCATACATATATAACTACTCTCTACTCGTCTGATTTTATGGCGCTGTATCAGAGCATTAAAAGCAAAATTCAGAATGTTGTGATGACTTGGCATAGTCAAACTGCATGACCTAGTAAAATACGCAAATAAGATGATGTTTGGTGAAATGTGGAACATAAGTCGGCATCTAATCCAACTTGCTACGTTTGAGATAAGTTACACTGGGTTAATAGGAAGATTACTTTGTAGTCATGAAATGTATCAATACCTCAGACTATTCTAAACTCCGGAGTTTAGAATAGTCTGAGATCAATACATACATGTTGTACTTCATGTTTGTATAAGTATGTGCCTATCATGGGCTTTGAGTTGGGATAAGAATTCTGATAGATAAAAAAACATATTATTGAAATATGATTGACTAATACTTCCAGTCCATACCTACTTCAAAAATGTACAAACAATTTTTTCCCCCTTTCTTACAATCTCAAAATGCGTATAAGAAAATAATATAATTACCTATTTATCCGACTTCCTTTTCTACGTAGTACTAGTTATTATTCTGTGATTCTATCTACTAATATAATAAATGCGAAAGTTTGTGTGTGTGTGTGTGTATGTTTACTACTTCTTCACGCTCAAACGGATTAACCGATATTGATTAAATTCGGTAAGGAATTTTGATGAAATTTGGTTTGAAAATAGGTAAGACCTTGGATTAGCATATAGGCTACTTCTTATCCCGAAAACAATTGTGGTTCCCGTGGGATATAATAATAATAATCAAGAAGAAAAAAATAAGAATTGAATTCTCTAATATATTTATTTGATTTTACTTGGATTTAGGTAGGTTAGATAGTAGAGCTTACCTGAAGTAAAAGACAGTAATATTTAGGGTTCCGTACCCAAATTGTATTACTAAGACTTCTCTGCTTGTCTATTTGCCTGTTAGTTTGTCACCTGGCTGTATATTTTCACAGACGACGTCCTGTTGCCGCATAACAAAAAACTAGGAGCACTACACAACATAAAAGATTTTTCGTAATTTTTATTTAGAAAATGGTACGGAACTCTTCGTGCGTAAGTCCGATTTGTACTTGGCTGGATATTACCAATTGCCTGTTAAATAATAATATTACGTACGTATACATATTTAAGAATATGGCTTGCGGATCACTTATCGCAACTAATGCATGGACAATGAGATACAATATACCTACAAAATAAAAATGGCCAAGAGATTGATAGGACACGTTCATAGAAGGGGTTCCGTTGTACCTATGTTTTACACTAACCAGGTATTTGACCATTAGTGTAAGCACCGTAACAAGGAAGATAAAATAGATTCTAAGATAAACAGATACTCTTTTTTTAAATCTTTTTTTTTAGACACCCACGGCTGGTTAGCCCCATAGTGAACCATTTCTAGTTCGTATTATGGTTGCTAACACAACTGATATACTACATATACATACATACATATTATATAGATACATAAAACTTTGCAATATAATACTAAAGAAATCGGTGAACATACATAAAAAAAATACATACAGTCCATATAACATATATAACCTCCTTTTTTGAAGTCAATTAAAAACTATTGCCGCTTACCTCGCGATTGTACCAGTAGCGCCATCTAGTTTCTTAAGCCAACAACAAACTACATACTAGCTGTCTAATTCATAAAAACTGCATACGACGATAGCATGGGTAAAAAATCTTCGATCGTTAACGATAAACATATCGTGTTATTTAATACGCGTCTACAATGAAGATGTTTAATGAAAACTTGAAAGGTTTGTTTTTATCATCATATTAAAATCACAGGTTGCATTATACAAATAAAAATGTTTTGCATGCCTTATTAGGCACATGGTGACACTTTTTATAACATTGTTTTCCATTTATGTACCTGTACTCTTATTTTGCAAAAAAAAATATACATGCAAAAATAATTGGTCAAGTGCGAGTAGGAGTCACGCATGAAGGGTTCCGTACCTCAATCTTAAAAAATGCGAAACATCACGTTTTTTATGTCTCGTCACTGCCTCCAAATGAGGGTCAGTAAGAGAAAGCGAACTTTCAAACGTTTTCTTTATTGTAGGGTGACGCGAGTCATACCACTCACAATGTTGTCTTATAACAAAAATAGGGTAAATGACAAAAATTGGGGGGGTTAGTTTCCACCAAAAAAGGGGGACATTTGCCTCATCGAAACTGCTTGTGAATATATGAATAAAATTGATCAAGTATTTGTTAGGATATGAAGTAATCAAATTTCAGTAATAAGAAAACGATGTTCCATGAATTTTATTTCGCAAGGTCTACCTATTGTGTTCGGGGAACTACTAGTTTAAATGTTCATATTCCATATTCCACCACGTTCTTTCTATTATTTAGCACCAAAGAACTTACCAAGACAATTTAAATAAGCCCAAACCCAATGAGTTATATAAAAAGTTGTCAGTCTTCTGGAACTCTTGACCAACTTCTTACGATCGGTAGATCGGTAGGTACTTCAGAATCCTTTCGGAAATTTTATCTTGAAAGAAGAAAACTTTTAATATAAGAATAAAATAAATTTTAAAATTATAATCTCCTTTTATCCCCGATTATTCAGGTTTGATAGATAACACAGATATAATAATTATAGTGAAACCGTTATTTACCTTGTTTTTTTTATTTGCCTTACAGAGTCCAGTCATTCGTAGAAAAAAAAGGATCTCTATTCGGTTTTAGCCAAAACTTATAAACTGTGCTTACCATTTTTTAATTTATGAGTAAACTATAGTCTGGCAAACGAAACATGACCCTGGAAAAGAGCGGCAAATTTAAAAAATCTGAGTATAGCAACCCCAAAACTAATATGAAATACCTGGAATAAACTAATTTGATACTTTGAAATTATTTATTTTATTTCGTCTGAATAAAAATGCTTTACTTTAGGAAGTAATACTTTAGAAATTATACAATCAATCTGAATAAAAAAAGCAGTATTCTATAATGTTTTATTCACTGTCATAATTAAAATGTGAATCTAAGACTTAAATTTGAGAAGATTCACCGGTGTCACTAGAATCACAGTTTTCTTTATTTTATTTATTAGTTTCCTACTATAATGAAACTTTCCAAATTATTTTCGGTGATCCTGTCCCGATCTTATTTTCATATTAATTTTCAATGTATATTACATTATCAGTCATATTATTCTTCCACTTCTCTGGAGTTATGGTTCCAAAATTAAATGTCTCTTTAATCACTTTTTCTGATTCAACACCGCAAGACAGACAAGGCAATATTTTCACTTGACACTCTGCGTTTACCCAAACTTTATATCAGCTCAATGGCAGAATCCAGATTAAGAAAAACCTGTTAAACCTGTTAAAGAAAAAAATGTGTTAAAATTACAATGTAACATTTTATTGTATGATAAATAACCAAAATGCATTATTAGGAAGGTGGGAAGGTTTTGACTAATGACACAAGAATGTGAATCGAAATAGATAATTACTTTATGCAAAAAGATATATAGTAAATACGAATTAAAACAAAGTATCAACTTAGTAGCGTCATACTAACCTAAGAAATCAAACACCACATGTAAACAATCTTGTTTTCGTTGAAATTACGCCGAATTTCAATTCTTTTTCTTGTTGTTTTTTATGATACTTTGAGATCACGCGGAACAACAACTCCCGTACTCCACTTTTGATGATTTTTTTCAATTTTCGCTGAGTAATTAGTGTTTAACAAAATCATAACAACACGCCATCTTGTTTTGGATATTGACGTTGATATTATTATAGCATTGCCATATAAAAAGTTTGCAAATAATTCGAGTCTCATAAACATGAGACTCGAAAAGTTTGCAAATAATTCGAGTCTCATAAACATGAGACTCGAATTATTTGCAAACTTTTTATATGGCAATGCTATAATAATATCAACGTTTGCCAGACTATACATAAAAATAATACAAATGTCTTCTCGTCGATCTTTTACCGTATACATAAACCCTATATATATTTAAAATACAAGAAGTTAGGAACTCCGCATAGAGCTAAAAAAATAACCAGTAGGTAGGAACGTCAATGTCAAATGTATGTCACTGAAACTGTCAAAAAAATATGACAACACGTCTTTATAAAATGTGATGTGAATTGCCTTTTTTTGGTTTTGGTGATGGTGTGAATTAATCAGTAAATTCACCATATTTTTTATAATATTTACGTAAATATTTATCTTCGTATTAAAAACAAATATCCTACAATGCCCTCAAGCGACAGTGAAGATTTTGAGAGTGCTGACGAGGGCCACGGCGGCATCTTGGACAAAAAAGAAAGAAAAAAGCGTTTATCATCTTCAAATTATAGCGATAGTGCTCCAGAAACTGATGTAGCGCCCAACAAGACTCCTGCAAAGGCCTCTAGCTCTGTCAAACCAGTCGTTGAGGTAAGAATTTGGACTTTACAACTCATTGCAAAATCTTTGTGTAGTTTTACTATTCCTTTGCTTTTGTAGCATGTTAACTTTTGTTATATTGTGAAAGAAATATTCGCGCTTTTAGGTAAAAGAGCGTTTTTTTAGAGCTATTTATGTATCTGTGGTTAACACTAGAACTTATAAATCAAGTGACTGAGTTAAGAAGTCAAGTCTTAGTTAGCAATGTTTTATGTATTCTTATATTTTTAATAAAGAACCTATATCTACAACTAATAAGTTATAGTTACTGTATTCAACAATTAAACTGTTAATTTGATGAGCTTATAATTACTCTCCACCAGTTTGAATGAAAAACTATACATTTTGAATATTTTATTAATGTTTTCTTCTTTTTATTTGAACTATGTGGGTTGTCAAGATTTTTTAAGAGGAAGAAGTTTTATGCAAGAGTTTGGCAATTATTGTTACATTGAGAAACTCATGTTGCTATGGAACATCTCACTTCCAATAGAATGAATAACTTTTCACAATATTTCAGAAAGATACCGATGGTTGGGATGACTTTGATATAGACGAAAACAATACTATGAGTTCCAAAGAGTTGCCTAAAGTAATACCCGAAAAAGATGAACCTGAAAAATCTAATAGTAAAGAAAGTAAAAACAGTAAGAAATCTCAAGACACAGGCTGGGATGACTTTGAAGACTGGGGCGAAGATGATGGGTTTAACAACTCGCAAAAGGTTTGGTTGCATTTTGTTTGACAATTTGTTTTTTGCATGTTTTATCATAAAACTTACTTGAGATTGTATGGCTCTCAAAGTAGTTTTTATTTTTTTTACTATTTTCAATCAAAAATAGCTTTTGCCCCCAACTTAATGTTCATGTACTACTGATAAGTTCTGAAATGAAAAAATTAAATATAATTTTTACCCCCTCTTAGAGGTTACATTTCTAAAAATACTTACAGTGCTCACTTACAAAAACTACTGTGCCTAATTTCAAGTTTCTAGGTATAGTAGTTTTGGCTGTGTGTTAATATCTAAGTCAGTCAGTTTTACCTTTTATATGCAGTGTAAACTCCATGTAACATCACTTGATTTAACAACAAACTCTAAAGCGTCGAAATCAATTGGCTTTAGTTGGCTTCGCTTGTATTCCATACAATGACACTATCTCTCCATTAAACGACCACTCTCTATAACACCATTAAATGCACAGTCCCTTCAGTGTCATTATATAGAGTTTGCACTGTATGTAGATATACCTCTAAACTACATCATGATAGTGCTCTTGTTAGTAAAAGTAGTTGTTAAGTAAGTATGTAGTTAGTTTACCATCTATCCACCGCATAATACTTAAATGTGATGTATCTTTTCTCAAATAAAAATTACTTACCTTTTCTTAGTATTATTTCAGCACTGTCTGTTTAAAGAATAAATTATCACTTAAATCTGAAATTCCAGGAGCAACCTCATGAAACAAAACCACAACAACCGAAGAAACCTCAGCAACCTGAGCCTAGTATAAAAGAAGTGATGGACAAGACGGCTGCATCTAGTGGTGGAGGTTGGGGATGGGGGTGGAGCGTGCCTAGTGTGGACTCCTTGTTGAGCAGTGCCACTGCTGGCATTACTACCATCACTAGTCAAGTTTCACAGGTACATTAGTCCTAACATCATAACTCACAAGTAACTTTCCATACATATCTTATATATAAAATGTCCATGTCACAATGTTAGTTACCATACTCCTCCAAAATGGCTTGACTGATTTTTACCAAATTTTATATGCATATTCAGAAGGTCAAATAATATATAATAACTAGCTGACCCGGCAAACGTTGTTTTGCCTTATTAATTATTTTTATTCTAGTTTCTTGACAAATTCTAGTATAATTAAAATGTTACTTACTTATTATAAGTGTGTATGGTATATGCGTGAAATGAGTATGGAGTGCTATGAACAAACGTTAAGGAAATATAAAAATAACAAACGTCAAAAAATATTATGTTCAAGTTTTTATAGTTTATTACCTAAAATTACATATCACATATTAATTACGACAGGAACAATAACAAACAACATCAATCTTTTAATGCTATAGCGTGAACCTTATCCATAGCACCAATTACCACTTTCAAATGAGCATTATATTCAATATTGAGCTCATACTGGAATGCTAGACGCAAAGGTTATACACAATTTGTTAGCGATTCCGTTCGAGCCGTTACCAAACAAATTACATAATATTTTTAGTGTCATAAGCTATGGCCCAAAACGTGCTAAGACCAATCGCGAGCAAAGCGAGCCGGATCTGAGCGCAGCGAGCTATGCGCGAGCGAAGCAAGAGCAAAATTTTTTAGCACATTTGTTCGAGCCGTTTGAGCACAAAGAGTCCAAAGCAGAACAAATTACATACTATTTGTAGTGACGTAAGCTATAACCCAAAACGTCCTAGGACCAAACGCGAGCGAAGCGAGCTATGCGCGAGCGAAGCGAGCGCGAAAATTTTTAGCATATTTTTTCGAGCCGTTTGAGCATAAAGAGTCCAAAGCAGAACAAATTACATAATATTTGTAGTGTCGTAAGCTATGACCCAAAACGTCCTAGGACCAATGGCGAGCGAAGCGAGCTGGATGCGAGCGCAGCGAGCTATGTGCGAGCGAAGCGAGCGCAAAAATTTTTAGCACATTTGTTCGAGCCGTTTGAGCACAAAGAGTCCAAAGCAGAACAAATTACATAATATTTGTAGTGTCGTAAGCTATGACCCAAAACACTCTAGGACCAATCGCGAGCGAAGCGAGCCAGATGCGAGCGAAGCGAGCGCGAAAATTTTTACGAAAATTTTGAACAAATTACATAATATTTGTAGTGTCATCATCATATTAGTTGAAAATTTTTTACTCATACGTTCGGGGTCTAGTTTATTAGTACATCAAATTATATAGCTTCTTCTACGTAAGAACTAAGTGATCAAGTTATGGTGTCGAGAGTTTTTCAAGCCCCTGCCTTAGTTTAACGACTGTTTGTACTAAGAGAACCTACAATTTAACGTAAAATCCGATCCACAGTAATGCACAGATAAAAATACATTTTTTTACAACAGTCATGTGCAGGAGAGGTTACGCAATAAAGCGACTTACACGCGGATGGAGCGGCGGGCAACAGCTAGTAGTTAATAAGAGAGTAAACATTGTAAACTGTTCACGTAAGGCATCTTAATATTTTCGCGTAGAAAACGGTCACACTTACTTATTATTAAAAGTTGGAATGAGTCCAACAGTTTCGGTGCTTTCCGAGCACCATCTTCAGGGGCGAGTGTTACACGGACCGCCGCCGGCGAGATCTACGCGTGCACTGCCGGTCGTCGAAGTCGAACCCCGCGCCCGCGCCTCAGCCCGCGCCGCGCGCGCTATAGCTCTCTGCTCACGCGCAGATACTGCCGGCTGGATGGATGTTAATTCTTCCTCGTCGCTGGATGATGATGACGATGATGAGAGCATGCTCGGATCCGCACACACCACGCTGACTGTGTCCTGCATTGGATCTGTTACATTGGAGTGGCTCACAGAGTTCAGGACAGGTTTCCAAGAAGGCGCCAAAGTCCAACCACGATCTCGATTGAAATTGGGATGGCGATCAATTTCAATCGCCTCACGCACTTTACGCGGAACCATAAACTTTTCTTTAGCTAGGACAGACACTTTGTCAAACCGTAGAAAATGGCCATGTCCCGCTGCGTGTTCAGCTACTGCGGATTTTGTGAAATCCGCATTCTTAACGCTGCGTATATGTTCCGACAAACGTGTAGAGACATTACGCCGTGTTTCTCCAATGTAACATTTCCCACAATCACAGGGAATCCGGTATACTCCTGGTACGTTTAGTGGTTCGTGATCTTTTGGCGACCGTAACCATTGACGAAGTTGACCCGGTGGACGGTAAAAGGCGCGTATTCCATATTTTCGCTGCAGGTAAGAACCGATTTTGTCAGTCACTCCCTTTATATAAGGCAAATATATCGGCGCACGGTCCACTTTAATTCGTTTATGGCCGGAATTAGTCGCCCATCGCCAACACTGACTCCACTTGTACCCATTACTCTCCAACACTGACCTCACATGATCTAACTCCTGAGGCAGATGCTGCGGATCGCATAAACTCAGAGCTCGATTAATGAGTGACCTAGGTACAGCTGCTAACTGCGACGGATGATGGTGTGAATCAGCTCTCAGGTACCGATCGGTGTGAGTAGGCTTGCGGTAAACCGTGTGTGACACTGAACCATCTGAGTTCCGAGCCACCCGCACATCTAAGAACGGTAGAACACCATTCTGCTCCGTTTCCACAGTGAACTGTATTTTTGGATGAACATTATTTAGGTGTGTAGTAAATTGGGCAAGCGAATCTTGTGCTAGTACAGCAAAAACGTCATCCACATAACGCCACCAACAGCGGGGTTTACATAAGGCACTCTGTAGCGCTACTCCTTCCAACCATTCCATAAATATGTTCGCCGCCACTGGCGCCACCGGCGAACCCATTGCTACGCCGTCTACTTGAAGATAGTGGTCTCCTTTCCACACCAGGTATCCACTCTTGAGACAGCACTCGGTCCATTCTACGTACTCATAAGGTAAGTCGGTACTTCGAATAAGACGTTTTATTATATCAATGGTATCATCAACCGGGACATTAGTGAAAAGAGACGTAACATCAAAACTCACCATAATTTCCGAGGTGGCGATCTTTAGGTCCGATAACAGATTAATGAAATGCCTAGAGTCCTTTACAAAACTATCAGATTTTCCAATAAACCGCTGCAAAACTGCGGATAAATGTCTTGACATTTTGTAAGTCGGCGCATCAATCTGACTTACTATAGGACGCAACGGCCAGTTGGGCTTATGGATCTTAGGAAGGCCATAGATTTTCGGGGAAGTAGGGTTATAAGGGCGTAGTTTCATTAATAGATCAGTATCGCCACTCGATTGCAAGAGATCCATTACTCTTTTTGTTATACGGGTAGTTGGATTATAGCTGACTTTTCTGTACGTAGAGCTATCACTTAATAGATTTGCAATTTTCTGCTCATAATCAGCCGTATCAACAATAACTGTGGCATTCCCTTTATCTGCGGGTAGAACTAAAATATCTTTATTATCACGCAGTTCCTTAAGCGCCCTGGTCTCCTCTCTATTAATATTGCTACGCGGCGGTTTAGCCTTTCTCAGCCATGTTGCTATATCCTGCCTCAAACACTCCGCTTCCCTATGTGGTATCTTGTTTCTCACCACGACGTCCTCAATATTGGTAATAATGGTCTCAACAGGTATTTTATTCGGAACAGGAGCGAAATTTAAACCTCGAGACAACCCTTTCTTTGCCTGTTCACTTATTGAGTGCGACGACAAGTTAACCACATTATCGGTGAGCAGTGACTGGCCATTTATGTTATGCAAAACGGACTTTGACCCCGCTCCCTTATGTTGCTTTATTAAGTTATAAAATTTATGATCGTGTCTGTTTAATACCTGAGCTATAACCTTATCGGTTCTATTAAAAGACATAGTATCCACTAATTCCCACAAATCACTACTGAGTACGCTAGCTAGCTCTAAATGTAAATCGTACACCTTTCTGTTTATAAACGTCAGTTGACGGTGGTAATCCGCGATAATCCGTCGCAGTAATTTCTCATTCGCGACACTGAAGAAATTAACGTAATCACGAAAACACTTCACTGGTTTAATACGTGCAAACTTTGGTATCACACCATTGTCACGACACCTCACTACGTATTGTAAACCGCACTCCAGTTTCTTTCGCTTAGTCCGTAACCGTGTAAATTCTTTTATTTTATTACGATATACCGCGCCGTAACGGTTCTCTATTAAACATTGTAAACTGTTCACGTAAGGCATCTTAATATTTTCGCGTAGAAAACGGTCACACTTACTTATTATTAAAAGTTGGAATGAGTCCAACAGTTTCGGTGCTTTCCGAGCACCATCTTCAGGGGCGAGTGTTACACGGACCGCCGCCGGCGAGATCTACGCGTGCACTGCCGGTCGTCGAAGTCGAACCCCGCGCCCGCGCCTCAGCCCGCGCCGCGCGCGCTATAGCTCTCTGCTCACGCGCAGATACTGCCGGCTGGATGGATGTTAATTCTTCCTCGTCGCTGGATGATGATGACGATGATGAGAGCATGCTCGGATCCGCACACACCACGCTGACTGTGTCCTGCATTGGATCTGTTACATTGGAGTGGCTCACAGAGTTCAGGACAGGTTTCCAAGAAGGCGCCAAAGTCCAACCACGATCTCGATTGAAATTGGGATGGCGATCAATTTCAATCGCCTCACGCACTTTACGCGGAACCATAAACTTTTCTTTAGCTAGGACAGACACTTTGTCAAACCGTAGAAAATGGCCATGTCCCGCTGCGTGTTCAGCTACTGCGGATTTTGTGAAATCCGCATTCTTAACGCTGCGTATATGTTCCGACAAACGTGTAGAGACATTACGCCGTGTTTCTCCAATGTAACATTTCCCACAATCACAGGGAATCCGGTATACTCCTGGTACGTTTAGTGGTTCGTGATCTTTTGGCGACCGTAACCATTGACGAAGTTGACCCGGTGGACGGTAAAAGGCGCGTATTCCATATTTTCGCTGCAGGTAAGAACCGATTTTGTCAGTCACTCCCTTTATATAAGGCAAATATATCGGCGCACGGTCCACTTTAATTCGTTTATGGCCGGAATTAGTCGCCCATCGCCAACACTGACTCCACTTGTACCCATTACTCTCCAACACTGACCTCACATGATCTAACTCCTGAGGCAGATGCTGCGGATCGCATAAACTCAGAGCTCGATTAATGAGTGACCTAGGTACAGCTGCTAACTGCGACGGATGATGGTGTGAATCAGCTCTCAGGTACCGATCGGTGTGAGTAGGCTTGCGGTAAACCGTGTGTGACACTGAACCATCTGAGTTCCGAGCCACCCGCACATCTAAGAACGGTAGAACACCATTCTGCTCCGTTTCCACAGTGAACTGTATTTTTGGATGAACATTATTTAGGTGTGTAGTAAATTGGGCAAGCGAATCTTGTGCTAGTACAGCAAAAACGTCATCCACATAACGCCACCAACAGCGGGGTTTACATAAGGCACTCTGTAGCGCTACTCCTTCCAACCATTCCATAAATATGTTCGCCGCCACTGGCGCCACCGGCGAACCCATTGCTACGCCGTCTACTTGAAGATAGTGGTCTCCTTTCCACACCAGGTATCCACTCTTGAGACAGCACTCGGTCCATTCTACGTACTCATAAGGTAAGTCGGTACTTCGAATAAGACGTTTTATTATATCAATGGTATCATCAACCGGGACATTAGTGAAAAGAGACGTAACATCAAAACTCACCATAATTTCCGAGGTGGCGATCTTTAGGTCCGATAACAGATTAATGAAATGCCTAGAGTCCTTTACAAAACTATCAGATTTTCCAATAAACCGCTGCAAAACTGCGGATAAATGTCTTGACATTTTGTAAGTCGGCGCATCAATCTGACTTACTATAGGACGCAACGGCCAGTTGGGCTTATGGATCTTAGGAAGGCCATAGATTTTCGGGGAAGTAGGGTTATAAGGGCGTAGTTTCATTAATAGATCAGTATCGCCACTCGATTGCAAGAGATCCATTACTCTTTTTGTTATACGGGTAGTTGGATTATAGCTGACTTTTCTGTACGTAGAGCTATCACTTAATAGATTTGCAATTTTCTGCTCATAATCAGCCGTATCAACAATAACTGTGGCATTCCCTTTATCTGCGGGTAGAACTAAAATATCTGAAAGAAACTGGAGTGCGGTTTACAATACGTAGTGAGGTGTCGTGACAATGGTGTGATACCAAAGTTTGCACGTATTAAACCAGTGAAGTGTTTTCGTGATTACGTTAATTTCTTCAGTGTCGCGAATGAGAAATTACTGCGACGGATTATCGCGGATTACCACCGTCAACTGACGTTTATAAACAGAAAGGTGTACGATTTACATTTAGAGCTAGCTAGCGTACTCAGTAGTGATTTGTGGGAATTAGTGGATACTATGTCTTTTAATAGAACCGATAAGGTTATAGCTCAGGTATTAAACAGACACGATCATAAATTTTATAACTTAATAAAGCAACATAAGGGAGCGGGGTCAAAGTCCGTTTTGCATAACATAAATGGCCAGTCACTGCTCACCGATAATGTGGTTAACTTGTCGTCGCACTCAATAAGTGAACAGGCAAAGAAAGGGTTGTCTCGAGGTTTAAATTTCGCTCCTGTTCCGAATAAAATACCTGTTGAGACCATTATTACCAATATTGAGGACGTCGTGGTGAGAAACAAGATACCACATAGGGAAGCGGAGTGTTTGAGGCAGGATATAGCAACATGGCTGAGAAAGGCTAAACCGCCGCGTAGCAATATTAATAGAGAGGAGACCAGGGCGCTTAAGGAACTGCGTGATAATAAAGATATTTTAGTTCTACCCGCAGATAAAGGGAATGCCACAGTTATTGTTGATACGGCTGATTATGAGCAGAAAATTGCAAATCTATTAAGTGATAGCTCTACGTACAGAAAAGTCAGCTATAATCCAACTACCCGTATAACAAAAAGAGTAATGGATCTCTTGCAATCGAGTGGCGATACTGATCTATTAATGAAACTACGCCCTTATAACCCTACTTCCCCGAAAATCTATGGCCTTCCTAAGATCCATAAGCCCAACTGGCCGTTGCGTCCTATAGTAAGTCAGATTGATGCGCCGACTTACAAAATGTCAAGACATTTATCCGCAGTTTTGCAGCGGTTTATTGGAAAATCTGATAGTTTTGTAAAGGACTCTAGGCATTTCATTAATCTGTTATCGGACCTAAAGATCGCCACCTCGGAAATTATGGTGAGTTTTGATGTTACGTCTCTTTTCACTAATGTCCCGGTTGATGATACCATTGATATAATAAAACGTCTTATTCGAAGTACCGACTTACCTTATGAGTACGTAGAATGGACCGAGTGCTGTCTCAAGAGTGGATACCTGGTGTGGAAAGGAGACCACTATCTTCAAGTAGACGGCGTAGCAATGGGTTCGCCGGTGGCGCCAGTGGCGGCGAACATATTTATGGAATGGTTGGAAGGAGTAGCGCTACAGAGTGCCTTATGTAAACCCCGCTGTTGGTGGCGTTATGTGGATGACGTTTTTGCTGTACTAGCACAAGATTCGCTTGCCCAATTTACTACACACCTAAATAATGTTCATCCAAAAATACAGTTCACTGTGGAAACGGAGCAGAATGGTGTTCTACCGTTCTTAGATGTGCGGGTGGCTCGGAACTCAGATGGTTCAGTGTCACACACGGTTTACCGCAAGCCTACTCACACCGATCGGTACCTGAGAGCTGATTCACACCATCATCCGTCGCAGTTAGCAGCTGTACCTAGGTCACTCATTAATCGAGCTCTGAGTTTATGCGATCCGCAGCATCTGCCTCAGGAGTTAGATCATGTGAGGTCAGTGTTGGAGAGTAATGGGTACAAGTGGAGTCAGTGTTGGCGATGGGCGACTAATTCCGGCCATAAACGAATTAAAGTGGACCGTGCGCCGATATATTTGCCTTATATAAAGGGAGTGACTGACAAAATCGGTTCTTACCTGCAGCGAAAATATGGAATACGCGCCTTTTACCGTCCACCGGGTCAACTTCGTCAATGGTTACGGTCGCCAAAAGATCACGAACCACTAAACGTACCAGGAGTATACCGGATTCCCTGTGATTGTGGGAAATGTTACATTGGAGAAACACGGCGTAATGTCTCTACACGTTTGTCGGAACATATACGCAGCGTTAAGAATGCGGATTTCACAAAATCCGCAGTAGCTGAACACGCAGCGGGACATGGCCATTTTCTACGGTTTGACAAAGTGTCTGTCCTAGCTAAAGAAAAGTTTATGGTTCCGCGTAAAGTGCGTGAGGCGATTGAAATTGATCGCCATCCCAATTTCAATCGAGATCGTGGTTGGACTTTGGCGCCTTCTTGGAAACCTGTCCTGAACTCTGTGAGCCACTCCAATGTAACAGATCCAATGCAGGACACAGTCAGCGTGGTGTGTGCGGATCCGAGCATGCTCTCATCATCGTCATCATCATCCAGCGACGAGGAAGAATTAACATCCATCCAGCCGGCAGTATCTGCGCGTGAGCAGAGAGCTATAGCGCGCGCGGCGCGGGCTGAGGCGCGGGCGCGGGGTTCGACTTCGACGACCGGCAGTGCACGCGTAGATCTCGCCGGCGGCGGTCCGTGTAACACTCGCCCCTGAAGATGGTGCTCGGAAAGCACCGAAACTGTTGGACTCATTCCAACTTTTAATAATAAGTAAGTGTGACCGTTTTCTACGCGAAAATAATAAGAGAGTAACATTGAGATAGCAAAATAATGATTGTAAACAATTCTACTATATACGATACAAAAACAATAACGAAGGTTGAAATTTGTGTAAACAGTGAGAGAAGTCTTTGAAGAAGAATTTTGTGAGTGAAACAGGAGACCGACTTCAGTCTATGGCATAGTGTGGCATTTCACTCACCAGTAAAGTAAAGCCGCGGCAAATTTTAAGTATTTAAGATTGGTAATACTAAGCATATGTATATCAGGTTAAATTTAGTTAGTTATTTTCTTAAAAAAAAATAGATTTTTACTCGAAGTACAGTTAAACACTATATTTGATCAGTTATCAAGCGAGATGAAAAATGAATAAAATACTCAAATGGCCAAAAAAATAGGGGTTGATGATAAAAAAGTAAAAAATTAGGGTTGTATGTATTTTTTAATGCCACTTTATACAAAAATAAAATAAAAACATTCGTCGAAAAATGAAAAAAACTATTTAAGGGTGATCAACCCTTATCACTTAGGGGTATAAAAAATTTATAGTAGCCGATTCTCATACCTACTGAATACGCATATGAAATTTGGTAAAGATCAGTCAATCCGTTTCGGTGGAGTACGGTAACAAACACTGTGACACGGAAATTTACTAAACTGGCCATAAAAAAATAGGGGTTGATGTTAAAAAATTCAAAATTTTGGGTTGTATGTATTTTTTAATGCCACTTCATATAAAATTCAAATAAAAAAAAATCGACGAAAAAATAAAAAAATATATTTAAGGGTGAACAACCCTTATCACTTAGGGGTAAAAACGTTACACGTTGGCCGATTCTCATACCTACTGAATACGCATATGAAATTTGGTAAAGATCAGTCTATCCGTTTCGGAGGAGTACGGTAACAAACACTGTGACACGGAAATGTACTAAACTGGCCATAAAAAAATAGGGGTTGATGTTAAAAAATTCAAAATTCAGGGTTGTATGTATTTTTTAATGCCACTTCATATAAAATTCAAATAAAAAAAAATCGTCGAAAAAATAAAAAATATATTTAAGGGTGAACAACCCTTATCACTTAGGGGTAAAAACGTTCCACGTTGGCCGATTCTCATACCTACTGAATACGCATATGAAATTTGGTAATGATCAGTCAAGCCGTTTCGGAGGAGTTCGGTAACAAACACTGTGACACGGAAATTTTATATATAAGATAAAAAAATAGGGGTTGATGTTAAAAAATTCAAAATTCAGGGTTGTATGTATTTTTTAATGCCACTTCATATAAAATTCAAATAAAAAAAAATCGTCGAAAAAATAAAAAAATATATTTAAGGGTGAACAACCCTTATCACTTAGGGGTAAAAACGTTCCACGTTGGCCGATTCTCATACCTACTGAATACGCATATGAAATTTGGTAATGATCAGTCAAGCCGTTTCGGAGGAGTTCGGTAACAAACACTGTGACACGGAAATTTTATATATAAGATAAAAAAATAGGGGTTGATGTTAAAAAATTCAAAATTCAGGGTTGTATGTATTTTTTAATGCCACTTCATATAAAATTCAAATAAAAAAAAATCGTCGAAAAAATAAAAAAATATATTTAAGGGTGAACAACCCTTATCACTTAGGGGTAAAAACGTTCCACGTTGGCCGATTCTCATACCTACTGAATACGCATATGAAATTTGGTAATGATCAGTCAAGCCGTTTCGGAGGAGTTCGGTAACAAACACTGTGACACGGAAATTTTATATATAAGATATTATTATTATTATTCAGTAGGTCTGACCTGGTAAAACAATGTTTGCCAGGTCAGCTAGTATACCTATAACCGTAGTAACAATATAAATTTTATGTGGATATGTTGATATGCGGTCTCTTTCCCGCAATTAGAAGTCATCTGGCTTCCCCTTTGTGTAGGGCCTGGCTGGTGGTGGCTAATCCAGGCATCTGGCTGAAGAAGGCCAGCAGCTCGCGGCATCCCCCCTTGTGGGGCCCCGCATTGTCGAGGCGGGGGGGCTCAGTAACCGTGGCCTGGTCACCCACGGTGAAGAGAAGAGGGTCCCTGAGGCAGGTCACTCCCTACACTTGTATTCCCAGTATGCAAGTGCTAGATGGAGTGGCACCTGTAGGTTGCGGAACCTCATTCCGGGGGTTTCGCAACTGAGGCGGGCTTGCGGTATGGTTTGGGAAGCACCGCAGCCGAAGGTGTGGGGCCGCGGCAGGAGAAAAGTGTCGGTATTACGTTGCGCCGCTCTTCCTACCTGCCGCGGCCTCGACGGGGTCGCCACCGGTTGATGGGGCCGCAGGGAGAAGAGACTCCCTTTTCTCTGGGGCCGTGGTGGCAGGTGCATTTTATGTCAATGCATTTCCTCACATAAAAAAAAGGCATCTCGCAGTGTCCTCGGTGATCTGATGAATTCTTCTAACTGTTTCGTCATGCTCCTGTACTTTAAACGCATGTGCGCGGGCCTTAAGTCTAACTTCAAAAAAGTTTTACATTTAAACATTCAAGAATCAAAGTAAAAATATCTGGAATAATTTAATATCAATACTTGTTAAAATTCCAGGGCATTTCAACAGTCCTGGAGACAGGCATAGGCGCTCCAGACCCTGAAGAGTTAGCTAGACAGACTCATAAAGCTAAGGAGGCAGAACCTCACACTCCTGTCGAGGATCAGGGTAAAGAGAATACTCCTGGTGAAATGAAGAGCAGCGGTGATGCATTCCAAATAGGCAGTTTGCTGTCTGGGGTTACGAAGTTTGTTGAAAGCACTGGTGAGGATTTTGAAATGTTATTTTAGTAGTAATAGTACCTATCATCATTATCATCATCCACAGCCCTCTTTATCCCACTGCTGGGTATAGGCCTCCCTCTGCATGTGCCACCTGCGTCGATCTTGTGCAGTCCTCGTCCAGGTAGGACCTGCGACGTCAACCCGTCTCGCTGTAACGGCTTTACTCTACCTGTCGTTATTTCTTCTGTCCTCATACCTACAACTTGAATCAATAAAGAAAACATTTGAATGCTCATAATATATCCTCACCTGTGTAACCGAATGAGAGTGAACAAGATGAAGGCAACTTTCAAATTATAAGTATAAAGGAGTAGGTTGAATCCCAGCGCTTTTTTGACGTGACAACGTCTTAAATTAGGTTGCGGCTGGGAGTCACTTATGAAAAAGTGTAACGCCCGGTAACGTTACGATAAGTCACCGAACGAGAGAGAGGCCCGCCGAATGCCTTGCGTCTCTCTACCACTCAACTATGATCGGTCTGCCGCGCGCGCAGCACGCGGCAGACGTTGTCACGTAAAATCTTCGCCCGTAAAACCGACTTTAAAGGCAACCATTTTTTTTTTCTTAATAGTATTCCTCAATACTGAGGATCATAACTCCCCCAGACTTTATTCCTAGGGGAAGTTCTCTTAGGCAAGTATATTGCGGTGGACACCCAGGTCCCTCCACAAATGTACTAGACTAGCTGCTCCCGCGGTGTTACCCTTACCTGCTCCTTTTGTGCACATTCGAGGTATGTAATCACTTATTATGTATGTGTACAATATACTTTTTTCTTTCTTTCATTCTTTCCATATTTATACCAGATAGAAAGGAGCTGTTAGTCCAGGGTCAAAGCTATCTTTATTCCAAATTTCATCATAATTAGTCCAGCCGTTTAAACGTGAAGAAGTAACAAACATACAGACACACACAAGCTTTCGCCTTTATAATATTAGTAGAATAACTATCCCATTTTCCAGGCACAAAAGTAATAGCAGGAGGCCTCGACACTCTGGAAACCATTGGTAAGAAGACCATGGAGGTGTTACAGGATGGAGACCCTGGACTTGCCAAGAAACGAGCTATGCTTGGACTGGACCCGGGAGATAAACCTATATTATCTCAGGTATGTCTTTAAATCAATAAGATAATTGGATTATCTTTGAAGTAAATAGTTTTCAACTATACTGGCGCTGCCAATCTATAACTTATTTTTTGGTTCAGTGTGAAGATTTAACTTTGCAAATGTGCCATCAAGGTCACATACATGTTTGTTTTTTATGATTATTATCAATTAGTATAGTAAAATCATGCAATTTAACATCTAATAGCTTACAAATTTCATTCGCCCCACCCCATAAAAAAAAAATCTTTGGCCAGCTCCCTGTTCCCAGAAAACTACAATCTGGCGGTTTTTAAAGCAAGAGTGAAACGGGTTTTTCTGGATATTTCGAAGTACAGTTCTGGTGACTAGCTAAAAAGCCTTTGGTCTCATATGATTCATTTGTTATCTTTTACTTATGGAATTAATACAGAATTTTGTATTTAATATGAATAGTGCTTGCTAAACAATCTAAAGAAATTTAATGGAAAGTCTTACTGTTTCAGGTGTTGAGAGAAGCGAAAGAGAAAGCAGATGAAGAGGATAGAGTAAGAGATGAGAGACGGGAAGCCAAGGAAATACACTACGAGACCCTCTTTGATGATTTTGAAGGTAAATACATAATTACAATTATACGAGCACGTACACTGTCCTACTATCGTACCGATCATACCTCACTTCCATTATCATTAACTTATAAGTTTTCTTATAATATTCTTATATATAAAATTTCCGTGTCACAGTGTTTGTTACCGAACTCCTCCGAAACGGCTTGACTGATCATTACCAAATTTCATATGCGTATTCAGTAGGTATGAGAATCGGCCAACGTGAAACGTTTTTACCCCTAAGTGATAAGGGTTGTTCACCCTTAAATATATTTTTTTATTTTTTCGATGAATTTTTTTTATTTGAATTTTATATAAAGTGGCATTAAAAAATACATACAACCCTAAATTTTTACTTTTTTATCATCAACCCCTATTTTTTTATGGCCATTTTAGTAAATTTCTGTGTCACAGTGTTTATTGCCGTACACCTCCGAAACGGATTGACTGATCTTTACCAAATTTTATAAACGTATTCAGTAGGTCTGAGAATCGGCTACTATCTATTTTTTATACCCCTAAGTGATAAGGGTTGATCACCCTTAAATATTTTTTTTCATTTTTCGACAATTTTTTTTTTGTATAAAGTGGCATTAAAAAATACATACAACCCTAATTTTTTACTTTTTTATCGTCATTCCCTATTTGTTATGGCCATTTTAGTATTTTATTCATTTTTCATCTCGCTTGATAACTGATTAAATATAGTATCTAACTGTACTTCGAGTAAAAATCCTCTTTTTTTGAAGAAAATAACTAACAAAATTTAACCTGATATACTTTTGCTTATGATTATTACCAATCTTAAATACTTAAAATTTGCCGCGCCTTTACTTTACTGGTGAGTGAAATGCCACACTATGCCATAGACCGAGGTCGGTCTCCTGTTTTACTCACAAAATTCTTCTTCACAGACTTCTCTCACTGTTTACACAAATTTCGACCTTCGTTATTGTTTATGTATCGTATGTAGTAGTATTGTTAACAATTATCATTTTGCTATATCAATGTAACTCTCTTATTAACTTAACCGCGGCTCCACCCGCGTGTAAGTCGCTTTATTGCATAACTTCTCCTGCACATGACTGTTGTAAAAAAATGTATTTTCATCTGTGCGCTACTGTGGATCGGATCATACGTTAAATTGTAGGTTCTCTTAGCACAAACAGTCGTTAAACTAAGGCAGGGGCTTGAAAAACTCTCGACAACATAACTTGATCACTTAGTTCTTACGTAGAAGAAGCTATAAAATTTGATGTACTAATAAACTAGACCCCGAACGTATGAGCAAAAAATTTTCAACAAATATGATGATGACACTACAAATATTATGTAATTTGTTCTGCTTTGGACTTCTTTAGGCTCAAACGGCTCGAACAAATATGCTAAAAATTTTCGCGCTCGCTTCGCTCGCGCATAGCTCGCTGCGCTTGCATCCGGCTCGCTTCGCTCGCGATTGATCCTACGACGTTTTGGGTCATAGCTTACGACACTACAAATATTATGTAATTTGTTCTGTTTTGGACTTCTTTATGCTCAAACGGCTCGAACAAATATGCTAAAAATTTTCGCGCTCGCTTCGCTCGCAATTGGTCCTAGGACTTTTAAGTCATAGCTTACGACACTACAAATATTATGTGATTTGTTCTGCTTTGGACTTCATTATACTCAAGCGGCTCGAACAAATATGCTAAAAATTTTCGCGCTCGCTTCGCTCGCGCATAGCGCGCTGCGCTCGCATCCGGCTCGCTTCGCTCGCGATTGGTCCTAGGACGTTTTAGATCATAGCTCACGACACTACAAATATTATGTAATTTGTTCTGCTTCGAAATTCTTTATGCTCAAACGGCTCGAACAAATATGCTAAAAATTTTCGCTATCTAATCTTTAATCTAATCTTTTCGCTAATATCCAGCTCGCTTCGCTCGCGATTGGTCCTAGGACTTTTGGGTCATAGCTTACGACACTACAAATACTATGTAATTTGTTCTGCTTTGGACTTAATTATGCTCAAGCGGCTCGAACAAATATGCTAATAATTTTCGCGCTCGCTTCGATCGCGCATAGCTCGCTACGCTCGCGTCCGGCTCGCTTCGCTCGCGATTGGTCCTAGGACGTTTTGGGTCATAGCTCACGACACTACAAATATTATGTAATTTGTTCTGCTTTGGAGATCTTTATGCTCAAGCGGCTCGAAAAAAATATGCTTAAATATTTCGCGCTCGCTTCGCTCGCGATTGGTCCTATGACGTTTTGGGTCATAGCTTATGACACTACCAATATTATGTAATTTGTTTGGTAACGGCTCGAATGGAATCGCTAAAAAATTTTGAATACCTAAAACTTTAGAAAAATATCATTACCTACTAACCTCAAAAATTTTACAATGAAATTGTATTATACAAATAACAGACTCCAAAATCATACCTACATTTATAAATTCTAACTGTATCTAAAAAGTGAAAAATAATTTTATGCCTACACATAAGTACCATCGAAGACTTTATTTGATTAACTTATAAACATGCTATTTTCAATTTGTATTTATCCTGTATTCTTGGCGTCGGTGCCATCTAAGAAGAAAAAATAATGTTTGTTAAAATAAACACTATTAAATAGATATGATTGAACATAATATTTTTTGGCTTTTGTTACTTTTATATGCCCTTAACGTTTGTTCATGGCGCTCCATACCCATTTCACGCATATACCATACACACTTATAATAAGTAAGTAACATTTTAATTATACTAGAATTTGTCTAGAAACTAGAATAAAAATTATTTATAAGGCAAAACAACGTTTGCCGGGTCAGCTAGTATCAGATAAAATTTATACCAGAGTTTTACTGATATTATTCCTTACACCGGGGTGTGTGGACCGTACTACGATGTCAATTAATTCATAATTTTCACTTGGGTGCTACCGTGGGTCGGATGACACATTAAATTGTAAGTCCCCGCGTGTATCATATGATACACGTAGCGCCATCTATTCGTATTTTCTTGAAACGACTTCACTCGGGTCACGTTACTATCGTTATATCACTATACGACTGCAGCGCCTTGCGGAATTTGTCGGCAGCTAAGCTGCACGCTCGATTTGCAGCGCCATCTAGGTTTGAAAGGTAATTATGATTATATATGGCCAACTTCCGCGCCACGCTTCGTAGTATGGGAATCAGCAGTTCTCTCTAGTATTCTGATCCCTGGTTAATATAATACTTTCAGGTCTAGTGCACCTGGAGGCCTTGGAGATGTTGTCCCGTCAAGTCAGAATGAGAATAGACGAGCGCATCAGAACGGCTGACCCTGATAAGCGGCAGGATATCAAGGAGACCTTACAGCAAGTAGCAGGTAACTATAATAATCACTTTTTAAATTTATTGATGTGAAACATATATAGCCGCACGTAAAACCGATTACTGGCGTTGTGACGATTGCCGTGGTGACGCGTCACCACGCAATATGATGGTATATATATATACAGTCTATATGCAGTAGTGTGTACGGTGTGTCGACGCGTCGCAATGCGCAATCGACTGTGCGATTCTCTCCCACTCAATCCGGCGTTAAAACTCGTAGTTAAAGCTAAAGTACAGAAACAGGGATGTTATACAAAAATATTAATGTACAACAAGTTGCCAGAGAAAATAACAAATCTTAATAGTAGTATGTTTAAACAGAAAATAAAGAGTTTTTGTGAAAGTAATTCCTTTTATAATTTAAGCGAATATATGAATATGGAGCTTGCAGAATCGTTATTCATGTGTAAACAGTAGTATTTTAAATTTAATAAACATGGAAAACAAGTGCTAATAATAATTGTGTAGTATTTAATGGGGTAGAATATTTATTTAATGAAATTTGTAAGTTTATTTAATTTTATCTAACTAATGTTTTTAAGTATTAAGCAATTATTGTAGTATGACTTGCCTTTAACGTATGTTATTTAGGGCTAATAAAGTTCTGTATTTCTGTTTATCATTATGTCATATTAATAAATAAATATTTGGACACATTTCATACATGGCTGGTTAACACCATACTGAACCATTTCTAGTTCGTATTATGGTTGCTAACACAACTGATATACTACATACACATACATACATACTTTATATAGTTACATATTTAACACCCAGACCGACAGCCAACAAATTTAGTTCAGCACAAAGATGTCGGCCTAGTCTTAAAGCTGGCGGTGGAAGGTGCATCCCTGACAGTCGCGGGTACGCGGTTGTAGATCGCGGGCCCCAACACGTAAACGGACCTCTCCAATTTCACAAGTCTATGTACCGGCGTTTTCAGTTGCATCTTCTTCACGTTGCTACGTCAATTCCACGTTTTATTAGCACCCCTGCGTTGAAATAATTCAAGGTGCGTGTGTGTGAAAAGTGCAACTTGATTTATAAGGGTCCGCTCACACCGAGACGCGACGCTGCGCGCTGATTTTATATAGAGCGATTCAAAATATACCTTATTTCCTACACGAAAAGATTCACATTTCATTGTGAGAATTCAGATACGTTGCGCTGCGCAGCGCTGCATCGAGGCGCCTCGCGGCTTGTTCTAACAATGAAATGTGAATCTTTTCGTGTAGTAAATAAAGTATATTTTGAGTCGCTCTATTTAAGATCTGCGCGCAGCGTCGCGTCGCGTCGCTTCTCGGTGTGAGCTGACCCTTAATTCACATGATATATTAATTCACAGAATTATGCGAAATGCCCGAGGATGATGATGACGATGGTGATGGACCGGGTGACGGCGACAACAAAGGGGAGAGTTTCCACGAGCGGCTACAAACTGCCACTCAAGATTTGGGGGTTAAGCTACAGTTCCAACCTTTGGTCAAGTAAGTGCTTAATAGAATAGAATATTAATACATTAAACTATCACAGGTAAAATCAGCTATCTCCTTGTATGTTGAAACACCGGCTCCCAGTAATTAACATTTGTGCCGCAACTGTTGACATACCGGGAGCCGGTGTGGGTAAAACTAAAACTTGGAACTTGGACTTTTTTTCAAAAGATAATACAAAATGGGCTAATGTCATTCAACATACGAGCGGTTATGCTATGTAAAAAATATAAACATGAGAGTTATATAATATAAAGGCGATCTTATCACCTATGGTGATCTCTATTAAGATCGATTTGATTTAATTTGTCTTTATGCAACATACAAATAATTGACAATCCAGAAATTTTTATGATCATATTTTCTGGTATAGCCCAATCAAGTTCCTTGAAATAGTACAGCTTGACCTTGAGTCGCCGGCATACATGTCACAAAGTCGCTGGCATACCCGCTACATCTGGCCGGCATACATATTTCAAAGTCTCTGGCATACCTGTTTCGTCTGGCTAGCATGCATGTTCCAAAGTCGCTGGCATATTTGTTGTCAGTTTTTTAGACTAGCAATAAATATAAGCAAGTAAAGTACACATGTTATCAGCAGGTGTCTAAAAATGAATCATACTTTTATTGCAGGCAATACACAGAGATCTTCGACTGGCTGACGAGTACTGCCGAGGCTACAGACAAACAAATATACAAACGGTGTGTCAGTGCGCTGGCGCAGACCACAGCGTTATCAGTGCAAGCTTACCACAAGGCTGGGGAGTTACTGCTGACCAAAGCTAGGAGGTCCACCGCGGATGAGGCAGACGCTCTAACCCAGTAAGTTCTAAAACATAGCATAAGCAGCTAACTATATTTGATGACCACGTTGGCGTAATGGTTACCATGCTGGACTACCATATAGAAGGTTCCGGGTTCGATTCCCGGCACGGCCAAATTACTATTTTTATTATAATAAGATGGCCTAGTTCGATCTCAGCCCGACACCCATGACTTGTTTTTCAAGCTATGTGTAGACTTGCACTCGCTTTACGGTGAAGGAAAACATCGTGAGGAAACCGGCATGTTTGAGGCACACAATATTCGAACAACTGTGTCATCCGCCAACACGCATTGGCCAGCGTGGGGGATTATGATAGTTATTAATAATAGTAATATTTAAGCATCAAAAAGTCGAATCACCTCTCCGTAACGATACTAGCGCAATATAATTCGCCCATTATTTATACATATGTGTATGCTTTAATATTAGTACCCTGCAATATGTGTATAATATGACCTGTTTTTTTATTAATTATCTTGTGTAATGTTTTTAGTGCTGTTCTTGTTGATTTCTTATTGTTCACCTGTTTTCAACCTATTTTATAGTTCCTTTTGTTGAGTTGAGGCTGGCTTGTGATCAGAAATGTTTCATGTGTATTGTTATTTGTGTACCCATATGTTTTCCTGTCACAAAAATAAATGATTTTGATTTGATTTTGATTAATATTATGTTTTATTTATTCACAGAATGACTGTGGTGTTAACTGAGCATATCAGCGCGCTGGCAACACTATTCATTGAGAAGTTGAACTCAATACCCGCGGACAACAAGGAGCAAATCAACACTTATACCACCAACATATTCTTAGAGGTACTTTATTCTTAGAATTACTTTGCGGTCACTAGGTGATGCCGCTTGCTGTGCTCTAGGGTTATCACAGGGTCACCAATTTGCCGACAAAAGGGTTTACTGGTCGGGTTACTACCGCGACGGTGGTCGAAGGCGATGAAGAAGAATAAACCCCTATCTTAATATATAAAAATCTCGTGTCACAATGTTTGTCCTCAATGGACTCCTAAACCACTTAACCGATTATAATAAAATTCGCACACCATGTGCAGTTCGATCCAACATGAGAGTTAGGATAGTTTAAATCTCAAATTATAGTCGCAATTTTAATTTAGTGCTAATTATTTTCTGTTATTATGAAACAGTCACAATTATCTGTTAACTCCAAATGATTCTAACAGATGTCGATACTTTTCGGCTGGGTTGAGTAAGTAATCAATAGATGGCGCTGTACCCCTAAGTGAGGCAAAACAACGTTTGCCGGGTCAGCTAGTCTATAATATAAAAATAAGTCGGGTTTTCCTTCCTGATGCTATAACTCCAAAACTTTTTCCCACGGTTTTGCATTCGTCTGAAAGGTCTTGGGCTCCGTGAGGTTTGAAGCAAACAAAATTTAGGGAAAATTTCAACAAAAAAAGAGGAAAATAGGGAAAATCATTTTTCACATACAGCGCCATCTCTGATACATAGCATGTACTACAAACCAATATGGTTTTGCATGGTGGTGGAGCAGACGCGAAAGTTTATTTCCTTTAGGGTTGTGTACGTACAATTATTATGTGATAAGAGTGGAAGAAGTATGTATATTGTTTGGTACGTTATTGGGACGCTGTGCCCCGCGCTAGGTATCTTGCGATCCTGTGCTGTGGGGCATAGTTCTTATATAGAGACATAATATAGTATAGACATAAGCTATCTTCATAGATAGCTTTGACCCTGGAACACATACACTACTTTTAAACAGAACAGACTACTTTTTATCTCAGACAAGCGAACTCCGTTTCGCCACAAAGTTGAAATTTTCCCTGATTTCTTTTGTTTGCTACTAACCTCCACCATCGGACGAGTAGGGAACTACCAAGGCGGCATCGTTATACTGTGGAGGTGCCTAAGTTGCGTACTAAGCGATTTGCGTCCACCTTCATTGTGCGTGCCGCCAAGGTGTGGAATTCTTTGCCAAATTCCCTGTTCCCCGATAACTAAAATCTAGCGGTTTTCAAGGCAAGAGTGAACCGGTTTCTTCTGGGCAAGCGCGCCCCACCTTAGATCGCATTATCGCTTACCATCAGGTGAATTGCGATCAAGCGAAAGCCTATTTTGAAAAAAAAAAAAACTCAAGGAGCCCGGGACCTTTCCAACAAATACATAACCGTGGAAATCGGTTCTTGCGTTCTGGAGTTATAGTAGCTGGAAGGAAAACCCGACTTATTTTTATATTATAGATTATCGCTGTTATCACCGCGGGGCGTATGTTCTTAAGTGACTGACTACTCAAAGATGCGCCAACATTGGTCTTTAAAGTTTGTTTTTTTTTCAGGCTGGCAACAGTTCCTCGTACATACAGAACGCATTCCAACTCGCTCTGCCGATTCTGCAAATAGGTGCTGTGTGAAGAAACACGAAGAATATAATTATGTAGTGTACATATATACAAACTAACAATGTTAATACATACAATTATAAATACATGCATATTGTGATTATGGTTAATTCCTAATGCAAATGTTTAAATTGTATTTGACTTGGACGGAAAATAATGAATGTATGAAAAATAGAGATGCTAAATATAAATTACAATATACTTTATAATATAGTATATAGTAAGTATATTAATATACTGTAGAACCTCGATAAGTCAAAAACCGTGTAGAACCTGATCAAATAACACTAACCTGCCATTCTTTAAGGCACATAAATAAATAAATAAAGCCATTTATTCCCGGAAACTTAAAAACATATAATGGGTTAAAGAAATCTATGTTCGTTTCAGATATTAATACATTCTTATGTTTATTATAAATAATTAAAATACTATTATAAAGATTTTTGGGGCACCCACATATGGGTGTAGGCCTCCTCCATGCGTTGCCAGGTCATTCGATCTTGAGCTAGCCTAGTCCAAGTACTTTCAGCTGCTTCTTCGATATCGTCACGCCATCGTCTGCGTGGTCGTCCTCGGGGTCTAAGATCTTCTGCTGGGTACCAATGAAGGATACGCTCGCTCCATCTGCCGTCAGTTGCTCTCGGGCATGTCCTGCCCACCTCCATTTTAGTCTGCATAACATTTCTACAGCATCTGTTAGTTTGGTAATTTTTTCTAATCTCTTTATTTCGCACTTTATCCCTTAGCTTTATTCCTAGGAGGTAACGCTCTTTTGCTCTTTGAAAAATGCTTATTTTGTCCACCGCATTTAAGGCACATACAGTGGAATAATAGTGAATTTACAGTTTAGCGAAAATAACTGGTAAAGTAATTAAAAAACATTGGATAGAAAGGTCAAAAACATATCTACATTTTTGTTTTGTAAATACAGTGTGTAAATAACATGACGACACTGAAGAAACTGTGCATTTTATGGCGTTATAGAGAGTGGTCGTTAAATGGAGAGAATGTATCATTGTATGGAATACAAGCTAAACCAACTAAAGCCAAATGATTTCGACGCTTTAGACAGTTTTTCGCGAAATCGAGTGACGTTACATGGAGTTTACACTTTATAATGTGGACTCCCATATAATATATGTAATTTTTTGTGTTTTTAAATATAGGTACAGAATTCTTCATGTGCGAGCCGCTAAAACTCTTAGTTCAAGGTTTAGCTCCCGTATCAGCCTTAAGGCCATGTTATTAAATAATTGATGGTGAAAACATATTTGATTCCTTTTTCTCAAGTAAATATAAATTCCATGTGTAAATAACATCTTCGAGAAACTTACTTTCTTAGTTTCAAATAATATTTATAATATAATTGGTGTTGATAATATATTTGAATTTATTGTTCTTATAAGTAAAAGTAAATTCTATATGTAAATAATACTTTTTTGAAAATAACTTACATTCATTCATTTCATATTTCGAATGATTACTAGAATGTATCTATATTCATTTAATATTTCACTCCTATATGGTGACAATAAACTTTTTTACATACTTTCTTGTATTTTTTTTAAATTAATATACAGCTGTTCTCATGATTTGTCTGTAAAAAATACCAAACCAATTTCTATAAAATGTACCAATATGGAATTATTCTGAAAGTATATTCAAAACTCTCTTCTTCCTTGCCTTATCCCACTAGGTGGGGTCGGCACAGCAAATTTTCCTCTTCCACTCTCCTCTATTAGCCGTCGTCTCACTCCTTTCACTCTCATGTCCTCATTCACACACTCCATCCACGTCTTCTTCGGTCGGCCTCTTGCCCTTCTTCATTGCACTTCCATTTCCATACATCTCCTACTAACATGCATCTCCTCTCTACGCATCCCATGCCTATACCACGCTAACCTCCCACTCTTCAGTTTCTCACTAACTGGTGCTACTTTCAAACTTCCTCTAATATACTCATTCCTTTTTTCCTCCTTTCCATTCCTCCTTTCCATTCTTGTCACTCCACACATCCATCTCAACATTCGCATCTCAGCCGCATGCACTCCTCTTACATGCCCTACTCTTGTTCCCCAACACTCAGATCCATACAATACGACAAGATATAAAATAATTTAAAAAAAAGTTAGTTGTAAATATTAGAGTAATGAGGTAAAAACAAAGACATAACCAAATCACTTGATAACATGCGAAGCGATGACAGTTCAGGCAGACGTGCGGCCGCTGAACGTCCCAAACGTCGTGAGTTCATTCCCTGCCAATGAGCTAGAACTTTCAGTGAAGTAAAACATCGTGAGGACAACAATAGTACGGTGATAGGGCATTTTCTAGTGCTTGCCTGGCTAGCAACCACCCTAAGTCGAAAAATATAGCCAAGCACCTAACAGTATGTTCCGGCAGCCTCCTTGACTCAGTTATTCTATCTATTTTTCTATCTATTTAACCTCAACAGTTGTTTTTCATGTTTGTGCAGTTTTTATTTTTAAGTGTTTTAATAAGTGACGTGTATTTAAAATAAATATAATTTTATATTGGACGTAATAATATAAAAATTTTATATAATGTTAGATTAATATTAT
Source organism: Mellilla xanthometata (assembly GCA_035578125.1). Classification (NCBI taxonomy): domain Eukaryota; kingdom Metazoa; phylum Arthropoda; class Insecta; order Lepidoptera; family Geometridae; genus Mellilla; species Mellilla xanthometata. The sequence continues at coordinate 5,773,152 of JAPUBQ010000019.1, read as the reverse complement.
ATAAAATTACGTCCAATATGTGGAATATAACTGAATAAATTGTCCCGCTCGATAACTAATAAAAAAAGCCTCAACCCTAATAAACCCTAAAAGCCTAATTGTAAACCAAGGAAGCACTATCTTTGTTGATTGTTGACACCCGGTTTTTTTCGACGCCTTCAGTTCCTTTCTTCCTGATTTGTATGGACAGTGTACGCTCGATTGTCAGTCAGGATGTTTAGCGGCTGTTGCCAAATATGGAACGTAAACGACTTGTTGGTGAGAGCATAATTCTGTGCTATAATATAGCGAAGAGGAAGTGATTGATTTTCTGATTAGTTTAGCGTGGGAATGAACTATAACTAAAAAAATATTTATTTAGGGTTGTATCTGTATTTTTTAATGCCACTTCATAAACAAATAAAATTATAAAATTTCGTTGAATATTTAAATATATTTTTTTAATATTAGACTTTTTAGGGCAAAAAGGTTTCCTTATTTTTACCTACTTAATTTTACTCCATTTGATTTTTTGATAATAAGTATATGAATGAAGTAATGTTTTAACCCCCGATGCAAAAACTACGGGATATTATAAGTTTGACGATTGTGTGTGTTTATGGCATATTAGCTCCTGAACGGATAAATTTATTTTGATTCAATTTTTTTTAATAATGTGTTCAGGAGATGGATGCTATTGGTAAAATGTTGAATTTACAGTTTTTTATAGTGTTTGGCGAAATTGGTCCAATTTGGTCTTAATTTGCAAGTTCCTTTATATGGCTTTCAAATCGAAATTTTCTGTATATACTTGTCATTTTACAGAGCCTTATTTAAAAAAAAAATACTACTTGCTATAAAATCTTTCGTGATACTTCTTAAACAAAAATTACCGTAAGTATCAGTACCGTTTGCTTCTGCGTTCTGCATACTGGAAGTATGCAGGAACTTACGAAATTCTTAATTATTAAGAAAAATCCTATCCTACATACTTCCTACTAATATTATAAATACGAAAGTTTGTGTGTGGGTGCGTAAGTGTGTATGTTTGTTACTTCTTCACGCTCAGACGACTGATTTGGTTTGCATGGAATTTGGTATGAATATAGTTTAGACGCTGGATTAACATATAGGGTTTATTCTCCCGGATTAACATGTTTTTCTTCGATTAAAGCGGGTAACACCGCGCAGCGCAGCTAATATTAATTAGTACATAAATATTGATCTACATAATTTTATTTAGTTTTTATAAGATTTTTACTCGGTTTAAGAAGAAATCATAGCTCGACAAATCGTTACCTGGAACGTTTGCAAAATATAACATACCAAAGTAGGTAAGCGCCATAGATCAAAAATACCATATGCCTTGCTACCGGCACGTTTCTAACACCTTTCGTCTTCAAAGCCGAAAGCTAAAGGTGTGTTCACATCTGCGCCTGGCCTAATCCTTTCTCTCTGAGTGGACCCATGTCGATATTCATAGCTCTCAATTCATACGAACTAAGGGTTAAGAGGTATACAAATAAGAATAGAAACATTCAGCAACTGTTGGTAATTTGCTGTGTGATGGTTGGATTTGATCGATGGGTAGCAAATAAAGGTTTTGGGTCCTGGGAGAGGCTACAGATGTTTTTAAGATACTCAATGCAGAAAACTTCAGCTGAATTGTTCAAGGTAACTGAACATCTTTACTAGTGACGGTCACGGCTCAAATCGCATGGCATTTGAACAAAGTTACAGATAAGTTTATTTAGTGATCATGAGAAAAATATTGTGTGAGTTCTTAAAGATGATATCAGATGATTTCTGCGTTTTTTTCTAAGTCGAAATTCAAATCATGAGAAATCCCTATTCCGTTTCCTGGAACGTTTGCAATATTCTATGTTTGGGCAAAGATATAATGTTCTACGGAGTTTGCCCAACTGTTGCCAATACCAATGATATCAGTAGTAATAGATAAAACAAAAACTGTACTAAGTGGCGTAATAGTAGTCTAAAATATTTTTTTACACGCTTTTTATTAGCTTCACCTGTATGTTTGTTTGTAACCGACTTCTTTGAGCGCGATTTTGACCCACTTCAAACGGCCAGATTTCGTTCAAACTTTGTAGATTTATTGAAGACCGATGACAACACATTTTTTTTTTTATTATAAAGACATATTCCACACTATTATCAATTTATATTCATTGAAATTTTTAACACTATTTTCTTAATTTAAATTCATTTAAATTTATTTTCTATTTTTTAGTTCGGTTTTCTATAAAAGCGTGTTTTTTAGTTTTTTTAAACTATTATTTATTTTCTACTTTTTAGTTTGGATTACAATAGCTTAATTTTTAATTTTAAAAACTATTGCACGATTCAGTATGGGATTAACCAGCCGTGTGTGTATCGTATTATTTATTTTCATGTCGAAGATTATTTCAAACCTACGCACTAGATGTAGAAGGTACCTACTAGTTACAACTACTCCACGGTTGCAGGTGTTCACTACTTCATTGATCTAACTACGAGTACTATAATCACAATATTGCCAAACCAGTTGTAGAGGAAACGCATCCTGCGCGCGCGCATTGCAGTTTAAACCTATTTTAAACCGCAACTGGTTCCTAGATAGTGATTCAGGACAATTCAACTCTAAACTATCTAAATAACGTAGAAAATTTGTCAAGTGCGAGTTGGACTCGCGCATGAAGGGTTCCGTACCATTGTTGTATGGGAGCCCCCATTAAATATTCATTTTATTCAAATTTTATAATTTAACTAGCTGACCCGGCAGACGTTGTTTTGCCTCACTATTAGGGGTATGAAAAATAGATAGTGTAGCTTAAATGACACGTTCGTAGATTTACCATAGCAGCGCCATGTATTGATTACTTACTTAACCCAGTCGAAAGGTATCGACATCTGTTAGAATCATTTGGGGTTAACAGATAATTTGTGACTGTCAAATAATAACAGACAATAATTAGCAATAAATTAAAATTGCGACTATAAGTTGAGATTTAAACTATCCTATCTCTCAAGTTGGATCGAACTGCACATGGTGTGCGAATTTTATTATAATCGGTTAAGTGGTTTAGGAGTCCATTGAGGACAAACATTGTGACACGAGATTTATATATATTAAGATGATACTTCTGAAGGCACTTCACAAAGTTGTTTTTTGTAAACCACCGCTGACAAATGGCACTACTTCTAATAAGTAGGCCATTTAGCATAATAATAACAATGGCATAGTGACCTTGTGAACATCTTGCGCGCATTATAAATCTATCCATAGTACTGCGCAAAACGTAACAGCTGCAAAATTGCGACGCAGAATGTGAGGGCGTGAGACAAAACGCACTTCCGATATTCCTACGACGCACAGGTAAACAAAAAAAAAGTACTGGTCAATGCAAAAGTGTTTCCACTTTTTTTAGACTAACATAGTTTATTGGTTTTCTTTTTAGATTTTGCATGATAAGTATGAAGTAAGTAATGAAAGTTTAAACAAATTGGTATGAGTTTACTTTTTAATATATGTAAGACGTATCACGTGTCACGTGATTGCAACTTGTACAATTTTTCAAATCGTTATATCTCAAAAAACGGTGGATCACAGGAAAAAAGTATTGAAACATTTTTTAGACTATTTTATGATCTACATTTTTTGTCTAGACATTTTTGTGATAAAACTTACTGTTTCGCTGAAAATCGCGAAAAACAATTTTTTTTTTCACTTTGACTTTGTTTTTTTTCCATACAGGAGAAAGATGGGGAACTTTCAAATTTTATTTTTAATCATTTTTTTAAACAACTTACTGATTTTCAGCTTAATGGGAATTTATGTAGTTTCGAATTTTTTAAATTTAAATTAACCGTGTTAGGCCGGTTAATTAAGCAAAATATGCATTGAAATACATACATGAAAATATGTAAATTGCAATAAATGTATCATACTTTGTGTTGAAGGAACGGCCCAACCAACTATTTTTATTTACAGAAAAAATGCATTAACTTACCTATGTTGTTATTTAAAATTAAATATTAATAAATGAACTATAACTATATATTAACAGTCTAAAATTAGAAGCCAAGTATAATATTTTTTTGGTTCAAGTATAAGGTAAACAAAAATAATAATTCCCAACAAAATAATATTCTACCACTTTTTTCTCCGACTGTACCGGAAGTCCCCGCGGTGCATGTACCTTTGTATCCGTTTCCGCCGTTCTACCACCCTCTTGAATGAGAAGAATCAATTCCTTTTTGCACTTCAAACGTTGCATCTTGCAAATAAAGTGCAGCTATAAATTTTATGGATCTTGAAAATACGAGTAGCTACAAACAAGTAGGGTTCTAATTTATCTTAATGTACATACTTTGTATACAAGTTTCGCTTTGGTTATACAGATTTTGTGCAGTTACAGTTTTTTAGCGGCAATGGTTTAGTATTAGGCTAACCAGCCGTGTGTGAATAGTTCTAATACGAGTATTTACTTATTATGCTACGTTTAATGTTTTTTACATTACATAATTTTTGCAAACTGTACACATCGTCATTGAAGATGTCACGTGCCATATCCAAAATTTTAAATAAGATTGTATTTTTAATGCTTTTTATTTTACACACATGACATTTTTTTTGCAAACTGTACCAAACATCCTTAAAGAAGGCACGAGATATGTCTATAATTACCGTTTAAATTGGATTGTATTTTCTAATGCTAAACTTTAAGTTTATGCACTTAACTTCTTTATTTTCTTTGTAACCACTCGTCATTAATTACTTAGATATACACGTATAATTATAATTTTTTCTCATGCTCAACTTTTAATGCTTTTTACTTCTTTATTTTCTTTGCAAACCTTACCAAACATCATTGATGACGTCACTTAGCTGTTGTATAGGATTGTATTATCGATCGCGTGTCGCGTAGCGTAATTTAATTGGTCAAGTTTTTTATTCTACCACAAACACACAAAAAAGTTTTGTCACCGGATATAAAATCATTGACCTATAATTATGGGTACAATATTGAACACAGTGTTTACGAGTAGCCTATTATGGAACCCCAGATTTATGTTGTAGGTAATTTCATGGTGTAGGAATAAAGTGATTGGTTTTTCCTGCCAATTTCAAACAAATTAATTTAGTTATGATTAGCTAGCTGACTAATCACAATTTTAGTTGGCCATAATTGTAGGTCAATGAATGATTTTGTATCCGGCAGCTTTGTTGTTTGTATTGTGCCACATGCTAAAATTAAAGCAAATAAATTGATTCATGGCACGCGATTAGAAACACATTAATATAAGGATGTGATTATTTTTTAATATTGCGTATTTTCTGAAAGTGATCTTAGCATAAGCAGCCCACTATACGTTCCCACTGGTGGGACACGGAGCCTTCTCTCACGAGGAGAGAGAGACAGACGAAGGTCATAATCCACCACGCTGGTCAAGTGCGGTTTGGTGGATGACTCACGTCTTCGGATATTGTGATACTCAAACATGTCGGTTTCCTCACGATGTTTTATTTCACCGTAAAGCGAGTGCAAATCCACGCAACTTGAAAATCAAGTAATTGGTGTCGGGCTGGGATCGAACCAGGGGCCGTCTGATTCAAAAGCAGACGTTTTCCCACCGAGACACACTTGCTTTTTCTAAAGTGCGTTATGAGATGAAAAATCAGATTGGTTTTTTGTGTAATTTATACATACCTACAATATATAAACAATTGTGGTTCCCGTGGGATACGCAAATAATTTCTAAATCTGTTACTCCTTCACAATCCAACGGCTGGATTTTGATGCGATTTACTATGATGATAGGTTGGATTAACACATAGGCTACTTTTCATCCCGGATTAACTTCTTTTTCTCCCGGAATAACGCGGGTAACATCGCACGGCGCAGCTAGTTGTCAATAATTCTTCTTCTTCCTTGCCTTATCCCACTAGGTGGGGTCGGCACAGCAAATTTTCCTCTTCCACTTTCCTCTATCAGCCGTCGTCTCTACACTCACTCCTTTCTCTCTCATGTCCTCATTCACACACTCCATCCATGTCTTCTTCGGTCGGCCTCTTGCCCTTCCTTGCACTTCCATTTCCATACATCTCTTACTAACATGCATCTCCTATCTCCCTACGCATCACATGATACCCCGCTATCATACTTTGTCTACTACAGCTTGTTGTGAATTAAGGATGTAAAAATACGAGTACATATTACCAGCCACTCATTGTAGCCAATATAGCGAGTTTGCAAAACTTAATATATATAAATCTCGTGTCACAATGTTTGTCCTCAATGGACCCCTAAACCACTTAACCGATTATAATAAAATTCGCACACCATGTGCAGTTCGGTCCAACTTGAGAGATAGGATAGTTTAAATCTCAAATTATAGTCGCAATTTTAATTTATTGCTAATTATTGTCTGTTATTATTTGACAGTCACAATTATCTGTTAACTCCAAATGTTTCTAACAGATGTCGATACCTTTCGACTGGGTTGAGTAAGTAATCAATAGATGGCGCTGCTATGGTAAATCTACAAACGTATAAACAACACTATAAATTTTTCATACCCCTAAGTGAGGCAAAACAACGTTTGCCGGGTCAGCTAGTTACACTATAGTTTTAAAGACACGTGTCCTATGACGTATAGTAGTAATCATTATTATTACCTGCGGATATTGGTTTCGATTATTTCATTTTGATTAGTAACAGCTGTCATTTGTTTAGTGATAAATTATTTTCATTTTTGACACGTGACACAAAAAGGGGAGGGTGTTGAGATTACACAGCAAAAAAATGTTGACACACGACTTTGACAATAAAATTCGTACCTTAATAAAGTAGCCTATGATACTTTGGAAGTGAATATAAATGTGAAACTCCACACATTAAAATAAATTTATACACACAAAAATATACACTCGATAAACGCAAACCCTCTTTTGCGCCGTCAGTTACAAATGCATCTCAGAAGATTTATAATATTAGGCAATTTAAATTGTGTCATACATATTATTTCTGCTACATTACTAATCTTTGACCAATGCGCAAGTAGTACTATAGAACTATCATTAAGATGGCTCTAAAATCAATACCATCCTCAAATGTCAAACTCTCAAAGTCATCGGCCACTCTTAGGCTCATAAATTTGCACCGATGCTTATAATGCATCTATGTTGTCTTCAAAGCGAAAGTGAGTCGGTTTCTTCTAAATAAGCGCGCTCCATCCTATGCACTGTCACTTAGCATCAGGTGAGTTCCGGTCAAGCGCAAGCCTATTTAACATTAAATATGACGTTATCCTACCTTATTATGGTGGCTTCGGCTATCATTTTAGGGCAGGCCAGAAATGCGAATGTGTGTGCCATTCAAATTTTACTATTTTTCTTTATACACTTAGGACACATTTTCACACACGGCTGGTTAACCCCATACTGAACCATTTCTAATTCGTATTATGGTTGCTAACACAACTGATATACTACATATACATTACATACATACATGTTTATACATTTATATTACATACATTACATATTTAACACCCAAACCCATAGCCAACAAATTTAGTTAAGCACAAAGATGTTGGCCGGGCCGGGAATCGCACCTGGAACGTTCTGATTGGCAGTCTGGCATGGTAACCTTTACGCCAACGAGGTCGTCAAAAATCCATCCATTATTATAATTAAAAATTAGTAAGCAAACAAATAAGTATGTACGATATGTTACTTTGTGCCGTATGACATACATTCCAAACTAACTGATTTAGCAAATTGGCAAAACTGTCACATATTCTATAATGGATATAGCAAATAAAATGTAGACGCAATGTATTTAGATGATATCATCAAATTCAAACGGATTTGCTACATAATTATACCTACGTATCGGATATAAAGTGTTTAAGTATGTACATACTTGGAACGTTTGGTACGTTTTGTATACCATGAAGTTATAGATGTAACCTTTACCTTCCTGATGCATGTTTATTCTCAACACTAGAAATAACAATAAATATTAACTAAACCTAAATAAGACCCAGGAAACGGTGGCACAACGATCTATGTAAATATGATAAGGACTGGGCCACCAAAGCCGAAGACCGGACTGTCTGGAAGGAGAGAAGGGAGGCCTTTACCCAGCAGTGGGACACAACAGGCTTTTAATAATAATAATAATAATACTTAAGAGCAGGGGTGGAATAATTAAAAGTCAGCATTTTGCGCACCCAAAACCTTAAAAATAATATTAAGTTTTTATCAGATATGTTGACTAACATTTCATGGTTTTCACACCATCACTCGACGGTCATAAAATGAGAATAAGAATTATTTTGAGACACAACGCAGAGTTGTTTTCATTTAGCACCGTTTACTGCCCATTGTTCTGCAGTACTACGACTGTTAAAAGTCCTCAAATCTCTTCAAATCATAGTGCTCGAGCAAAACAGGTAGTGGTTACCTTGTAAAATGTCTACCACCCATTAAATGTAATTTATGAATGAACACAAAATTGTAGTACTTAAATAAAACTTAACAAAAATTTAAATGGCTGTCGTAGGTATATCTAAATGACCTCACTTTAAGTTATTGCAGGATTATTGTTGCTGTTAATTTGTGCCCATAAATATGGATATAGAAATTATGCTCGTGATCCTTTCTTTGTTTGAAATATGTACTTGAATTATTCTTTCTACAAAGCAAATTAACGTCAGTACCTACATCAGTAATATAAATTTAAATATTTAGATAAGTACCTTCTTATTTCTTTCTCATAAAATACGTTATTATTTATTTTTTAACAAATCATGCCATGTAATTTTTCACTATATCCAATACAAATATCAAAATTATTTTTACGTGATAGATAAAGCGCGAGTTGAAACCAAATAACATTGACATTGAAAAATAACAAAACGATTCGCGCGAACTGACCACTTATCACCCCAACTGATAACGCGTCACGTCTAAAAATAATTTCGCGCCAACATCCGAGCCAAACGGATAAATAGCGCAAACAGCTCGTTCGATGAACATGTGCATCCCTTTTCTAAGACCCGAGACACCTGTATCGCTGCACAAAAACTACAAAAGGCGTCCTTGGCTTCCTATATGCCATTGTTAAGAAGTTCGCGCCAAGTGTACAAACTTATATCGAAATCGGCGCATGGGCATCGCGAAGGCAAGCGCGGGAAAACTCCGAGCGTCAGTAGCATACAGCGAGAGGCGGCGCGCGCACGCCACCACGCGACCCGACACTCACAAACTTTGAGGTTAGAATTGGCGCGTCGAGCACCAGGTGCTATCTGCCCTCCCGTTCTAACTCGGGCGCTCGCGTCACCCTTCTCACACTACCTGGCCGCAACAGCTGTTTTCTCTCTGGAGATTAGTCAGATGTTTCTCGCGAATCAGTCGAAGCTCACCTGACGCGTCAGTCGGACATGGCCGCCGGTGGTCGCACGCCGAAGCAGAGGAGATTCGAAATGTCAAGCGGGATGGCGACTCTGAGGAACGTGAGCAACACTCCGAGAAGACGTAGGGGAAGCTGCAAATGTTTGTTCGGGGCTCCGGACCGGGAAGAGACGAGGAGACTGGTGGCGGAACAGTACGCGCGGGACAGGAAAAGGTTTATTAGGCGGTTCAACTTCGATGTGGAGACGGAGTGCGCATACAAGGCTGCCAAAGTGGATTCGCCAGTGAAGTTCATGGAGGAAGACAAGGAGAACTCGAGGAGTCCGGCGAGGAACGCGGCAGAGGCTCTGGCTTGTGTCAGCAATACGGAGTTGCGGGCGCTGGGGTCGCCGTCTCGAAGAAGCAGCAGCAGCAACGCTGGCTCCCCCCGCACGCCGCGGACCCCGCGGACTCCCCGCGCCGCCCGCACTCCCCGCACCCCGCGCACCCCCGCCTCGCGGAGACAGCTGCAAATGACAGGTTAGTTCTCATTAACATACATAAGAAATCGAGTAGCATCCCAAATTTAATCTCTCTTTATCAATTAATTGTTTCGCCCAATTATGATATTATAAAGGCGACAATTACTGTGTATATTTGTTACTCCGTCGTGTTCAAGAGACTATTGATTTTGATGAAATTCTGTGTGAGAGTAGCTTAAAAGACTTAATTTTATCCTGAGTTAAAGCGATTAATGCAGAGCTAGCTTATTATATAAACTTTCTCAAATTAATATCGCGTACACTATAGGTACATTTACATTGAACTTTATTACTTACCAATAAATATTACTCATGTCAATTATTGTATTGAGCATGTTTACGTTCTGAGAAGGCTAAGTTCTATTTAAACTCATCTTTTTCTAGTAATCAAAAATCTCATCTAACATAGATTTGTCTCTATTAAAATCATATCAGGCAACACTAAATTAAAAAAACAATCTAAAAAAACGTCCAATGTAACCAGATCATCACCATTATCACGTCTCCGTCGCTTCCTGTAATTTTCTCTAATCTCGTTCAAAACCTTAAATTTTATGCTAATAAATTCAGCATAAACCACGTTGCCAAGCTACCTTTAACTGCAGTGTCGCAGTCAATCCCTTTACAAGCCTTTACCTGTACAACTGGGGGGGTACCATGTCCTCCAAACCGTTATCCGGACTTATTCAATACTTATACTATAATACGAATATTCTGGTTTATAATTTAGTTTTCTGTGGTTTTGTGTGATTTATTTTTGAATTTAATACATAAATGTATATTATTGCATATTACCGAGAACAAAAATATTATAAGCGTAGGCTTACAAAAAGAATTAAAAATATTAGGTCTGTTTATTTTGTCTAATCAGTGTTTCCTTGAAATGGATAGATATTACAGGACAGATAAAACGGATGATACTAAATAAAAGTTACAAAAAATTTATACGTTATCTAATGTTGTTCTTGTATTGAAATACGACCGTCAATTGTTAATATAATATATTTTCTTGTTTTGAAAATACGAACGTCAATTGTTAATCTTCCTATTTAAAAAAATTCCATTCCATGTCACAATGTTAGTTACCGTACTCCTCCGAAACGGCTTGACCGATTCTCACCAAATTATACTCGTATATGCATATTCAGTAGGTCTGAGAATCGGCTACTAACTATTTTTCATATTGAGGCAAAACAACATTTTCCGGCATAATATATTTCCTAGTAGCTAGTGTAATATATTTTCCTAATAACATTTGTAAACTCTTTACTCAAATGCCTGTCAGGATTTGTGCTAACGTAATAAGTAAAGAATATGTCCAGATACCAGTTTACGTACAAGCTAATATCTTGGTAACCCGTCAGGTCTGGCCCACGCTTCTTTATTTAGTATTCATACACCGTCTTGCATAATGCCCTGAGTATATTGATCCAGGTATCCCAGACTTGTATTTTAATCCTTTAATTTCACGGGGTCACGCACGATGTCTTGTCGTCTTTTAGCGTTAAGATTTTATTTTATTGTTAATGTCTTTAAAGACTTTTTTATTCATTTGTTTGCGAGACAGATTTAATCGTCATGCGATGCGTTAACTTTTTGCTGATTTTATTCGGAAGGTTGACCATCTTTTTAATTTTCTTTAAATTGCAACAAGATTAAATTAAAAAATAATATTAAAATATATTTTTTTTAAGAAAGAAAGATAACCTTTTTTATGCAGACACTTATTAGTTCTTATAGAATATGGAATTTGATATCTAATATCGTGTTTATCTTATATTAAACTGCTATTTACTCGTATTTTTTATTACATCCCTCTTACTAGCAATGGCAATCCATTTTCTTATTAAATTAAAATTTTATCACTATCATCAGTTTGTTTTTAATAGAACTTCGATAAATAGAAAATCTAATATTAAAAAATAAGTCGGATTTTCCTTCCTGACGCTATAACTCCAGAATGCACGACCGCGATTTCTACGGTTTTGCATTCGTTGGAACGGTCTCGGGCTTCGTGAGATTTGTAGCAAACAAAATTTGATTCGCAAAAAGATCGACCTACACGCGGGCGGAGCCGCGGGCAACACTTAGTAGAAATATATCATATACCATAAAATATAACAATATTCCATTCGATAAATAGCTGTTTTTGACTTAAATCTCATTTATAAAAAACCTAAATGAATTCAGTTTGCGTTAACATATGTACTACAATTTCGTTTAGATAAGATCCAGGTTATCAGAAAGCAAATTGTTCAAACAACATTTTGGAGAAAAAATGTGTGTGCGCATTTTCTTATCCATTGCTACGTTATAAGAACATTGTTAAACTTTTTACAACGAAAACAAATTATTTTACAAAGATGAATATATCTAGGTACATACATACCACTAAACATACGTACGAATATACATTTGTAAATATTTTTGTATGCGTGTTCTTACATTTTTTACGTGCAAACAACTTTTGGAATTGAAACTTTTCAAATTTTGGATTAAGACAAAGGCTTATTTCTTTATTCACGTTTAGCTCCTAGTATCCCCTTAATGTGGTAGTATGACTAAGGCTTGTGTAATTTTGTAATTATCTTTTTATTACAAGTAACTATTTAGGTACTTAATACGGACTCTCTAATCTCTTTACTTATTGCATCATCGTTAAAAATAAACCACAAATCTTTCATCCAAGCCAAGAGTTCCTTGACCTTTCATCTCAAATACTTGGCCAAGAGCGAGTCAGGTTCGCACATGGAGCGTTCCGTACCTTTATCTTAAAAGAATATCAAAATCAAAATGTTTTATTCAAATTCATATGTACAATACAAACTTATTCACTAACCCTCAAACTGGACGCATTCGCGCCCCTGCCATGGAGGCTAGTGCCTTCCAGTGACTTAAGTACATATATAAAAATTTTAAGATTAATAAAAATTGATATATTTCAGACGTACGTGGAAATAATTATTGAAAAGCGTAATATGAGAGCCCTCCTTAAATATTGATTTTATTTTATTTTGAAATTAAATATACATCTATATTTTTGTAAAAATGTAAGCGTCGACATGTTATTTTTATTGATATATTACAAAAAAAAAACTAAAAATACACGTTTATTGTAAGGGGACACCTATATTATTTTTATTTTAGTATTTGTTGTTATATTGGAACGGGAAATACATAACATGGTACAATTTCAGCTTTCTAGCTATCACAGTTTTTTTAAATACAGTCTAGACATCGGAGGCTTAGTAATGGAACCCTAAAAAAGCTTCCTATCTGATTTGAAATTCGAGTCATGGTGCTTCTATCCTATGCTTTCATGGTTTTGAGGTCATCGTCCGCCTACGTCATCTATGGTCCAACACCATTACATTTTTTGTTTCACTTTACAAACGCTACTCGTACATAAAACAACTTTACATATGCCACCTATTCAATTTACCGATCGTCAATTTCAACCTTATTATATACAGCTTTAGGCGAGACATATTTTTATCGAACTGCATTTTTAAATTTGTCGTCACTAATGACAAAGTGGGAATAAGAAGATACAGGATTGTATTTAAAGATGGAATGAATCATTGGCTACCGGTAATTAAGTTCCTGGCTATCCTGTGGATCTGGATTGTAATACATTGTAGCAAGCTGAACTTTTGTTGGGAGTTCAAGATTTTTTGTTCGATTGTTCAAAGTACACATTTATCCGTGAGTGCATTGACCTCTATGTTAATTAGTTGCGTTTGATTCGGTGATTAGTTATGCGTACATGTGTGCATGGTTCGTAATCCTTCCGGTTGGACACATTTTTTTTTAAAGACTATTCCGTCACTTCTTTGACTGTATAATTTTGTACTATGTATTTTTCTTGAAGCGATTTTGGGAGCAGCAGATTTATGTTAGCGTTGAACGTTTTAAAAGTATTAACTACTAGCTGCGCCTCGCGATTTTACTCGCGTTAATCTGCTTAGAAGTAGCCAAAACTATTCCGTCACTACTTTGACTGTATAATTTTATGTGTTTTTCTTGAAGCGTTTTTGGGAGCAGCAGATTTCTGTTAGCGTTGTACGTTTTAAAAGTATTATCTACTAGCTGCGCCTCGCGATTTTACTCGCGTTAATCTGCTTTGAAGTAGCCTATGTGTTCCTCCATAACATATTACATTCAAGTCGGTTTAGCCGTTTGAGAGGAGTAACAAACATACGTCACGTATACGCACAAACTTTTGTCCTTATAATATCAATAAACAACCTTTAAAAAGTATCTATGTACATACCTAACTATATCTATAAAACAATTAAAATAATATATCCCATATTTTTTGTTCATGATACAATATTACTGATAATAATTTTCATAACTCTTCTTTCAAAACGCCATTGTCTATTAAATCGTTTAAAACACCTAAAATACATAACAATATTAACCATCACGTTAAATAACTCAAAAGCCTTGATCATGTTTAATTTTTTATTATTATAAAAAGTAATACTAATTCCATCATGCCCATTTTTTATAAAGATTTTAGCAGCGATAATTTCGAGTATAAAAAAACAAAAATTTAAAAACCATCACGCTGGGTCTTTCTGGTCATATATAAATCAGGCAGGGTGATTGTTATAGTCTTATTTTACTTAGGTCACGAACATAAATACTGAATTCCGATTCAAAACATGATAAAAAGACAACTTGAGGTTATTTAAACAGTATATTACAATACATATGTATATAAGAATATCAACCTTTATATACCATTGACACATACCAGAAACAAGTTAAAAAAAAAAAACAAGTTTGATTTCACAGATACCGAACTGAATTCGACAAAAATTTCATAGAATGATTCGAAATGTATTTATATATACTGTATAATAATTTTGTTACCAAGCAGATTTTTATCTATTATTATATGTCTCTTAGATAAAAATAAGCCGTAGACATCTGAAAATTACGTAAAAAGAAATCGATTTTCTGGGCAAAAATATACAGTGTCTCCTAAATGTCTAGCTTGCTTCGTAACCTAAATATGTCTACAGATAAAAATGAAAGATAAAAAGTCTCCAAACATTTATGCACAGTTCAGGGTTTCGTGGAAAGCCTTTTATTATAGCTGGCGGTATTTTCTAATTTTAAAGTGAGTAAAAAATATATATATCTTTCACTACTCGTAACTAAAAGAAAATGTGGCAGACACGGCAAAGTTTATTTGTACAGTATTTTAAAATTCAGGGTTGTTTTATATTATTTCCGTTAGCTAAGTTTTAAGTCAGTAATCCTATTTTATTTCATGTCAATGAAATCACTTACTAACGAACAATATAAACAAAAAAAAACAAATAGAACGAGCAACAACAGGCACGTGTTAGTTTCCTTATTTTTTGTCTTATTTGTGCACGCTAAAATAGAGCAGGAAATTATAGAATTCCTATTTGATCTAATATTGAAAACGCATCTGTGTTCTTAGATTAAAAAAATAAGATTCTCCCTAAAACATTCTCGAAAATAAATTGCGAAATAAAAAGGTTTTAGATTCTTATTTTCTTGTCAAATAACTCTGTACTTAAGTATCAATATTGGTATTCGATAAAGTATTAGGTTAAATTCCATTGCATGAGCTAGCAAATAAACATTTCAGGTATTTGCTTGGGAGTGGCAACATTTATCCTTATTATTAATCGCCAAAGGGTGTGGTTTCTTTTGACTTTGATAAGTTGGTACATTTTGTTTTTATTGAATTCTGGTCTATTAATATAGTACATTTACATTTGTATAAGGAGCCTCATTCTAAATCTGAACTGACATGGAATCTAGCGTGCCATATGCTTATTTACCATCAACGCAAGAAAAAAAAGGTACGAGTATCTATTTGATTTAAGATAACACGAAACAAAAAGGTTCCCAATTTTTTTCTCATATTTTGTTGACTTAAGAATATAAAACTTTAATAGTAACAAAGAAAAGTTACAAGTAGCCACCACTGCGAAATAAACACAAGCAAAAAAATTTTAATAGAAAATGAGCTTTAAGATAACATCAAATAAAAAGGTTCCCAATATTTTTCTTATATTTTGTTGACTTAAGAATCTGAAAGTTTAATAGTAACAAAGATAATAACAAGTAGTTACCGCTGCGAAGTAAACACAAGCAACAAAATTTTAATTGAAAATGAGCTTGTGGTTTCCCACGACCAAAAGACTTTCTAAATAAAAATTCAGCTTTGCCAACATATTGGCGAATTCCCCGTTATTACGCGAAGCCTGCAGGCTTTAATGTCAGCTATTACCAAACCACGGACACCTGTCCTGACAGGCTGTGTAATGTCTCATCAAGAAATACCTACTCATACAAATATCTTTGGTTGGGTGTATGCATTAGGTCATCTTATTTATTGGAGACGGTTGGTCCCTAAATTGTGTCCATATTTGGGCTGCAACAAATCAGGATTATTCTTTATGGGGCTTATTCTTTTTTCTATAATGGATAGGCAAGCGCTTGATCGGAATTCACATGATGTTAAGTGGTGTTGCGATCTTGGGTGGAGCATGCTTGCCTAGAAGAAACCGATTCACTCTCGCCTTGAAAACAGTGAGGTTATAGTTCAGATGGAACAGGGATTCCGGCAATGAGTTACACGGTTTAATGGTCCGCACAATATAAATGAGGAAGCGAAACGCTTCGTGGGGCTATTAAAGGAAACGGTTTCGTATGTTTTAGTATGGGGCTTACCAGCCGTGTGTAAAAAGAAATAATAAAAAATAATAATAACGAACTAAAATTCAAAGACGAATATTAAGCCTTATTCGAATCTTGCAACACAAGGCACATGTCTTTCAATCGAGTCTTAAAATATTGTTTTTATAATATCAACCTAAGCTGTCTGTCTAGCTTTCGAAAAGTAGATTATTCTTCTTATTCCAGTCATATCGATTTTTATTTTTCTATAACTTTACCTTTTCGCATTGACTGTGGCTCTTGATATGAAGTTTTTCACTTTCAGACTTTCATCCCTCATAAGCGAATAAGGATACATTATTTCACAAAAATGTTTACAAATAGTCGTGGTTATTTATGAACATTCATATGACGTGATTGTCTGTCTATTTGTCCCGAATACCAAAAGGAAGCCAAGTCTACTGATGAAAGAATAGCGCTTTGACCTGTGCGAAAAATAATAGAACAATGGAACAATACATGGAAGTCTGAGCTATTGAATTGAAGATAGGATGAAATTACTGCCTGTATGTAGCTATGTATTGAAAAGGTGCAATGTATTGACTATTTTAATCTGTAAGATGCAATTATATTGATTTGTAGCTGTTTGTTTATTGTAATTTGAGTATAAGGTGCACTTTTATGACATATAAAACATACTAATGTTGCTTATAGAGACTGAATTTTTAATATACAAGTTAGTACGGCACTAAATTTACTACAAAAGCTTTTAAGCTATATAATAATTTACATAGAATACTCTATAAATGTGCCTACCAAAATGTTTTACGAAAATATTTTACTCAAATCTCATGAAATAATAAAAACAAAAATAGCGTTTTGTCCACCTTTCAAATCTTTTCCCAGCAAATTTTTTATTGTAATATTTATTTAATATCTAAAAAGATAAACGTCTAACACAGGTTGTATAATTTATAATAAATAAATATTGTATATAGTAAGAATATAGGTAGCGAATTCTACAGTATCTACTCATAATGTAATACACAATTTAATAAATGTGGAACGTATTCCTCGACAGTGTAAGGAGCCATTTCTGTCAATACCACAGAATAATAACTAGTACTTCGTATCAATACATACAGCCAGTTAAACACATCCTATTGGTTAATAAAGTTCTATTAACATTTTATTAAATATAATAAAGCTCTATTAACAAAATTATATTGAGCATCAGACCTACACCAACAATCTATTCATTTTACTACTCAAAAACATCCGTTAAAATTTAAAAATCCCTAGCAACAGTAGTGTACCAGTAATAAGAATAATCTCGTTTTAAATTCCTTGTGCTCTCTACTGGAACGGAACCCGAGAACCGTGACGACCAGCCCTCGCAGTCAACCACCGTGCCATGGTACCACGGACCAAGAGAGATACGGTGGGAGTTTTTACTGACGATAATTACTCAAGAGATTGTGGGAGTGGAAAATTTACCTTGATTTTTACATAGGAATGTTCAATTTTAAACTAAATGTTAATAATAAATAAATATTAGGACACATTTCACACATGGCTGATTAGCCCCAAACTGAACCATTTCTGGTTCGTATTCTGGTTGTAAACGTAACTGATATACTACATATACATACATACATATTTTATATAGATACCTATTAATGCTACAAATGCATTTAGATCATTGCATTGTATTTACCGTGGATAAAAGAAATGTTCACAAAGCCTTTTTGGTATTAATAATAAAAAAGCGAACCATCATATAAAAATACTTTATCAGTTCTGATTAAATGTATATGAAAGCATTCGGAAACCTATTTATTCATAAACTTTACAAAATCCATTAATATTTAAATTTAACGCATTTAACAGTTAGAATTTAAATAAAAAATATACAATGTAAACTCCAAATATAGACACACTGAAAGGACTGTGCATTTTTGGCGTTATTGAAAGTGGTAGTCAAATGTAGAGAATGTATCATTGTATGGAATACAAGCTAAACCAACTAAAGCCAAATGAATTCGACGCTTTAGAGAGTTTGTCGTTAAATCGAGAGATGTTACATGGAGTTTACACTGTACATCTAAAATAAAATAAATAAAATATTGTCACTAAGCTTCAAAATCTTAGCCACTAAAATATCAATTTAGATAGACGATGAATCAAATTGATCATACCCATACCCGCATCGTCGTTGACTGGAATTTATAGCTCAATCTTTGTATATTAAACGTACTTACATATGTATGCTACGTACATTTGTAACCTCTTTTTATGGATGCTTCTGATTTGATAAATCTATTCACTAAGAATAAATAAATAAGTAAAATAAAAAAATATAAGGAAACGTTTCACACACGGCTGGTTAACTTCATACTGAACCATATCGTATTATGGTAGCTAGCACAACTGATATAGGTACTACAAATACAAACATACTGGTTTGTAAATCCTTTTGGTTTTTGCAAATAAATAATTTATTTATTTATTATACATATTTTATATAGATGCATATACAGATACATAGAATGAAATCATATATTATTATGAGATATTATAGTAGTTTCAAACACATCTTTTACTTCACATTTATTTTTCTCAACTTTCGATTTTGAGACACGGATTCCTTTTCTTTGGTCTTTTTGCCTTTTTCTTCAAATGAGGCAAATAGCTCACCTCTAGAGTTAGGAGTTTCAGGTTGCCATAAAATGTTCTGAGTTAAGCAGCACAGTCATCTGATAAAAGAAAATAACTAAAAACAAACAAAAAGTCTTATTTTTTTCTAGAAGAATATCGGAGAAGTATTTTTAGAAAACTGATTTATTTCTTTTAACGGACTAGGCACCCCATTATTAAGTTCTCAATCAGTATATTATCCCGGTTAGTTTCGCTTGTTAAATTAGTTCCAGTTGTTACCAAGGAAGATTGAAAAATGATAACTGCGCCGGGGTTTCTGTATAGTGAAGTTATTTTAATAGAATTTCGAATTTGCAGCAAAGCGTTTTACTTTTTATTTCTAAAAAAATCATCAACAAGTTTTTTTTTTAACCTGGGATGGAACAAAAATTTAGTAATAATATGATTTGCGTAAAAGTTCTTTGAATTTGTAAAAGTTATCTGATCTTATTTTCTATGGCACAATGTTAGTTAACCAACTCCGCCGAAAAGGCTTGACCGATTTTTACCAAATTTTATATGCGTATTCAGTAGGTCTGAGAATCGGTTACTATCTATTTTCCATACCCCTAAGTGATAAGGCAAAACAACGTTTGCTGGGACAGCTAGAATCATATAAAAATTGATTATGCACGCTTATCAATGACGATACTATTTTTATACATAAACTAATAATCATCAACTTAATCTTTATTACCCAAAACCTTAATTCATGGATATTTATTTTCTTAAAAAACTTTCCCAAGTTTTTTTAAGTTAATTACCTACAGAGAAAAACTTGAGAAAGTTTCTTTGTAAACCACACACTATTAGAAGAGCAACGAAAAAGAAATACAAGAGAACTAGAAAGAAAGAAAATTTTGTTCGTGACACGAAAATAACGCCAACAATAGGAAATAAGGAATAGGAAATAAGTGACTTCTTCTGTGTAATACTTTTCACCTTTCCAAGTCACAGAAAAGAGAGTTGTCCTACAATAGCCCACTGCGTTGTCAGGTCGTCGATCTATAATTACCAAACCTGTACATACACACGTGTTTCAACGCTTGTTACTATTTTATCTCTACAAGGTTATGTGACATACATTTAATTTTTGGTGTAGATAATAAATAAAATCTCAGAAAAAAAAACTGTCAAAATTGAAACGCGTTGAAACACATTTTCTTATATTCCATTTAATATATATTTTCTCTGCTTTTATAAGTATTAAGTAAATAAATACAAAATTACCTTACATTATAAGATTTAATTAAATAAAATTAAGTCTTTTGTCCTATAAAGACTACGTCAAAGCCCCTCGCCCAAACTTAACCATTAGGCTGGCAGCATTTCCTCGCTGAATCGCGAGAGAAATTTGCTGCTGCAAGTAATCCCCAGCCCGCGGATCTCGCCCCCTATCTCGTAACCGCCGTCCGAGATCTGCCACAAACTGCCTGACAGATATAATGATTTAATTTATTATTATCATATTATTAGATGTTTTTCGTTCAGGGCCTTCCTCAACCAGGTCCGCTCGTTTCCCCACTGTATTTTAAAATAATATTTAGATTTTACTAGAACTCATTTCCCACCTCAATCTTATCCCAAATAACCCTGTTTAGATGTTTACCATGCTTAACAAGGTTCTTAGCAAACACTTGGCGTGTGCCTATTATCCGATAAGGCAGGGAACAAGGAAGAAATGTTATCAGGGCACAGCCGGTCGACGAACCCTTTACCGAGTGTTGTTCTAGAATTTTCAGGAAGTTTCTGGAAGAAAATGTTGGGCAATGAATTAGAGGTAAGTTTTGGAATGATAACTAGAAAAATCGTAACTTGTGGTGGTATGATAAGTGTGGTTTAAAATGATGATGTAAAAAGTAGGAAAAAAGGCATAAGTATTGTGATTTTCTATTTTGATGTTATAATACAGCATGAAATGCTACTTATAATACGTACTTTTGAATTTTGGGGATTTTTTATTCACAATAAATCTTAAAATTAACCGAAAATGTGTTCGTATCGCAACAACCGATGTTTTTTTTTTCAAAAATATTTGATTTATTGTTATGAATGATATATATCATGATTACGTTTGCTATCTTAATATTACTTATTTTTTTAGTTCAATACTTATCTATTTACACTTAGAAATGAAATCTAATAATACGAGTATCTGCTTTACTTACAGGGTCACACGCCGAAAAATTCCCCAATACCATTTTTATTCAAAAGCAGGTTAATAATGTGTAAACAGAAACAAGTCAGGTTTACCTCGGCAATTACTGGGAACCGACCAACCTCAATTATACCAAACATTGTAACCTCATTCCGTGCACCGCTGAATTTCTTTCACGTGAATCATTTACGAATGTAATACTTAGCAGAAGTTTTGAGGCGATACCTTAAGTACATACATATATTCTGCCGTGATTGAACAATTTGACTAAGATAACGTCATTTTAGTTAGGATACGGCAGTAGTATAATATGGTGATTATCTACCTTTTTTCACTGTAAATTATAGGTGCATCGGTTTCCAAGAAAAACTATAAATCTTTATATCCAATTTATATAACTAGTGTTTATATATTATTTTTACAATAATATACTTAAAAGTGCAATTTGTAAAGGCTGTACTAATTAAATATAATACTTTATAATACATATGTTGTAAAGGCAAAATAAAACTATTTTTTAGCTTGCTTCTATTACCAAATTTATTTTGAAAACAAATAATCGATTATACATACAAAGTGAATAAAATACATTTCATTTCAATTAACTAATTTAAGATTTTTTTCTATCTCATAAGGGGAAATTTAATATGTTTCTTATTAAACTGTATAATAATAATAATAAATATTAAAATACACTAAATACTTTATATTTTAGCGTATTTGTTTGCAAATACAAATAATATAACAAATATAACTTTAAGCGACGTCACTACTTAGGTCGCATAGCATTGGAATCGGATTGTAGGTACAAGGAAATGTGTGAGCAACAGATTAATACAGCAGTTAGTACGTTTGTTTACCAACACGCGATTTTATTCCTATACATAATGCGGAGTTTATATGCTGGATTCCCGTTAGCAAGAGACACAGTGTATTGATTACAGTAGGACAACTCCGTGAAACTGGTTCTCCTACTGCTAGAACTCGTTTGCACTATCATTTTTTCGATACACTTATTAAAAAAAGTGCCTAAAAGTATTGATATCATTACACATATTTTCAATAATTTATTTCTTTTTCAATCGGTAAAATAAATAAGATTCGATTGTCATTAATAAAGAGCAAATGTGATATGGTGTTTCGTTCCTTAATAATTAAATAATGTTTTATTAATACATTCTCAAATTATATGGTATCTTTAAATAAAATAATAAAAATAAGGTCGTATAAGAAAATAAAATATATCCATACCAGGGGTATATACTCGTATTTTATCAAAAACATAAAAACACATACACACAACATTACTAACTACAATTTAACCTGAAAAAGACCAGGGGTAGAGGAAAAGGTGCTTAGAATATGTATATATGCTGCTCCATACCATATAAACATCTCTCATACTTCGGAACTGCTTCAATGTTCATACAGGTATATGTATGTATATGACCTACGTTCGTTTAACTTTTCACTGTGACAAAGGTGAACAACCGAGATCAGGAGTACAACTATAAAAGCTATAAAAAAACATGAGGCGATCCTCGGGATAGTTATCATCATTTACAATCTGTTTTTGAATCATAGCTGGTATTTGCCGAATCGTGATGGCATTTTTTATTTATGAGCAGGTAAGTTTAAGTATGATTTAAGAGTAGTTGATTCTTTATATGTGTATTTAAAAATTATATGAGCATATTTACATTTCATTTTACTCATAGCTAGTTCAATCAAATATGTAATATATAATAATTTATGTACATACATACAACTATTACTTACACCAAAATTATAGTACTAGTATTTTAAATTTTGATATTTTTTAATCAAAGGCATTTTTTTATATTTTCAGTATGTTTTGTGTTTTTAATGTAGATATGTAGTACACCCTTATTTCATCTAGAAAAATAGATAGATAGATAAATTATTTATTTCACTTACTTATTATTACATTAAATTATTAACAAGAGAAACAAAAGAAAAATAGAATACGAACTAAACGTAGCAACGAGTTTCAATATGCAAGTATCTACTTGATTATGCATTTATGGTGTTTTTTTTATTAACAGTAATTAAGGGTCATTTTATAACAGTTAGCTAGTCCACTATATTTTGTATGACTCAAATTAACTAATAAATTTATTAGAACCTTTTTTGTTTTGATAATTGCGGTTCATTGCTATCTTTAAGAGGTTTTCGATTCATATTATACGTAATTACACGCTTTATATTAGCTTCACCTGTATTTTTGTTTGTATGTTTGTAACCAACTTCTTTGGGCGCGATTTTGACCCACTTAAAACGGCCAGATAAGCGTGTTTTTTAGTTTTTTTAAACTACTATTATTTTTATCACCGGAAGGACGTGGGAAACACACAGTTCTCATGAACATACGTTCTATTGATAAATTTCTATCAAATCTATTCATCAATTGTTGAAAACCGATAAAATCAATTTCATCATCAATCATCATACACATGTCTACTTATCTGGTATCTCATAGCAGAGAAGCACATCGCGTCTAGCAAAATGTTTTTTTTTTAACAAATGAGGGTTTTCACCCTCAAAATAACATACAACGTTGTTCAAATGCTATGCGACTGGGACCGTGGCGTCACTAGCGTTTGATACAATTAGAAAAAATATACGCTAGGCTATTAGCCTAGCTCATATTTTTGCTCACTTTATAAAATGTTTAGAATTCAATTGTAATGAAACATTAATAATTTATTTTATGAAATATTATATTTTAGCGTATTTGTTTTTTTTAATTGTACCATGTGACGTCAAGGCCCAAGTCGCATAACATTTGAAACGGATTTTACATATAAATAAATGATATCAAATCTGCAAACGTCAGATATAAATTGTAATAAAATTGATGCACTGGAACGTGGTAACGCTTGCCAGTTTCTTGTGATTAATTATACAGACAAAACATACAACATTAAATTTACATTAAATTATAAAATAAAAACTAAACCACTAACAAAACCAATTGAAAAAGCCACTCCGGACAGAACCTGACGGAAAAGTGGGTACCCTGCGCTGGACCTGTTTATAAAAATTTAAAAACTTATAACGAATGATTTTATGGTGAAAAAGCTTCTCTAAAACTAACATTGCGGATCGCAATACATAATCGGATCGCAATACATAATATGTATTGCGATCCGATTATATAATATGTATTGCGATCCGCTATGTTAGTTTCAGAGAAGCTTTATCAATATAAAATCACTCGTTCGCAGACACCAGAGCGCGCTACTTAGCACATACGAGTACGAAAAACAGATCCCACAGTGTCATTTTGACGTATTTCAAATGAAGGCTCGTTATTCCAAGAAGGTGCACACTGAACAGTTAAAGTTTTTGCATTGTACAAAGTAAAATCCAATTCTGTTATTCGAGGAATGAATTGAAATGAATATGAAAGATAAAGATTTAAGAGACATACAGAGAATACAGAAAATAAAACTTCAAAACTATGGTTTGGACATTTAGACAAGAGATACATCTAAATAACTACAAACTTAAAACTAAAATCTTGTACTTACATAGTTTACAAATAAATATACTTAATTTTTTTTCTTACTGTAAGGAAATGCCTATGTATTTTGTAAAATAAATCATCTCCTTTCAATTTTTTTTATTTCCTTTTACTAATACATATAACATATGACGTACCATTTACTGTTTATACTGTAAATGTACATGCATATAAATATATATCAATGTCTCCAAAACACACCACGACCTCAACTTTTAAATTAAATAAAGAGTAAAAAACAAATATCTAAACTCCAAGAGATATGCGAAAGACCCAAACCGGTTTCCAACTCCCAAATCGATTCAGCAATCTTGTTTTAACATCACTTTGTTTTGTCTCACTTCCTTAATATACATTTAAAAGGGATAGATACAAAGTAATATAGAAGTAAGGATGTTTTGAATCGTGGTAGTCTCACGCCAGGCTCGTACTTCGTCAAGAAAAAATAAATGAAAAAGAAGGCAAAAAGAAGTAAAAAACGAAGTACGGACGTATTTATTGAGCCGAGAGCTGCTACCTGGGTTACGCAGTGACTTTGTAGTCCTTAAGGGAATTACACACTGGCGGCAAAAAGTTTGAAAAAAAAAAGGTATGTAGGGGAAAAAATGATGGGAAAAAATACAGTCGTACAGAGAACCTTCTAATTTAGAAATGAATAAAAAATGTCACGATAAAACGACAAAACCAAAAACGCATGAAATCTTACGAACTATGTAGGTAAATGTATTTTTTTATTTTTTTACTGTTTTTATAAATGATCATAATATTACGCGAATGACTATTATGAAGATTTTTACCAATAAGTAAATATTAACCTATTTCAGGATTAAGTATACCTACAGATACATAGTAATTAGAACGATTACAACAATATACTGCCATTCTAATAATAATAAAAAACAAAATTAAAAAAAAAACAATAGTAATACTTATTGGTACAAGTACGTTCTACCATTCACAAAGGCACGAATACACAATTTCGCCGCCTTCGAAATCATTAAGTGTGAAATTACCTTTATCCCAAGTTTTTATGCACTCGTACAACAATGGAACGATGTGGTTTACCAATGTTTTTGGTTTATGTGCCTCCTAAGATTGACATAAAAGAAATGATTTAAAACCTCGCCTTGCCAGTCCAAACCCATAAAATGAGATTCTTTATAAGTCATTTTTGGGGAAAACTTTTTGTATACTGCGGGTCCATATGGTTCTACTTTTTTTTTTTTTTTTTTTTTTTTTTATTTACTGCGCCCAGCGGTGTTACCCGGGATAAAAAGTAGCCTATGTGTTAATCCAAGATCTAAACTATCTTCATACCAAATTTCATCAAAATCGGTTCAGCCATTGGAGCATGAAGAAGTAACAAACATACACACACACAAATTTTCGCATTTATTATATTAGTAGGATACATTCATTTGTATGTGACACCAGAGCTTAGCCAGTTAGCTCGGTCAATATGACATTGATTGATTCAACACCTAAATATTTTTTTCTACGATTCCATAGGTTTTGTTTTATTAAAACTACAGTAAAAATACACATCGACTCTTTATAAGTAGGATTTCCAAAAAAAACTAAAAAGGGCCAGCCCTGGTGGGGCTAAATCCACCAATATTTTAGACTAGTGGAATCTGTCCCACCAGTGGGGCGGCTTGGAGTGGCAAAGTGGAAAAATTCATACCTAATTTGATGTCCAATATAACTATCGTTCTATGTAGATATACAGTAAGCAAACAAACACATTGTAAGTCTACGTTAATTTCATTATTAGTTTGCCAGACTGCCTTAAAATTGACACTGCCATGCTAACATCCGTAGAAATTACAGACTAGAATATTGCTTACCATCAGTTCAAATTTAGTTAGGCGCTAACTTATGTAAGTGTATAAATAAGGTTTTTTTATCTTTAACTTTATTTTTTTTATCGGTTCCGTCTAGGTAAGCGCGCTCCACCGTAGACCTCTTACCATCAGGTGTATTGTGGTCAAGCACTGACATATTCAGAGTAAAAAAAAATAAATTATTCAGAACATCTAAGTATTTTACCACCAGGTTACGTAACCACACGGGTCAATAACTCTTTGGCTTAAGATGGGGTATGTCTAGCCTGGAACAACTGGCTTTTAAGGATCTTTACTCTTTTAATGGAGGTGACAAAGTTTTATCACGGCTCTTGACCACGCTGTTTTTAAATTTCGAATTTCAAATCAAATAATATCCCGTAAACGTATCCTAACATATCAAGTAGCTTTCAATACTCGTAAAAGCTCAAATAAGCTTCTGTGTACTGAAGCCGACAAAGTAAAGTTAAAGTTACAGAGAATACAGTGCTTATCAAGTTGCAACCGTGAGAAATAACGGAACAGTGCGTTTACTTAACTTCAGAAAGTTTTATTTGAAGCCGACGTTCAATATTAAATTTGAAACCTGATTTTGCTTCTTTATTACCTTAGCATTTTAAAATCTGCTGATTGAAATTATTCGACTTAATGTGGTAGTAAAGCGGAAGCGTAGAAGTTGATGTAGTCTGGTTTTGGATGGGAGACCGAAATAAAGCATTTTCTCAAAATAAAAATAACTTTTTTTATGCTCTATAGCATACGTTGGGAACTTAAAACATTTACTGAATATATTAGAAATGCTGTACATAATCATGTTTTTTTACGTATTTAGTTTTGGTATATGCATATATTATGTTATTTAAAAGTGAATTAATCGATCTTACTAATATGTTTTTAAGTGATGATATTTAATCGAATAATTCGAAATATTAATTAATAAATCTTATATATAAAATTTCCGTGTCACAGTGTTTGTTACCGTACTCCTCCGAAACGGCTTGACCGATTTTTTCCAAATTTTATATGCGTATTCAGAAGGTCTGAGAATCGGCTACTGTATATTTAGATTTTATTTTTTTAATTAGGGTAAAAAAACGTTTGCCGGGTCAGCTAGTAATATATAAATGTATGATTGCATCCATAACATGTAAGCTTGCATCAATATAGGTATATAAAATATATTTATCTGTTGGTGATAATTTAGGCTGCTTGATTTTTTTAAAACATGTTAAGTTTTAATAATATTTCGTTGTCAGTGAAGAAAGAATTATACGGAATATATGGACCTCTTTTATGAACGTGTAATGACTAGATGTAAGCCATTTGTTAAACAGTATATTTCACTTGTTTCAGATTATTGGACCTTACGAAAGCACTCAGAAGCGGGTACGAGCGACAAAGAGAATTAGTTCAAGCTCTTCAGAAACATACAGGGTTTATTACAATATACGTACAGTTTTAAGGTCAGCTTTAGCACGCCTAGACTAACAAAATTTGCTCTGAAAAAAAAATCGCGTCTTCATACATTCTGTTCGGATATTATATCTTTGAAAAAAATAGGTTTCATTTTTTACGAATTGCCTAAATTTTACTTTGTACACTGTTATCGTAAGGCATATTATGTATATATTTGAACGAAACGGTCACACTTACTTTTAAGTGTGTGTGACCGTTTGTCTAAATTTGTCAAGCAAATGTTATTTGTCTTGGCGTTAACAGATTCTAAAGATTTGATTCAGTTGCCAATAGCATACTTTTCTTGTTTATGTATATTGATGGTATATATTCGTAACTTAAATGAGGGCAAAGCCGTTCCTAAGTAGGAACGTTACATATCCATATTATACATGTTGTTACATATCCAAAGTGTTGTTAGGAAAGGCTTATGAGAAAGAGGTTCATAATGTGAATGTTTTTTTCATACTATCAACCGTAAATTGACAAATGTTAAAACTCTGCTAATCCCATAGATTTATAATACTTTAGATATGAAACGTATAATAAATAGCAAGCGCATTCCTCGTTTAGAAAACCGTTTAGAGCCTTGAGCACCGTCGCAAAGTAGCCAGTCTTTCGGTTTTTTATATGTTAGATTTCGGAGAGTGTGCGACCGAATTGCACGATTTAATTCCCCCCGCCCCCTTTCACAATCGGACGAGCAGGGAAACACCAAGGCGGCATCGTTTCACTGTGGAGATACCTAAAATGCGCACTAAGCGTTTTGCCTCCACCTTCATTGTACGTACTGCCAAGGTGTTGAACTCTTTGCCAAATGCCCTGTTCCCCGAAAACTATAATCTTGCGGTTTTCAAAGCACGAGTGAACCGGTTTCTTCTGGGTAAGCGCGTTCCACCTTAGATCACAATATCGCTTACCATCAGGTGAATTCTGATCAAGTGCAAACCCATCATAGTATAAAAAAAAAACATTTGCCCTTGTTAGAAGTGCTAATGACACTACAACTATCACCAAATCGTTTCAAACGTTGGCACAATT
Source organism: Mellilla xanthometata (assembly GCA_035578125.1). Taxonomy (NCBI): domain Eukaryota; kingdom Metazoa; phylum Arthropoda; class Insecta; order Lepidoptera; family Geometridae; genus Mellilla; species Mellilla xanthometata. The sequence continues at coordinate 5,743,820 of JAPUBQ010000019.1, read as the reverse complement.
TATGTTTTAAAGAAACCATAGTTATCTGTGGTTTCTTTGCCTCTAAGGGCCTGTTTTCTAAGGGCCTCTGCCTTGCTAATCCATTACATGTTTAAATTAACTGGCGGAAATTCAACAGAATATCTGCTTTTTCGGAGGTTAAAAATATATCAAAGTTAATTAAAAATGATTGGTGTTCATAAGTGCATTGGAAATCATTTTGGGTTTACTAATCCTTTAAAAATTTCACACCGTCATGTATACCTGTATGGGTTTTCGTGTTTTAATTTTAAATCTTGTTCTTTACAAATAATAGATACTAACACACCGGAATGGCTTGCCTTTTGATTTTTTCTTTAATCAGTGTATAGACATTTTTTTATAAATTATTATTCATATTAACAGCTTATAGCTAAATAATGCCTCATGTTCCTGCGAAATGGTAAAAAATAAATTATGAGTGTTTAGATTATAAATTTTAGTTTTAGAGGCTAAAAGAGTAAAATGTATCGGTACTAGGGATTCCAAAGGAATCTTAGTTACCGAGGTAATTTTATAGGTATTCCAAATTAATGTAACTTTGATTATGGCACTTCTTTTTTTCAAAACTAATTTATCAATTTATGTATGGAATTAAAAAAAATTTTAAGCGAATTCTAAGAAAAACTAATATTTTAATTTTAATGCTAAAAATTTAACAGGGTGCTTTTTTATTTTTTGAAACTCTATTCTCATACATATAGAAATCAATTTAGGATCAAACTGAAATCGCAAAAAAGACCATTTCTTTAATTAATTTGGTCGATTTACTATGATTTTTTAAGCTTTTGATTATTTCAAATGTTTTTTTCTGATTTCTGTAGCGGTCTTCTTCAATAAAAGGAACGATTGTTAGCATCAGAAGAGAAGAGTTGATGAAATGTCGCGACGCCAGAGCTAAAGCACTTAGTTCAGGCAAATAAAAGCATTATTATAGCTCAGTACAGAAATACCAACGTTAAATAATGTAGAATCTAGTCTCTGATCTCTGCAATATATTATTATTTCATGTACGAATGGAATAAGCTTCCTATTATATCTGTCCTTAGTTTTAAGCGTTTGTAATAGTAAGTAATAAACAAAGATGTACTTGTATATTAAATAATTTTTCCCGAAATTGATAAAAATAACTTTGTCTGTATAAAATGAAACCCTTTTATTCAAACATAATTTAGAAAGAAATATGTACAATTCTATTTTTACTAAATTTACTTCATATTGGAAGATACTAAGAACTTGAACACTTTTTTCTCATTTAAACGTCTTAAAACTATATTTTTAGTTTTTTTTTTATATAAAAATATATTTTTAGTTATTTAAAACAACTACACTTGAAATGTAATTATAAAGGTAGCTATAGTACATTTTGTAAAAATGTTTATCTTTATTTAATTAATATAATGTTTAAATTGAATGGTGTTTTTTTTATTGTTTTTATTATCCTTTTCTCCCTCCTAGTAATATGTATTTTTTAAGAGATTCAATTTGTTTTACAAATTTATTAATAGAATAAGAAGAAATCTACAAAAGTATTTCAATACATACATTATTAATAATAGAAATGCTTTCATGAGAAAATGAACAAAAAAGGGAAGATTTAGCTGGTAGAAATCACACACGTTTTTACCAAAAACAATTTAACCAATATATCAACCGATTCTCCAGATTATTTAACGCTAATATTTACGAGTGTCGGTGGTTAACAAATTAAACATTGTAAACTGTTCACGTAAGGCATCTTAATATTTTCGCGTAGAAAACGGTCACACTTACTTATTATTAAAAGTTGGAATGAGTCCAACAGTTCCGGTGCTTTCCGAGCACCACCTTCAGGGGCGAGTGTTACACGGACCGCCGCCGACGAGCTCCGCGCGTGCACTCACCGAAACTGTTGGACTCATTCCAACTTTTAATAATTACGAGTAGTAAGTGTGACCGTTTTCTACGCGAAAAAAAAAGGTTAACAAAATACTTCCTGAAACCACGGGTCCTAAATTTCGGCCCATCTCCCACGCTACTTGTACGAAAAATAAAATTTAGGACTGATCATTAGAGAAAGAGTTCTTAAGGGTTCTGTCAACTTTATTCACAGTGAAATAAATCTAGAAGTACTTTTTTAAGGTAAGAGTCCTTCGGGCGGCTTGAAAACTCTCGACACCAGAGCTTGGCCACTTAGCTCATACGAAGAAGGAAAAATACTTGTTTTTTTACTAATCACGCTAATAATATGAAAGCAAAAGCTTGTCTGAGTGTTTGTTACCTCATTACTCTCAAACGGCTGAACGTACTCGTATTTGCACAAAATAAGTTGAAAAGATAGTTTAAGTTTAAACCTTGGTAAACTCGAAAACTACTTTTTCTCAAACGCAGGCCACTGAAATACAGAGGAGCTAAGGAGAGATATTGAAATTAAGTAAGTATTTAATTTATCGAAGTCAATAGGTAAGGCTTAGTTGCTCGTTAGTGCTCGTATTATGACGTTAAAATTAATTCTCATTTTTATGTAAATGTATGAGTAGATATAAGAATTATACTTCAGTAACTTTTCTATTACTTATACGTTTGAAATTTTTAATCATATTATTCAAAGTTTCAGTTAAATTAATTCTAAACACTTAAAATTTCTATTAAGGAACCCGAATACTCATAAAAGTATAAAAGGAAAAAGTAAAGAGTGAGTCACCAAATCCGAGCATTCCTGATGAATCATGCTTCCCCGTACTCTCCCTCAGGAGATCAGGAATTCCACGACTCTACACTGTTTTATTGCTCCAATCACTCATGTTGGTTTTAACCTCCGACGAAAAACGAGGTGTTATAAGTTAGACGTGTGCGTGTGTGTGTGTTCTTGTGTGTGTGTATTGTATGTCTTACATAAAAAAAACACATTAGTTAAAATTACGTATGTAAAAGAAGATTCTGCTAGGTGCTTGATAAGGTAATACAAAAATAACGTATGTATTGGAAAAGCGATGAACAATTTGTTTCATTTGCTCGGTGAAAAGAAAAAACAGACTTCTAAGCTAAGCTAAACAGATAATATGTAAATATTATCTGTTTAAAGATAATGTAAAAGTATCAGGCTTGTTCTAACCTAAGCGCCTTCAAAAAATATGCGCGCAACTGCATGCAACGAGTTTTATGGTGTTATTTGCAGGAGTTACTGTAAAGTCTAGTTGTAGAACTAGTTTAGATTTAGACTACCACTTCTGTGTAGCTGCATATGTATATGCATATGTATATGTGTTTGTACTCTTATTTTTCTTCGTATTAGCTATGTGAGGCCAAGCTCTGGTGTCAACAGTTTTCAAGCCCCCCGGCTTAACGACTGCTTGTACTAAGACTAACAGCTAGGACCTACAATGAAAAGTGTCATCCGATGTACAGTAGGACTCATATGTAAATGCCTCTTTTTTACGACTGTCTTTTGAACATCACAATTGGTCAACAATCCAAAGACTGGAGGCCAGTGTCCGCGTCGACCCTTCATTAATCTCGAAATACAGAACTTTATTAACCATAAATAACAGATGTGAAAGCAAGTCACATTAAAAAAACTAGTTAGATGAAATAAATTTACTTAAATAAATGTTCTACACCATTAAATACTACACACAATAGCATTTGTTTTTCTTTAATTGTGACGGAATGCAGACATTAGTAATCCGACCTACAGGCTCTACCATATACCGAAGTACAAGTTATTATTCTGTGCATATACCTACTACCGAAGTACCAATCTTCAGATATCCATATATCGCTTATTAGTTAAGTAGGTACTTACTTAATTAGTTCTTTTCTTTATTTTATTATATGTCGAGAGATAGATAGGTAGAAATTTGTATTTTGCATTAAACATCTATCAGTTTTAATCGCAAAATACCGCGATGTGTTAGTTTACTAATAACTCCTGCTAAAAATATCATGAAACCCATTGGAAGTGGTTGCGCGTACATTATTAGTAGGCGCTTATGTGTCCTATTTATCTCATAGATAGTTACACAAAGCTTCGAATTGAAATAATATCTACAGAACAAAGATCTAGGCGAAGTATTGGCGCTTACAAGCGGACCTTCTGAAATCGGCACTTCTTTGCAGCATTCTACAGTACTGCAGGACTCCAATTTGCATCCGGCAGGAATACGAAGAGCATCTCCAGGCGTACCTACGTACTACGATATAAAAAAACTAGCAAAAAATCCAGGAATCAAAAAGCACTAACAGGCTTATATTTTTTTAACATCTATATTCTGTATTCCATATTTTCTAAAGTACAACTTATAAAATAACAGACATTACAATATTGCTTAAATTAAATAATTAATTATAATATACAGTACAGATATGAAACGAATCAAGTGCGTCATCGTCCTCAAATATCATTTGAGTGGTTCTTTAAATGGCCTTTACCTTATTATTTGTTATTTTTTACCGTTCAGTGAAAAATCTGTAATATCAAGATTTTGCCCCAATCTTCGCTTTAAATGGCTAGTAGCACAAGCAGCCTATACACGTTCCCACTGCTGGGGACTCGGGGCCTTCTCTCACGAGGAGAGAGATACAGGCCTTAATCCACCACGCTGGATAAGTGCGGATTGGAGGATGACTCTCGTCTTCGGATATTGTGGTGGATATTGTGACGATGTTTTCCTTCAGCGTAAAGCGAGCGCAAATCCACATATAACTTGAAAATCAAGTCATTGGTGTAAGGTCGGGATCGAACCAGGGACCGTCTGATTGAAAAGCAGACGTTATTACCACCGAGCCACACTCGCTTTTTTAAATAACATGACTAGTACTACCACGAAATTGTTCCAGTCGTTGGCATATTTTGTTTCCAAGAAACCATAGATAAGCCAAATTACCAACCTCCTTGCTTTAAAGAGATGATTAAAACCAATTTTTATAAATTGTAGTCATCAAAGAATGAGATTGTCAGTTTGTACAAATCGTGAAAATAATGTTGAGACTCATTCAGTTTTATGGCGCTGTAAAAATATAGCTTAAAATAGATACATTGTATTAGTAATATTACAATATTATAATATTACAATGATACAATTATTTTTAACACTTTTTGCTTTTTCATTGAAATTATAATTTATATTTTAAATTTTGTAATATGTTGAATAATAATTTATTTACATAAATTAAACACTAAAAATAAAACACTGGTCTACAGTGGTTTTGTTGCCTTAGATATGATAATGATTTTGGGTCTATTTATTATATTATATGCACACTATTGATCTTTAGTCTAAACAGAACGTGCCGTCTCTTTCTGGCCACCTAAGATGAAAAGTGACGGGGCTTCTTTAAATTTAGTTTAGTCGTGTGTGCCGCTGAATCGCCACCAGTGCGTTTCGGCAGCCTTCTTAAGAGCCAGTAATTCCAAATTAGGCATGCTCTTTGGGCCAGTGTCGCTAGATAGTTTGTTAGCGCGCTGTGCCGGTGATAAGAAATTTCCCGTCCAAATCTTTTCTATGTCACCATGCAAGAAGTCTGACTTATCAAGCGGTGCCATTGTATGTGGCTATTATGTCATATTGTCATTAGCAGCATTGCGATGCCAAGTTTCTGTGCCACGCTAAAAGAGGTTTAAAAATGAGGTATGTAAGGCGCTGTTTTCAGTGGCAGGTCTAATTGGTCGTCCATTCATGATCGATTTACCTCCACCGTTCTTCGAAGGCGATCTACTTCAGTCTGTTTAGTTGGATCAATATCTGCGCGAGCGCATCTTTGTTTCTCTTCGATTTAAATGCGGCATTTTGCCGTTGTGTGCATCACACGTGGTCTTGTTTCCTGCGAAGAAAGACGTGGAAAAAATATCTCGAATTTCGAAACAATTATCTAAAACATAACTCGTTCGTGCTTCAAACATAAGTCGGATAAAAACTGTAAATGCTTAACTATAAATGTTATATTAGTAAAGTTTAAAATATATCTTTAATATAAATTTATATACTTATGTAAGCTGTTGGTGTCTTTTTATAACTAGTAAAATTAAGTATTTATCTAATTGTTTAATAAAAAAGCACAAGTTTTCAAAATAGTGAGTATATGACAAATAATACGAGTACATAGTGAACTGGCTCTGTCTATTTCTGTAGCTTTAATTATATCGTGAGAATATTAGACATTAAATATTTGAGTAATAAAATTTATTATATAACATGAAGACTGAGTAATGTTTTTTGCACATTACACTATTATTTTAATATAAATAAGAGCTGGCATACAATTTCAGATTATTCTATAATAAAGACTTGAAGTCACAGTTGGAAATAATTCTACGAAGAAAACTTTAACAATATGATATTAAGTATAATTGCCTTAGGTTTAGTGTTTTTCGTTGGATATATTATCAATTCTACGGTGAAACCGAGGAAATTTCCTCCAGGTAAGTCATGATTTTGTTTTCTGTAAAATCAATGTTCTGCTGAAAATGACGACCTCGTTAGCGTAAAGGTTACCATGCCGGACTGCTAATCAGAAGGTTCCGGGTTCGATTCCCGGCCCGGTCAACATCTTTGTGCTTAACTAAATTTGTTGGCTGTGGGTCTGGGTGTTAAATATGTATTTATATATAATATGTATGTATTTATGTATGTATATGTAGTATATCAGTTGTGTGAGCAACCATAATACGAACTAGAAATGGTTCAGTATGGGGCTAACCAGCCGTGTGTGAAATGTGTCAAAAAAAAAAAACTATGTAGATACATTAGTAGTACTACTGTACATCCCTTGATTTTTGTGTGTATATAATAAACTTTTCATTTTCTTTCTTTATAGTTTTCTGAACAGACATCACGAACATAAGTCCTTGGAACATTGTTTCTGTAATCTCTCTATACGAGGGTGAATCAAAAAATTCTTGGAATCAATATTAAAAAATGCAAAGATTTAAATAATAATATTTTATTTTTCTACATAATCTCCCTGCAATGCAATGCATTTAATGTCCAAAAAAATTTCCTTCGTAGACATTTTTTTCAAACTGAGATATTTTATCACCGCAAGTAACTCACTTTTATCCATAATTTAAACTTTTTAGCAACTCGTTGCTCAAAAAAAAATATTACATGCGAACGAACTGACAAAAACAAGTGACAGTCTGCATAAATATAGTGTGATAGACACTCTTTAATTTCAATATTGAACTTGATCCAAAAAGGTTTCATATATATGCACTTCTAAGAACTTTTTGATTCACCCTCGTACATTCACAGAATATTTAATTATGTATTAACTTTATAAATAAATTATAAAATTAATATTTAAGGGGACTACCACACAACAATGGTACGGAACCCTCCATGCGCGAGCCTGATTCGCATTTGTCGATTTATATAGACCGTAGACCTCAATATCACTTACCATCAGGTGAATTGTGGTCAAGCGCTGACCTATTCAGAATAAAAAAAATAAAAAAATATATGGATATAATTTTCTTAAATTTTGTCAGTATACTTTGTAGGCTGGATACAATATTTCAGTATAAGGTATTTTAGTCACAGAACTGTGGAAAGAATAATTGTCTAAAAAAGTCACTGATCAGTCTCTATCAAAAATCTCAAGGCAGTAGGTATGGGAGCAAAATAGCATATTATAAAAAAACCTGTCTCTATTTTTTTTCAATACTTTTTACCGGTAAACCGATTTATAACGAAATACTGTAAATCCCGGATTTTGCCCTTTTCATCGCATCAATAATGCCTGTCCTTCCTCTGGTTGCCTGGAAGAGATCGCGTTTAGCGATAAGGCCGCCATTTTCAGCACTAGTTTTAAGTTTCTTTTGTGTATAATTTTATGTGTTTAATGTATTATTAGTGTGAAAATATTGTGTTTTTACCAAATTTCTTTCAAATTTTTGTTCTGTATTTTTTTTAGTTTCCAATATTTTCGTTTTTACTATGCTTTATAAATATTATTCTTAAGTTATGTTTAAATTATAGATATTGTGTTTCCTGTATTAGTGTGAAATAAAGAATTTATCTATCTATCTATCTAATATCTTTGACGACCTCGTTGGCGTAAAGGTTACCATACCGGACTGCTAATCAGAAGGTTCCGGGTTCGATTCCCGGCGCGGTCAACATCTTTGTGCTTAACTAAATTTGTTGGCTGTGGGTCTGGGTGTTAAATATGTATTTATATATAATATGTATGTATGTATATGTAGTATATCAGTTGTGTTAGCAACCATAATACGAACTAGAAATGGTTCAGTATGGGGCTAACCAGCCATGAGTGAATGTGTCCTAATATTTATTTATTTAATAATATTTTCGGCTTTCAGGACCAAAATGGTATCCCTTCATAGGCTGTAGTAATATCGTGGATAGTTACGCCAGAAGACACGGCTCACAGTTCAAAGGACTTCTAGAACTTTCCAAAGAATATTCGACAGATATACTTGGAATAAAGCTTGGAAGGGAAAGAATCGTGGCTGTGTATGGGAAGAGAAACGTCCACCAAGTGTTTACGGAGAAAACTTTTGAAGGTCGTCCGGACAGCTTTTTCTTAAGATTGAGGAGTTTAGGAAAAAGAAGAGGTTTGGCAAACCATTTATTTCTAAATCTTTTTGCATGCAAAAAAGCTTGTAAACTATTCGATTCCAATGCTATTTTTTTTTAGTTTACAAAATTTTCGTTACAATATATTGTAATAATTTCATACTTATATTTTTTTGTATTTTTTTTTCTTTCCATATTTGAAAACTTTGTAACATATGTATGAGAAGACATTGGCTTCCGTCATACAGTTAGAAACTAGTTTGGAAGCCTTTGGATTTCTTTATAAATTTGTAATAATTACTGTGTCAAATAAATAAACTTTGTAATTGTATTTGTAGTATGGGGTTAACCAGCCGTGTGTGAAATGTGTCCTCATATAAAAAATAAAATAAAAATGTATATAGTATATACACATATTAAATATACTGTTTTTTTATCTATTTTAGGTATCACCTTTACCGATGGCGAGCTTTGGAGAATCCACAGACAGTTTGCTCTAACTCAACTTAGAAACGCTGGTTTCGGCAAGACTCAAATGGAAAAAGAGATACAGAATGAACTGGAGCTCGTATTAGATTTCCTAAAGAGGAACAATAAGCAGATAAGTCCCAGTGAATTTGTCTCGCAAGCTGTTATGAATGTGCTCTGGAAGTTTGTTGCAGGTACGTCATTTATTTACTTACTAGCTGTGCCCCGAAGTGTTACTCGCTTTAATACAATAAAATAAACAAATTGTGGCGTCTCTGTCGCACTTCATCGCCCGCTATCAATCAGAGCGCTTGTCCTGAATCGCGCAAACGGTATTTACAGCGCGCGTACGACGGGTCCAAGCTACAATGCATGACCGTCGGACGGCCGTCTCCGGACACAACATCTGTCCGGGGGGATATCCCTTTGGAGGCAGACCGTCGTCGCTCCATAAAATAAAAACAATAAATAAAAAAACAAACACAGTTCCAGCAATTTTGTTGCACAATAGGCGGCCTTATCACTTGTAGCAATTTCTTCCAGGCAACCTTTGTATGGAAAATACAATTAACATAATGAGAGGTGTAGCCAAACAAATACAAAATAAACAAAAAAAAGAATAAAACAAACCTAACAAGAAATAAATAAATACCTAGACAGTATACACAAATATGTACATAATTTAAAATTTATTTGTGTCTTTAAAGTTTTTGTTTTGTTATTTTTTGTTTTTAGTTCACAAAATTTTCGTTTGAACTATGCTTTGTAAATATTATTCTAAAACTATGTTTAAATTTATTTTTATCACCGCTTGTAAAATATTTATAATAGAATATTATCTATCTCTTGTATAATAATAAATAATATGTACATATTTAAAATGAGGGCAAGTAGTGCAAATGTACCAACTTCTAAAAAATAGGAAGAGATTTAGCCAGGACAAAAGATAGATAGATTAACTCTTTATTGGGCAAATTATAGGTACAAATTGTACAAGGTACAACAAATAACAAGTAACAACATAAAAATATTTACAACGTGCCACAAACGGCGGCCTTATCGCGAACAGCGATCTCTTCCAGGCAACCTTTGGATGGAAAAGAAGAAGTTAATCCAGGATATAAAGTAGCCTTTTTGTTAATCCAAGGCTTAACCTACTTTAAGTAAGAATGTGAAGGAGTAATATACATTTTGAAGTTATTTACGTATCCCACGGGAACCACAATTGTTCAAATAGCCTATATGTCAATCCAGGGGCTAACCTATCTTCACACCAAATTTCATCAAAATCATCAAAATCGGCTTATGCCGAAGCCATGCAACGGTTAATGCAGACGGTGTTTGAATAGGTGACCATGCTTAAGGCTGTCGTTTTCAAAGTGGCATTTTCATCTGGGCGCTATCGTGGGTCAGATGACAAGTTAATTTGTAGGTCCCGGCTTTTAGTATTAGTACAAGCAGTTGTTAAGCCAAGTCAGAGGCCTTCGGGCGACTTGAAAACTTTCGACTCAGAGCTTGTCCACTTAGTAGTTCATACAGAGAAGAGAAATTGCACAAGCCCGTTATTTTATACTCCTACGTTTCCCTACTCCTGGATTAATATGCACAAACATTTGTCTAAGAGTGTTGTAAATAAAACTATAAAACAAATACTGTCATTCACAAACAGCCTGGACTTTTTTTATTCCAACCCATAGAACTGGTTCCTTAGTCCTATAATGAACAAATTGTCCGCAAAATTAAGAATTTTAGGGTATTGATCCGACCCATTAATTATACAGAGGATGATTGCAGATTGACCCGTCTATATTGGGTCTATTTTGGTTTTCTGCAAACCAAAACAGGCCAATGACATGGGCAAACTTGATACAGTTTTCCTTATAAATAAATAATAATAAACGATGAAAAATATTGAAAAAACAGCTTAAAGACCGTCTTAAAACAACTCTAAGGATATTTATACTTATTTTGGTAAATAAAACTAAGGAAAGATAAACTGGTCCAAAAAACGTAATCATAAATTTTTCAAATGTTTTTTTTCTAATTCATAAGTTAACTAATTCTTAAAGGAAATTTTCAACTAATCGTAACTACTTTTTTCCTAAACCTATTTTGATGAAACAACGTTTTGACGACGCTACTAACTATACCGTAAACTGCGTTCAAATCTGTTGAGTAGTTTAGAAGTTATCTGACGAGAAGTTATCTGAGACTGTACAGGCATGTACACATATGTTTTTATTTAATATTTAATCAGTAATTTGTGATGTAAATGTTTATATCAACACTAGCAGTTGCCCGCGGCTCCGCCCGCATGTAGGTCGCTTTTCGCGACTGCTCCACCACCATGCAAAACAATATTGCTTTATAGTACATGCTATGTGTCAGAGATGGCGCTGTATGTAAAAAATATTTTCCCTGTTTTCCTCCTTTACTGTTGTAATTTTCCCTGAATTTCGTTTCCTACAAACCCCACGGAGCTTGAGACCTTTCCAACGAATGCAAAACCGCGTAAATCGGTTCGTGCGTTCTGGAGTCATAGCGTCAGGAAGGAAAACCCGACTTGTTTTTATATTATAGAATAATATTTAACATTGTTTACGTATCAATCAGGTGAAAAAATCGAAGAAGAAAAGTGGAAAAGCATTCAAGAACTTTTCGCAAAACGTTCCAAGGCATTTTCTATGGCCGGTGGGCTATTGAACCAGTTTCCTTGGTGTCGGTTCCTGATACCAGACCGCAGCGGCTATAACCTTATCAAGAAGCTGAATAAACAAATCTCTGATATTATTGAGGTAAGAATAACAACGTGTTTTGATCGTTCAGCGAAAAACAAAAAAAAAAGTGTAGGGAAATACCACGATCCATGAAACGAAAAGCCAAAGACGTGTGTCACTCAGTGCAGCTTGACTGCACTTGTGTGGCACAGGTATAGGCCATAATCCACCACGCTGGTGGGTTATGGCCTATACCTCTATGAGTGGAGACTGCGTCACGGCAAACGTAGTGTAGGACGCCCTACAACCAGGTGGAGCGATGATCTGAAGAAGGTAGCGGGTAGTGGATGGCGAAGAAGTACCGCAAGGTAGTGTTCTTGGCCCTACCTTTTTTATATTACATATGAATGATATTCACGACGCTGGCGCGCTAGATGCAGACCTTATTTGCTATGCAGACGACACCGTCGCATTATTTAAGGACAGAACATGGACATCAGCATTTCAGAAGGCAGAAGATGGATTATCATGTATAAAGCAATGGCTTGATAAAAATCTCCTCACGCTAAATTTTACTAAAACTAACTACCTGTGCTTTCACAAAACTAAAGCCTCTGAACCACCTCTCAATCTGGATATTAAAATTCATAATACCGGTCTGTCCCACTGCAACTATGAGGCAATAGATCGGACCTCTTCTCTTAAATATCTGGGAGTTATAATAGACGAAAAGTTTAGATTTCATGAGCATATTTCAACCCTAGCAAAGCGAACCCGCAAACTTATTCACATAATGGGAGCACTTCGAAATACCGCTAACGAGCGAGTATTGCGACTAGTCTACACTGCACTGCGCGAGTCTATTTTGCGCTACTGCATAACCGTTTGGGGAGGTTCGGGAGTGACAGCCATGCTCGAAGTTGAGCGGGCTCAGCGAGCCGTACTCAAAGTAATGCGTAAACTGCCGTACCGTTACCCGACGGCTGACTTGTATGCGGAATCGGGAGTATTAAATGTTCGCCAACTGTTTATCTTAAGGGTAGTTCAGGTAATGCAAAGTAGGACACTCCCACAACACCCTGGCTCACCAAAAAGAAAACTCCCCAAAAAGGTTATGCCGCCTGTCAAAACTAGTTTTGCGCAGCGCCTCCCAGCCTTTAACTTCCCTTACATTTATAATATTATCAGCAAATATTGCGATATCCAAAACAAGAAAGCTAGGGAATGTAAAGCTTTGGTAACTAATTTCTTACTAACACTCTCCTATATAGAAACCGAGAAGCTCCTGAATATAGTCTCCTAAGCTCAACCACTGCACCAAACACTCCAGTCTTACCCACATTATATCCATCCATACCATTATACTCACTGTTTGCTGGTACTCAGTCCCACAGCTACATAGCTCACACAACTACATTTACGCATCCATACATACACACACTAACACAAACACACATTCAACATTCACCTGCTGTTGCTACTTTGTATTTTTTTTACTATTTTTATTATTTCTTATGCTATTTTGGCAGATAGTTTCTATTTTAATTTGTTTACCTAATGGCATTAAGCGATGGCACCGCTATCATCCGTGGTAATCCAGATAATTGTAAGCCCTGCGATACAGGTTTATCCTAGTGCAGAGCTTACAGTCACTCGCCAAAGCGGTTGGTTACCTATCATTTCCATAAATCTTTATTTTTGTTATATCTTTTGTGTAACCATATTTTTAATTGAAATAAATAATTTTGTATTTGTATTTTTTTTGTATTTGAAGAGAAGCACAGGATAGGGCCAAGTGGCGTGCCTTTGTTTGAAAGGAGAGGCCTATGTCCAGCAGTGGTCGAGCATAGGCTGATGATGATGACATGTTTTGTAGTTTTTACAGTAGTTACGTCACTTATTAAATAATATTTGTAATTATTTTTGTTCAGGAAGCCATTGACAAACATAAGAGGAAGCAAATTGAAGGGCCCGATTTCATCTATTCCTTTTTGGAAGAAATGAACGAATGCAAAGAAACTTTTACAGGTATGTTTGCTTATACACTCGATGTCGGACGAAGAGTACAGACAGAACAAATACAGTTTAAATGTTATTTATTTATCACCTTCAAAATTTCCAGCCTTACTTTAGCACTATAATTTTTCTCTCTACTTCACAGAGGAACAACTAAAATTAGTATGTTTGGACCTGCTCATCGCCGGTTCGCAGACAACGAGCAACTCCCTGGAGTTCGCTCTATTACAAGTGCTACGGAATAAATCTATACAGGACAAACTGCATGAAGAAATAGACAGAGTCGTTGGAGACAAGACACCTTGTTGGGCTGATAATGCGAAGTCAGTTTTATTATTTATAAATTTCATTTTTAGTCTTTTTATTTTAAATTTAAGCTTGACCACCAATTCACCTGATGGTAGGCGAAGTTGTAGCCGAAGATGTAAGTCAAAGTCAAAGTAAAGTCTTGATAACAATACAGTTACAAGTAACATAATAAACATCAATTAATCTAATACAAATCAAAAAAATATAGTATTAGAATTTATAATCTTCTTATATATAAAATATCCATGTCACAACGTTAGTTACCGTATTCCTCCAAAACGGTTTGAACGATTTTCACCAAATTTGATATGTGTATTTAGTAGGTCTGAGAATCGGCTACTATCTATTATTCATACCCCTAAGTGAGGCAAAACAACGTTTGCCGGGTCAGATAGTTAATCTATATTAAAATAAGTCGGGTTTTCCTTCCTGACGCTATAACTCCAGAACGCACGAACCGATTTCCAAGGTTTTGCATTAGTTTAAAAGGTCTCGGGCTCCGTGAGGTGCGTAGCAAACAAAATTTAGGGAAAAATCGATTCCCAAAAAAAAAACGCCCTACACGTGTGCGAAGCTGGTTATATATAAATAAGTTCATACTACGAACGTAGACGTCAAACCATTTTTAATTTTTAACAAATCGTCAAAGGATTCTGGTCCTACGATCCGGATCTAACCAGTACCCGTCAGATTGGAAAGCAGACGATAACGTTCAGCGTTTTGACCAATCCCTCACGTTTTTCTACCGAGCCACACTAGCCTTGAGAGTAGTTTAAACGTATCTTATTCTTCCAGATTAACCTACACTGCAGCGTTTATACAAGAGCTACAGAGGTACCATACCATCGCGCCGCTAGCCGGTCCACGGCGCGTCCTACAAGATACCGTAATAGATGGCTACATTATACCTAAAGACACCACCGTGCTCATCTCATTGGCTGACATCCATATGGACCCGAAGATCTGGAAGGACCCTCACAGCTTCAACCCTGATAGGTTCATTGATGAGCGAGGAATGCTGAAGCAGTCCGAGAATATGTACTTCTTTGGGTTGGGTAAGAGATTTTAGATCTTCTTCTTGACGACCTCGTTGGCGTAATGGTTACCATGGGTACCAGAAGGTTCCGGCATGGCCAACATCTTTGTTCTGAACTAAATTTGATGGCTGTGGGTCTGGGTGTCAAATATGTATCTATATAATTATGTATGTAGTAATATATTAGCTGTGTCAGCAACCATAATACAAACTAGAAATGGTTCAGTATGGGGTTAATTAACCAGCCGTGTGTGAAATGTGTCCTAATATTGATTTATTTATTTTACTCTGTCTAGTGTGTCATAGGTAGGACTTATTAGACCATAGGTATCTAAGGTCTACTGAACTTTGTATGCCTGTTGCATGTAGAATGCATAAAACTCGTAACAAAAAGGAAATTGTTTTATAACAAACACTATTTTGCTGGATCTGGGTAATTGTAACCTTAAATTGTAAGAAATAAGATCATAATCAATTTTGTCTGTTTCTTTTTCAGTTAAAAGTGCTTTTAACCGGTCGTGAGGTTTGACTGTAATAACACACTACTGATTTTAGCATAATGTATTTCAATATAAGTTTATTGTTTTGTTTAACGGTTTTAGCGTTTTGCGTAAATGCAAATTTTCGAGTTTTACATACTCTGAATACTTTCTCATATTGCTACTTTTAATTTGGTTAAAATTCTCGTGACGGTCGCGGCTCAGTATATAATTGTAGAGACAAAGTATAATGTACGCACGGGCGTAGTTTTATTTCTTCACTCGCATTTTAAAATATGCGTTAAAAGTAAACATTGAAAATTTTTCAGACATATCTAATTCTGTTTTGTAAAACGTATGTATTTCAGGCTTAACTTTCACATGTTTATTCATGAGCTGAGACATTTCATTGTAGTAACTTGAAATTATGTTTCCGGGATTATTTAAAGATAGCTAAATAAATGCTGTTAACCGCGGTAACAGGTATTTTACGAAAGAAAGTCATAATAAATCAACAATTAATAATATTTAAATTATAAATTACTACTTCGCAGTGTTACTCGCGTTAATCCCAGATAAAAAAAGCGTGTGTTAATCCAGGCTCAAAACTACCTTCATATCAAATCACGACAAAATCGGTCCAGACTTTTGAGCGTGAAAAAGTAACAAACATACACACAAACTTTCGCATTTATAATATTAGTAGGATAACGATTCTAGTACCTATTAAAAGCAAGATTTGCTATAATTTCTCTGTAACTTTAAAAAATTTACCTTGTGCTCTTTTTCCGTCAACTTGGCCAACTACCACGAGCTTCTCGAGGCAATCAGGGTTTCTACGAGCGACATGTCCAAAATATTTGAGAATTTGCTGGTAGCAGAGAGTGGGAAAGCCTCGTGGTTATTCGGAGCTCATCAAGAATAGACACATACTAAGAATAAAGATATATTGTTATTTATTATCTTTCCAGGTCGCAGAAGGTGTCCCGGGGATGCTCTGGCGAAGTCCTTTGTATTTCTAATGCTGGTTGGAATCCTGCAGAAGTTCAGGGTAGAATGCTGCAATGGAGTGCTGCCTTCTGATGAAGCTGTTTACGGCCTTATTGCTTCACCAAGACCTTACAAAGCTGATTTTGTGCTGCGACACTAGAACTTAGATAACTATAAATATTAATATTCTTTATTGTGCAACCCCTCTTTTTCTCGTCTTTTTCAACTTCTTTCCATCCAAAGGTTGCCTGGAAGAGATCGCTGTTAGCGATAAGGCCGCCGTTTATGGCATACATTTGTGTTGTTACTTTTTTTTTTATTTTGTGTTGTACCTTAATTTGCCCAATAAAGAGTTTCTATCTATCTATCTTAGATTAGCATATAGCATAAGTTCACCTACTATAAGTTCCCACTGCTGGGATCTTCTACATGCTTTTATTTAATTTGAATGTAGCATTAGCAGCCCACTGTACGTTCCCACTGTTGGGACTCGGGGCCTTCTCTCATGGGGAGAGAGATATAGGCCACAATCCAACACGCTGGCCAAGTGCGGGTTGGCGGATGACACACGTCTTCGGATATTGTGAGCCTCAAACATGCCGGTTTCCCCACGATGTTTTCCTTCACCGTAAAGCAAGTGCAAATCCACAACATAACTTGAATAACAAGTCATAGGTGTAGGGCCGGGATCGAACCAGGGGCCGTCTGATTGAAAAGTAGACGTTATTACTACCGCGTCACACTCGCTTTTTGAATGTAAACTGAATTAATAAAAATATGTAATAAAGTCAACCTGACATATTTCGCTCATTAAATGCAAATAAAAAGAAACAAAAATCGTTTTATTGCGAAAATGCATTTTAAATAACTTATACATATTTATAGTCCCGATTAAAATAACCAACATTTTCGCTCAAATAATCGTAAAAAAGAACCGCCTTTTTGAATTTTAGACAGTTTGGTTGCTAAGTTCAGTACAAAGATGCTATATTGTTAGTTTTAGCCCAATCATCAGCGCAAGTGCATTAATTAGCTTGGTGCAAGATGGTTACATGTCGAAATAAACCTAGACAAACATTGATCCAAATACAAATCACTTATTGATAATACCAAAAGACTTGTTTTGCAAGTTATGTGTGAAATAATACCAAAGTTACAAGTCAAAAAATATGATATCATTACAAAAGTATATGATATGTATGAATTTCAATTTTCAATTATTATATATTCTATTCTAATTCTGAAAAAACCTGTTAAAAATGATTTGCTTCTCTTGTAAAACTACCATGTTTCGTCATGTGGCTCTTTTGCATTTAATGAGTGAATATTTTGATTCAAAATTGTTATAAATTGCAGTGTTAGTTATACAGATTGATAACCAAGAAATTACCAAATATCTTAGCAGTATCTATGAATATGTTTACCTATTTATATTTAAATGTAAACCCTAATTTTAATGCTTGGTTTAGGTTTTCAAATGATAATGTCTATTGTTTAGATTGTAGTACCTAACATAATATGTAAAAAGAAAATAAAAACAGCATTATCTTATGATTAAAATTGTATTTTCTATGATTAGAAGTGGCGAGACGAATATTTAAATTAATTTATTTTAAATGATATACATCTAGGGGTCTTCAAATGTCGTTAGAGTTAGAGTTCTAGGTAAGCGGGTATTATATGTTAATTAAGAGCTAGGTGGTAAGAGTAGAACCACGTCCCGCTCTATCCGGTGAGGAGGTCATCGATAGGTTTTAGTCGGTAGTGATGTCCTTCTGGCATCGAGCCCGACATACCCCACCCACCTCCCCGGGTGTGGTGGGCATGCGAAAATGCATTTCCTCACGTAAAAAAAAGGTAAGCGTGTAACATCGTTGTAATGGTATTGTATAACTCCAGGCTAGCTGTGGTCAAACGCAAACCTACGAGTATAAGATGTAAAAAAAATAATTGTATATTCTGTTTTTTTTTTATTCATGGTTTTAGAAATCGTATATATGTAAAATCAAAGTATTTTAGGAAAATAAATGTAACCTAAGCATTGTGGTATATTTCAGAATGTGTATATTTGGGAAGTTAGTCTGGCGTTTATAGTATTTATCATTATAATATAGAAATTTAACGGCTAGAAACAATAACAGAACTAATAAAATAGGCGGAAGATATACATAATACCCATGAATTGGAATAAGGTCAAAAGACGATATCATTGTCCAGTCTAAAGCGAAAGTATTGGGTAATACGTTTCCGCTGCTGGGGCTCGGGGCCTTCTCTCACGAGGAGAGAGATATAAGCCATAATCCACCACGGTGGACAAGTGCGGCTCGGTGAATGACACACATCTTCGGATGTTATGGTTCTCAAACATGTCGGTTTCCTCACGATGTTTTCCTTCACCGTAAAGCGAGTGCAAATCCACACATAACTTGAAAAACAAGTCTTAGTGTAGGACTGGGATCTAAACAGATTGAATTAACAGGGCCGTCTGATTGAAAAGCAGACGTTTATCCAACCGAGCCACACTAAATTTTGATCAATACCTTAACCAAAAGGACCTTTAAATTCAAATTCAAAACGTCTTTATTAGCAACACAAATACGAGTATACAGAAAATGTGCACCCTGTGCTTGATTACTAGGGCATGGCTAAGACTACTTAAAATTACTTAATACTATACTTAAATCTAGTTATTAAGATTTAAATTGTTATTAATTTATCTTAAAAATTACTGGCATAAGAATAATGAGATGAGTATTAAAATACACCCCCATAACATAATTAATATTATCAATATTAACCATGTTATAATACATTTAAATACTAGGTAAAACTGATTTATAAAGTTATATAGGAATAAGTTGGGGTTATAATAATGTCGTAAATAAATATTTTTAAGACGGAATACGTTATTACTTTCACATTACTGCTAGGCAGCTGAATAACAAGGACAAGGATTACAAAGTAGGTTTACAACGTTCCTTCCTTACACAGCAAAGATTGCTTAACGCCTATCAGTTACGCAAGAGCATTTTACCTATGTACGGTTAAAGAAACGTGATGACACAATAAGGAACTTCTTGTCTTCTTCAAGTTATTCTTGCGGAATGTTTTGTAAAGGCGTTTGGTATGTTTTATCAAATACATATACAAAAAATAACTGACCCGGCAAACGTAGTTTTGCCTTAAGTACAGTAGGGGTATGGAAAATAGATAGTAGCCGATTCTCAGACCTACTGAATATAAAATAAAATATAAAATTTGGTAAAAATCGGTCAAGCCGTTTCGGAGGAGTACAGTAACTAACATTGTGACATGGAATATTATATATTAGATTAGAAGAAGAAGATATATACAAATATTCACAACAAAAACCACTAATTTCACAATTAAATTACGTACTGAATAAAATGGCTATTAGGTACTATACTTATAAGATGTTATGTTTGCTTAACTACTACGTTTAAAATTGCTATTACTATACTTCTAAGATGTTATTCTTGCTTAATTACTACGTTATTTATTGTCATTAAAATAAATAGTAGTTTCTATTGTTTGTAATAAGTAATTGTGCCTTGAGCATTGAGTAAAGTTAAGTAAGTTAATTATGATTAGTAAGATTGATTAAGATTCGATTCAACAAAGAAAACATTGATAGATCGCTTCCGCTGGCTTGCAACATTAGTTTATGCAAACGTGGTGACATGTTTACTTTATTGACAATAAGAATTCTTCTGCTTTTCGTATGAGTTAAGTGGCCAAGCTTTGTTGTCGAGACTTTTCAAGCCGCCCGAAGGTCTCTGACTTGGCTTAACGACTGTTTGTACTAAGACTAACAGCCGGGGCGTTTAACGAGTCATCCGACCCACGGTAGCGCCCAGGTGAAAAATGTCACTTGAAAAAGACAGTCTTATGCATGGTCACCCATCCAAAACTGTTCGCATCGACCGTTGCTTAGTTTCTATTGATGTTTTTTCCTCTTTCACGCAAAATGAATGAATTTTAACTAAAGTTCGCAGTACTTATATATACATCAGAATAGCACATAATGTGAATTGACCAAAGTATATAACAACAACTCAAAGAATGATGCAGCTATGCAACGACATGACTGTCATGTCAGTTTTCTTGAATTAGTTTTATTTTACTAGCAGACCGCCCCGGCTCCGCATGGGTTTTTAATATAAGTTATTAAGAGCTTTTGTTACACATTTAATTAAGGATCTCTGATATTTTTGAAAACAAAATATAGCCTTTGTTACTCGGAGATAATGTAGCTACCCAACAATGAAATATTTTTATCAAATCGGTTCAGTAGTTTCGGCGCCTATTCGAGTCAAACAAACAAAAAAAACAAACTTTTTCTCTTTATAATATTATTATAGATGCTTGCTAGCGTTAAATATTGGGTTAAAAACATTGCACTTTAGACACGAGTTTAACCCGTGCCAATAAAAACAAGTCAAACTCGCTCGTATTAACAATTAACAAATTAAGCTCCATATTAAAACCATTTGCATTAGAACACCTTTTAAATACCCCCATATTTCTTTTCTAAAGTCAACAAGGAGCCTAATTGCACTTTTGAATTTGGAATTAGGGTTCGAAGTTTATGTTTTTGAATGTGGAATGCGTGGATGAGTGATGCGCGCGCGCTGCGGAGCGGGTTCCTGATTGGCCATTGTTTGAGATGCAGCTTGCTTTGTGCATCTGGCTGAATGCACCGAGCGTTTGGAGCCAAAGGTGTCGGAAACACAATGCAGGGAGTAAATAGGTTATTACAGAGATTTAGATAACATAGACGTGTATTTTGTTAAGGAACCAATTTCCGGTGTATTCAGATCTGGTAATAGAGAAAACTATTATAGATAGGTCCAAGAACCTGTTTCTTATGGTACTTTATTACTAAAACGTTGGAAATTTAATTATACTGCATCGCATATTTGACGACCTTGTTAGCGTAATGGTTACCATGCCGGACTGCTAATCCCGGGTTCGATTCCCGGCACCGATTGTCGGTCTGGGTGCGTATCGATATAAAGTATTTATGTATTTGTGTATGTAGTATATCAGTTGTGTTAGCAACCATAATACGAACTGTTAGTATGGAGCTAACTAACCGTGTATGAAATGTGTCCTTATGATAACATAAAAAACTCTAGTTTTTAAAGAAAATATTTGTAAGTTCATGTCCTCTCACATGAATAACCAAATTAGTGTGAGCAAGAGGACTTGGACTTTCAAATGCTACTGCCATCAAGCTACAATGTCTTGGTCAAAAGTAGCTAGATAATTTTGGCAATAGTCTCTTTTTAGATCACTTAATGTATTAAAAAAAAATCAGGAGGAGTAAGCAAGTCAGTTAATAAAGAAAGACTTTAGTAAAAGACTAGCGCCCCTCGAAGTAACACACGTGTATTCGAGCTAAAAAGTAGTAAAATATACACTTATACACACACTTGCACACACGAATTTTCGCATTTATAATATTAATATTTTTTTTACACTGCTGGTTAACCCCATACTGAACCATTTCTAGTTCGTATTATGGTTGCTAACACAACTGATATACTACATATACGTATTTACATATTTTATATAGATACATATTTAGCACCCAGACCCACAGCCAAAAAATTTAGTTAATCACAAAGAAGTTGGCCGGGCCAGGAATCGAACCCGGAACCTTCTGATTGGCAGTACGGCATGGTAACCTTTACGCCAACGAGGTCGTCAATGTGATACTTTCATTTACCAAACCTATCAAGTTAATTTAGACAAGGCACAAGCTTCATACATTAAATAATAAAGCTTGCACATCAAATTAAAATGCAAACCATCCAAATTGTACCGGAAATAGACCCATCCTTATTTGCGACCGACATGAATAATTGAATATATTTTCCGCATCAGATATGAAAGGGAAGCACGCGCATCCCCGTGACATGTCATTATGTGGTTTCGTAGTTTGGCACTTGACGAGTTTCATAAAGTTTCTATATGAAGCTGCTGCATCAGAGGCGCGGAGAAGATGGTTCCGATCAAACACTCTCTCGCCAAGATTTCGCCACAATACATCTAGATTAAAATACTTATACATACGTTAATTTTTTTTTTTTTTTTTTACTCTGAATGGGTCAGCGCTTGACCACAATTCACCTGATGGTAAGTGATATTGAGGTCTACGATGGATCGCGCTTACCTAGAAGGAACCGGTTCACTCTCGCTTTGAAAATCGCTAGATTGTAGTCATTGGGGAACAGGGAATTTGGCAAGGAATTCCAAAGTTTGGCGGTTCGGACAACAAAGGTGGAGGCAAAACGCTTTGTGCGTGCCTTGGGCACCTCAACCGTAAACCGATGCCGCCTTGGCGTTTCCCTGCTCGTCCGATAGTGGAAGGGGGCGGGGGGGATTACTTCATGTAATTCAGTCGCACACTCGCCGAAATGCAACCGATAGAAGACCGACAGACTGGCAACAATGCGGCGGTGCTCTAGGCTCTGCAACTTTGCCTTGCAAAGATTGTCATTGCCTATGAGCCTTTTTGCACGCCGCTCAATTGACTCCAACGCCTGAAGCTGGTACTTTGCCGATCCATCCCAAAGGTGCGAACAATACTCCATGCATGATCGAACTTGTGCTTGATATAATATAAGCAGCTGTTCCTGCGTGAAGTACTTTCGCACCTTCGAGAGGATACCCAGCTTTTTGGCTGCTACGTGAGCCATATTCTCGATGTAATGCGATTGTTTTAGCCAAGTACAATAATTTTATAAAAACAAAGAGAAAAGAATCAACATCGATATATCGCGATGCATTTTCATCTTACAAACCGATAAGCTAAATAAACAAGCAAACAAAAAAAATGTTTAAAATACCATGGCGACTAACCGTTAAAGACAATTATACGCTACGGCGATAGTCTTTGGGTCTAGATGCATTCGCCGATAGGTTTGTCGCATTCCAAGATGGAGTGTTGGCATACCTTAACAATTCAATTATTACCATTAGTACAACCTATGGTTAAGTTTTTAGTTTAAAATTTTGTCTGTTTCTACCTATATAGTGCGTTGGATGTAATCTGTTAATTATATAGTTGCTGCATAAATAAATAAGTCAGCCAAGCTGACTCATATTGTAGGCCCGCAAGTAGTTAGTGGTGAATACCACCACTACAGCTAACTTTAAAAATAAGTTGAAAGGATGGATTATCGAGCAAACCTTTTATTCATTTGACGAATTTATTAATTCTCAAATACAATAAATAACCGTAGTTATCTTTAGATCATCTATAATTAAATATATACTGTTCGTACTTTCCTCGTTTATTATTTTATTTAAACTTGTGTTTAGGAATAAATTACTTATGACTTATGAAGAGAGAAGCCTCCTGTCGTAATGTAAACGTAATGTTAATTATAATATGCCCATGATAATGACCGTGGCGTGTCTTGAGAGAGGTCTATGTCCAGCAGTGGACGTAAATGGTATGATGATGATCATGATTAATGGTAACATGGTTTTACTTGCTATTCTCGTTATACTCTTTCGGCTAATAAAACAAACTGCAACAACCAATTATTTAGATAGATAAACAGATAATTTAGCTCTTTATTAGGCAGATAATAAGTAAAAAACAATAAAAAAGTAACAACACTAAATCATTTTACATGGCTACACAAACGGCGGCCTTATCTCTTAAATCAATCTCTTCCATGCAACCTTTGGGGTAAGTTGTCTAGTACCGAACCATAGTCTACTCAAACTTCTATTTAATTCTTAAGCTCATATCTAATCCACAAAAAATACAACATTTGTTTCTAATGGTAAAAAAGAACCGAACCTTAATAACCCATTACACGGTGCAAGGATCAACCCTGTAATTGGCACCAGCGACCCCTAATCTAAGGGTCTAACAGACCGCGGCCTATCGGAGCCATCTAAGACAATGTGGTCAACTCACCCCCGACGCAAGACAAGGGTTATGGTTGCCAGGTGTATAACTTTACTGGTGTCTACACATCTGGTGATAGAGGTATGAAGGTTCAGAGTGGTTACAAAATTATTACTAAATAATTGTTATTATTAAATAATAAATAAATATTAGGACTCATTTCACACGCTAGTTAACCCAATACTGAACCATTTCTAGTTCGTATTATGGTTGCTAACACAACTGATATACTACATATATATTTTATTCGATATTTAAGAGCTGGGCTCTTATCCGTAGAGTTTTTTCTATCTTCGGCCAAATCCTTGACCCCCCTATACGACATTATCTTGCCTTCTCCTTAATTTGGTCTAAAAATGATCTTCTAGGTCTTCGTCCTCCTCTCCTGGCTTCTATCTTTCCTTCTATGATATTTTTAATGAAATTGTCATTTTATGATATTTTATATACTCGTAGATACATTAACACCCAGTACCACAGCCAACAAATTGCATCAGATCACCTTAGTAAGCCAAGCTACAGGCGTTAATTATCTTTAAATTGGTGGCGATTCAGCGGCACACACGACTAAACTAACTTTAAAGAAGCCCCGTCTCTTTTCATCTTAGGTGGCCAAAAAGAGACGGCACGTTCTGCACCATAGTTAAAACAACTAAAATCACGTCAAATGTAGAAAATATAGTCGACCTTAGAACGCATTCACTTGTATCACCTCTAAAACTGCCTGCACATTCCATATTTGACGTGATTTTAGTTGTTTTGTCTGTGGTTCAGAACGTGTCGTCTCTTTCTGGCTACCTAAGATGAAAAGAGACGGGGCTTCTTTAAATTTACTTTAGTCGTGTGTGCCGCTGAATCGCCACCATTGTCTAGCGATATTTCTCTACGTCCATTCTACGAGTAAGTAGCTCTACCTAGTGTCGGTGTCTTCATCTACAAGACATTTTAAGGGGCGTTCAAATTGGCTTTTTTCCAATTAATGACCACCTGGACGTGACTTATCCTTCAAGGTGTTTCCGAGAGGTTCGTTATGATTATAATTTATAGCTAGCTGCTGTCGAGGTAGCGGGGCCTTGGGGAACCGAGGCAAGGAAGTTTGTGGCAGATCTCGGACGGCGGTTACGAGATAGCGGCAGCAAATTTCTCTCGCGATTCAGCGAGGAAATGCAGCCAGCCTAATATGGGTACGATTAGGCGAGGTGCTATACGAGGTGTTTTAATTTAATTAAATTTTATTACTTTTGACATGACATTAACATATTATTTAAATTTATAGCTATACCGGTACTTTTTATTCACTGCTATAATACTTATACTTAAAGTCAAACACTTTGATTTACCAAGAAAAATAAATGAGTTCTGTAAATGTTTCCTTAATTTATTCAATATCAGATATATGTGTATAAAGTGTAAATATATTCACAGTAAATGACACTTAGCTATACCGGTACTTTTTATTCATTGTTACAATTATACTTAAAATTATACACCCTGTTTAACCGAGAAAAATTAATAAGCTCTGTATTTTTTTTATAAATAAATGTATACTATATTAGTAATACGTATATTAATTGTGAATATATTCACAGGAAATAACACTTCCTATTATTTAAAAGATATAAAAAAAAATGTTTGCGTATTTTAATTATTAATTTTGTTTTTGTATCTATCCCTGACTTTATGAGAAGAAATTGCTATTATAGGCTATTAGTATTGTGGGATCTCTGCTGCTCTGCATTACAGGCCCCTTGAGGTACCTAGCACAGAGCACAGCGACTTTCTCAGGTACGACACAGCCCTCCAAACACATAGCTATAACTAAAGATTACTTTATGTACCTACTTTAACCTCTAACCTAACTCTAAGATGTAACATACAATAAACGATAACGAAAATTATTGTAAAAAGTTTCATAAGTTCACATTTAAGTACATTCGATTTAGTTAAACGAAGCAATGCGATTTTCCGATTGAAGCACCGTTGCATTGTTTCGAAATGCCCTTTATTCAAAACACGTTTGATAGAAATTGCTTCTCCATGAAGTAATCAATCGATATTGAAATCACAGTTTTATTGCTGTTGCTCATGCAGAGATTTATTATAACAGTGTATCTCGATAACATTTAAAACATCGCTTTCTTCAATCAAGTCAAATTCAAATTATTTAGTTTTTTTTTGTTTTCAAGATTTCAATGATTTCTTTATGCACGCGAGTTACACGATATTTTTATATTTTTAATAAATAATTAAATTACTTGGCACAGAAAAAAGTCTTTATATCTTGATAAAGACTTTTTCGAGATAAACGTTTTTTAAAAAATAAATATATCATTTATTTTGTTTAGAGAACTCATATATGTAGTTTTATAGAAGAACTAACTTACCCGGCAAACGTTGTTTTGCCTTACAAAATAGATAGTAGCCAATTCTCAGACCTACTGAATACGCATATAAAATTAGGTAAAGATCAGTCAAGCCGTTTCGGAGGAGTACGGTAACTAACATTGTGACATGGAAATTTTATATATAAGAAGATAAGAAGAAGTATAGCTGATAGTAAAACGCTAGATTACGAGTGCGATTACAGCAGTGCGCAAACACAGTTCTCCACTTTTCCACCTCCTAACTAAAACTTTTTAAATTTGTCCCAGTACCTTGAATACGACGAAAACATTACCAATTCTGTCCAGTGACCCGATCCGAACATCAGATATGCCACCGACCACATTCTGACCATTCTGACTACAACCAGCCCATCATGTACATCTAAATGCAAATGAGGCGCCATCTGTCGCACCACCTGGCTACCAAATTCATTATGGCACGCGCACGACAATTTTCATGGGGCTATATTGTCGTATAATTACTGATGGAATGATATTAATATTGTCATTTGGAGTGGAATAAACTGGCTATATATTATGGGTGTAAGCAGGTGATGATGATAATATGGTTTTGCTTCTGAAGCGACTTCAATAATAGGAGAGGGTTATCAGTTCATCATCATCATCCACAGCCTGTTCTATCCCACTGCGGGGCATAAGACTGTCCTGTCATGACATCTGTATGTATGGTTTGTTTTTGTTTTTGTTTTGTACCCTACACCTCTGTAGGGTACGAAACAAAATTACAATTAAATAAAAGTACAATCGGTTCATAAGCCGATTCAAAATACATACATATACATACCAACAGATGAAATGATAGGAGAGAGGCCTTTACCCAGCAGTGGGGTGATTATATTATATTGGAAAGTATAATATATTCTTCATATATATTTTATCGATATTTTATTTTAATATTGTTAATTGAAGTTGACAATTCTTATTTCTTGTATACCGCATAGAAAAAATATAGGTTTAATTAGCTACGTTAATCCAGGATCAAAAATATCTTATGTGTTAATCCAAAGTCTCAATTAATGTGTTAACTATCTCAATTCCAAATTTCATCGAAATCAATTCAGTCTTCAGGCGCGAGGAATTAACAAACATACACATTTACAAAACTAAATACCAAAAATAAACACTACCAAAGCGTTTGAACTAATTTTACTAATCTTGTCTGAAAAAATTTGCATGAAAAAGTAATTAGCAAATTAAGGTATCATTTTTCCTTTTTATTTATAATAAATAATAAGTGATGCTTTTAAAAAATATCTCCATATAGTCGTCTTTGAATATAACGATACAACGGTACACCTTCAGGCGGCTTCAAAACTCTCGACACCATAGCTTGGCCACTTAGCTCATACGAAGAAGAAGAGGAATATAACGGTTTTATAATTAGCATGACAAAATGCGCACGCGCCGTATGCCTCGATATCCTCGATAAGACACAGAGGGCTCTATGGTCATTTCCAACCCCTTAATTATCATTTTAGTGAATTACTGCTTAATTATTATGGAGTTAAGGAATTTAGGCGACTCACTTTTAAAAATTATTACTAGCAGTGCAAGTAGCTTGAGGTATTTTAATTAATTTGTAGTAACGCCTTGATAATAGATAACTTAAGGTGACACTTCTTTGTTAACCCCCAGCGCAAGAATAACGGAGCGTTATAAGTCCGACGGGTCTATGTGTGGGTATGTTCATAAGTGTACTACTAGTCCGGTCCATTTAGACATTCGAAGTTTCATAAATTCCCACCAAGCTGAAAATCGGTAAGATTGTTTTAAATATCTTTAAACACGAAATTTGAAAGTTTCCCATCTTTCCCCTGTAAGGAAAAAAATATTCAAGGTCAAAGGAAAAAAAGAGTTTTTCACGATTTTCCGCAAAACGGTAAGTTTTATCATAAAAATTATCAGAACAAAATTGTAGATCATAAAATTATCTACAAAAAATTTACCAATACTTTTTTCTACGAGCCACCGTTTTTGAGATATAACGATTTAAAAACTTGCACACTTTACTTCCACCTGCGCCGGAAAAACTGCTGAACTCAATTTTTCGCAAGTGACACAACATACTGAATTAAATGTATGAATATCAGTGGCATCGTATCTTCCTAACAGATGGATAGATTTTTAAAGATACAAAAGTTGCTATTATATACAGTTAAGAGCTACCCCTAAAAGGTTTACGTTAGATACCAGTACTCAGAATTAATTTACATAGAATGTATTGCTAATTTACTAAAGCGTACATAAACTTATCTCTCGATGACGGGTTTGCCTCATAATAATTCAGATTCTCGTGTACCTAAATTAAATATAATGTTGTAAGTTTTTAAATGGGCTTGTAGTTCGTAAAACATCCACTCGTATGATGTAACAAGTTAGGAATAATTTACACTGATATTGTTACTGTATATTTTATATTGAAACTAGCTGACCCGGCAAACGTTGTTTTGCCTTAAAAGTTATCTCTATAAATAAAAAAAAATACATTATAGGTGAACAACCCATATCACTTATGGGTATGAAAAATAGATAGTAGCCGATTCACAGACCTACTGAATACGCTTATAAAATTTGGCAAAAATCGATCAAGCCGTTTCGGAGGAGTACGGTAACTAACATTGTGACATAGAAATTTTATATATTAAAAAAAGAAGAAGATGATGAAGAAGATAAAGACTTTTTGAAAGTGAACTAAACTGATTAACCCAGAATAAACAAACAATTCCACGGTAACCATGAAGATAGGTACTATGCGTTCATTCACATAAATTGTGGCTATTGTATGCAGATGGAATGCTCAGGTTAATTCGAGCGTTAGTTCGGGGTTGCTAGTATTTGTTTTTAAAATTACCAATACCTTTATTAAGGTTTTAAGACGAAGAAAAGAACATCGCAAGTTTTGTTTTATTTACGGGCTTTGACTTAGGCTTAACATTTTTGGGAATTAAAGTTTTTTTTGATAGATTTGATGATGAGAGATCTTGGACAAAGATAACCTTAAATTTTATTTTGAGAGTTATATTGGGTTTTGTATTAGTAAAATAAAACATTGTCACAGTTATTTCTTATGTTGTTATATTTTCTGTAATAAACGCATTTCAATTTGAATTGAATAGATAAAAAAATAATACATAAATTTTATTTTAATGTAGTAGACATTCAAATAAAATTCGATAGTTTCACTATTAAACTAAAGAATTTGTCAAAAGTTGTGTATTTTTAATACATTCAACAAATATTTTGTTGAAGAGACTGTACAAAAACTACCACCATTTTCGTAAAACAACATCATAATAATATGGCAACACCAAACTGCTGTTTTACTTGCATTGAAAATGGTAATTCACGTAAAGGCTATCTATCTATCAGCTATTTTTACTGGATCTCTATTGTTAGGAATTTATGGTAAGCAATTTGCTGTGTTAAATGTTGGTATACTTTGATAAATTAGACTTTTTAGGTAGTTTTACTCGCGTTAATTCACCTTTGTTTCAATCCAATTCAAATTCAACATCATAAATGTAATGATATCGCTATCTATCCAAATATTCTATTCAATGCATCAAAATGAGACGCAGTCCTCTGTTAGATGGCTAGAGATTTTTTATTTATTTTTCTGTTTTAATTGATTTTATTCAAAACAATAGCAAATTAGAAGCAAGAAATTCTAAAATATTTTGTGTACTTCCGATGTGATTATTATAGAATGTTCCAGGTTATCTTCTATCTATTATATCTACATTGTTATTCTGGAACTTAACACCTGAGTCAATAGGTTATCTAATCCAAATGTATACTCAGAGTTAGTTCATATTATTACAGATGAAACTTAAAAAAAATATCTTTATATCCCTCATTTTAGGTTTATTTGAAAAAAAGATAAGAACATAGATAAGCAAACCGCATTAACAATTAACAGTAATGCCTTATCAGCAGCATTGGTATAGAACAAGGGGAGTGTGGCAGATGTGCCCTTATGGTATCTGATAAGATCTGCGCACGCGCCGGCTTGTCAACAATAGTGTAACTTGTACACAGAAGGTTTTTTTTAATAGGAGTGACAAGCAGCACAAGTTGTTCTTCTGATGGTAAGCATCACGCATCGTTTAGAGACGCTTCATTTCATAGCACTTTTCCTTAAAACTCTTATAGCCCACCATGCAAACCTGCATGCCTCTTTAAGAGCCAGTTACACCAGACCACATAATAATAACTAGTACTAGGTAACCAGACTAGGTATATTACATCACACTAGGCATGCTCCATTGCATTCGCGGTTCCCGAGATGGTTACAGTGCATGCAAGGGAAGTCATGTCCTGAGGAGAAGTCTCGCTGGCTAGCCGAGGTGGGCGGGGTGGTGCGTTAATGCGAGGAGCGGAACCTCATCCCGCCCTTTCCGGTGAGGAGGCCATCGTGAGGTTTTAGTCGGTAGTGATGCCCTTCTGGCATCGAGCCCGACATACCCCACCCACCTCCAGGTGTGGTGGAAATGCATTTCCTCACGTAAAAAATAAAATAAAGGCATGCTCCATTAGTGTTAACTTCCTAAAATATATTTTGAAATATTTTTATCCTCTTCTTGTAATCATAATTATTAATTGTGTGCTTGACCAAAACGTTTTAATGTATGTAGTTAACAAGAAAACTATAACCGACACCCTCGATAGATAATCTCTAAACAATGCGTTTTAATTGCCTTTTTAACAGCCTCCCTTGGGCCATGTGCTTGATTGTTTTTAACCCCAACATTGATCGGTTTTTAAGCTGCATCATCAATTCTCATCGCCAGATGTGAACGCACTTTTATTTTTCAATAAAAATGCCGTAATATGGTATTTTTATACTATTCTTGTATGTGAAGTACAACATCCATTTAGACTTCATTTAAGTAGCTTAGAAGTTTCATACTGTTGCGTAAGGACCATTCATATTTTGCACACATTTTTTTTTGTTATTTTTAATTTACGTTTGGTTGTCAATTAATTTAATTATCGAACGTATTTAGCAATTTGTATTAATTGATATTTGATTGACTATTAGAATTTAAGCACAGTGTCGTATTTGCAATATGGGTACAAAAAAAACACAGAAGAATTACACCAAATAATAATATTAATAATGTATACACTTTATTTTTATTTTTTATACTGACATAGTTTATTGCAATAAGTAAAATTAAAATATGAATTAAATTATAAATAATATTTTATTACTGAAAATAATAAATATTTATTTATAAACTAAATTAATTGGGTTTCTATATTATCTTACTAGCAGGTATTTTTCAGTTCATTTAAAATAAACATCTCGTACCAAGTAATGTCAAATTTCAAATACATGTAACTTCCTTCAAATATTAAAGAGTACTTTTCGATTTAAGTGTTTGCGTGAGTTAAGTCAATTCGTTAAGTATTAAGCTAGTTTACCGTAAACGTAACGAAACGGTTAGAAACGCTTCATTTCAAAGCACCTTTCCTAGAAAGTACTCTGATAACAATTCTTAGAAAATATGCGTGAACAGAATCGAATTTTACATTACGTACCTGTTTATTTCTTAATGTTTTATGAGTTACGTATTATTGGACGGGGGATTTAATACGTCGTAAAGTTAAATATCATAATTGCAACAATGACAAGAATAAAAATCTACTTAATCTATAAAATCAGTGCCAGTGAGAAAAGCACCCTAAATGCCATCCGAGTTACCTATTTGGTTTTGGAATTAAAACGTTTATGAAAAATCACTATATTTTTATGCAACGTATTTATTATTTCATAATTTGTATTGTTGCATTAAAATGTTGGAGAGCAAAATAAGAAAGTGATTTTTTTTAATGTTAGGGGCATGACCCGTCTTTCAGTAATTTTCAATTCACTCAAAGTCGTAATTAGAAGTCTAATTCAAACATTTATTGCATCATTATAATACTATTTATCATTTATCATCACAGAGCCAAACCACATTTTTTTCTAGTAATTGGTATACATACATATGTGCTATTTACATTTTTATTATTCTTATTTATTCGTCTCTTTTCCCGCAGTCTATACTTTTATTATAATGAGGAAAATTATGACTGTTTGTTTGTTTGACGTGAATAGGCTCCAAAGTTTATCTAACGTAACATAGCTTATATTTTGTTACCTAAAATATTAGTGGTCCTTACTAAAATATCCACGAGTCGAATGACACGTTCAATTGTAGGTCCCGGCTGTTAGTCTTAGTACAAGCAGTCGTTATGCCAAGTCAGAGGCCTTCGGGCAGCTTGGAAATTCTCGACACCAAATCTTGGCCACTTAGCTCATACGATGAAGAAGAAGAAGACTAAAAATTTAACAAAGTAACACAAGCCCTTATATAGCCCGTGCGAAGCCGGGGCGGGGTGCTAGTAAGTTATAAAACTGATTTCATACCCCCATACTCAGAATACAGAAAGAACCCCCCATACTTCGCTATCACTTAGTAGAAAGTACCCACTAAAAAGCACAATACACACTTATCTCTTTAGAATAATACGCCCGTATAAAGTTTATCTAGAGGGCTCCACTAGTAGTTTACAGCGTCGAGGATGTGATTTTTATTAATTACATAATTTTGTTAACTATAAGTGGTAAAAAAGGGCGAAGCGGGTATGTGGGTATTGTTGATTGAAATAAATTGACAGTGACAAAACTTTATAATATGAATCCATTGAGAAGTGATTAAGATATGGGTTATTCTTTTTACGTATATATTTTTTTATAGAAACTACGCGTGACCGTAATGGCATTTCTCGCTTAACGTATCAGCATTGCCATTCAACGTGGTAATGCTGCCAGCTTGCTGGGCACATTGTCCCCTGGTAGTGGGCTACAATTTTTTGGTATAGCTTCGGATTTTTTGTCTTAAGCTAATCAAATTGCTTTAATTTTGTAGAAGTTTATTTACAGAAACACTCATAAACCAGTTTTTACTAACATAAAAATAAAATAAAAAGTAGTTTGGTATTATTCCCTGTATAATGTAATAATATAATCTGTAAATATAATAATAAAAAAATATTTTGATGCTACATTACCATTACTTATTTTATTTTCCGTCTGCCGTTAGATGGCGTTACATGCACTGTTTTTGATGTTAACTGTTGATACTGAATGACTCTTCGATTACTGAAATGCTCAAAATAATTATGATTGACATTAGTTAATTTATATTCACTATACTTCTAAATAGTATTTTTAGCTGACAATAAAAAATACAAAATTTAATTATATTTTTTTTAGTTATAGCGTTTATATTGCACATATACATACAGTACTTCGCTTCGAAAATAGTTGTTTGATTTCTTTTCCATCAAAATCAAAATTTAAAAGTGTTATAGCAAGTTAACCGAGAAAACTGTTTGCTACGAAATCCACAAAAAATGCGTAGAGTTGCTACGTATCGTAAGTGCTACGTTAATTTGCAATTGCAATTTTTTTGTAGTATACGTTTTGTTAAAACCAGCTATATTGTAAATACCTGCTATATTGGTTTTTGTAGTATACGTTTTGTTAAAACCTGCTATATTGTAAATACCTACTATATTGTTTTTTGCAGTATACGTTTTGTTAAAACCTGCTATATTGTAAATACCTACTATATTGTTTTTTGCAGTATACGTTTTGTTAAAACCTGCTATATTGTAAATACCTACTATATTGTTTTTTGCAGTATACGTTTTGTTAAAACCTGCTATATTGTAAATACCTACTATATTGTTTTTTTCAGTATACGTTTTGTTAAAACCGGCTATATTATAAATACCTACTATATTGTTTTTTGCAGTATACGTTTTGTTAAAACCTGCTATATTATAAATACCTACCATATTGTTTTTTGCAGTATACGTTTTGTTAAAACCTGCTTATTGTAAATATAGCAGGTTATAACAAAACGTCTTCAAGCCGCTTATCAAATTACTACGCGTAGCTAATGTATGCTTGTTTTAGTTTCGCCGCTATATGATAAAACAAAAAGGGCTGTCTTTAGTGTGTTCCCGGCAATTATTAAATTTTTCTCACCTTTTAAATCTTTCCTAGACCTCCACGAACATTTCAAGACCAAGATATGATAAATTCGTTAACCCATTTTCGAGTTTTAGCGACTTATAGATAGAAAATAGATAAAATAGTCACATTTACCCATGTTTAACCGAAACATGAAGGAAGATAGCGTAAACCAATGAAAAGAGCATAAAAGTTTATTTTATTGCACATTCCACTTTCCTTTACGACAGTTCCTTATTACTGAGCTATGGGCTTAATTGTTTTTGGATATGTTCATTTAGTTTTTGTTTAAAAGTCACATCCTTTTCATTTATTCCATACATCGTCATAGAGGTTAGTTATTTGTTTGACATACTGACCAAATAGACAAGTCAATTAGGTAAAAAATATTGTTACTAGTAAAAAGTATTTGGTAATAATCGATATGCTAACATGGCCCCTTCGCGACGAGCTACAACTTATCTTAACGCTATATACTAAATCCAATCTATCGATGTCTTTTGTAGAGCTATGACTAACATTATGAGCGCATTCGCGGGTTTAGTCTTTAGATCTAAAATAGTTAGCGCTCTGGTATAATAACTGTTCTGACTATTTTATTGAACAAATGAATTATGAATTCGATCACGAGTTCAAGTTTTCGGTGAAGGAAAAAAATCGCAAGGAAATCATAGTATCCTGTAGGTTTTACGAATTTTCTAGTGCCCGCCTAGCATGCAACCACCCTTTAGTTAAAAAATCTCTCGCCAAGCAACAGTGTGTTGCGGCAGCCTCCTTGAGAGCTAGTTATTCCGGACTAGGCATGCTCCACCTTAGTCCGGAGTGTCACAAACTTGACTGGTTACACGTTCTGCTGGTCAAATGACTAGCTGTAATGAGTAAAGACCAATGAAACCAAAGCTTAATGACAAAATTTACAGGGATTCAAATCTAACCTGAAAATCGTTTCTCGGAAATTAAGCCCATAGTCAAATTATTTTTTTGACTAAAATCTGAGCACCATGCATTTCATTATCCTTCTGTCCCATAGCAAAATCATCCAGCCTTTTTTACACACGAATCTCATGCAAAAAGTCCGCTAGAAAAAAGTTCTTACCTCGCCACCAGATGGCAGTAACTTGACTCCGTGGCTTGAGGCCTGGAGATTGTACCAGTTTTTGCTCATAAACCGATAAGCAAACCGTTTTTGGTTTCCTGATGATTTATGTTAGCGAGGAATGACACGGTCCGACCTATTTTGTGGTCGATTATTGCGCAACTTTTTCGGCTGTGTCAACAATGTATGTATTTTATAAATGGAACAGTAGATAATTAAGGGGATTCAACAGCGGTCGACAGGAATGTTTTTATTTTAAACAGATTTAATTTGTTTAAATTGAATACTTAAATTGTTTAAGTACCAATGTTTATTGGTAATTAAACAATCTAACCAATAATTTATTGGCCAATATATGATATGTATATTTTAAACGACCTCAATTCGGTATTGGTTTACCGGGCTGCTAACCATAGGGTCCCGGGTTCGATTCCCGGCACGGCTAACCACTAACGAACTAAATTTGTTGGTTGTCGGTCTGGGTGTTCAATATGTATCGATATAAAGTATTTATGTATGTACATATGTACATACATAATAATATGTATACATATAATATGTAATACATATATAATATGTAGTATATCACTTGTGTTAGCAACCATAGGTAATAAAAACTATAAATGGTTTACTAAGGGGCTAACCAGCCGTGTGTTGTGACCTAATATTTATTTATTTCATGTATTTTCATATCAGTGGTATTGTTCGTAATCATTCGTATTTTTGGAAGAATCACAAACTACATAATGAAGATACAGATTCGCTTAAAGCTTATTACTTACAAAAAAATCGTTATTTTTTACACAATATATCATTTTGTGACTTATCATTTTTTCACAATATAACATTTTGTGAAAAAAAATGATAAGAAAAAAACTGAAAAGAAAATAGCTGCATATTAGGACCTTTTACACTAAAATTTAGATGTATTTGGCTATAATTTTAACCCTCACTCATTCAATTGGGATTCATTCATTCATTCAACAGAAAGGGTAACAACAAAAGAGAGATATTGTGTTCTATCCTTAAATCTGTGATTTTATCTATACGAGTAGAATTGTGACGAACCGTATCGAATGCTCCTAGATTGATGGAGACGGATCAAAAAGATCTGTGGTCCTAATTTTACGGGATGAAATGACAAATCATTGGCATAGTGAAGTAGCGCCTAAAGCTCGACTTAAATTAACCGATAAGCTAATTTTATTGCTATTTTTGATTAAGATTACACGGACCAAATCTTCAATTCACAGTTAAAAATACTTCATTTAATCATCACTATTTTTACAATTTGTTACATACAGACAAAACATACATTTAGCATAAGCATAAGCAGCCCACTATACGTTCCCACTGCTGGGACTCGGGAGCTTCTCTCACGAAGAGAGAGATATAGGCCATAATCTAAAAAATAGGTTTAGAATGACACATGTCTTAGGATATTGTGGTCCTCACACATGTTGGTTTCCTCACGATGTTTTCCTTCACCGTAAAGCGAGTGCAAATCCACACATAACTTGAAAATCAAGTCATTGGTGTAGGGCCGGGATCGAACCAGGGGTCGTCTGATTGAAAAGCAGACGTTTTTACCACCGAGCCACACTCGTTTCGCAATAAAATCTTCAGAGTCTTATTGATAGATATCATAAACGTTAATCTTATAGAAAATAGGTTCACAAATCTTGTAAAGACTAACCCTTAGAATATTTCTAATTTTTAAGCGACTAAAATAGGAAGAATTCTCAATTGAACTGTTTATTTTTAATGCTGATTACCTTTGTTGTGAACTAATTTTGAACATTATTTATTTTCGTTGCAAGAATATAACTTTCCAGATAGTCTTACGTCAATTTTTTGGAAGAGATCGCTTTAAGCGATAAGGCCGCAAATTGTGGCAAACTATTTTTGTTCTCAGTCTTTATTCAAGTTGAGGTTTAAATAAGTTTGTGTCTAATAAAGAATTATATATCTCTCTATCTATCTTTTTTATCGAAATTGGTTAAGTATGATTAAACTTGAAGTCAGTTTTCTAATTATTAAGGTTTTTGTTGTTTCTTTTTAATTAGTACATCCGTTAATACCAAGCACATGTTACAACTAAGTTGCGTCGCTTATATCCGCTGTAGCCGTGTATCGGATGACTTGCACCGGCAGGAATCGAACCTGATACTAAATGGAAACGGAAGCGCAATGATTTTGTAAGGATTCCGGAAGACAGGTGACAAGTCAGCTTAGTTAGTTATTTTTTATTAGTCAGCTAGTATAGTCTGTTTCAAGTTTAATTTCTATTATGATAATGTCGAAACGCATATTCTTATATACAATATGCTACTGATGATCTAAACTTATAGCACCTGAAGCTCGGCTAACTACGAGTAAGTTGGTCTGAAGTGATCATCGCCCTTAAGCAGCGGTCGATGCGAACAGTTTTAAGAAAGAGTCATTTTCATCTGGGCCCTACCGTTAATCGGATGCGTAAAATTTTAGATCCCGGATGTTATTTTTAGTACAACTCATAAAGCCAAATCACAGGCCCTCGGACGGTTTGAAAACTCCCGACACCAGAGCTTACCCACGTAACGCATACGAAGAATAATAATAAGCTAATCCTCCTCCTCCTCGCGTCGTTTTCCTCACTGCTGAGGGTCGTGACCCCCGCCACGGATCATCTTCTCCCGCACGATCTTGCGCCATCGACTCCGGTCATTTAAATAATAATTAATAATAATAATTTTAATAAGCTAAACACTGGTTTGTTTATAAAGATACTAGCTGACTCAGCAAACGTTGTTTTGCCTTACAAAATAGATAGTAGCCGATTCTCAGACTTACTGGTGACGCATATAAAATTTGGTAAAAATCGGTCAAACCGTTTCGGAGGAGTAGGTACGGTAACTAACATGTGACATGGAAATTTTATATATTAGAACTCTATATGTTTAAGCAACACAGGTATTTGATTCATTTTGTTTCAATTAGTCTAGTCAACAAGTGCCATTTTGGTCAACTTTTTTCAGCGGTCTCCGAAAATTATGATTGAGGTGTCATTCGATTCGGAATGGCATCTGTTTTCAAAAAACAATGAAGTTCCGCTGAAAAAAAAAAAGTTTTTGACCACGGATTATTGTTTATTGATCTGTCCTGTAGACACCTGATTTTTTTCAAAATTTAATTTTCATATTTAATAAGTTTAAATAATATTTATCCATTCAAGGCCGAAGGAATAATTTTTGTTTTTTCAGCGGAACTTCATTGTTTTTCGAAAACTATCTAGATGCCATTCCGAATCGAATGACACCTCAATCATAATTTTCGGAGACTGCTGAAAAAAGTTGACCAAAATGGCACTTGTTGACTAGACTACAATATAACAATCAAAATCAAAATGTTGTTATTCATAAATTCGATCTCACAACACATATAAGACAAAAGTCTAAACCAGCAACGAGGATATGGTCCAGTGACCGGCTTCTGGTCGATGTTAATAAGTAATAGCACTGCCCCATATAGCTGCGACCTCGCCCAGTGGGAATGGGGTCTGGTTTATATTAGACAATTGAAGTTACTTGAGTGTATTCAGATGTTATGTCATTTAAAGATGATCGCACATACTGTGGTCTTAGTTACTTAGCATACAATAATATAAATGTGTGTTTTTATGCTAAATGTAAAAATAAGTCGCCAAGTGTGTTAAAAATATATTAATTCTGTAAATAGCTTAGATAGGCTTAATGATCCTTGTAAACGTAATTCTAAGTATTGCTACAAAATAGTAGGATCCAAAGGCGTGTTTGTACACTACTGTTTTGTAATATATTTGTATTTCTGTATATAATAAAGATAATTTAAAACTGAACTGAACTTACTGTGGTCTGAGATGTAACACGCTTGCCTAGAAGGAACCTATTTACTCTAGATTTGATGACCCCCAAATTTTCATTGAATAAGCAGCCCACTATTCGTTCCCACTGCTGGGACTCGAGGCCTTCTTTCACTAGGAGAGATATATAGACCATAATCCGCCACGCTGGCCAAGTGAGGGTTTGCGCATGTCACACGTCCGCCAAAGACCATGTACCACGGAAAAAACAGAGCTGTACGCTCTGCACATTGGCTCCTTTCCTAACCACGCGTGATACATCTTAGACCACAGTAAAGCTTAACGTCAGGCAAGCTGAGGTCAACGTGACCGTATTCAAAATTTAAACAATTGGCCAAATGCGAGTCGAACTCACGCATGAAGGGTTCCGTATTTTATTTTAAAAAATGTCGAAAAACTTGTATTTCACATTGATAAAACATTCTTAGAATAAGGTTTCTTTGACGATCTACGGCCAACATCTTTGTGATGAACTAAATTTGTTGGCTGTCGGTCTGGGTGTTAAATATGTACGAGTATATATGTGTAATAAATCAGTTGTGCTAGCCACCATAACAAACACTAGAAATGGTATATTGGGCTAACGAGCCGTGTATGAAATATGTCCTAATATATATTTATTGTTAATATATATTTTTTGTTATATATTTATTAATATTAAATATCTCAGCTCTTTATCAAAATAAACGATAAATGGCAATACTCATACTTCCCTTTTTTGCGATATTTACCCCCCAATTAACACCGCTTCTACTCAGTTTTACCATAAGGCAAAGGGATAATAAAAGCCAAACAAGCACATTTGAAGTTATAAAAATAAACAATTAATTTTATTAAGCGCGGTGAAAAAATCGCATCAACTCATAACTTAATTTCACCTCCAATTACAGGTATAAAATGCGCAAGTTATCAAAGGAAGGATATTAAATAAGGACCAAACCGTGGGACGGTGTGTTTGAATCCAGGCGTCACGGACACTGCGCAAGAAACAGCTCATGTATCTGCTAAAAATACACAAATTATGTACAAGCACAGAAGTTTAAGTTTAAGATAAATATTGAAAAAAAGACCGTCTAAAGAACCACTCTAAATATATACTTATTTCCCAATCAATCAGATTTATCAATATGAAAAAACTGGTTGCAAAAATTAATTTTGGATTTTGTTTTTATTGATAATAAAAAAAAACTGTTAATTCAAGATTAATTGTCATCGCCTTAATATATGCGAGTTTTTTTTTCAATCAAGCAAATTAAATTGTGCTGTCAAAGACTAATCTTATTAATTATATGTGGATAGATAGATATTTGATTGGAAACCGTCATGTTTGAGGACCACAATATCCGAAAATGTGTGTCATCCTCCAACCTACACTTGGCCAGCGTGGTGGATTATGGCCTATATCTCTCTCCAGGTAAGAGAAGGCCCCGAGTCCCAGCAGTGAGAACCTATAGTGGTCTGTTTATGCTTATGATGTGTTCATTTTACAAAATGCTACGAGTATTGTTCCTACTACCTAGCCAACAATTCGAAGCTACGCAATTTTTAGACTTGACCTTCTGCAGAAATCTGTGCCAGTACACGTTAATAGAAAGTACAAGTTGCAAACAAACTATGTAGGAAACTGTGACGCACAATAAACGTCACGAAAGTGAGTAACTGTGAGATCCCACTGGACACTAATGGTTGCGTGCTAAGGTACTGCAAAACTGCAAACTATGCCAACTTTTCCTTTTTTACGGAATGTTACGTTGTTATGTGAAATCGAGAATCGTGCGATAGTTCATCTCTTATACCCTTTAATATGTAAGTATGATTATCTTCTTATCTTCTTAATATATATATATACTAGCTGACCCGAAAAACGTTGTTTTGCCATAAAAAAATAGGTTGTGGCCGATTCTCATACCTACTGAATACGCATATAAAATTTGGTAAAGATCAGTCAAGCCGTTTCGGAGGAGTACGGTAACAAACACTGTGACACGGAAATTTTATATATAAGAAGATATCTCGTGTCACAATGTTTGTCCTCAATGGACTCCTAAACCACATAACCGATTATAATAAAATTCGCACACCATATGCAGTTCGATCCAACTTGAGAGATAGGATAGTTTTAATCTCAAATTATAGTCGCAATTTTAATTTATTGCTCATTATTGTCTGTTATTATTTGACAGTCACAATTATCTGTTAACTCCAAATGATTCTAACAGATGTCGATACCTTTCGACTGGGTTGAGTAAGTAGTATCAATAGATGGCGCTGTACTCCTAAGTGAGGCAAAACAACATTTGCCGGGTCAGCTAGTTGAACTATAGAACTCTTTCTAACTGACAGAATACTAACGCGAGCTAAAGGGAGAGATCATAAATTTTACTGGCATAAGCATAAGCAACCCACTATACGTTCCCTCTGCTGGGACTCGGGACCTTCTCTCACGAGGAGAGAGATATAGGCCATAATCCACCACGATGGTCAAGTGCGGGTTGGCGGATGACACACATCTTCGGATATTGTAGTCCTCAAATATGCCGGTTTCCTCACGATGTTTTCCATCACCGTAAAGCGAGTGCAAATCCACACATAACTTGAAAAACAAGTCATTGGTGTAGGGCCAGGATCGAACAAGGAGCCGTCTGATTGAAAAGCAGACATTTATACCACCGAGCCACACTCGTTTTTGCAAAATTTACTGAGGCTAGCCCCAATTATGATCATTATTCATTATGGTATGGCAACCATTTTGTGTTACAACAGTCTTCTTCCATCTATGAGCAAATGGCTAGGCTCTTGTGTCAAGAACTTTCAAGTCACTCCGAGTACGCCTAGAGAAACCGCTATACTCTTAAAAGCAGTTATAAAAAAATCTAAAAAATTTAACTACTTGAATACGTAAGTGGCTAATATAACGAAATCAAGTGAACAATTCAAAACTGGAAAACTGACTTAAACTTTTAAAATGTTAAGCGTCTACCTTTTACTGTTATTAAGTTAGAGCAAAAGAATAAAAAATAATAAACAATAAACACCATACGTTTATTGTATGGTGGCCCCCCTTCATATTTCAATATTTTTTTATTTTTAGTATTTATTGTCATAGGTGCACGGGAAATACATATATCTTGTGATAATCAGCTTTCAAGCTATCACGGTTTCTGAGATACAGCCTGGTGACAAACAGACAGCGAACGCTTAGTAATAGGGTCCCGTTTTCACCTTGTAGGTACGGAACCCTAAAAACCGCACCGCGCATGATCAGGCTCGTCAAAACACCCGTCCATCCTCGTTAGCGCCGCTCCCAGATCCATCGCCACGTCGGAAGTTACGTTTGACGGATTTTATTTTATTTAGAGCGCTTCCTCAGGATGTAGGGTGCATGTTTTATGAAGACCAGGATGACGTCACGGATGACGTCACAGCGTTTCGTTTATATGCAAACGACCATAGATTTAGTAATAATATAAGCATATTAAGCATAAGCAGCCATATTCGTTCCCACTGCAGATACTCGGGCCCTTTTCTCACGAGGAGAGAGATATAGGCCATAATCTAGCACGCTGGCCAAGTGCGGGTTGGCGGATGACA
The DNA here is from genome assembly GCA_035578125.1 of Mellilla xanthometata. Lineage (NCBI taxonomy): Eukaryota > Metazoa > Arthropoda > Insecta > Lepidoptera > Geometridae > Mellilla > Mellilla xanthometata. The sequence continues at coordinate 5,700,316 of JAPUBQ010000019.1, read as the reverse complement.
CACGTCTTTGGATGTTTTCCTTCACCGTAAAGCGAGTGCAAATCCACACATAACTTGAAAAACAAGTCATTGGTGTACGGCCGGGATCAAACCAGGGGCCGTCTGATTGATACCACCGAGACACACTCGTTTACTGAAGTATTGATACTGAATCTCACTACTCTATTGATACTGAAGGTCATGAGCTAAGTGGTCAAACTCTGGTGTCGAGAGTCTTCAAGCCGTCCGAAGGCCTCTGACTTGCTTAACGACTGCTTGTACTAAGACTTACTGCCGGGACCTACAATTTAACTTCTCATCCGACCCACGGTAGCGCCCAGATGAAAATGCCACTTAGAAACAACAGTCTTGAGCCTCAGACTACAGGAATTCCTGTAGTCTGAGTCTTGAGCATGGTCCATCCAAAAAAGTGGTCTTCTCGTGGCTTGAGAACTCTCGACACCAGAGCTAGGCCACTTAGCTCAAACGAAGAAGAAAAAGAACTAAATATCTAACAATTCTTAACATTGAATCATAGAATAGAATAGAATTTCTCTATTGTCATAGTGATACATAGTTATTATATTATATTGACATCATTATCCACAACTATCATAATATAATAATATGGACTCGCCAGCGTCTATAACTTTTGAATAAAAACAAAGAGAATTAAATTAAAATGATAGCAGCTGTATATGGGCTTTGTCAAAAAGTAAATAATTATAACGAAAGAAAAAATAAAAAGTAGATAATAAAACAGAAATATCGTCGCCCATTTCCATAAATAATTATAGAAAAGACTGTTTTTTGACGTGACAACGTCTTAAATTAGGTTGCGGCTGGGAGTCACTTATGAAAAAGTGTAACGCCCGGTAACGTTACGATGAGTCACCGAACGAGAGAGAGGCCCGCCGAATGCCTTGCGTCTCTCTCCCACTCAACTATGATCGGTCTGCCGCGCGCGCAGCACGCGGCAGACGTTGTCACGTAAAATCTTCGCCCGTAAAACCGACTTTACAGGCAACCATTTTTTTTTTAAATATGCTATTTTCTTCGTTTCCGTGTGCTAGCTTCTTCCTAGCTTCCCATACTGCTTTAACTACCTTCGTTGCTTGACAACACCCATACTTACCGACAAACACAGGTACTTACATTCTGAGTGCATTCAGACGGTTAGCGTCGCCGACGCATGACGAAGGGCGTGCACGAGTATCATACTCCAGGAACTGATTAGATTACTTCATTATCGATAGAAATGACTACTTACATAAGGTAATGAATGGCTTAATGACAATAGCAAATATTAGTTTGTGTTTTACGTACTTAAAGGTAATAATGCGACATCTCTCAGTGTGAGTCAAACCAATTAGAGCTTCTCGGTATCACCTTGACCTCGTCTCTCAATTTTGGTTCATATATTGAATCCAAAGCGCAAGTGGCTGCAAGAAAGCTGGGTATCCTCTCAAAGGTGCGACAGTACTTCAGGCCTGAACAGTTGCTCACCTTTTATAAAGCGCAAGTTCGATCGTGCATGGAGTACTGTTCGCATCTTTGGGATGGTTCTGCCAAATATCAGCTAGAAGCACTTGAGTCCATTGAGAGACGAGCTAAGAAGCTCATCGGCAATTCTTGCGTTGCGAAGGCGAAGCTTCAGAGCCTGGAGCACCGACGCAAGGTTGCTAGTTTGTCGGTTTTTTATCGGTTACATTTCGGGGAGTGTGCTATGGAACTTCATAATTTGATTCCACCATCTCCGTTTTACTACAGAACGAGCAGAGAGACAGTGAAGAGACAACGATACAGAGTTGAAGTTCCGAACTTTCGTACAAAACGCTTTGCGTCGACCTTTATTGTTAGGACTGCGAAGCTAAGCGTGCCACACCGTAGACTGCAGTGCAGCTTAACATCAGGCTAGCTGTAGTCAAACGCTAACCTATCAAAGATAAAAAAAATAAAAATTAAAAAAGAGTGCTGCACGTCAATTATACTGTACATACATTTACAAAATAGTTATAGTTTTATATTATGTGCTTAGTTTTTGTTAGCTTTGTAAATGTTCTAGATTTTTTTTTTATTAAATAAATAAAACAAAGGAAAGAAAAGTTGGCCAATTGGGCCTTAGTCTCGCGCATTTAAAGTTCAGTACCATTATCGAAAAATACGCGTTTGTTGTATGGGAATCCCCCTTAAATCTTTGTTTGTTTTTTATACAATAATTTATTTTTAAAATTTATACATATTCAGTTTATTTCCAATTTGATCTAAAACCAAATAAAATAATTATTTAAATAAAATTAAGAAAACACACTAAATATTTAATTTTTTCTTCTATCTACAATGGATTTCCGCACAGTATCGCCTGATTCAATAGGTTAATTAATGTACGAGCAAGTATTTTTGGTAGACATAATCATATAATTATTTATTTACTCATACTGGTATCTAGTTTAAATAGTAAAATAATCTATCTCAATTAATATTTGTTCATAAATAAATGTTAAACTGTTCAACATATTGCCTATTTACGTCATCTGTCATCTTCTAAAAGTCTGATATATTATAATAGCATTATCCTAGTTATCTAGAAACACCTAATACTTACCGATATCTTTTTTTAATAGAGCGGATCAAGATAAAAACCGTAAATATCAACTTAGACCTAAATATGCTAACAAATTAATCATGCAAAAATCAAAAGTTCCGGACCAAATGCTATGGCAATACGAGTAAAAACTTATAATAACCTACCGGCCACATTAAAAAACTTAAATGATCATAACACATTTGAAAAAACCCTGAAAGAAATATTATTATACAAGTGTTATTATACAGTTGACGAATTCTTAAATGATAAAAGTTTTAATGACACATGTGTACACCATATCAATATAATTATGGTTATTATAAATTTTTATTGCCATAGCATTTGGCCCGGAACTTTGCATATTTAGTCTAGATTTTTGGATGATTAATAGCTGATTTTTTTTTTCTTCCAATGAAGAAAAAAATTAATCGGCTCGCTTCAAACCAGAATTGCAACGCCCTGATTAGGGTACATTTTATGTTCTATGACAATTTTATATTGTATAACATAAATGATGCAATAAACGATTTGAATTTGAATTTTTAAATTCTCAGACAAAACACTGTCATCTTTATCGCTGTATTACAGCTGTTAAGAGATGCGGGCGTTACTAAACTGTAACCAAACCAAGTTATAGTTAACGGTAACATGGGCACAAACCGTTTAACTACAACTAACGGTTACGTATCTAATTTAGTAGTTAACAAAAAGATTGTTGCCTACGCTTACTCGTAAACTATTGAGATTTTTGTTTATGCATAGCATAAGCAGTCCACTATACGTTTCCACTGCTGGGACTCGGCACCTTCTCCCATGAGGAAGGAGATATAGGCCGTAATCCACTCGCTGGCCAGGTGCAGGTTGGCGAATGACACGTTTTCGGATATAGTGGTTCTCAAACATGTCGGTTTCCTCACAATGTTTTCCTTCGCCGTAAAGCGAGTGCAATGTACTAAGGGCCATAAGGGGTGATCGTGATACTAAGTACTAAAATCAGACACACATTGAATTTTGCGTAATTTATTTAATTTAAATAAGTATATTTATAAATAATTTAAACCAATAGTAAACACTAGTAGGCGAAATAAAAATATACAAAAGTCGACTAAAACAAATTAAAAATAAACATAATTTAAAATAAGTACAAAATATTTCTAATTATCACTAGATGAACTCTACGAGGACTTTGGGATTTAGCTGTTTGATATATTTATTAATAATATTTCGTAATTTTAGTTAATATGTAAAATTATAAAAATGTTACATGGTATTAGATATTTTTCAATGTTACTTGTATTTAATAGCGTAAGTTAAATAATAAGCATATCTATAAACCCAACTGCCAAGGAAGGGTTAAATTTTTAACACTTACTTGACCCAAAATAAAAGTTTATGTGAACGATTCTTAAACGCAAGATACAATTTACAGTGTAAACTCTGTATAACATCGTATCATTGAAGGGACTGTACATTTTATGGCTTTATAGAGAGTGGTCGTTAAATATAGAAAAGGTATAATTGTATGGAATACAAGCTAAACCAACTAAAGCCAATTGATTTCGACGCTTTAGAGAGTTTGACGGTAAATCGAGTGACGTTACATGTAGTTTACACTGTAGTTTCATTAGTACATATTGAATTCAATTAGTTGTTACTTACTCTTTTAATTGAACGTAAAAGTTTAATTGTAATATGATTCTATAACGCTAATTACAAATGGCCGAGAATTGTGATTGGAGAGAAATTCTAATTTACTATTGACATTTTATTGCTACGGACTATTTTGTTTTGAAATATGTTTATTTGTGATTAAGTAATAATTTACTGATTTTATGGAATATAACAATTATTGTTTATATTTTAATGCTTCCTAATATTGTTGTCTGTGCTAGGTTTTGTATCTGTGGTAAAGTAAAAAATAAAGTAAGTCTTTGTTTAACTCTAGACATGGCGAATTCCTTTTACAATAATGTTCTGATAATAAACTATTTAATTAATTACAAAAATTACCTGTTTATTGCAATTCAACTTTGATCAGAAAGTGTAGTTAATATTTTCAATTGAAATGGTTAAAAGTTAGCCTAAACAAAACTATATCTAGATCTCACTTAAATCAGTGATACAAACTAAGGACCTAATCGGTGATCAAGTTCGTCCATTTTCCAAAATATTTTTTCAATTAATCACTAAAAGGAAAGAGAAAATTTTAATTTAGACAAGAGATCAGATTATGATAGGCATGTTATTTATTTATATTTATTTAAATTGACTCAAACGTAATGCGTTTGCTGTGACGTAACTAGTCAATGGTGGCAATTCTGTCGCACACACGACTAAACTAAATTTAAAGAAACCCCGTCTTTTTTCATCCCTAGTGGCCAGAAAGAGACGCCACGATCTGAACCACAGACAAAACAACTAAAATCACTAAATATAGGCGGCTTTAGAACGCACTCTTGTATCAGCTTTGAAACTACTTACACTTTCCATATTTGACGTGATTTTAGTTGTATTGTCTGTGGTTCAGATCGTGCCTTCTCTTTCTAGCCACTTGGGATGAAAAAAGACGGGGCTTCTTTAAATTTAGTTTAGTCGTGTGTACGGCAGAATCGCCACAAATATTGCACTGAGAAGTGATGTTAAAGGAAATTTAAATTCTACATATCTGTTTTGTTACTGCTACGTAAATCATATGTATTTAAGTCGTCTACCTATTTGGAGAAAAGATATTATATTTGTTATTCAGGATTATCTAAGGAGCTCATACTCCAGTATTATTAGTTCACAAGCAGTACACTGCTTAGGAGTATCAAACGCTGTTCAAATGCTATGCGACTAGGACAGTGTCATCACCAATAATCGTTTGATGCAATTTGTATTATATTATATGTTAAAAATTAAATGTTTTGTGTTCAATCGTAATGAGAGTAACATTGAAAGTGATTGTAATAAAATACTTATACAGCGTTACTAGTAACTAACACAAAACATTTTAAAAGTGCTGAGTATTTGTCTTGTTAATAATTTTTTGTTCTAATACGATTAGAAATTGGAGACATTAAAATCACCTGCTTCATATTTAACTCAACAATTTTTTATGGGTACGTCCATCAGTTACGCTAGATGGTCTAGCGGGAAATATAGATCCTAATTCCTAAGAGAGAAAAGTCTTTTCAAATCTTACGTAGGACGTCTACGCATATAATAATATCATGTAACTTTTTCTAGCAGAAAATTGGTCAAAAATCCCGCACGTCATAAATGGACGCCACCTATGGACTACCCATTTTTCTCGTAAATTCTCAAACATTGTAGCTCAATAAGTATAGTCTAGACATATGACACCCTTAGCAAGTGGTTTGTTATTTACTAAACCTGTGTATGTTTATGTATTATCGTTTATCGTACTAACTAATATAGGTTAAAGTACTTAAATTATGCCGAACATAAACATATCAGACTAATTCTCTCTCTTTGCTATATTGTAAGGCTGAATCAAATAAATTACTTAAATGTTTGAGTATTCGTTCGCAAAATATGATTCATATTCACATAAAACTTTATGGGTCCCGGCCTTAATATTCCTGACACTTTTAGCTACTTAAAAGTCTTTAAAATACTGTGATGTATTAGTGGAATAAAATTAATCGTGCTACGAAAAATTAACAAGAATAAATAGTACAATACCATACAAACTACAAATTCACAAAGTTAATAAATGTAATACCAAAATCATTTACCTAAATATCAATTACAATGTAATTAAATAGTGATGCTAAAATTATACAATAACTATAAATTAAATACTCTAGTTCTACATATTTGCAACCTAAGTGGCACATTTTATAAGCGTAATAAAAAGCTAGTTTCACATGTGCTGTGCGAAAAAAACTATAAAAAATGGTTGCCTGTAAAGTCGGTTTTACGGGCGAAGATTTTACGTGACAACGTCTGCCGCGTGCTGCGCGCGCGGCAGACCGATCATAGTTGAGTGGGAGAGAGACGCAAGGCATTCGGCGGGCCTCTCTCTCGTTCGGTGACTCATCGTAACGTTACCGGGCGTTACACTTTTTCATAAGTGACTCCCAGCCGCAACCTAATTTAATACGTTGTCACGTCAAAAACTTCTTCTTGTAACTAAATGAAAATCTTTGAATGCTGGTCTTAGAACATAAAAATATCAAATAATTTGTGTTTGAAAGGCTTGCGATAGTTGCAAATAACCCTGTAAAGTTGCTAATATCAATTACAAAGAGCTTGTAATTCCCAAAAAATATTCATTTCCTAAATTTCATATAAAAAGTTGTCGTGTTACAATATAATTTGCCAATCTGTTGTTTAGTACATCATTAAATGATTACACCCCTAAATATCACACAGACTGCCGATTTTTCAGACACATGTAAAACAAGTCTTATCAATATATTTTTACTGTCTTTTGCTGTCATTGCGTGATAAATACTAAATAAGGCAAATTAAAAATACTGCTTTTCAATTAATAAACCAGTAAACATGTATGGTGTTTAAATGATGTTTGAATTTAGCAATGTATTTATCACGAATGTAACAACTAAAGCAGTAATTGCACAAAACCTAGTCAAAACTGATCTTACGCTTCGCTCCTTTATCATTCAGTATGCTACCATCACGTTTCCGTTTTCGAACAACAGGTGGCGATTCCACAGTTAAAACTCTGGGTGTCATTTGATTTTCCTTTTCCGTAATATTTTCCATTTCTATTGGGATAAACGTATCTTCTTTTACTAAAGGCTTCATTCCAATCCAAGAGTCTTGGTCTTTGCGGTACCATTCGAAAGGTCCTTCCAAAGGTACCTCGTTTTTGAAGTCAAAGTTGTATTTCTTCATCATGTTGTTTCGATGGATTTTGAAGGTTTCCTGGAGGATGTTTGCATAGTTGTCGCGGACAGCTTGGTTCAGGGGCTCATCGTCAAAGAGACGCCTTCTCACTCGGGAGTGCTGCGGTAGTTCCTGCATCTCTCTTTGGCCAGCTGAGGTAGTCTGTGGAAGAAAGAGAAGCAGTTTAAAAAAGTTTAGTTTTAATATAGACGGATAAGTCAATGGCATTTGATAGTAAATAAATGGAACTGGGCAAAAGAAATAGAGGCAGACAAATCAAAAGATGGGAAGATGACCTCAAGAAAGTGACTGGTCCAGTATGGACCCGTTTAGCAAGAGATAGAAATAAGTGGAAGTTTTTAGAGGAGGCCTTTGTCGACAGACAGACTATTACAGACAAAAATCCAGTTGCCGATAATTGCCAGAAAATGATAAGAAATACAGTGTACAAATAAATTAAGTATTTAGTTAGTAGGCATGTATATAATATTTTTAGTTAAGAACAGCAATAAAGGCTATTTTATATTATTTTATTTTATTTATTTAAATGGGACTGGTATTAAAGATTTGTTAAATATGTTTAAAAAATAAATAAAAATTTGTTTTGTATGTGTAGAATAAAGGTTTTTTTTATTTTATTTTATTTTTATCTTATTTTATAAATATGTATATTGCAATGTAAGAGGTTTTTGTAAACACTGGAGTTTTGAAAATAAATAGCTATTTATAGAAATAGAAATCTCTTTAAATAAATTTAAATATATCGATGGTCTGTAATAATTGACTGTCACTAAGCTAATCAGAATTATTTATCAGTTCTACTAAGTATTTATGAGATTCAGGTACTTCGAATGCAACCAGGAGTGCGTTCAATCAAAATTACCATACAAAACGAGAATTTACGGACTACACACATTATCTAAATGGGACAAGGTAAGATGCCTGTTGCCTGATAAAGGTTTAGAACACCCTTCCTGTTTAACTGATTGCAACAGAGAATACATAACTTACAAAAGCCAAACACAAATGGTCATCGTTCTACGTAAAGTTGTCTTTGGAAATAGGACATAATTCAGACAATAAAGTAATTTACAAAGTATTTGAAAGAAATTACAAATCATTTTCTAAAAGATTTCTTTCAATGACTTTAATTAAACATTTATTTGGGTGTAATTAAATTAAAAATGTATTTAAAAAGGCTTTATTTCTCAACATTCACTTATTTTGAAGACCCAAAATTTAAGTCTTTACCAAAATTTTGAAAGGTTTGTTATGAAGACATTGACTATTGATTATGAAGATTTTTAAACTTCTTTGTACAAAAATAGATTAGAAACAATAAAACGTCGTTTCCAATCAATATTAAAATAAGTATTCCAAAGATGTGTACAAGTACCAAGAACAATAATCACGTTAAAAACTCATTCCTTTGATATTTTTAAAACCAAACTAACACCCGCCACATGATAACGGTCTTAAGCATAACTAAAATAAAACAAATAACGCAAGCTTACATAAAATCGATCTTCATTTGTCACTCACTAGTATAACTAATTTAAAAAAATAAGTCACCCGAACCGAACGCATCTAGTGACCACAAAACAATGACGGTCTGGCCATCCGATCGGATGTTTGGCAAACATGCCTTCTTCACTTGAAGTCAGTTTACAAACTGCAGTCCCCGTCAGCATAGCAGAGGGGAAGATAATTTTATCCATAACATAGAAGCCAAGCCATAGTTACTGATAACGAACGCAAATTCCTTTAAAGCGGCATTGGTACATCTAAATACAATACATTTCACTTTGTGGCAAGAATTTATATTTAAATCAAAAATCAGTTGCTGAATTTGACTTTAAAAAAGGTGCAAAAACAGTACAACATTTGATTACCTAGGGACAAATTGAAAAACAAAAGGTGTCCTGACAAAGCTTGCATATTTAGCCGACTTAATTCTGTATATTTTAAATCCAGTACAACTCTCTTCAAAAAATTATACGCGAATTATAGGAAAATGATATACATAATAATAGGAGATGGAGAGGTCACGAGTATATATAATAATAAAAGATTCTAATTGGAGAGTATAAGAGCATAATATAATAGTAGTATACATAATAATAGGAGATTGATATGTATACTCATGACTACATGAGTATACAGGGTACCAGTATGTTTTATTTTTGCGTGATAAAATGACAAATTATCTTTCCTGTTACTGTGCTAGGGGGGCTTGTGAACGCATAATGTCGGCTGACGATGACGGACGATAGCAGGGAATGTAAACAGCCGGTGGTAAATGCTCAAAGATGAGTGAATTAGCTTACATACTGCGAATAACCGTGGGTGGGTTGAAAGATCCTTAAGCACCTTAAGAATGATGTTGACCTGAAAAAGCTGGTTGAAATTTTGGCTACAGCTTTAGTTAGGTATTTTATGACATTAGATGGTTCTTTCTTGAAATTGGAATGAGTAAGCCTTTAAAAATAATTAAAAGTTTATTAAAAAGTGAGTGTGGCTCGGTAAGATAACGTCTGTTTGTCAATCAGATGGCCCCTGGCTAGATTCCAGCCCTACACCAATGACTTGTATTTCAAGTTATGTGTGGATTTGCACTCGCATTACGGCGAAGGTAAACATCGTAAGGAAACCGACATATTTGGACACAATATCCGAAGACGTGTGTTATCCGCCAACCCGCACTTAGTCAGCGTGATGGATTATGGCCTGGCAGTGGCACAGAATAATAACTTGTACTTGCAGTGGGAACATATTGTGGGCTGCTTACGCTACTTATTTGAAGATCTTACAAACTACTCGTACAATATCGTTAAGAATATAACAATATCGTAAAAAAAGCATGAATTCTTTGAGTAAAAAATATTGTTTTTTTTATATGCTAATAAATTATAAAATGTCTAATTTTCAAGCGGCCAGCTTATTTAACAACTGTTGCAACTTGGATAAACAGCCTGGACCTAATAAGTCAATACGTTAAAAGAATCTATACTCAAAGCCGATGAGTAAATTTATCCTCTCAACGCACCGAAGGTTTCTTCATTTTCAAACAACACACATTAACACATCTTTCAACACCCCTCAAGTTCCTTAGCACCACTTCACACCAGGATAAACACAGTTACAAACAATAGACTGTCAGTGCAACACTGCACTTGGCTTAGTACCACCTACCCTCTAATTGGTGTGCCGTTAGAATGCACCATCGAGTTGCTAAAGTTACTTAGATTGGCTAAGAAAATCAGTTAACAAACGATTGCATGATTTGGTTATGATTTTAGGTAATTAAAAATTGTGGTTATTAAAGTATTCGAAAAAACTGAAATAAATCCTCGACCTTGAAGAAGACGACCTCGTTCGCATAATGACCATTACCAAGACTGGAACCAGAGGGTTCGATTCCCAGCACAACTAACATCTATGTGATGAACAAAATTTGTTGGCTATTAATATGGGTGTTAAATATGTATCAATATAAAGTATTTATGGATGTATACATGTAGTATCTCAGTTGTGTTAGCAAACATAATACAAATTATAAATGGTTTAGTATGGATAACCAGCCGTGTGAAATATATAAAAAAAATTCGTGTATCACGGTCTCATGAACTGCTATATTGTATTGAATTAGTTCTTTTTACGCCCAATATTAATATTCTCAAATTATTTGCTTTACCTAAACTATTTCAATATTATTTGACACATTTCACACACGGCTGACATATTTAATATTGTTATGGAATCTACAATGTATACAATAATCAAAGTGCTATTAAATCTGAAACTTCTCGAGGACATTTTTTGCGCTATAGAATTGTCAATTTTGCTTGTATATTAAAATTATCTTCTTTGAACATTGTAAATGACACAACCACAACTATTTACTACAAAAGACTGTTTCCAAGTAGAGTAAATGTGTAGTTGTATAAGCTCTGCGAGATCACCTGGTCGGACTGGAGTTGCAAAGTGCTAACCATCTATCACGGACTTGCTCAGCCGGATTCGCGTAATTACTGGCTCCACTTCCGTATGTGCTTCTAGGATAAATTAAGCTCACGGTGTTTCTCACAGCAAATCATAAGCAGCCCAGTATACTTTCCTTCTGCTAGGACGCGTGTCTTTCTCTCACGAGGAGAGCGATATAGGCCATAATTCACTGCCATAACATATGTAGGCCATATACATAGATATAGGCCAAAACACGCTGGACAAGTGCGGATTGGCAGATGACATACTTCTTCGGAAATTATGGTCCTCAAATATGTCGGGTTTCTTACGATGTTTTCCTTTGCCGTAAGGTGGGTGCAAATCCACACGTAACTTGATAAGCAAGTCATTGGTGTAGGAATTAAATTATATATCGCTAGTTGCAATTGTCACAGATGTATTTTTATGTTACCGGAAATCAACAACGACCTCGTTGGCGTAAAGGTTACCATGCCAACTGCCAATCAGAAGGTTCCGGGCTCGATTCCCGGCCCTGCCAACATCTTTGTGCTTAACTTAATTTGTTGGTTGTGGGTCTGGGTGTTAAATATGTATCTTTATATAATATGTATGTATGTTTATGTAGTATATCAGTTGTGTTGGCAACCATACTACGAACTAGAAATGATCCAGTATGGGGCTAAGCAGCCGTGTAAAAAAAACAACAAATACTAAAAACAGAAAAATAATAATTTTGAACTCCAATAACGACAGACGTGATTTTTCCCGTTTTTGTTAAATAACAGTATGTATGCCTTCGCAAGTCTATCTCAAACTAGCCCGATTAGTTATATAACCAGCTTAGAATATTGCCAAAGAACAGAACGAAACATAAGACAAGTAGGTCAGCAGTCAATACCACATCGGTCCCACAATTAGTGTTTGTGTCTATTTTTACAAATGACCGATGCACTTTACAAGTTTTAGGTCATACCGTCTCGGATATTTCTAAAAATAAACGAGGATAAGAACGTTAGGTTCATCAATAATTAAATGTTTTTAAAATTAAAGAATAAACTTTTTTAATTCAAATTTGTCATACGAAATTAAACGTATTATCGAATATATCAAATGAACTTCTTCTTTTCCTATGAGCTGAGAGGCTGAGCTCTGGCGTCGAGAACTTACAAGCCACTACAGACGCTTCTAACATATAATTACACTGGTCTACAGTGGTTTTGTTGCCTTTGATATGATGATGATTTTGGGTCCGTTTATACACATAATTCGTGAAAATATCAATAATTTTGTAAGATTTGCTCGGATTTTTTTCAACAAATGACTGAAAAATTTAATTTTGACGATAAATCGTTCAAAATTCAATTTGTAGAAATGAGCATATTTAGTACTTTTACGAATATATTCGTAATCTGGGCGCTTAAAAACGTAACAATTTGCGACGATAAACAGGGCAACAAAAAAATTGTTTTTTTGTAGAGCTGTGTTACCCAATTAGAAGCATTAAAATAATATAAATGTATTACTAAGTGTAAAATGTAAAGAATTTGTAAGACAATTAAAAAAGCTATTTTCTTACAAAATTACTTACTCCTTTCCACTCAACTTGTTATTCTCACAATCTACTAGGATCTAAACTACATTTACATTAAAAAAGGACTTTTTAACATTACACCAAAGAATATAATTATCTTTTCTATGCCTCGTGAATTAGATGCATATCGGAGAGCACTCTTGGACTTACTTGAAAAATCCTCGAAGGAACTATCACGTTTTTGTGTTGGAAAAAGTAACTTTATTCCAATACCAATTAGGATCATATTCCATAAATAGGAAAAAATGTATTTTTTTACTCTAATCTTCCTTTACAGTCGTGATTATACACTTACAAATTAGATAAAGTCTTCATTAAAATATCATTATCTAACACGCTGTGAACTAGGAATGACTAAACTTTTCGTTTTGTTCCACATTTAGAAAATACCTATTAACATTTTTGTTATATTTGTTTTTAGTAGGGATAGCTAGGATTTCGAGCGAGGGTAATCATATACTCCAATATATGTACGTGTAAAATGTAAAGAACGTACATATCCACCTAAGATCTGATGTCTGAATCTACTTGGACATAGATAGTAATCAACTGTAAAAAAACATAAAGTAATACAGTGTAAACTCTATTTAATGACACTGAAGGGACTGTGCATTTTATGGCGTTACAGAGAGTGGTCTTTAGATCGAGAGAAAGTATCATTGTATCGAATACAAGCTAAACCAACTTAAGAAAATTAAATTTCGACGCTTTAGAGAGTTGTCGTTATATCGAGTGACGTTACATGGAGTATTTTAATATTGGAAGTTTGCAATATTGAAATAATGGAAGTTGGTTAAATATTGAAAGGATATACCTTGTACATATACAATATATTGCCTCTATATACATACATACCTGTATATTGCCTCTATATACATAATTCCCTTGAAATGTCTCTCGAAGTTCAAAAAAGAGTTATCAATCGTTACAATCATTGATAAAAATTCCTTTCGCACAAAGCAAAGGTAACATAAATAACATTTTGATAAAATCGTCTGCATAAAAATTTAAGTCTCATACCGGCTAAGTCTGCTGAATCAATGGAAAAAATATTTTGTAACTACAATATTTAGCTTAATACTATCAATATTGACTGAAAACCAAAGCTGATCATGAACATTATTATTTTCACGTCCTATTGCTATACATTGCAGAAATATTGATGGCACCAAAACTGTCTTAACCCATACAAAATACCATCAGTAAACATTTTTCTACAATCAATTGAACAGACTTGGCTAGCAGAAGGGCCCTTGCGTATACGCATCTTTATTCATAACACCATAGATTTCACCACAGTTTGTACTTGAAGGGCCCAGATATATAAAAATCAGGGGCATCAGACTGTGAATCTTTACGCACAGACAAACAATACCTTCCAAATTGTGTACAGGGTTATTTACACCGGATGTGAAATTTAGCACCTCTTCTTTCCTGATGTTTAGATTTTAAGGATTGTTTATACGTGACAGAAAATTTGTCTTCTAATTACATTAAAAAGGCATGCTTTTTAAATATGTGAGCTTTTTCTAAGTACTTGTGTTAGCGCCTATAGTTCGGCATACTAAGGTGATCTGACACGATCTGTGCAAGCCCGTCATAAAAAATAACAATTTCATTATCTGCGCGATACCGTGGGTTGGATGTCATGTAGGTAGGTAGGTAGGTAAATTGCAGGTCTTGACTGTTAGTTTTTTTACAAAAGCAAAGACTTTACTGATTTTCAGATTGATGGGAATTTATGTAGCCTCGCTTGATGGGAATTTATGTAGCATCTTTAGACGATTCCAATTTGAAATTTAGTTATTATAAGTAATATCTTTGGGACTTATTGGAAAATATATAACATTCATTCATTCATTCACTCTCATTTTTAGATCTAGATTGACCGGACTAAGACATGATTCTGAGAGAGGTCTTAGGTTGGCTTGAAAACTCTTGACACCAAACTCGGTCATTTAGCTCATATGAATAAGAAGAAGAAAATAGTATAAACTTTTTGAAGTGAGAACTAACGAATTATTTTTAAGTACTCGTAATTAAGTACGACTCTTATTATACAAATGGAGTAAGATGGTCACTAGTTGGTACCCCAGGGAAGGTAAAAGGAAAAGAGGGAGACCAAAGAAACGGTGACATCAAAGAGGTGGCAGGAGTGATGTGGAACAGAGTAGCCATAGTAAGGACAGAGTGGAAAAGGTTGGAGGAGGCCTTTGCCGATTGGCAAACAGATCTGCAAAAGATTACTAAACAGCAGATAGTAAAATAGTTTTAACTTTTATATATTTGATTATTTTTTGTTTCTTAAGATCTGAATAAATGGCTATATTATTATAATTAAGTACGGCTACTTTATTTGTCGAAAACTCTTTTTTTATTGGTCGAAATTTGACACTAACAAATAACATTGCATTTGACTAGTCTTTAACTCTTCAAGTAGCCCTGAACAAGTGCAAAGGCTGTATTTACTTTTGCGTGTATTTTTTTACAAATTCATACACCGTGGAGCCCTAAAAGGGAGCGAGTGCATTTTTCACTCACAATATTCCAACGGACTACCTTATTATTCTTTTAATATGGCTATTAATATATTAAAACTATAGAAAAACAGTACCTGACAGCAAAATATGAAAGAACAATTCCTTGTTCTTAAACATAAATTGACTAAATAACAATAATTGAATTATTAAGTGACTCTGTGAATATAACTAAAATAAAAATCGGCTAACTTTGCTTTCCTTCTAAGACGACCTCATATGTTGAATAATAATAAATTTTAATACCTACGTAAAAGTTAACAACACCTTACCTATAATTAAATAATAAATTTTGAAGGCTCTAAATAATTAACAAGGAGAAGACAAACTGCTTTATAGCGCGTTAAATTAACGGACGGTTATGATTATGACCCAGTGTTTATAACCTATTTAACTAATTTATATAAAGAAATTAATGAGAGCTATGGGTAGAATCTAATTCGAAGATTCTTCAAGTTTTTTATGTTTTATTAATTAAAAAAAATCTTATTTAAGTAATTTTAGTAGAAGCGTATCAAATAGTGCAGTAATTTTATGATAATCATTAAAATAACGTTGCAATATAAACAAGAAAATTATGTAAAACTTTTTACATTCAAAGGTAAATCTATTTACAAAAAATAAATCACCAACATACTTCTTTTTATACTAATACAAAGTATGTTTATAGATTTACATTTCACAGAGGCAAAATATTCCATCTATTCCACAACGACCACAATCCACCTACAATGTTCTAAATTCGAATTCTGTAAACAATCTAAATTGAACGCGTTTCCTGAAACAGGGTAAACAGGATCTCAATTGACTTCCTGAAGGCGTTGGTTTACAACTGTCAACGGAGGTGAGAGGGAAACGTTTTCTAAATTTAAACTTTGAATTATGTGGGGTGCGCGTGAGTGCCTTTTAGGGTGGCCAGGTATTTTGGGATAGCTTTGCCTTTTTCTAGAGGGGTGTCTTCTACTTAAATATATATCTTTCACTTAATATAAGTTTGTAATCTATGTTTTGTGTCAAGAAATTGCGCTTCTTTTCATTAATATTTTATAGTGTTTATATTTGAAACAATCAAAATAAGTACATATGTAAATTTTCGGTTTGACACAATTTAATTGTTTTCAAATATTTCCGCGTTCCAACCGACTTGAGTAAAAAAAAAAGTTGACATTGTCGTTCGTTGTCGTTTGTTGTGTTGTTCAAAAAACATTATTAATGACAAATTTCAAACACTAGTTTGACATTTGACAACAAAGACATCTTCCTCTTGCTAAAGGCAAAACATTCTAACCTAATCGCACATTACATAATTTTTAATATTTTTTTTTTTCATTTTGATAAATCGAATTGGTACTAAAATAAATATAATTATTCTTATGGTAGTTCCTTAGACGGTCTTTAAGCTATTTTAAGCTTTATGACTTATAACAAAAAACTGCAAATTGAAGATTTTGCCCATATCATCAGTTTATCCATCACCGCAAGCTTACTACGCTGCGCACGCGTCCCCAGGATGTCGCTTCCGACCGCCAACTCTGACAAGTGCGTGACATTTGACACTTTTTTTTTTTTCAAAGTCAAACCATTTATTGCAATATTATGTCACTTTACAGTTACATAATTACCCATAAGGCATTGCAATTATTTACTGGAGATGAGCAACCCTGTTAATTCATTAGATTTTTTAAGTGTTCCGTCAGTTAAAAAGTCTTCAATTTTATAATAACTTTTTGTTATGAGTAAGTTTTTTAAGTTTGTTAGGAAAGTTTCAATACTATCGATACGCTTTAGGTCGTCTGGTAATTTGTTAAATATTTTAATAGCCATAGAATGTGGGCCCGAGCTCTGCATTTGTAATCTACAATCTACACCTTGGTACTTGCAAATTGTATTTATGTCTTAGTACGTGTTTGCGCGGTATATCTGCTAGTTTTTGGAACAGATACGGATATTTTTTTACAAAATAGCAAATTTCATAAATATAAATACATGCCACTGTCAGTATTTTAAATTTAATAAAATATTGTTTATTACTTGACAGCTGGTCGCTGGCGCTTTCCTCCTCTTTGTTTTGTGCAAGCTTTGTAACTTGAGATTAATTTGGTAGAGCTTTCGTAACAGCAGGCGCCCGTAGCTTTTTTTTTCACGTCGCTTCTCGTATTTGCGTATTCGGTATAATTGGCAAACAATTACGATAGAAGGACATTGATAATTGTTAATTGTCTATTTGACGAGTGTTGCTTGCTTGTGTGTTGATTTGTTTGGATGGTCGTATTCGTCTGTACATGCTTGCATGTTTGCGCAACGGTAATTTTTTTGACAAAAACGGAAATCACCAAATTTCCAAGGAGAAATAAAGCAAATTTGGCCAAGATCAAAACAAAAGTTCATAATTGTAATGCCTTTAAACAATCAACCAAATAAACATATTCACTTAATGTAAATTTATCAATTTCATATCCTTACCTTTCATATTATAGATTGATTAAAACCATAAAAAAATTACTACAGTTTTTCATTAACGTTAAAAGTCGAGTAAAATACTGATAAGATGAGGAGACGATTATTTATTCTTTTTTACCTTATACATCACTTTGGAGCGCATAAATCCTCTTCCCCTCTAAAACGTAATCTCATCCCCCTATTTACTAAATCAATGTCTATTTTGGTGCTTTCCTAAAGTGGAGCCCTTCCTCTGGCATTGAACTTGAAAGTTAAATTAGATTTAATTTTCAAGGGCAACAACTCTGACGTCTGACCATTAACTGTTTATGGTTTAGAGAAGTATGAGAATGTGCAAGCAAGTTTGAATGAAAGTACCTATTCAAACTTTGTTTTTAAGAGCTAAGATAGATAAGTAGTCTGTAAGTAGCAGTATTAATTAAGATACATTTAAATGTTGACAGTGTCCACATTTAAATGTCCATCTTTTACTTTGTGAATATGTGAATGTTTAATTTGGAAACAAACAACACCTATTAGTTATTCTATTGCGAGATCTTCGCTAATTGCTTGTATCTCTTCGAACAGTAGACATCGTAATTTTTTTCAGTGTTGTTCGGATTATTGCGGAAACTTTCAGAGGCCATAATTCGACAACTATGTAGTTGTTGTATACATATATCATCATCATCATCAGCCTCGTTCGTCGACTGCTGGACATAGGCCTCTCCCAAGGCACGCCACGCCTATCCTGTGCTTCTCTTCGCCTTCCACTGCCTGCTTTTTGTACATATTAACTATGTAGTATGTACTAACAAATGAAAGACTTCGCTCGCCCTGACTTGAAGTCTTGATGATTAGTTTTAAATTTGTGTTACAATAGTTTCATATTTTTCTTTACTATTATTTGCGAGCTTCTAATTCTATGAAAAAATCAAAATAAATGGTAATTAAAATAAAATGAATGAATAAATTACAAATATTGAAGGAGGATTATCGTAAACTAGTTACAGCACATGCAGCTCGGGTACGAGTAACTAAGAATTTCTGTTGCGATTTCTGAGGTAAAGCAACTGTAGA
The DNA here is from genome assembly GCA_035578125.1 of Mellilla xanthometata. Taxonomy (NCBI): domain Eukaryota; kingdom Metazoa; phylum Arthropoda; class Insecta; order Lepidoptera; family Geometridae; genus Mellilla; species Mellilla xanthometata. The sequence goes on along the minus strand of JAPUBQ010000019.1, from coordinate 5,681,280 downwards.
TGCAGGCAGTTTTTGGATGGGTAACCAAGCTCAATACTATTTTTCACTTTTTATATGAAAGGCAAATAACGAGGAATTCTCATATGTTATTAATATTTTTCTCCATTTATTTTCTTATAGTTTAATATTGAGGTAAACACCGCTCAGCGGGAGACGGTGTCAGTGTAAATAGCACATCGCGTGCCACCACACGCCGCGAGCCCATAAAATGCACCGACACTGCACCACTGCACTTTACTGGATTTAAATAGGTACGAAAAGCCCCCGCAAGGTTCTGATTTAGAAAATTATTTTAGCACGAAAAGCATTTTGAAAATAAAACAATCTTTCGGCCGTCTATGTACTTTGTAACTTTGACGACCTCGTTGGCGTAATGGTTACCATGCCGGACTACCAATCAGAAGGTTCCGGGTTCGATTCCCGGCACGGCCAACATCTTTGTGCTGAACTAAATTTGTTGGCTGTCGGTCTGGGTGTTAAAAATGTATCTATATAATATATGTATGTATATGTAGTATATCAGTTGTGTTAGCAACCATAATACAAACTAGAAATGGTTCGGTATGGTTAACCAGCCGTGTGTGAAATGTGTAAAAAAAAACCGCGTTTCGTAATCAGTTACAAAAGAGGATACTTTTCATCTTTTCTCGTAACCAGTTACATACTATATTATTGGCAGCTTAATCCCAATTAATAACGACAGCATTGTTTTTAACATCAAGAAAGTAACTTTCAATTAAAGCTATGAACAAAACCAATTAATTTAATTCCCCGTCAATATTCCACAACAGCACATGTTTCAGAGCGAAAGTTTGTACGTATGTCCGTTATTTCTTCAGTCATATTGCGTCTGAACTATTGTGTGGATGGAGATGTACATATATGTGTTTGTACCAATACTATACTATTAAGACATACTCTTAATCATCATTACACTGAAGGGCAGAGTGGGAACTGTTCGCATTTCCTCCCTCAAAAGTAATGTCACGGACAAACCACACGCTTATGTGTTGTATTTTTCCTCTTACTAGATTATCTACCTAAAAACGGAAACACAAAATAACGAAACAAAACGCATGCTTTTTTACAGACTTCACAAAAGAAGTCTCTCAAACTGAGTGGATACTTTTGCTTCATAACTCTGTCATTTAAGAAAGGTTTTTAATAAATAGGTATGTTTTATTTGAAAGGATATAATTATGTTCTTTCTTAATGGTCCCATATACTCGTACATTTGACCGAAATTAATTAATTATTTTGTTTTTAATTGAAGTCGTTTTTCATATTTATAATGACTCAGTCGTTACTTTGCGAAAATCCATTGTATTTCCACTGTGATCTGTAATATTTTGATAATTGAGTTAAGCATACTCAATAAAAAATTATGGTGTGTTCTTCTTACCGGCAACCATACTATATAATATAGTATGGTTGCCGGTAAGACGTAACGTGTAAAGTAATACATTATAATGGGTGATTAGTCACCCATTAGAATTGTCCGCTTATTTTCAAATAATTTTGACATGGCAGAAACAGCAAGGCAAACCTAGTGTTACCAATAAAATGCAAGGGTCAACGCCACATGTGGGCACTTCAACACAAGGATTACAGAAAGTCCGGTAGATTGTTAACTGATAAATTGGACCACAATTTAGGGGTCATTACTTGATCAGAGTCTGTTAAATTGGGACTCTTACTTCAAGCCGTGAATTAGTGGACAACCCGCATTTGCAAGACTTAGTAAAGGACAGACAAACAGATACGTTCAAATGAAGCTGTAGAGTAACTGTAGAGTTGATAAAGCTGTTTATTTAATATATGAAATTGGTAAATTAATAAATTTTACTTAAATTAAGCAAATAATAATTTGATTAATTTTACAGAACTTTATAAGGCTTAACTTAGAGATTATTACGATAACTATTACTAATTGTGTTCTTATTCAAGTAACTTCTGTACTTTGAGATGGTTAGACAGATTAGGACTTCATTTTCTATATGTATAGTTGCAGTATGAACTCTGAATGAGCCTATAAATACTTTTGATCCTTAGTTACCCCGGATTTTTCCCGCAGTTTAGTTTAAAGTAAAACAAACTAGTCTAGTTTAGAGTAAAAAAGTAGCTTAAGATTTTTCATAGGTCAAGTGATAGCTTCAGATTTAACTTATTATTTGTTCCCGTCTAGGTAAAATCATTATCAAAAAAGCATTATTTACCATAAATATCTACAGAAAATACTATTAAATAAAATAAAAACTTGAGAGGTGTCAAGGGACACCCGGATGAAACGAAGTTTCTTTCGAGTAATTAGTGTAGGAAATGTAATAAAACTTTGTTTTATAATCACATATAACATAAATTCATGTCTGGCTTGCTTTCTATAAGAGAGAGAGAGAGAGAGAGAGAGAGAGAGAGAGAGACAGACAGAGAAAAAAAACATGCGCACGCCGCACAGCTTACTATAGCAAAAACTGTCGTGACAACTTTTCGTAAGATTTTTTTTCCGTCTAGCCCCTTTTCACAACGCGCGAAAAGCAACTTCGTTCCAATATTCCAAAAAAACAGTTTTTGTTCTATATAGACACTTTTTTTTCAAGCTTGCGGCCCGCATGTCTACTCCAAACATCCCTCTCGAAACGAATTGTCTGTAATCTGTTATTAATTTACATAATGCTAAGGGGATAACTTGTTGTCTTTTCCGTTACCAATCTTTGTGACGGCATTCCAATTTTAAGTTATTTTAATAAGACGTCAAACAAAAGAACATTTCTACTGCAACGCAAAAATAGTAGCAATGGTTCAGGGTGCAGTGTAAAATTTGATATTGAATTTTGATAAAAAAAGAAAACGAATCATAGGGTTCATTAAAATATTGAAACCTTGCGAGATTGTCTTATCATAGTCATTCTAAACTATTTTCAGGCAAAGAATAATTCACCCACCTCGAAATTGTAGGTAGAAAATAATAAACTAGCCCACTCAGCACTTTCAGAGCTAAATTTCATCACCATTTTCAAGTGCCTAGAATTAAAATTAAAAGAATAGCACCCAGCACTAAATTATGTTACAAGTTGCTTTTTCTATTTTTTTTTATAATTGACACTATTTTGTGAATTTCTAGCAATTTAGCACTATTTGAAATATTGCTTAGCTCTCAACCGTGTCATTGAATTGGCATTCCTGATTAACTAGTCACGCCACGAAGTGCGGTTTGCGAAAATCCAGGACTAAAAGTAGCCTATGTGTTAATATAAAGTGAAAGACAATAAAATAAACTTTTGAAAGTTTGTTCCCTCTGAAATGTGTGTGAGCATACATACATTTCGTTGTAAGGAGACATAAACTTTCAAATGTTTACTTTGCTGAATCGAGTTAAACACATATATTTTTCGCGTTTATGATACACTAGCATCCCGACCATTCTTTCTTCGCACGGTCTTTAAAATAATAAGAGAAACAAAATATAGCCTACGTTACTCAGGGATAAAATAGCTTCCCAATGGTGAAAGAATTTCTCAAATCGGTCCAGTGGTTTCGCAGCCTATCCGCGTCAAACCAACAATCAAACTTATCCTAACAAAGTTTGATTGTTTGTCAGACGCAAATACGTCAAACAAACAATCAAACTTAGACCATAACATATACCAAGATATATTTCCTCTATTAGAGGAATTTCCTCTTTATAATATTGGTATATGGTATAGAAGTAAGGAAAGGTTATACTTGAATTTCGTCACCGCTATACTACCCGCTTATCTAACACAGTCTTACAAAAGTAGTCTAATAAATTATACAATGAAACCTCCTTTGACGACACCGCTAACGCGGCTGAGGCTTTGCTTTGTTTGCTTTTCTGTTGCATCAAAGGAATTACAATTAGAATGTCTTGTGTGCAGGGATTGTTTAATGTTTAGAAAGAAGATAGTGATGAAATTAGGCTATGTGTACTGGGAATTTATTAAGTACAGGTTTTTAGTAAAAAACAATGTATAACTCAGGTCAATAAAGAAAAACATTTTAAAGTGCATATCGCTTTACTTACATAAACAAATGAGTTTAAAACAAAATATAAAAAATAGGACACATTTCACACACGGCAGGTTAGCCCATACTAAACCATTGCTAGTTTGTATTATTAGACAGCCAACAAACTTAGTTCAGCACAAAGATGTTGGCCGTGCAGGGAATTGAACCAAGAACCTTCTGATTTACACTCCTGCATGGTAACCATTACGCCAACGAGATCGTCAAAAAAGTGGAAGCGAACCTTCAATTGTTTTTTTCATCAACTCAAATTACGGATTCAAATTAAGTTACTGAAAAACTATAACTAAAGTTTATGAGATTTGACTATTCCACGGAACGAGCTCTAAAATACTGAGTAAATCTATAGCTAGCTAGCTACAAAGTAACAACAGCCTCTTTGAGGTACAGCAATTGCAGACTAGACATGCTCCACTTACGACTACTGGTCAAATTGTGTAATATAAAATATTTATTTTCAATACAGTAGGGCCTCGGTAATCCGGACTCGCGATTGTTCGGTGATCGCTATAATCCGGCAACGGGCTTCGCGGGGGAGGCAGGCGGGTAGGTGCGGGCGGCCACTGAGTCGATGCGTCGTCAGTCTTTTGTTTAAGATCATGGCGCCGCCACGTAAACATTCGACATTAACATTAACAGACATATTGCGAATTATAGAAATGTTACGATTAAAGAAACTTAGGTTAAACATGAGTTTTATGGCCATTAAATATGGCATACTATAATCCAGACGCCTCGATAATTCGGAAAGGGTCTTGTTTTTGCCTCTCCGGATTACCGAGGCCCTACTGTATTTGCAATAGCTCAACATGAGGAGACCTCTAAAATTTTACCACTCCCTATTTATCATTTTGTAACCCAATCTCCAATACTAACCTCGATTTATATTGTTAAGCTCATATAAATCAACTTCAGAAAAAGACAAACGTAAGTGTCATGAATTGCTCTGCTACCAATAAGAGGAGAAGAGAAGAATAATTCTAAGGAGAGAAGAATAATTCTACGGGATTAGAACTGACATAATGTTTTTTACAAGCCACGTTGTCATCACCCTCTGCTAAGATACGGAAGCTAAGATTTTTTATTATTATATTCTCATGAGGCAATGACACTGAATGAGACCCAGTAACTTTGAAAATATAGGATGAATCTTAGACGTTTTTATTAAAATTAAATATCCTTTTCCTTTATAAAACTTAAAATGATCAATGTTACTTAGAATTAAAAATTCAATAGTAACGATTTATTTGTACCTAAATATGTTTTCCTGTAAACAGAAATAAATGTGCAATTTTTATTCATGTCAAATATTTAAATCTAACTAATTAAAATACCCTATTGACTCAGGCGTTACTTTGCGGAAATCCATTGTAAATAGAAGACAAAATTAAATATTTAGTGTACTTCCGCTGTGATCCGAAATCCAAATTAAGGCAAGTAAAAGGAAAAATTAACTAAGATTGATTAAGATTAACGTTACCTATCACAATTCGGAAATTCTTAACTCTACACGTGTTTCGCCTTTCCATAAGGCATCATCAGGAGATACTGACTCTTCGAACGACAAGTCGAGAGTTTACTTGTCTTAATTTGAATTTCGGACCACAGCGGAAGTACATACACTAAATATTTAATTTTGTCTTCTAATTAAAATACATTGGTTGAACCCAAGTCAAAACGTAAGCCTACGCGTTGTACCTTATAAGTTACATCAGTAAAGAAAACTTTAGAAAGTTATGTTCCTTTTGCTCATAGTCATTTGGTTAAGGCGAGAGGATATGAACTTTCAAATGGTTTCTTTATAGACTCGAGTTATTCGAGTAAATCCGAACTCTCGAGAAAGCTAGAATGTAGCGACCAAACGAAATCACGCTGTAAAATATTAAAAAATATACAAGACCCATGAGACGCAGTGCATCACGTCTTCGCAGGGGCTATAAAATAATGTAAATTGCAAAGAGAAACAAAATATAACCTATGTTACTCGGGGATAATCCCCGGTAAACTAATTTTTCAAATCGGTCCAGTAGTTCCAAAGCTTATTTGCGTCAAACAAACAAACAAACGAAAAATCAAACATTTCCTCTTTATAATACTGGCATAGACTATCCTTTTGCGAGTGTTTGTTCAGGTTTGATGGTATAAAGTGTTGTAAATAAATTTGTATCCAGGAAGTCAAGTGGGTTTTCAGCTGCATGTTTTCCCTAAGAATACATACATATTATTGTCATTACAAATGTCAAATGTCATGATTATATTTAGTTTAATACCATACGAAATAAAAACGTGAAACTAAAATCAAAGTAATAATAACAACTAGTATAAAACATAATAATAATATAACATAATAATTAATGTTAAACTATCCAATCTAACAAACAGTGCCAGTGGGAAGAGTGCCCAAAATTATATATTGTCTATATTATAATTAGATATAGATGGTTGGCTACCTTATACGACATGCCAATTTTATTAAAAATATCATAGAAGGAAAGATAGAAGCCAGGAGCGGAGAGGAAGCCCTAGAAGATCACATTTAGACCAAATTAAGGAGAAGGTGAAATTCATGTCGTATAGGGAGGTCAAGGATTTGGCCGAAGACAAAACTACCTGGAAAAAACTCCAAAGACAAGAGCCCAGCTCTTAAATATTGAATGAATGAATGAATGAATGAATGAATGAATATTATAATTACTCGTTCCAACGATTAAAATTAATAAAGGCACTTTTACAAAAACTTTCTTCCCTCTCAGTTAAATTCTTATTAATAAACTCATCCTGTAAGTATACGTACCGTGTGAAACCACATAAAAAAGTAAAGAAAAAAGTAGAGAAAATACTGGTATCCTCGTGAGTACGAGTGCAATTGGATCTTTATGGAGTAAGGATGTTGGTGAGACATTAATAAACTCGAGGGGTCGTGGTAAACTTCACTAGATAATTTTGATATTGAATCTTTTATCAATGAGATTTAATAGTCTATTTCCACGACTTTTGGTCGGGTCTGTAAAATATTAATTTGTAGTTATATTCAAAACGTACTATAGCCACTGAGGCTAATAAAACCATTGAGGTACGTAGTAGTAGTCCTTCAGTTGTTTTTTCTATACGCTAGAAATATAGTTCAATGATTATAGCTCAGTGTGTGTCTATTTGTTTTCAATGAAATGTTTTTAGGCATAGTAACTAAGTTCGTATCTAAGTATTAACCTTTTTTACATATAACAGCTAGGCATTTGATCAGTAGGTTGCGGTATAGCGATACCATAGACAATTGCCTGGTGTTAATCAATACTATGGCCTACGATATTACACGCTTACCTAGAAAATACCTATTAACTCTAGATTTGAAGACCCCCAGGTACTTCTCAGGAAACAGACACTCAGGAAGAGAATTCCAAAATAATATACATACATACATATTTTTATACAGATAACAATAACAATTACGCAAAACCATGCACGTGAAGCGTAAAGGAAAAACATAGAATTGCAAACAATCATTCCCAAGACAACCTAATGCTCTGATTGATTCAATTACATTCACATTTATTCCTCTCACATCACATACATACCTTCCCAAGGGCTTGCAAGTTCCATAAAATCACACACCATGACATGTGTCTATATGTAGAGCGTAAAAAGTAGGAATCGAGCTTAGATGAGGCAAAAAGCACGGCTTCCCATAGTTGTAGGCTCGACCATGGTTTGATGGGAGTACTGAATACCTAACTTACTTAGCAATCTGCAGTATTTATATGCAGGAGATGTTGCGGTAACTTGCAATGCTTGCTTTGCAATGCAAGAAATAAAACAATAATAAAATCATATATTCGGGCCAAGAATTAGTGAACATATTTAACAAATACAATTTTCTCAAATATTACAAAATGTTAATTTAAACATAGCATACAATGAATATTATTGTAGTTCTAATTTATTAAATATTATTGTATTTGTAGGTAATAGAAAACGAAATCAGTCAATATTTTTTTAATTTTGGACTGATTTTATATTATTATTATACTGACTGATTAGATATATGGTTTTCTTTAGAAAAATGGTAACAGATATTTTAGATTTAGATTTATTGTATTTTATTTATTTTGACTGTGGTTTTTTTGTGATGATAAATATTATGTTTTATAGCTGAATAAAATTGTATTTGCGTAAGAATATATGGTTATTTCATCAAATAATCATATGGATTATTCGTATGATGACGACTCTGTTACTTGTAGGCAAATAAAACTTTAGGGATTGACAAGTTGATAATGAAAAACCAAGTAAAATGTTTTGCCAAATAATTGCAAGTAGTCCAGCCTGAAAAACTGCTAGATTATGGTTTTTGGGAACAAGGCGATTGTCAATATAAAGTAAATCTTCTTTACAATTTGTTTGCAAATTACTGATATTCTAGATGCTACCTGCTTCTATTTGCAATCACTATGCTTCACGGTATGAAGTTACGGAAGTCTCTCGCGGTCGCACTGCGGTTGTCCTTCTATACATAGTCATATGTATGTATATGTATATTTTGTACAAACACAAGACATATGTACTATAACTATGTTTATATTCCTGTTAAATGTTTGTTGGACGGAACAATTGTTTCACGTTTAAGACCTAGTTTTTTCAATAACACCAGGAAACCTAATATGTTACCTAAAACAAAGCAAAAAAAGATAAATAAAATGGAGAAAGTCGAAACTAACGCGATAGAATTAAAACAGCAATAAGACGTTCGGACTAAGACCCTAAAATGAAGAAAGTCGAAACTAATGCGGCAGAATAAAATAAGCAATAAGACTTTCGGACTAAGACCCACTAGGACTAGTTATTTTTAAGGACAGTTTTTTTGTTTAATTAGTTAGATCTACGCTTTGCCACCAACTCGCCTGATGGTAAGCGAAGCTGTGGCTGAAGATTAAGCACGTTGATCTAGAGGAAATCTGACTACATTCTACATCTGACTGATTCTTTCTGCATTTCAACTATGAACGATCTGTGCAATTGAGAAACTTTAGTTTTTTCACAAATAACCAATCTAGATTCTTATGTGCTATAACTAGCCCCACGTTCCTTCAAAGCCTGAAATTGCCTCAATCCCAGCTAATGGTAGTCGGAAGGTATCATCGTCACCTCAAATTGCGTATTACGTCGGCATTACGTTACATGCTTGCGCACGCGCCGATCCCAGACATCATTACAAGCAGGGCCGCGAGAAAAAATGGAGACCAATTTTTTTTGACGTGACAACGTCTTAAATTAGGTTGCGACTGGGAGTCACTTATGAAAAAGTGTAACGCCCGGTAACGTTACGATGAGTCACCGAACGAGAGAGAGGCCCGCCGAATGCCTTGCGTCTCTCTCCCACTCAACTATGATCGGTCTGCCGCGCGCGCAGCACGCGGCAGACGTTGTCACGTAAAATCTTCGCCCGTAAAACCGACTTTACAGGCAACCATTTTTTATCTGCAATATGAGTATGATTTATCAACTAATGTACTGGAGGTTGTCAATTCATAGAGGTATGTGTTGCATCGGGAAGGTTGGATTTTTATTGATTATTCAAGCGGCTTATAACTCTCGACACCTTAACAGACACAGAGCTTAACCACTTTTTCTTCTATTGGTCAAGAGTTTCTAAATCGACCGTAGGCCTCTGGCTTGCCTAAATGACCAAGCCAACAAATTTAGTTGAGCACAAAAATGTTGGCCGTGCCGGGAATCGAACCCGGAACCTTCTGATTGACAGTCCGGTATGGTAACCATTACGCCAATGAGGTCGTATATTATATAGCTAGATATACTTCTATGATAGTTAAAATCGTATGCTTGATTCTGAGAAAAAGTGAAGGGCATAAAAAGAACCCAACACCAGCCCTGAATAATAAAAAAGAGGAGTCACTGACACCTTTTGTAAACACTCCTTTGTATGTGACGGTACATTACGATCACACTTTTATTGTAGTTAGCAGTTTAATATGGATACAGAGCATTAAGGGACATAGTTTATGAGGTAAAGTGAGCGTTGAAAAATAAAATAGCTTTACAATGCACTTTGGTTCATACAAATTATTCTTAGGTAAATCTTGATTTTGTTATAACGGAAGTATATAAGGGATTAAAAACATTTGAGTTGATTGTTGTATTGTGCTAAACGTGATAACTAAAAACAACAAAGTGTTTTAAAAACAACTAAAAAGTGATAGTGTAATCAAAGGTGCTTAGTTTTAAAAATAGAACTCATTTATTTTTTTATAATTTATATGGTGATTTAAGTAAACATTTTTTTATTTATTTGAAATCATAATAATACACAAAACATCACTAACTAAAACTTAACTAAACCTACAAAATGGAGTTACGTAATTTTTGTTTTTTTTTTACTCTTAATGGGCTTGCGCTTGATCGCAATTCACCTGATGGTAAGCGATATTGCGATCTAAGGTGGAGCGCGCTTGCCCAGAAGGAACGGGGTCACTCTTGCCCTGAATTGTTTTTGTATATAAAATAAATTAATTAAAATAGTATTCACTGGAGAACGTCCGACGTCGAGGCAGGCCCAGACGGAGATGGCGGGACGAACTAGACTCCTTTTGTAAAAACTGGACTCAAAAAGCTCAAAACCGGGATGAGTGGAAAGAGGATAGAGAGGCCTTTGCCCAGCTGTGGAACGGAACCGGCTAAAATAATAATAATAATACACTAGAACTTATAACAACCATTAAGGACACCCATCAAAGAAATATATAACATTCCAAAGCTCATAGGATAAGAACGCGTACAAGATGCATTATCACAGACTCCTAGTAATTTCCTTCATACAGAACCTTTAGATTGCTTCAATCGTACAAAAGAAGGACTGAGGCAATTTTCTTGGTAAAAAACAGATATAGAGATGGGACAAGGAGTTACGTAGATAAAATGTACAAACAGGACCCTATTTTTAAGCCTCCGCTGTCTACTTGTCACCAGGCTATCATAACCCACCGTGATAGCTAGAAAGCTGAATTTTCACAAATGATGTATTTCCGTTGCAGCTTTAACAATAGATACTAAAAATAAATATAATATTATACAGTTAACGTGTTTTATTCGTATATATTTGGTAAATATTAATAACGGGAACAGAAAGACGTTACCAATTTTCACAGAATATTCATTTGTTTATTACGAGTAACTTTCAAAATAAGTATTTTTTTATTACACAGGAGAATTTATTATTAAGTTCTTTTATTTTATAATTTAGTAAGTTTATTACAGATAGAAGATAATAAGAATAAAAACTAATAAAAAGAAAAAAAGAAAAAACCACTCATAAAATTAATTTAAGTAAGTAATTAAATAAATACTAATAAAATCTTATTAAATTTATGTAAATGTTCCACAATATACGATAAAAACGTCAAAAAAATAAATCAAATTTATTATAATTTATTCTAAATAAATAACCCACCCCTAATAGTTCCCGGTGCAATGGTGCCCCTAATAAAATAAATATTTAAGGCGGGCTCCCATGAAACAAACAAAAGTTTATTGCCATATTTTTAGATGATTGCGGAACCCTTCATGCATGAGTCCAACTCGCAATTGACCAATTTGTTTGACTTATTTTTGTCCAGGTGCACTGTCTTCTTTATGTATGAAGAAATAACTTATTAGGTCACGTACACGGCTGGCTTTTTGTCGCATCCGTGCGACATAAGTATTGAATTGTTGTTCGTGTTCTTTTTACTTTGATCATACTTGGCCTATCACAAAGATAACAGAAAAAAGGTTCATCAATAAGATTGAATGCAGAGATCGACTGCGGCGCCATTAAACCTTAAATGACCGATTTTTGTTTCACTTTTTTAAAAGATATATTTGTGTAATAGACATGTATTACAGTCTAGGAAAAATTAGTCAAAAATCTAGACATTAATTTACTTTACTTTTTTTTGCAATAATGTGAGTGTTGTTTATAAACTTCATTGCGCAAAATTTAGAAAATAAATAAATGAAGGTCAATTTTATGTGTGATTTTTAGTATGTTGTTTAAAAACAACATTGTCCATTTAAGGGTTAACGGGCCGACTTCAACGACATTAGTAAGTTCGGTCCAATAGCTAATTATTATACAGTCTAAACTCTTATATAACGACACTGAAGGGCCATTTTATGGCGTTATAAAAAGTGGTCGTTAAATGGAGAGAATTGTTTGAAATACAAAACTACTGCTTGACTAATGTTCATCTATTCGCAAAAGATATAATATAGTACAGTGTAAACTCCATGTAACGTCACTCAATTTAACGACAAACTATCTAAAGCGTCGAAATCAATTGGCTTTAGTTGGTTAAGCTTGTATTGCAAACAATGATACATTCTCTCCATTTAACGACCACTTTCTATAAGTCCGTAAAATGCACAGTCCGTTCAGTGTCGTTATATAGAGTTTACGCTGATTTTCGTATAAGCAAAGAAAAGAGAAAAAAATACAGATTTGTCGTGTATTCAGTACCGCTATTTCATCCAACATACCAAACCAATCATGCAAATCAAGTTCCCTACATTCCTCGAAGCATGAAACTCCCAGAACATCAATATCTATGTAAGTTGTAAGTAACCGTTATAACTATCGATTTCATCATTTTACTCGTAACTAGTTACGCCTAGCAGCGTTACCTGTGTTGAACGGGATGAAAATATAATTATATTCAATTATATTATATGGTTATTGGGTAAGAAATGAAATATATAAGCGAGTGTGGCTCGGTGGTAATAACGTCTGCTTTTCAATCAGACGGCCCCTTGTTCGATCCCTGCCCTACACCAATGACTTGTTTTTCAAGTTATGTGTGGATTTGCACTCGCTTTACGGTGAAGGAAAACATCGTGAGAAAACCGGCATGTTTGAGACCACAATAACCGAAGACGTGTGTCATCCGCCAACCCGCACTTGGCCAGCGAGGTGGATTATGGCCTATATCTCTCCTCGTCAGAGAAGGACCCGAGTCCCAGCAGTGGGAACGTATTGTGGGCTGCTTATGCTTATGTTATAATCCTAATATATATAAATCTCGTGTGTCAATGTTTGTCCTCAATGGACTCCTGAACCACTTAACCGATTATAATAAAATTCGCACACCATGTGCAGGTCGATCCAACTTGAGAGATAGGATAGTTTAAATCTCAAATTATAGTCGGAATTTTAATTAATTGCTAATTATTGTCTGTTATTATTTGACAATTACAATTATCTGTTAACTCACAATGATTCTAACCGATGTCGATACCTTTCGACTGGGTTGAGTAAGTAATCAATAGATGGCGCTGCTATGGTAAATCTACGAACGTGTCATATAAACTACACTATCTATTTTTCATACCCCTAATTGAGGCAAAACAACGTTTGCCGGGTCAGCTAGGAATATATAATTTTACTTAACGATATACTTACATATGTATGTATGTAAATTGTACTACATACAAAACATATTCACAAACGTTCTCTCTTCTAATAATAATATGATCAGCAAAGTAGTTCGGTCTATTCAATCACATTGCGGCTCCAGTGATCACTTAACCAGATTCTATTCGATACGTTATATTCCTACTTACTCGATTGTATTCGATACTCGATCAGACAGATGCGGTTGGAATCGAATTGTAATCGATCGGATACTGCGGTCGTGAAGGATCGAGGATCTATATTTTTTTTTATAGAGAGAAATAGGTTCTGTATATTACACAGCCTCAGTGATTTGTATCAAGTTTTATTTTTCAATTTTGTACTTGAGACCAATTTGAACTTTATAACTCGATTTATTATTACGACTCGATTCAATAAAAAAAAACAAAGTTCGTTCACACTCATTCGCACTCATTAAATTAGGTACGCAAGCGAAAATACATTCACTTTTAAATGTTTTATTTAGTGACGCAATTTATAGATTGAATCATTTTTTTATAATTTAAAACAAACAAGTTTGGTCTGATTATGGAATTCACTTCTAATTCTACTAATATTATAAATGCGATAGTTTGTTTGTTACTTCACGATCAAACGACGGAACCAATTTCGATGAAATTTGGTGGGAAGATGGCTAGAACCCTGGATTAACGTTGGCTACTTTTTATGTTGGATTAACGCGGGTAGCACCGAGGGACGCAACTAGTAAATGAATAAGACACAAACCTATTTTATTAATAGTTAAAGACGCGTGGATTATGAGATAATCAACTAAAGCTGTGAAACATACTCTTTATTTGCGCATCCCACGTCCCACGGGAACCAGTAATGAATAAAAGTAGCATAATTATGTATTAAAACAAGGTTTCCCCACCCGATTTCTATTCCAAAATTTCATCAAAATCGGTTTGGGCGTAAAAGAGTAACAAACGTACACACAAATTTTCGCATAAATTATATTAGTAGGATGCCAGCAAAGCATAAATTAAATGGAAGAAAGGGCGTGAAAACAATGTCATTACATTTGATTGATTTCTATTCATTGTACGGGGAGTGAAGCACAAGGAAGGATGTTCAATTTAGCCGATTTAAAGCCGGATATTCAAAAGGCAGTTTTTATACAAATCACTGGCCCATTGCCCCACCTCGGTTCTGGATCACGGAGTAAGAAGAATCGATACAGTATATTCGTTGTTAGGTATTTAGTTTAATGCGTGCAGGGACGGACTCAGATTTTAAGTATGGGGCAGTCAGTTATATTTTAAATAAGGAAAATATATACATTGGATTCTCCTGTCCGGACGAAAACGCACGGTAAAATTAATTACATTCTAATTTAAACAATAATAATGTAATTTTGTATAAAATAAGTTATAAGTAATAATTTTTGTATTCATATGTAAGCAACAATTAAATTATAGCAGTTATAGGTATCTCAATTAAATAAAGTTTTATTAGTTATTTTACATAATTATATAAAAATAGAGTGTAGATTTAGTTATAGCTGAGAAGTTATTTTATTTTTTCTTTATTAACTGGCTCTCATCCTTGAGAACTAGCTACCTGGACAACACTGTTACGTGCTTTGGCAAAAAAGCTTTTTAGATTAATTCTAATAGTAGATTCGGATTTCAACCCCCAAAATTACTCAATACCAGGACAGCTACATAGATACCCTCTTAGTCAAGTGCAACACGGAAACACAGACCTAGGTATAAGAATAAATTAAAAGTTTCAAAAAGTAGGTTACTATTAATAGGAACCTATAATACTTTTGACGAATTTCTTTACTATAAAGATAAATTTTTTGCATGCTAATAAACCGGCTCACTTTTGTGTTGCAATACCCAAACAGGGTCCATTATGAGATACCTACTTTAAAATGATTAACACCATAATTATGCCATAATGAAGCAAAAACGTATTTGACTTTGAATTTGAAAAAAATAATTATTCATTGAGAACTCGAGTTCATTATCAATTAAATTAAAAATAATTTTACATGGCCCTGGAATAACGTTCCTAGATCCGCCCCTGTGTACATGTAGCATCAGATTGGCCACGTCCACGGTTCACCAATTGCGAACAATCGTTAAGCAGACGACAGGATATTCAGTCGTTCAGCCTTGGAGACAATAGCTCGTTCGATAGTATAGGAGATACAGAATGTTATACTCACAGTTACTTATCGGTATAAGTTCAATCAACTTTAATAATTGGCCATGTGCGAGTTGGGTTCGCGCGTGAAGGGTTCCGTACCGTTGTTTTATGGGAGCCCCCCTTGAATTTTTTTTTTATATTTTGTGAAAATTTTAAGTGTCTAGCAGATACCGTTATTGATATATAGGTAGCAAAAAAATACGAAATATAGCGGCACAAAAAATACATATCTTGTGAAAGTTTCAACTTTCTAGCTATTACGATTTCTGAGATACATGGAGATAGACAGACAGACAGCGGAGTCTTAGTATTGGGATCCCGTTTTTACCTTTTAGGTACGGAATCTATAAATGAGTGATTTATTATTGAACTACCGAAAGTTTGATTTTGAAAATGGAACATTGAAAAAATGCAGGTCACATAGTAAAATAATTCCTAATCCGCGTGGTGTCTACGTAACTCTTAATTCGTAAAAAAACATCTTACTTCCACTCAGACTTTTTATACTCGGTCATTCACTCTTCAGTTCTCGTAATATAATGAAGTCTCGTAATAATTGTCCCATTGTCTCTTAAACTAAATAAAAACAACCGCGTTCAATACTGTAATACCATGACCAACGTTTATAAACATTCAGTACCTATCAATTTCAAATTCCTATGGTAATCAATTCACGCTGATATTATAATGATAATATATAGCTGTATATAATGACGTATTTTGTGAGTTTGAATAAGCTTGACGACCTCGTTGGCATAATGGTTATCATGCCGTACTGCCAATCAGAAGGTTCCGGGTTCGATTTCCGTCACGGCTAACATCTTTGTGCTGAACTAAATTTGTTGGCTGTGGGTCTGGGTGTTAAATAATAATATGTATCTATATAAAATAATATATATGTATATGTAGTATATCAGTTGTGTTAGCAACCATAATACGAACTAGAAATGGTTCAGTATGGGGTTAACCAGCCGTGTAAAAAAATAATAATGCGAAAATGTGTGTGCATGTTTTACTACTTTTTAGCTCGAATAAACGTGTTTTACTTCGAGGGGCGTTAGTCTTTTACTAGTCTTTCTTTATAGATAGCAGACTAGCTTATTCCTTCTGTTTTTTTTTTCAATTTTTTTAATACATTAAGTACATTAAGTGGTCTAAAAAGAGACCTTTTCCAAGATTATCTAGCTACTTTTGACCAAGACATTGTAGCTTGATGGCAGTAGCATTTGAAGAATGAAATAATAGAAATGGTCCAGTACCAGCCGTGTGTGAAATGTGTCCTAATAATTATAGTTATAAAAGTTTACTTAATTATCCTTTACTCTAAAACTAACTGATTTATATGAATTTTGTTATGTAGGCTGGTTGTGGAATTTTTAGTTATCGCCTAGCTAGTTACAAAGTTTACCAAGTTAATCTGATCCCTCAAGCTATTAATCTGTCGCTAAGCACCTAAAGATTTGTTCCGGTAGTCCAATTGTGAGCCAGTTATTCTAGACTAGTCATGCTCCGCCTTAGGCTAAAGTGTCAACGACTTCTGTGGTTGCGCGTCCTGCTTGTCAAATGCCAAGCTTAGGTTAGATCCTAGACTAGCACCAAACAACTTTTGGAACAAAGTTCCTTATCGCGCGTTGTGAAAGAGGGCTAGACGGAAAAAAATCTTACGAAAAGTTGTCACGACACTTTTTGCTTTAGTAAGCTATTGTAAGCTGTGCGGCGTGCGCATGTCTCTCTGTTTGTCTCTCTCTCTCTTTTTCTATGTTATAGAAAGCAAGCCAGATATTTTCATTTCTATTTGGCATTGAACAGTGTGGTGTCGCGACGATTAATGAGATTATAGATTATTTATTTAATGATTAATGAGGCGAATTAACTTCGTTCCATCCGGGTGTACCTTGATACCTCTCAAGTTTTATTTATATTGTTAATTGCTGGTAACGTCGCGTGGCGAAACTAGTTGTTTATGTTTGTAATTGTATCGGTCTGCGTTCCAGAGGCAAAGGTGATTTGCATCGGAACAATTGATCGTTTAGGTTTCCACTGACGGTCAGACACGAGCCAAGTTTGAAACTGATTTACAGACATACATATATTCATGCATATATTGACACATATGACTGTGAATCTAAACCAAAGAACCGATTGTGTTCCTAAATCTTTCATGTGTTGATACTCGAACTTGCATCAATCACCGGGTGGCTTGAAAAGGCTAGACACTAGAGTTTAGCCACTTAGCTCATACAAAGAAGAATATTTTTCACTATTTTTGTAAATGTAAATTTCTAGCAATTTAGCACTATTGTAGATATTACTTGCTAGTGAGTTGGCATTCCTGTAAATGAGCAATTTAATTATTTCAAAATTTTCTTTGAAAAAGGACTAAATGTGGCAAAAAGCCTTGAACTTGTAAAACATCGGATATAACTGCGACGCATTAGCTCACGTATGTCCGAATGATGTTTGAATACAGGATGTTTTTAGTCATATAGTAATATGTACGTCATCGAATTTATGTACTTGATGAATTTTATGTAAGCGTTTTAATTTGTTGCTAATAAAATCTAACACAACGAAATAAAGTCTCAAAAACCGGCCGATAATATTTTAAATTAAGAAATTCTAATTAATAATAAGTTAGTTTTCAAGATAATAACATAGAAATTATATGTTCACTTTCTCTCTTTATATGTTACTAAGCTGCGACAGAAAAAATACTAAGGCTGTACTTTGAAAATATTAATAGTAAATAGAAGATTATTTATTAATAGTAAATAGGAGACTCGTCAAGTGCATACATTAATAAGATAGGACCGACAATCAGTGCTTTGAAAAGTTTTTTATGTCATTGGTTGCCTGGAAAAGATTGTTTTCGGTAATAAGGCTGCCAGTTAAATCACTAGTCTTTAAGTCCTTTAAATGTTTCTGAAATTTTAATGTTGGTGATTGTTTTAATCGAGTGTTAATCTACCTATCTATCAAGGGTTTACAAATAACGAGAGCAGCGGCATTGCGCGAAGCGGTCCTGCATCCCTGCCCCCGTCGTGAGATGAGACACCGTGAGGTATTAGTCGGTAGTGACGGCCCCGCCCGCCTTCCCCAGGCCTGTGGCGGGAGATGCGTAAATGCATTTCTTCCCGAAAAAATGGGTTTTAATAACTTCGATACATATACTAGATTCAGTGTTGCATACAAACACAGCACAAAAAAAAACATGAGTTTACTATACTATTGTATCTATTACAAAATACACAAATATACAAAATATGTTTCAATTCCAGTCAACCTTACCTATATCTTAAAGTTGAGTTTCGACTAGTGCCGTAATAAACATAAGCTATCTTGCTCCGCGATAACAGCTATAAAATTTTATGACATTACGCAGTGAACGTTAGAAAATTTAACTGTATTACTATACTAATAACGCTTCAATTCCTCAAACTCAAATAAGACCACACTCTTATTCTCCTTGCCGTGGTCTAATTTTCCTTGCCGTTTTTAGAGACATCACCTTAAATCTAGTACATTTTTGATTGAAGTTTAAAAATAATGGCGGCAGTAATTCATTTTCGGTATCTATTTCGGAACACTCTGTACAGTTGCAGTGGTCACAGTGCTCGAGTACGTGAAGACTGCAGTGGTCGAAGACCTTTGCTGCTAATTGTGCGAATAGTCCTGCTAAATTGACAGTCTGTCACGGTTGTTTTTTTTACAGAACCCAGCTAAGTTTTTAGCTCACGCTCGTCTCTCAGCTACTAGATCAAGTTCTCTGTAATTGTAGGTCCGGCTGTTAGTCTTAGACAAGCAGTCGTTAAGCCAAGGCATAGAGGCCTTCGGGCGGCTTGAAAACTCTCGACAGAGCTTGGCCACAAGAAGAAGATAAGAATAATTTTGACAAAACACCCCTCATGATCCGTACCAAACTAATTTAAACTGTCTAAAGTACATTGTACACAATTCAAAATGAAATAAAAATACTCCGTTAGCGTAAGTGAACTTTCAATTACAATAGATAAAATTTAGATATATGTATATTTCTTTATATGTTCCTTTTAACATTTTGGATGCCAAAAGGTTTAGAATGTGGCGCACTCAAATTATTTACGAACTTACTATTTACCCATGATCTACAATAAATAATAAATAAATAAACATATTTTTTTTCCTTATAAATAATAAAAGGCAATAAATGAAATAAAACACACACATAAATAATATATTGAAATCAAAGAGGTATTTAAATCGAACAGCTATTAATAATGTTATAAATAACCGATAAACCCGTGGCATCATTAAAATTATAATAAAACAGAGGACAATGGAAATGTCCGCAAATGACCGCAGTCAATGCGCAATAACAAACAGTATTTGTCATAATAAATATAATAATATATAAATGTTCATATAAATGATAGATAATAATTAGTAACAATACTAAGGAAATTTATAAATTATCTAGAACAAACATTACTGCATTTATTATTACAGCTTTAAACAATTTACTAAGTACGTAAAGAATCAATTAATATGTTCATTAGAACTAGCCGCTTACTCGCATTATTATGGACAAAGTAAAAACAGTAAAAATGCATTTATTTCTAATTAATTTTGACTTTTATGTAACTATGTTTTGTCCATTGACTCAAACAAAAAAATGGCAAAGAAAAGTATTAACAAAAATGTTACTCGTACATACCTAATTAAACAAGGCAAGGTTACACAAATTGAAAACAAAAAAAACTGCGCTTTTTGGCAGTAAACCCCAAAATATTCTACTTCTATCTCGGAATAGCTTACCTTAGCAAATCAGATATGGTAACTACATCTGAGTTAGTTCTATTATATCTAGAGTTAGAGTACATCTGAGAATTTGACGGCCTCGTTGGCGTAAAGGTTACCATGCCGGACTGCTAATCAGAAGGTTCCGGGTTCGATTCCCGGCCCGGTCAACATCTTTGTGCTTAACCAAATTTGTTGGCTATGGGTCTGGGTCTTAAATATGTATTTATATATAATATGTATGTATGTATATGTGGTGTATCAGCTGTGTTAGCAACCATAATACGAGCTAGAAATGGTTCAGTATGGGGCTAACCAGCCGTGTGTGAATGTGTAAGAAAAAAAACTACCAATTCCCAATTCTAACTCTTTTTAACACCAAAGTTACACTAGCAACTGACAAACTAAATTAACAATATAATTTACTGTATAGTGGATATAAAAATCAGAGCACATTGTAATTAAATCCCTACAAAAGCGGTTGAAAACAATGGATGTCAAAACAGTATTGTCCCCACATCCTGTCGTATATTGTTTCACACAAGCCACCCGTGAATCCCGCAACGAGTGTTTTGATACTAGAAATAGAGTATACTTTTATAGTATATAAATATACTTTTGTACTTAATAAAAATTTCGCACGCGAAAAATCTGAACATAAGCGCATGATATGTTACAATCAATATCAACGTAAATACATACATACCTGTTTACCAACGTTGCGCGGCGAATAAATTAATTCAAAATTAGATAAGTAAGCGTTCTTTACAACAGTTAAAATATACCTACTCATGATAAAAATAATAATATAATAAATCACATAAACTAGACCACAGAATAATATAATTAGTACAGAAGCTTCACTTCGCAATGGTTTTCAAAGAAATATGAACTCAATCTGATAAACAATATGATTTAATTTACCTCGCGGTCCAGTCAATCACGTGATCATTTTGTTGCCTACCAATTTCTTTTCAAAGGAATATGGGCCTTAATTCACTATGCTACGGGTCATAATACGTTGTACATGGTTATACGTAGTACTAGTTATTATTCTGTGGTATTGAAAGAGCCACGGACTATGGTTGCTTACTTCGAGAAACTACTTCATATGCCATCTAGCGCGAATAGAATTCCATAGGTATCATCTATAGTATCACCGAAAATATTTTGCGTTGGGCTCTTAGTCTAAGTTCGTAAATGTACGACAAATGAAATGCAACTCGAATGAAACGACTAAAATATCTTTTTTATTGTACTTTTAGGATATTGGAATAGTACGGGGAGAAACGGTTTGTAGTTTGAATTAATTTCATAATGTAATCCAGTCAAAATAGATGTCAGCGTCTTTAGGTAACAAAAAAAAAGTTAAATTTCGATCACGATCCACAATTAAATACTGCACAGTATTTTTTTGCTTTTTTTCGTTTTGTGTCCATCTTGCAATTATATAATGAATCAGTCAAATAACACAGAATAATAACTAGTACTTAGCAAATAATAAAGTTGAACGTGGTCGAACATATAGCGCGCACGCGTGTGTTTTCGTTCGCTTGTGGCAGCCTATTATATTGGCCACTCCGGAGTGGCCGCCGCCCGTAGGTATGTTTTTAACACCTACACGCGGAGTGACACAGGCCTGACTAGACCTGAGTTTAGAGCACAGAAT
This sequence comes from Mellilla xanthometata, assembly GCA_035578125.1. NCBI lineage: Eukaryota > Metazoa > Arthropoda > Insecta > Lepidoptera > Geometridae > Mellilla > Mellilla xanthometata. Next base: position 5,659,171 of record JAPUBQ010000019.1, on the reverse strand, counting down.
CCCACAACACAGGATGTACCTCGTGTGGGATTTAGGGAGCAACTTAATTTGCATTAACACATACATATATTTTCAAGCCTAGTTCTTTAGTAATACTTAGTTTGTGTCGATATACAAAAATGTATAAGCTGTTTGCTCAATAAAGATGTATCTATGTTTATGTTATGTTTGATTTTTTAGCCTCAATATTTAAAATACAACGATTCGTTAACAACATTATATTAGCAAAAATAAATAACAGGACAAATCAATTGATTGACACATATCTATTAATACGAAAACATCCTCATTTTCCTCAGTCCACATGCACTCTATCAAAACTTTCCATTATTATTTATGCAATAAAGAATACGTCATTGTATAATGACGCAATATTGTATTCTTTATAGCAAATATTAGCGAAGCAATTTATTGCTATTCAGTAGTAGGTATAGGAGAAAGGACAAAAGTACACAGTTGTCTTAAAGATAACAATATCTGCTGATAACGAGAAGATAAGAACTTTCACAATGTAATAGCTTACAAAACAATTTCAATATTGATACACTTTTACAAACGTAGAAACATAGAGTGTAAAATAGGAACAAGTTTAAATTAAATATTACATAACCCCCGACAAAAGTTTTCGGAGGTGCCCATCTTAGATTTTAAATGTATGTATTTTACTAGTCATGACCTTTCATTGATACCCAAATTAGAGCAATTGTGAAAAAAATATTATATTCGCTACTTTGAAGCGGTGGCTATCTCGGGCCCATTTTTATTAAACATAACTAAGAATACTCCCGCCAAACATACCTTTCAAACAAACTGAATAGAATTGAAATCGGTCTATCCATTTGGGAGCTATGGTGCCACAGACACACACACAGATACGTCAAACTTAAAACACCTCGTAATTCATAGGCGGTAAAAACGATAAAAATCAAGATGTGATAGCATATATCATCATCATCATCAGCCTGTTTCGACCCACTGTTATAGGCCTCCTCTCTCTTATACCAGTAATTTCGATCTTATGCTCCACGAACCGAGATTCTCTCTATGAACCGGATGTCGTTTATCCATCCGGTTGGTGGTCTGCCTAAAGGGCGCTTGCTATCCCAATGACAGCCATTCTGGGATAGTGATTACAGATGAAGATTTAAAAAATGTTTCATAATTAAAAAGATGCAAATAATACTTATACTGTTAATTACTTAGTTCTGTCAACGCATGTGTGATTCGCCGCCATAGGTCATAAAACTTCAAATGTCATTAACAAAGCAAATATATTTTATTTTATCGCACGTGTGAACGAAATTCAATCGCCAACTTATATAACACGCACAATATAAAACTATCAACAAAATCTGCCCCCCTCGGTTCACTAACCCCACAAACTGGGAAAAATCAATACAAACGCACGCGCCGACTAGAGAATGGCGATCGATATTGTCTTTCGTTCAACCCTCGCTTTCACATCTGTTCTGATCCCCTAACACTACATCACCGACATTCTTCTAACCATTGCTACCTTACTAGTCGCTTGCTTAATTTACACCCTTGATCAAACAGCGTTGTACGCAAAACATTTGATGGAGTACCACAGGGGTGCGTTCTTGGTCCCGTGCTATTAATAATACATGCGAGGGAGTTCAAAATGAAAGGGAGGATGGTGTTTCTATCGGTGAATATCAAAGCTCGAATTTTAGACACGATTTGTTAGTTTCCGTTGCATTTGTGAACTATGCAGTTTGGGATACGTGATTTGTTTAATAACAACGGGCTTTTGATTGTTTTCACTTTTAAGATAAACATGCCTGTTTGAAATTCTCATTGTAATATTAAATTAACATAACACAAAAGCTTCATGCGTTCATTTCATCCCTTATTTACACAAATAAACGAGGGCTCGTGACTATACTACTGAATACTAAATGAATAAAAGTACCTACTCGGTAAGTAAATTGTTAAAATGTTATTTTAGTCGATGATTTGTCGATTGTATGGTCTATATATATAAATGAATGATAATTATGAAATCTTCTGTTACAAAAAGTGTTTTCTTACATTCTATACATACCATGGGAGTATCTTAGCTTCTTTAATATAATAAATACGAGTAATTTAAACATTTAATAAATAATATAGTTTCCACGATTCACTGTCGCAATCTTTCAGGTACTAAACCAGAACCTAAAACAGAATTAAGCAACTTGAACGAAATGCTCCCTAATATCATTTTCTAACCTGTCATCGCCACGACGGTACGTTAGTATAATTTGTTACTCCGCCTACAAATTATATTAGAAATTAAATTAACTGTTGCTACAGCTATCTGGTTAGTGAAAGTGAAATCTCTCCCGTCCTACAATCGAGAGTTACGCTCCAAATCCTCCGCCATTACGCGGTGTTACCGGCAGATTATCCTACACGTAACTGTAGCTTCCTGCGTATTCCTTTCCGTTTTGAGACCCTTTAAAATATGGTTAGTTGGTTAGTTCTTTCGATTGGTCAATAATTAACTATAGTAAAAAGCTTGAAAAACTATTTGAGACGCATAGCTAGGAACGAAAAAATTTGGTTTTTCAATAGAGTCAGATGTCGTCAGGAAGTCTAGTCAAAAAGTTGCTTATTGACACTATGCCACAAAATAACATGAGATAGCAGAGATAATGAAAAAGTTAAGTAAATGAAACGTAAAAGATCGCTCTATCGATTAACCCATCATTTTAATAAAAGCCTTAAGTTATATACTAAACGTCCTAATAAAAGTCAAAGACAAACTATATTTATTACAAGATCTAGGTTTCGTAGGTTATCTTACCCATCTCGTAGTGTGAAAGACCAGGATTATTTGGGAATAAACGAGCCACATTCAACTCTTAATAGTAACAAATACTTTAAGAAACAAGATGGAAGGGGTAGTGTATTAAAAGCAGATTCCAAATCCCCTGTAATTAATTAGTCACAAAACAAAACAATTTGGTCTAAAAATAATATTAAAATGTCAATTGAAATTAACATAGACTCTTAAAATACTAGGCAGAAGAGGTTAATTAAGGCTGTTCGTTAGCATGCCACAAGTGCTCAGATGCCGCTAGATGGCGTTAAATTTTCATAAGTATGTTTTCTTTATCCTAGCGGCTCAAATTATCCCTTTCAGAACTTCTGAATCGTTACGCGAAATCTATTGTTAATGTATTATTTTTAGGGCTCATCACAAAACACCATCTACTAAGGCGTCGGTAGCAAAAGTCAAATAAACCCATATCTACTATCATCTATTCTGTGACGATGCGGCTACACTCACACTAGCATTGACAATTTTTTTTGTCACTTGAACTTCAGCATATTTGAATATGCATGCCAATTTCGAACGCTCAATTGTCGATTTATGGCTCGTTCGTAGAGGAAGCATTTTTGGAACAGGAAATATTTTTATGATTTAAATTGACTATGGTTCAAATCTCATGAATTATTAATTTTGCTATTTTATTTTGTTCGAAACTCTTTTTTTTAAAGGAATATTATGGGAAAGTCAATATTTTCAATAGGTTTCGTTTTCGTGTATGTTAATATTCATAGTGCATACCTTAAAACCTCAAATGAAATTAAAAAATAAATCTATTGGGTACATGATACGAGTAACAAGAAAAAACTTTTCTCACGAATCATCTAACATATTGCATGAAACAGTTGTATTTTTCGCATGATTCCAAAATGTAAGCCATTTCATTTGGGAAAGTTGCGAATAATATCATATCCGCTATTTTGGCGGACATCCGAATATCATCAAACATAGCTAAGAACATCAAAATCGGTTCATCCGGAATAACAGCTTCAAGTCTAATGATTAGAAAAGTAAATAATTACATATTATCAGGGAATTTATATATAATAGACTATGGATATTATTTTAGCTTCATTTGAAATAAAAAAAAACTATTATTATTATTTTAAGGTAAGAGGCCTGTCGAAATCTTAGTTATTATAAATATACACCTGGCAGTTTACATGTATCGTTGATATCGTTATATCGTTGATAAAACTTATACACTAGTGGCCCGTCCCGGCTTAGCACGGGCATAAAAAAAAATCAATTCTAGGAGATATGTTTGAAAGTCATTCAGAAGTGTAATATTTTATTCGTTACGAACAAACATTTAAACTTTATCGCATTATAATTTTGACATAGATTAAAGTTTTTTTTTGTATATATGGGTTCCGCTGCTCTCAAGACATACTAAACGACACCCGCCACAACTAACTTTTCTAAGCGCATGCGATGAAACAAATTTTTTACTCTTTTTTATACCTTGTGTTACATTACTGGAGTCTTAATAAGAATTTCTTACCCTTTGCAACAAAATATAATGCCTATGTCATTCGGGGATAATGTAACTTCCCAACGGTGTAAGAATTTTTAATTTTAGTCCAATAGTTTCGGAGCCTATTCGCGTCAAAAAAACATAAAAACATCCAAACAAACAAACAAACAAGCCTTTTGTAATTATGAGATTGTTAAAGATATTGATAGGTAAACAAAAGACGTAGGTATAAAAATTTGATATAATTGGCCAAGTACGAACCGGGCTCGCGCGTGAAGGGTTCCGTACCATTATTAAAATATGGCGAAAAAACATGTTTTTTGTATGGGAACCCCATATCAAACATTCATTTTATTTTGAAAGAAAGAAAGAGAGAAATCATGAAAGAATCTACCAAGTGTCATTGTAAAGATAGAGTAAAAAGAGGTAATACGTAGCTTAATATTCTGTAGAATTCTTTAGTGTCCTGTTATCGTTTTTGATATTGAGCAAAAATACAAAATATAACACGTCTTTTAAGGTACACTTTAAAAACGTGTCATCCACCCTTTATATTTGTATATTTTCTGTTTTTAGTATTTGTTGTTATAGCGTATCTAGTACTTGTATACTCTTGGGTTATAGCGGCAACGGAAACAAATAATTTGTGAAATTTTCAGCTATCAAAGTGTATAAGAAACAGCCTGGTGACAGAAAGACAGACAACGAATATTTTGTAAAAGGCATTCGTTTTTATCTTTTAAGTACAGAAAAGATCGCAGTAGTATATTAATTTCATTCTTAGGGTACCTAACCCTAAAAATTATTGCTGCAATATAAATACGTTTTTTTAAGTATGTCAAATATGACAAACTGACATTGACATAACTAAATTTCATTCAAATAATCAAACAAAATTATACATATTTTAAATTTTTAATTCTATTACGATACTTAATATAAAAATAGCAATAATTTATTTAAAAATAATAAATAAATTTCATCAAACTCTTTAACAATACTGTTTTTGATCCTGCCATCTATCGGAATTTTGTTGATTTATTACTACGGATGGTAAGCTTGGGTTCATGTTTGGCAGAGAGAATGACACTAACGGAAACGGAAACTAACAATGTATACGTATACATGTCACCAACTTAGCTGTTCAGGTGGCCAAAATTGGAATTACAAGTTCGACAGCACTCTTAGGTGGCAACAAATCTCCACTAGCGACACTGTCAACTGAACAGCTAAGTTGTTGCACTGCACTCATACATGTGTATTTTGCTGGAAAAAATCACGCTGATATATCTGTTTTGCGATAAAAAATGTATAATATTACCTATTTCGCGCCCCAATTAGACCATTTTAAGTTTATGTTAAGTGATTACTATTTAAAAATCTTAGAGGAAATGGTTGCCAGTCTGAGAAGCATTTAGTATGGGGCTCGGAAAGCCTTAATAAAACATATCATAAAACTAAGATTAAAGAATGATCAATATACGAACTTCATTGATAAAGGAACAGATTTTCGCTGCAACTAATATCGCATCCCTATTCTTATTACTGATAAAAGCTAAAACTGAGTTTCAAAATCATTATGTCAGTTTCGCTGACTTATCTACTATCATTATAGGTGAAGACAACAAACATAGAAATAGGGATAGAAATAGAATGAACACAATTAGCCGGACGCCCAACAATGTCTGACCAAAATGAAATATGATCTAATTGGGTCTCTAGACACTTTGTCTTGAGGCTAAATAGGTAATGTTAATAGTCAAATAAGTCATATTATTATTGAATGTTTACTTGTGCACTCTTGTCTCAATGCTAAAGAATACGAGTAGATAAACTATTTATTTATGTACATATCATCAAACTGAAGTGAAATCAAAAGTAAATCTAAATCAATACGAATATCTATTTCTAAAACTCATAAATAAAAAGTCAGTAATAATATAGTGTTTGTACAATACATACATATAATAAGACAGTGAAAAACGAATGTGCGTACATCAAATATTTTTTCCAAAAGCTGATTGGGGGCGATTAAAGAAAAGTAACAGAAACCAATATTATTTTAAGCAGAACCATAATTAATTATACTATTTCTTATATAAATATTAGATGCCTTTTGTAATAATTATACTTTCATCAAATGCAACGTGATCCTAGAGAGGAACAAAAAGTCTTTCTAAACAAATAACTTATCACCAATAAACAAATCAACGTCCAACACTTCCTAATAAACAAACATTGGTTTCGTCACTCGGTTTGTTTAAATCCAATCAGCTTCAATAAATATGTCAAACAAACACTTAGCTTCGGAGAATGTGGCGAGAGACCTCGAGGCCTCTAGCCCGAGTAGATAGATGGTAGGTAGGTAATAATTACGAATGAAACTTGAAGTGGTTCGATAAGTTATTTTACTCATTCTAATAGGCAGTCAAACTATGGCTTTCCTTGCCAGGAACCCAATTTCATGTGAATTACTTTCACCTCATTTCTTGCAGGGCATTGCTGCCAGTTGTTGTTTCTCAGACAGAGGTTGGTCAATGTCATCAAGCTGAAAGTGCGTTTCTTGTAGGCTTTAGTTTGTGTGTTAAATATGTATTGATATATGGTATTTATGTATGTATACTGTGAAGTATATCAGTTGTGTTACCAAAACATAATACAAACTAGAAATAACCTATTGACACAGGCGTTACTTTGCGGAAATCCATTGTAAATAGAATACTAATATTTAATTTTGTCTTCTATTCAAACAAGAAATGGTTTAGTATGGGGGCTAAGCAGCCGTGTGTGAAATGTGTAAAAAAACGCCTCAATCCTAAACATGAAACAAATATCAGCTAAAATGTGTGAAAATGCTTGTAAAGAATTTATATAATGACGTTATTTGTCAATAGTTCTATAAAATGACATTATCTTTCATGTTAATTAAATCAGACCATTCTATTTATTTTTATTAATTTAATGAAATAAAAATCGTGAAGCTTGCCGCGTTCCTTCTATGGATTGCGAGGGAGAAATGACGTTTCCTCGCTATCTGACAGAAATAAATATTTGAAAAAATGCCTTAAAATACCTTTGCGGTATGGCCGTAGCTATCTACGGACGGGTAGTTGTAATCTTACTTTACTATACAAATAAAGACAAAAGAACAAAAGTAGTAGGTAGGTTCACTTAAAACTATACCAATAGAAAAACTTCAGATACACCTATATAGGTATGCTCATAAAAAAGCCTCATAAGCCACTCCTAAAGTGAGTGACCTCCTAAAGTTCAAGCAAACAAACCTACACGTGCTAAGCTTAAAGCTCCCAAGCTTTCCAGTTGAATGCACGATAACAACTGATAACGGCATGAGGAGTAGATGAAAGATGGTAGAGTGACAACTTGAAGCAAACATCCGGAGTGAGGACCAGAAAATGTGGAGGATCAACTCTTTATGTCATAATCCATCATCTAGGTCAGTCGCTTAAAAAACACGTAGAGCTTAGGTAATCTGTTTATATCAGTAAGATTGGAAGCTTTCAGCTTTTATAAAGCATGCCTAACAGCATAAGCAGCCCACTATACGTTCCCACTGCTGGGACTCGAGCCTTCTCTCACAAGAAACGAGATATATGCCATTATCCACCACGCTGGTCAAGTACGGATTAGCGGATGACACACGTCTTCAGATATTGCAGTCCTCAAACATACTCTTATCGGTTTCCTCACAATGTTTTCCTTGACCTTAATGTGAGTGCAAATCCACACATAACTTGAAATCAAGTCATTAGTGTAGGGCTAGGATCAAACTAGGGCCTTTTTTATTAGATAGATCTTCGATTGGCCACCAACTCGCCTGATAGTAAATGAAGTTGTGGCTGAAAATATAAGAGTAGCAAATTGATCTAGAAGAAATCTGTTCACTCTCGCCTTTAAAAACCCAAGTTATATTTCTCCAGAAACAGGCACATAACCAACCATCTTTCAGTCGGATATCTTTTCGACTGATTATAGACCTTTCTTTTAATTTTACCTAGTACGGCATTTGCCCAATAGAAGGCCGTCCATTAATCACCCTCCCTCCCCCTTTGTGATACATAGTGAGGTTTAAGACTACCCCCACCTCCCATCCTATATCACGTGTATTTTTTAGCAACCACACAATTCGTAACTATTTTTAAATATTTATAAAATACAGCTTTCGGTATATCCTAATTTTAAGAAATAAAGACTACAGTAATAATTGTTATAATGTTTAAATGAGACAGATTTAATGTGCAGTATCCTCAAACCACGGGTTTGTCAGATCTTCTTCTACGCCTTTCGAACCTCTCGTAATTAATGGACGGCTCCCAAGGCATGTCGCCACACGAATCAAATGGCCTAAGGTATAGTAAGTAAAGTAAAGTATTAGTAATTCAAAATATTCTTCCGTTTACAAAAAGAAAGGTACCGGTAACTGACCTTCTTAACACGTATTTTGTATCCGAGGGTTTTGAAGCAGGTGCATCAGAACATGCTTGTTTCAATCGGAATGCAGTATTAAATATATTGTAGGTGTAGGTATACTTTTATAATAACGAGTAAATGTTCCCCAACTTCATTGCCTTCGGCAGATGTTTCTCGATTTATAACTATCAATAACATAAATAATAATATTATGGTTATTTATATTTGAAAACAAATTAAATTGTATGCAGTCGGAGGAAGGATGGTCTCCACAACTTTTCTGTAGAAACTGATGTAGCTAATTCTACGTCAAAGTTACAATCTTTGCTATCTCACGGAAAAATCTTTAGTTCATAAACGTTAATTTTAAAATTTGCATTGCATTAATTTATCAAATGAGCTAGTTCTAATAATCTATTGTAAAGCGAAAAAAAATGGCCAATTGCGGTTAGTGAGAAATGTGTACAACAGCAAAAACAATATTAAGAACGAAAATGTGTCGAGTGCGGGTTGTCTTACTGAATAGTATTTATTTATCAAAGTGTTAACATACCAATCTATTTACAGCTCTTTCCACACCGAATTGTATTGCAAGAGGCACAAAATTCTTCTAAAAGTCAATGAAAATCCACATATAAATTATTTGTAAACACTCAAACAGCGTTAGGTTATCAAAATGCCAGAAACAACAAACAACTGTCAAAGAAAATCCCGAATTGGTGTACGAGCAAATTTCATTTTAGCAAGGAGTTATAGCCTTTATTCCATGAGCAATAAGATAGACTTTCACGGACAAGTTTTGAAGGGGATGGGTAGAGAAATCAATACAACCGTACTAAAACCAAAAGCTGTTATTTCCCTTTCATCAAAGTGGTTTTGGCGTATCAGAAAGGGATGGAAAATGGGGTGCGTATTTGAAAGGTTGATGACAAATCGCGCATGCGTAATCGCTATTTTCTTGACCATAGAAGAAAAATACTTAAAACTTTTTAATTTAATTTAAAGATTTTGTCTACTCATTGAAAACTCTTTACATACGTTACTAAGAAATAAAAACGCAGTACAAAGGAATTGGAATTTTTATCTATCTATATAGGTATTTTTATAAGAGTTTTGATGAAGAAGTAGATTTAGCCAAGTCAGAGTCCTTCAGGCGGCTTGAAAACTCTCGACTCCAGAGCTTGGACACTAAGCTTGAACGAAGAAGAAGAAAAAGTCGGTTCGGCAATGATCGACACATGCAGTGTATGTCAAGACCAGAATATGTCAAGAAAAAAATATACATATATCGGGAACGTATACGTTTATATCGGCTTCATACATAATACGTATGTATAAACAGAAGAAACATTTAATATTAACCAGTAGACGGCGTGATGCACTGTGGATGCAAACAATATGGAGCAGTGTGTGGAACAATGCACAAGGTCACCATTCTATAAACAGATTTGTTAGGCTGCAGTCACACGAGCGTAGTAAAGGGTTTACATAGTTGCATAAAGCACAAAGCGTTTTGCCTCCACCTTTGTTGTTGAAAAGCCAAACTTTAGAAACCTTGCCATATTCCCTGTTCGCCAATTACTATAATCTAGCGTTTTTAAGCCGAGAGTGAACCGGTTCCTTCTAGGTAAGCGCGCTCCACTGTAGACCTCACTATCGCTTATCATCAAGTGAACTATGGTCGAGAGCTGACATTCAATGTAAAAAATATCTCAAATTTATGGTATAGCATAGTGTGCTGGTCTGGCTAACAACCACCCCTTTTTTTTTTTTTTTTTTTTTTTTTTTTTTTTTTTTTTTTTTTTTCTCGTGAGGAAATGCATTTACGCATCTCCCGCTAGAAGCCTGGGGGAGGCGAGCGGGGTATGTCGGGCTCGACGGCCAGAAGGGCCGTCACTACCGACTAAAACCTCACGGTGTCCCATCTCACGACGGGGCAGGGAAGCAGGACCGCTTCTCGCATTGCCGCTGCTCTCCCCGCCCAGGCCGCTGTCCGCAGTCCGAGCGGACCCACCTCAAGGGGGGCGACGCCCCTCTCTACGGCGCGAGCGATGCCCTGGGACAACCAAAGGCATCGTCTCCTCGGGAGGCCCTTATCCCTGGTGTGAAGCACCGGACACCCCCGCGTCCAATGCTCCAGGGCCTCCAAGTGGGGACGGAGTCCGAGCCCGAACGGCTCGCCTCCGTGCCCGTCTCCTGCGGAGCGGGTGGGAGTGAGGGTCTAACTCCCGCTCCCGCTCCTCGGCCTCTCTTCTGGACATGACTGTCTCACAGAAGGAGGCCATCGCGTCCCATGACCTCTCGTCGTCGACCATCCTCCTAAGAATGGTCGGTAAGGAGAGGTCCGTCCCAATCACCGCGACCAGGGATTGTCGCGGCCCGGCTTCTCCCGGACATACCTCCAGGGCATGCTGCGCGGTATCCTCCGCACAGCCGCACCTGTGGCACTCCGGGGTTGGCTCCCTTCTGGCGACGTTGTGCAGGTACCTCCCGAAGCAACCGTGCCCCGAGAGAACCTGCGTCATCCGGAAGGAGAGCACTCCGTGCCTACGTTCCACCCATTCCCTCAAGAGAGGCCGAAGGGCCTCGAGGAGACGGGTGGCTCCCGTGCCCCGCACCGCGGGCCCAGCGAGGATGCGCTCCTGCCAGGTCGCCATGGCCGCGCATCTGGCGCTCCTCCGCCAGCGCACTACCTCCTGAGGGAGGGGGCGCAGGTCTCGCGACCGCGCCCGGCGCCAGTAGACTTGCGCCAAGACGGCAGCCTCGAGGTCCCACGGTAGGGACCCGGCTAGAGCGCAGGCCACCTCGTGCGAGAGGGTCCGAAACCCCCTGCAGACCCTGATGGCCATTCTCCTCTGTGGCCCGCGGAGCAGGGCACTCACTCTTTGGGACAGGGACCCTGCCCAAATCGGGGCTCCGTAGAGCGCCATGGAGCGCACTACCGCCATGTAAAGGTGGCGGCAAGTGGCTCCAGCGCCTCCCAAGTTGGGCAGTAATCGGCCCAGTGCCGCAGCCGTCCCAAGAAGCTTGGGACCCAGACTCCGGAAATGTGGTTCGAACTTCCATCTCCCGTCGAGTAGGACGCCGAGATACTTCAACGTCGTACCGACGGGGATTTCCGTTCCTCCCACGACAATGCAGGAGCCTGCAGGTGGCGCTCGACGCGGTCCATGGAAGCAAATTGCTTCGGACTTGTGGAGCGCCACCTCCAGGCCCAGTCTCCGGACTCTTCCCACCACCGCTGCGACTGCGGCTGTTGCCACGATCGACGCTTCCCTGAAGTCCCTTCCCTGGGCAGTAACCAACGTGTCGTCAGCATAGCACACTATGCCAACGCCAGGAAGGGTAGTGCCCCGAAGGACCCAGTCATACCCAATGTTCCACAGGAGTGGGCTAACAACCACCCCTAAGTTAAATCTGTCACCAAGCATTTAAAGGTGTATTCTGGCTGCCTCCATGAGTGCTAGTTATTATATAGTAGGCCAGAGTTTATGTTACTTAGTTTAGAGTAACTTTGTGGTTAACGCACCTTGTTGGTTAAATTCTAAGTTATGTTACGTAAAAGATATATTTAGCTGTTAAGATATATTTGACTGTTTTTTTATTTGGCAGTATTGATGGTAGCTGTCGTTTTTTTATAGTCGGTTTTAGTACATGTAAGTAATCAATTTTTATCCTTTGTGTTAGGATGATTTAAATAAAAAGGCTTCATCTATCGTGATTGATAGATACGGAAAGTGTTTAAACATTTTTGCATTCTTAACCAGTAGTTGTGTAAAATATTTTTTTACTATAGCTCTTCTATAACTCTTCCACCTCCAAGTCAGACAGTTTGGTCAATAAATATTTGAAATTAATTAAATGCGTATAAGTAATTTATGTTTCGCAAACATTTATTGGATTGACGAAACCGTTTGAGCATTTTTAAAAATAATATTTTTCATTATTTCACAAATCCCACATTATGTAACCAGCCTATCGACCGTCGGTCGGCCGCCGCGGTTGCACTTGCAACGACCTTCAATGATAAGGCACGTCTTGCATAAACATTGAACAATACAGAGTGATGACGTGTGTTGCCACGTGTGTGTAGCCTTGTTGGGATTTTTTTCTTATTTCTACTTCATTCGGTTATAACATGAACAGAACTGATATAGCACTCTGCCTATTTGAGGCTTGGGATCTTGTGACCTCACATTCCTGCTATATTATGACAGGTCGGCTATTTGACAAACGTCTTCGGATATTGCAGTTCTCAAACGTGTCGATTTCCTCACGAGGCTTTCCTTCACCGTAAAGCGAGTGCAAATCGAACCATAACATGAAAAACCAGTAATATCTGCATTTCACTTTACTTTTATTTTTCATTCACTCCTTTCTCATTATTATCGTCTTTCATCACAAACATCCATATTATATGCTTAAAAGTCGATCTCTAATTCTTTAACTTCAAATTCAGGCAAATCCTACTTCTATCATTTGAAAACAAGTAATTTAAAACAAGAAGTCGTTGGAAGGTACTCATACTCGTAGATTATAAACAAGGAATTTTAAAGAAGAATAAAAAAACGTTTTTCCAACTTGTCAGAAAAGATGTGGTCTATATCAGCTTAAAAACACAAGAATAAAAATACAGAATATAATATAATACAGAAGCAACATTAAACCAAAGTTTTCTTTGTCTTTACCAATATTATAAAGAGAAAAGTTTGTTTTTTTTTTGTTTGACTCAACTAGGCTCCGAAACTACTGGACCGATTTGAAAAATTCTTTCACCGTTGGAAAGCTACTTTAACCCTGAGTAATATAGGCTATATTTTGTTTTTCTTCGCGATTATTTATAGCCTGAGCGAAGCCGGTACGATCTGCTAGTAGAAACATAAAATAGTATTTTCAAGGTATTTCTGGTACAGCTAGCTTAAGAAGTAGGTACAGACATAAAAGTCTAGTTAACAAGTTTAAAAACGTGTTCAATAGACATAAAGCTCCTAAAAATATGTGCCATAGCTCATTCGATTCGGAATGAGGCCCAGAAAAATGTTTTTTAAGGGTTTATTAGCACATAAAAAATTGCGATTGTTATTAACAAAATAAGAAAAAAAAGGTTTTTAGTTTTTCTTTAATAACTTTTAAAATAATGATATTTAAGGAATTTTGAATTGAAATTTAAGGAATTCCAATAAAAAAGTCCTGACTCCCGGAACTCTATCTATATAATTTATATATTTTTTTTAACGCTGAAAATATAGCTCCGCGAGGGCGTTACGGCATAGGCGCGCCGCCTAAAAAGCCGGTATATCACCTTAAATATTTTTTTTTAATAATAAATAACAATTTAAAAATTTGAATAAATTATAGTGTAATCTAGACACTTGAACTTTTGAGTGTCTATTTAACACGTTTTTGAACTTGTTGACTAGACTATAAATATATGACGTCACGATGAAATGCAACATTCCCCGTCTCATCTCAACCCTGACGAGAGTCGTCCAGACGACATTTGGACCACTTTTATTTTCAAACTGAGTATTCACAAAAAATACATTCGGATCAGGGAAACTTGATAAAAACTACGATAATCATAGTTCTTCCGAAGAAATCGAGAGTAGTCTGGCTCAGTTACCAAGAAAAGGGACAACAGATTGGTCACGCAGTTAAAAGTTACTTACTTTTAGATTAACTAGGAATGTCATATTGTACTTTTAAGGTCATGATAATAAGCACTCGTATGTTTAAAGCAAATCATTTGAAACGTGTGTAATACTCGTTTTTGCATTTTATTTTAAATCGTCATTAAACAAACTACCTAAGTTTACCTACTACATACATACCGGATGTGTTTGCATAATAAAAAGGAAGTTACGCCTCCATGTTTTCAGAATCTGAAGTTAACTTTAAATTAAAATGAACCTCTCTAGTACAATTAGTAATTAGAATCCGAAAAAATTGAAAAATTTAAATTCGAAACCAAGAAACTTCAAACTTTTAATATATATTTTTTTAGTAAATCTAAATTTTGTTTGAGTAGCCCCTTAACCTTGGAATGAGATACTAAACAGAATACGAATTAAAATGTTTTTTACCCTTTACAATTAGGTATTTGACTGCAGGGGACTCGAACTCAAGACCTTTAGGTTGTGAGGCGGCTACACGCCCGACAGAGCTGTCATCGCTTAAAAACAATGAGAATAAATTATCTTGTACCTATGCATAGAACTCTCACCTTATCTGTTGACTGTGGTCAGGAAAGCAATAATATGACGCAATATATTTTTATGTTTGATAAGATATTGCAATTGTTATCTAAATAGCATACGAGACATTGCTTTTACCAAACTTTAATACTAGTAATTCCCTGAAAACTCTTGCATACATTTAATTTCACAGAACGTTGTTCGCATCAATATTTTATTAATGAGACACCTATTTTTGCCTTTTACCAAAGTTTTAAACTAGTAATTTTCAAAGACCTTATGCGTGTAATATCACAGAGCGTTATTCGCATCAAAATCTACATCTCAACAAAGTATAAATACGGTCTTTAATCTATCTGCGGATAAATAATTGATCTTGAGATCAGACTGTTGCCTGATCTTTTTTAGAGTTGCCTGGCAGAAATCGTCGTAGGTAATAAGGACGCCTAGTGTACCTCTGTTTGTTTTTCTTTTAAAGTAAATTTTACCTAAGTACCTAAGTCTTCCTTCTCCAGCTAAGGGACTACTCTGATGTCTAGAGTTTTGATATCACCCAAGGGCCTCTGATATAGCTTTATTTAAAGCACCTACCTACGTAAGTTCATTACTCGTTATGCAGTTTTTTCTATTAATGTAATAGTCCCTAAATCTTCCTCTTCGTATAAGCTAAGGGACTACTCTGATGCCTTGAGTTTTGAAATCACCCTACCAGAGGTCTGACATAGCTTTACTTAAAGCATCAATCTACGTAAGTACATTACTCGGTATGCATATTGCATAGTAAGCAGCTTAAGTTTCATAATACCAATCAAACTAGGCATAAGAAAGTGCCACAGCTTCAACAAGAGACACTATAGAAATGAGCCTAGAATACGTCATAGTTTGTACTGTAATAGCCACAGTATATGTCACAGTATGCTTTAGAAAAAGCATCTGGATTTGAAGAAAACCAGTTTGATATCATCTTGGAGGAAGGTTGTTGAACTATCTTCACCACATGTCCCAGTTCCGGACAACATTCCTTTTTTGTTATTATTTTTATAATAAGTATAAACTGTTTATGGTACGAGGAATGTTATGGGAAAACTCACAAAAAGTTTACATGGAATAGTCTTGAATAAAGAAGAGTGGAAAGCAGCAAAAGTCTGTTGCCTTTAAGAGTTTTCAAAACTTACAATATCTTTATTTATGTATATAAATCTCGTGTCACAATGTTTGTCCTCAATGGACTCCTAAACCACTTACCGATTATAATAAAATTCGCACACCATGTGCACTTCGATCCAACTTGAGAGATAGGATAGTTTAAATCTCAAATTATAGTCGCAATTTTAATTTATTGCTAATTATTGTCTGTTATTATTTGACAGTCACAATAATCTGTTAACTCCAAATGATTCTAACAGATGTCGATACCTTTCGACTGGGTTTAGTAAGTAATCAATAGATGGCGCTGCTATGGTAAATCTACGAACGTGTCATATAAGCTACACTATCTATTTTTCAGATCCCTAAGTGAGGCAAAACAACGTTTGTCGGGTCAGCTAGTACTATACTATAAATTTTATTAGTCTTCGGTATTACCCGCGTTACTCCAGGATTAAATGTAGCCTATGTGTTAATCCAATTCCCATTTCCTAAGCTATCTCCAAACCTAATTGTATCCAAATGAAAAGAGCCGCACGAGCATGAAGTAACACACACCAACTCTCGCCTTTATAATTTTGGGTGTGATGTTTTAAAAACCTACATAAGCCTAAAAACCTAAGCCAATAATACTGTTTTTCCAAAAATATTGAAAAACGACGATGAGGCATGCCGCCAACTCGATGGCGCAAGGAGTTGGTGGACTTCCACACCAACTGGAAGGAACTGGCCCAGGACACAGAATAATAACTAGTACTTAGTACCCAGGACAGAAAAGCGTGGAAATCATTGGGGGAGACCTTTGCCCAACAGTGGGACAACGAAGGTTAGATAAAAAAAATGAAAAACAACTATTCTTAGAATATAAAGTTATCTGGCCCACGAAAGATATTAAAAGTTTTAACCACCCATCCGAAGACAAGCGTTGCTTAGCTTCGATTATCATAATAATCATAATCGCTTAGATTCAGTTCAGTCAGCAAATGATCACAGCTACGAAGAAAAATGCAAAAATAAAATTCAAAGTGCTACAGCTTTTTTTTCGTAGCATCCCCGTAGCGCAAAAATCGTAGAGTGACTCATTGATCTGAAATCAGCAATTCGATTTTTTTTAACCAATTGATTAAAACTTCCGTTTTTATTTTCTTTCAATTAATTTTGACCAATGGATGATTTATTTTAATATCTGTCTCCAAGCACTAATGTTAAATGTACTGTATTTTATAATTAACTAGCTGACCCGGCAAACGTTGTTTTGCCTCACTACTCAACCTAGTCGAAAGGTATCGACATCTGTTAGAATCATTTGGAGTTAACAGATAATTGTGACTGTCAAGTAATAACAGACAATAATTAGCAATAAATTAAAATTGCGACTATAATTTGAGATTTAAACTATTCTATCTCTCAAGTTGGATCGAACTGCACATGGTGTGCGAATTTTATTATAATCGGTTAAGTGGTTTAGGAGTCCATTGAGGACAAACATTGTGACACGAGATTTATATATATTAGGAAGATATGGGTCCTGGTTACCTGAATTAAATAAAGTTATTATTATTATTATATTACTAACGGTGTATTCCAGGACATCCTTGAGAAATAGATATTTTATACTAGACATGCTACACCTTAAGCCAGAGTATCGTCAACTCGTGTGGTCATAAACGCCCTATTGGTCAAATTCCTAGCGTGAAAAGTTAAAAAAATATGTTGCTTTAGTTCTGGAGCTATGTGAACCTGATAGTTTTTAAAAATATAAATATTAGGACTTTTTGGAGCCTACCATAAACTGACGCCGGAGGCTAGGTGGCTGGGTCATAAATAAATTCGATAATATGACTCTCATATACACCATCGGTCTATATGACGTCCTCGTTGGCGCAACGGTTACCATGCCGGACTGCTAACCAGAAGGTTCCGGGTTCGATTCCCGGCCCGGCCGACATCTTTGTGCTTAACTAAATTTGTTGGTTGTGGGTCTGGGTGTTAAATATGTATCTATATAAAATATATATGTATGATATGTAGTATATCAGTTGTGTTAGCTACCATAACACTAACTAAAAATGGTTCAGTATGGGGTTAACCAGCCGTGTGTGTGTGTGTGACTTATTGGAAATGGCATACAAAATGTACGGACGTTTTATTAAAAGTATGTCAACGATCGAGTTGGGTAACAATCCTTTAATTAACGCATTTGAAACACGTCTTCCTATTATAAATTTGAAGGTGTATTGTATGTAAGCTAACACAAAAGAATAAGGTAATTGACTACACAATTCATTTTAAGACGCTTTTAGGAGATTAACACTTAAATATACAATTCTAATTTCAAAAATGAAATCAATTAGAATCATTTAAGAGTCATATTTAGAACGTTTCTAGAACCAATTTACGAAAATTTTAAAAAGAAACTACTTATTTATATTATTTTTCTAATTTTCTTGTGATCATTTAGGAGTCATATTTAATCAATTCTGAAAAATTAAAAACAAAGGAAACACTGTTATATTCATTTGTCTCTATTTTTTTTAACTTTTACAATTTATAATAATTTCATTAAATAAATATTTTGACCCTGCGTTACGTACGTTTTTTTTTTAAATATAACTGATAAACGGGTTTACGTGACAGCTAGTTCCCAGCAACAGACAGTCGCTGCATTTCTCCGTATGCACCTAACTGCAGTGTTTTTGCCACCTCTGTTGATCTCTGAGACATTACGTCAAACAAGATTACATTATTCAGTTGTTTTTATTAGCAGTTGCTGTGTTTACAGTTTTTTTTCACAGTTCAACGAAATCAAGAATGCTTAGACCAGGATGGATAATTTTATAAACCAAAAAAATACAGTAGGATGAAACTCATTAGAAAAGGATGGGAATATGATGATGAAAATGAAAGGAAAAATATATAATGTAATTGAAATATTTTAATAAATATTTCAATTATAGATATCTGGTAGAAATCACCATAGGTGATAAGGCCGCCATTGTACTCTACTTTTAAGTTTTTAATTTTATATATTTTCTTTTTTTTTTGTTTGTGATTGTACAATAAAGTTATATTCTATTATATTCTAAATATATAATTGAAATATTTACTTTCTTATGGTGTAAAAAAATAAACGACTTGTGGTTTTACCGGAAAACAAGATAAACCATTTTTACCCTCAAAAACTCACCCCCTCCCAGTTCCCGAACTCTGATCGACTGTAATCAATTTTTCCTTGCATTTTGATAATATCCCCCTCCTTTTCTAATGGGTTTCATCCTACTGTATTTTATTTTCATTTTTTACCACTTTTAAAGGCTTCGTTCTAGCACGGTAATCAAATTTATTATTATTATTTTTTTAATAAGAAGAAACAAACTTAAACAGTCGTAACTAAGTATCACATGTACACATAAACCAGAGAACATATTCTGGTTCTCTGGTTTATGCTAAGTCCAAGTCTTGGATTACAAAACTAGACGCGTCACGGAATTATGCTTGTCACCTTGATACATTTATTAAGACTTAAATCTCGTTGCCCATTCATTTCATCAAACGTAATACTTACTATCGGACAAATAAGTAACTACTTAGCTTTAGTGTTTGCATAATACCGCGTAGCTGTAAAATAACTTTCAAGTACCAGTAGGTACTTCCCACACAAAAGTGTTAGGTATATTAAGTATTGAATAAATAATAAAAGTCAATCTAGCGTACTAAGCTAACACACAATAATAAACTAAAATGTGTATTTAAAATCAAAGTCGTAAAATGCAAACAAAGGACTGTCCAGTTAATGGTAAACAGGAACTATATTCTTACACATATACTCGTACATATTATGTACAATAAAATTTATAGAACGTTCAGTTATAAAACAAAAAAGTTCTGCTTTAATTCTTAACAACAAAACTGTAAAGAGGTTACATAAAATAAATAAAAAAGGTTTAAACAGAATGAAATCGAAAAAGGAACTTACCATAATCCTATTTATAATTTCCACTCCGCTGCAGTAAAAACTCTTTACTCAGATTCGAAATGTCCTTGGGATAGCAAACCTCCTTGGTTTAAAATAAAAGAAAACAGTCAACAAAGATTTGAATTAGGAACACGAAGTTCGATCGCGTATAGAAAGGGCGGGAAATCTGTGCGCTCTCCCTTAGTCCATGGAGCGCGCGCGAACACTGACAGATGCGAGCAACGCAGCAGCTGATTCTACGTCCACAACAGATATGAGACAAAGCATTCCAATTCTAACTACACTGTAATTAAAGTTCATTTTACCTTGACACAGACAAGCATGTGCAGCAAATTCGATTTTCAATTTTTCATGCACCGACCAAACGTGCGCAAACGCTCAGTGCATTGATAAAGAATGTAGATAAAAATAATGTAACCGGTAAAGTTAATGCGAAGGTTAATATCTCTATTTTTATTCATGCTTTCTTTTATAGTTTGAACACGTAAATATTTGATATCATTAGCATTATCCTACCAATATTCTAAATTCGAAAGTCTTTGTCTATGTTTGTTACTTCTTCACGCTCAAATAGCCGAACCGATTTTGATGAAATTTGGTATGAAGATAAGTTAGACCTTGGATTGACACATAGGCTACTTTTTCTGCCGAAAACAATCGTGCTTCCTGCTGGATACGCAAATAACTTCAAAATCCATGTCAGTCTTTCATACTCCAACGGCTGGACCGATTTTGATGTGATTTTCTATGAAGATAGGTTAGACCTCGGATTAACACTTTGACTAGATTTTATCTCGGATTAACGCGGGTATCGCCGTGGGTCGTAGCTTGTGCATAAAAAAAAAAAATAAAAAAATTAAATAAATATGCGCCTGTATGAAAATGACTTTCAAAGGACAGTCTTGTGCATGGTCACCCATCCAAAGTATGCCCGTATCGACCGTTGTTTAATTCAAATTTAAATTCTTTATTTTCGAGCGACAAAGACTCATACATATAAAATACTTAATTTACTAATACACAATAGCAATTACATTTTTTTACTTATTCAGTTGACAATGATTGCGTCAACACACATTTTGTCTTCTTATTTTACGTTGTATACATACATATAATAATTAATTTATGAAAATTACAAGTTAGATTTATTACACAATCTTTATACCTAACTATAATATAGCAACTGAAAATTACATGAAAAAAACCACACAATAATTAAAAATTAAAAAAAAACTTACCTGTAGTAGATATAACCTATAGCAATTATAATCAAATCAAAATTAAATCAAACATGACAATAAAAATTCAATTTACAAATTACAGTTTGAGTGGTTTTTTTTATTAGTTTTTAATCTTTTAAACTGTATACTAAACATTTTATAAATAGTGATGAATTATATGCATTTGAATTTAATTAATAATAAAATAAATTTACAATGTACAAATTAAGAATTAATGATCAGGTCAGATCACCTTAGTCAGCTGAGCTACAGGCACTACGTGGCAGGAATGCAGTCATTGAACTTGTAGGGAACTAGATACCTATGCTTAGTTATAGCTATATATTATCAGTGTAAAGCTGTCTATTCATGCCCCGTCACAGTTGGCTAAGTTAAAACAGAGAGGGTCTATGATCAGCCAGTGTTCTCTTGTGATTTGATGTATTGGGTATGTACTCTTGTTCCATGCATTGGCCTCTTTAAACTGCAAACTATTAATTATTAGATTAGAAATTCAAGTATATCAAATCGAAATATATATAAAAATGATTATCAACATTAATTAATTTAATATAAATAGTTCTAGAAAAGTTTTAGTAATTCATTTATTTTTATAATTTTTTAAGATTGTTTTATATTTTTTATAATAATAATGTTTAGATCGGGGCAAATGCCATGTTTTAAAAAGAGGCATATTATCAGCCGTGTGAGAGAAGTTACGACTTTTTTACCACATAGGTACAGAAGTAGTTTCTGTCTAAGTTTATTCATTTATACAAAAGTATATATCTTTGCAAATTGTATCAAACTCTACCAGTGACGTCCAGCAGGGCTAGCATGGGTAGTGGACAATTTCTCCACCGGGAGAGGAAACAATCTCTTCGTTGTTGTATCCTTTAATTCAATATTTGGCAATGCTGCGGTTAAATTTATAATTAGAATTTCTAAAAAATCTTTGCAACATAAACAATAGTTCTCATCTTTTGTTATAAAAATTGAAACTTAAAAAGTAATCCTTTTCCCCACCAGAAATCAGACGATAATTTTGAAGAATATAAAAATGTCATTAGAAGAATATTTATCATCGTTTTATGGGTGGGATAAAACATCCAGTGGAAATACGAGTATTGTCTAAGAGAAATTGTTCCTTGCTGCTATGGTATTAAAATATTTGGAAATATTTTATAAGAGAAATTGTTCCTTGTTGCTATGTTAATAAGATTTAGGATTTCCACTACAGAGGTAGAAAAAAATGGTGGAAAGAATATATTTAATTCCTTGTCCTGTGCTCACCGTGCTTAACTTTAGAGTCGAAGTGAATTCCTATAATTTTAGCACATGTACTGCAAGTAGTATTTAGTATTTACCCTCTTAATGCTATAGTACATTCATGCTAGCCCTACAAACCTACAATCTCGGCGACAATCAAACAGGCAGGCAAGGATTGGGGCATTTACAGGGCTACTAAATTTACTAACACAAAACAATTAAATGTTACGTATTGATATTTTTGTTGCCACTAGTATATTAGATTACGAATCGTTTAAGAATATGGTTTTTAGTTCAAAATAGTAAAAATATTCGTTATATTTTATACTTTAATTCGTTTTGATCGTTTGTCGTGGATTAACATAACTATGCTGAAAAAATTGTGTGGTTACGCGCTCTGCTAGTAAAATGCCTAAATACACTATGTAAAAAAAGCTGACCCGGCAAACGTTGATTTGCCATATTAAAAAAATATATATTGAAATGAAGTTAAGTAATATAGTATTGTCAAAATACTTTTAATTTTACCGAAATTAAGTTGAAAATAATGATACAGGATATATCATGCATGGCAAGGGAGCACTTGGGTTTCATATGTAACTTTATATATTTCTTTAAAACTTCCGTTGTTTGTTTTTTATGTATTTTCTATTCGTACCTTTATATTAAAAAAAGTTATTCTTATTTGTGTAGTGTTAGTATATAAAACGATAGTATATAAAACGATACGTTAGTATATATAAATGTTAGTATATTAAACGGTTGTATATATAACGTTAGTATATAAAACGTTAGTATATGAAACGTTAGTGTATAAAACTTTAGTATATTAAACATTCGTATATTAAAAGTTAGTATATAAAGAATAACCCTGTAAACGTGACCAGTAATCAGTGCAGTGGACAGTAAGGACCACTCCCTCTGTATTGTTGTCGCTCGCACACCGTGACGTACAGGATAGGGACAAAGATCCATCATCATAATCAGCTCCCCGACTATCAGTACCCTCCTTTAGAAAAACTTCTCCGAAGGCTACTACAATTTCATAATAGCGCCTGTAGCTAAGGTGATCTGACGCGATCATCGAAGCTAAGCAACGGTCGATGCCGACAGTATTTTGGTGGGTGACCATACAAATACTGTCGTAGGTACAGGGTGACCATGCACATGACATGCGTATTTTGATATTCATGCCACCAGATCGATAACTAAATATATACTTAGATAAGCACTAATAAATTACAGAAAACACTTAAAGAACTCATAAGCTAGTGCCTTTACTGGCGACCTTATCACTCAAAGCGATGTCTTCCAAACAACCAATTTCGAGATAGTACATAAAGGAAGAACTTAGAGACGAGGTGTAATAATATAAATGCATATGCGAAGTCGAATAAATACATAATATATGTTAATAAAATAAATATATTATGATTTATAACAAGTATATAATACAACATAATCAGTGCGGTCAGTGAAATGCAATGCGTTGCATAGTGATAACATTGACCCTGGAAGGTTAGGTCATAGTTAGTGCCCGCTGATAACGCCAACTCATTGTTTACCGTACCTTGAAGTATTTCCTTGTAGATAAATGTACTCAACACGCGCTTTAAATAATGTGAATTATTTACTAGTTAGGCCTCGCTAATCAAGTTTCTTTATAGTAATAAATGGATCAGGTGTTTTTTTTTAATATTTGTTAGTTTCACGGGTTCGCGGACTTCAAAAAATTTCAGCACCACAGCGGAAGTACATTAAATATTTCAAATTTTCTTACATTGGATAACCCAGTATAGGTTATAGCTATAGCGCGGTGATCTACGATATTACACGCTCCACTTCTCGTAAAGTCCAAGTTTCGGCCGCATAAAGAAATATGAGGAAAATAAGTGTCCTCAGGAGCAACGACATTTATAGGTATTATATAAGTAAGTGTAAATCCACACTTAGCGATAAAAAAGTCATTGGTGGCTGGGATCACACCAAGAGCTTTCCGAAATCAAAACATGGACCATCTGATTGAAAAGCAGATGCTTTCCCACCGTGCCACAGTCGCCAAGTCATAACCTTACCCAACATAAACGGTATGGACACCATGAGAACGATGTATTCTATGGTGTTAACGATCAAAGAGCTATTAGGATCTCACGCTCTGCTTAGACTGACCTTGACGTTAATTACATTAAGGCGCTATTAGACAAGTTCAACCGCACCATAAAAATACGAGTACAAAGCGTCTGCTGAGCGACGCTGGAAATTTCACTAATTAAAATTCATATCAAATCCACAATTACCCATACTAATAATAATAATATAATACAATAAAACGTATATTAGAGTACAGTACAATAACAGCTACATAAGTTAATTTACAATACATACATAATATTTGATAATGAATACCATACATACATATAATAATTAAACCCTAACGATCTAATAATGAAATAATACGCTCTAACGATTCTACTCGTAGATAATATCATTATCTACAAAAAAAGGAAAGATTTATTTTAATTTCTTTATGGCTTTAAAAAGCATAAAAAAAATTTCAAATAATAAAACTATCGAGCAAATTTTACGTAATCGCGTTTCGGAATTGTAGCGATTCTTAACACTGAGTTAAAGATAATAAAACTTAAATAAATAAATTAATTTTATTTGCACAAAAATCTTACGAAGTAGCTTACATCGAGTTAAAGTTAAAAATTAATCTTAAGCTAATTTACTTAAATGCTAACTCGGGGGGCGCTGTACTCCACACTAGGATCGACCTGCGTCGTGGAGTTCAGGCTCTTCCTTACGTATAAAAAAAAAAAAAAATTTTTTTGGACTACAATTGGAAATATGTAATATATATATATATATTAAGGTATAAATGTAAAATTTATCAGAAGTAAAGTAACATAATACAAAACACCTATTAAAGTACAAGAATTGCAAAAGAACTTTTTAAATATGTAAATAGTAACTTAACAAATCTTAAAACCATAGATAGCACCATTTATGCAGGATTTTATAAGTTTTTCAAAACAGCCTGTCTTGCTCTCATAAAGGTACTTACGCCATTATTTTGTTCACTCAAAAACGACCTACGAGTTTTTTTTACTACTTAATTTATATTTATCCTGTAGGGAACTTTATATATTTTCCGTTTTACATTATATATTCACCTACACAACAAATTACATATTTTTACATAATATTTATTTATTGTATTTATCGATTACCGGCTCGTCGATATGGACAGTACCGGCATCACTGGTGCTGTCCCAACCCTAGCGGATTAGCGGCTATTGTTCGTCGTCGCGTCGATGCGCGAGCGCAAGCGAGACGGCATGACTAGCCGTCTGCTCTGGCCTTGAATCAGTCGGAACACAGCTCTGAACCGAAGCGCCGGTCGTTTTCCTATCTTAATTTACACGCGATTTAACCGACGAAATTCTATTCTATCGTGTTACTGATATAAATATAATACTGATTTGTGCGTGTTCTCTGTGTCTCAAGGAGAAGAAACTGTATAACATAAATATATATGTTTAACGTGAGTACTTCTGAGTTTAATTTTGGCCACACTCAATAACAAAACTCACGAATATAATATACTAGAGGTTGCCCGCGGCTCCGCCCGCGTGTAGTTCGCTTTTCGCGTAACCTGTGGAAAAATTCTATTGTATCTTATTCCCGTGCCAATTTTATATAAACATTACATTGCTACGATAGCAAAATGAGTTCGATTATTATTCGATATCTAAATCACCAAAGTATTGGTTTTATTAGTTCGGTGATGATGCGAAAGATTAGATCGTATTCTCCAAGCCATTTTTTTTAATTTAAATAATTAGAATACGCGAACCATACCACCAAGTGGATCACATACTAAAATTCCAATTCAGAAGTATTTAATTTCAAAAACACAAAACTTTCCCTTTAAACCCCAATGGCATACCTTAATGCACTCCTGGCAAATATTTTTACAAATTTGTTTTAACCATCATATAAACTACAACCTCAACAACTTTCAAAACTTTAACTTGATAAATAAAGAATTTTCCATACAAACTTTCACCCCCCATTACAAACCCTTAGTTCACCCCTGGCAAAAAAACTTGATACCATTATTTTTAATTTTATATAAACTATACATATTCCAAATTTCATTGCTGGAAGTTCAAAAACAAAGAAGTTTCATACAAACTATTTTACCCCTTTTCACCCCCTTAGGGGTGGAATTTCCAAAAATCCGTTCTTAGTACGCGTCTACATACCAAAACAAATAAACCTTCCAAATTTCACAACCCTAGGACCAGCCGTTTGGGCTCTGCGTTGTCTATAGATGAATGAATGAATGAATAAGTCAGGACAAAGAGTCTTATAGTATAGATGGGCGAGAATCCATCACACCATCATATAATTGGCAATCCCTATATAACTGGTGACACCCACCCCATATAAGTGGTGACCCCTAAATATATAACTGTGGTCCACCATATAATTGGTGACCCGCATTTAAAATGAGCACTGAAAATGAATTGCAACCAGAGACACGTAGCACAAGGCCAAGGTCAAAGTCACCCGGCGCTAGAGATGGGACACAGTCGACAAGTGGCCACGATGTTTTTAAAGTTGGAGTTCGAGTACCACCATTTTGGCCGGAAGAGCCGGAAATTTGGTTCGCCCAAGTCGAGGGACAATTTGCCATATCCGGAATCACCAGCGATGCTACCAAATTTAACTACGTCATCGGGCACCTGGACAACCAACATTCCAAGGAGGTGAAGGATTTAATTATCAGTCCCCCAAGCACCAACAAATATGAAAAACTGAAAAGCGAATTGATAAGAAGGCTCAGCGTATCCAAAGAAAAAAACATCAAACAGCTGTTGATGCACGAGGAATTGGGAGATCGGAAACCGTCTCAGTTTTTACGGCACCTGAAGGGACTCGCCGGTACCGACGTGCCAGATGATTTCATGAAGACTATTTGGACCAGCCGTCTTCCGAATGGTATTCAAGCAGTACTCGCGGGCCAACCAGCTACAGCTTCGCTCGAGGACCTGGCTGACCTGGCAGATAGGATCAACGACCTCGCCATATCAACGCCGTCGGTAGCTTCTGTAAGTGGAGCCGTGCCAAGCTCGGTACTCAGCGACCTGACTCGAGAAGTGGCGGAGCTACGCAGGCAAGTGCAGCAGCTGGCAACAACCCGGAGCAGCAGATCACACACCCGTGCTTCAGGAAACCGCAACTCTTCAAGGCAGCGTTCTCAATCCAGCTACAAGAAGTTCCCGGTTTGCTGGTATCACAGTAAGTTTGGAGACAAGGCTGAAAAATGCGTCCGTCCTTGCGACTACAAGTCGGAAAACATAATGGGCGGTCGATAATGGCGGCGAACGATTGCCCTTCCTCATCTACTGGTCGCCTCTTCGTCACGGATCAATCGTCAAAAACGCAGTACCTCATCGACACAGGCAGTGACGTCTGCGCGTTTCCGCGATCCTATCTTTGTGAACGTCGAACTCGGACTGAATATACCCTGTGTGCTGCAAACGGATCTAGTATAGCTACTTATGGTTATATTAACTTAGTTCTGAATTTTGGTTTACGTAGAAATTTTTCATGGCGTTTTATAGTTGCTGATGTTACAAAACCAATCATAGGCGTAGATTTTTTAAAATTTTATAACCTTTTGGTAGATTGTCGTAACCAACGCCTTGTAGATAACCTTACCTCAGTGACTGTTGTAGCTACCGTAGCCAATTGTAAAGATGTATTTTCTGTAAAGGTTGCGACCGGCGATACGCGTTACCACCGAATTCTAAGTGAGTATCCCGAAATAACTCGACCAGCCGGTACACATCACACTACACAACATAACACTGTTCATTTCATACGCACCACCCCAGGGCCTCCAGTATCTTCTCCTCCCCGTCGTTTAGCTCCGGACAAGCTGAAAATTGCGAAGAAAGAGTTTCAGGCTATGTTAGCCTGCGGCACAGCCAGACCTTCGGACAGCCCGTGGTCGTCGCCTCTGCATTTAGCGCCAAAGAAAAACGACGGTTGGCGTCCATGCGGCGATTACCGTAAGTTGAATGCTCGCACGATTCCCGACAGATATCCGATAAAGCACATCCAGGATTTCGCACATAGCATTTCGGGGTGTAAAATATTCAGCACTTTAGACCTCGAAAAAGCCTATAATCAGATCCCCATAAACCCGGCGGATATCCCAAAGACAAGCATCACCACGCCGTTTGGAATGTTTGAATTTCCGTATATGACCTTCGGTCTAAGAAACGCGGGTCAAACATTCCAACGTTTTGTGGACGAGATGACTAGGGGATTAGACTTCGTATATGCCTACTTAGATGATTTTCTAATTTTTTCACAGTCTGAGAAAGAACATGAACAGCACCTTCGTGAAATCTTTGAACGGCTGAAACAGTACGGCATGTTACTCAACACTTCTAAGTGCGTATTTGGAGCCAGCGAGGTAACTTTCCTCGGTTATTCCATTTCAGAGCACGGTACGAAGCCTCTCGACTCAAAAGTGCAAGCTGTGCGTGATTTTCCTATTCCAACCACCGTTCGCCAACTTAGAGGTTTTCTTGGCATGCTTAACTTCTACAGGAGATTCCCCCCGCGAGCAGCCGAGATCCAAGCACCTCTGCATGCGCTGTTGACAGGTTCTGTTAAAGGCTCGCAACCGGTCAGTCTCAACGATGAAGCTTTGGCTGCATTTAAAGCTTGTAAGGACAGCCTAGCTGATGCTGCTTTATTGGCTCACCCTGACTGCTCTGCTAAACTGGCTGTAGTAAGTGACGCATCAGACAAGTCAATTGGTGCAGTACTACAGCAGTACAAGGATGACGTATGGGAACCATTAGCTTTCTTCTCTCGTAAGCTGAGCCCTTCTCAAACTAAATACTCACCTTACGATAGGGAATTATTGGCCATTTATGAAGCAGTTAAGCATTTTCGATATATACTGGAAGCAAGACATTTTATCATCTACACCGATCATAAACCGATCAGTTTCGCATTCCATGAAAGGAAAACAAACTGTTCGCCAAGGCAATACAGGCACTTAGATTTTATAGCACAGTTCACCACCGACATCCGACATATATCTGGCAAAGACAATGTCGTAGCTGATACTTTGTCTCGTATGGAGGAACTAGAGGCACCGGTAACTGTCGAGATGATAGCTGATAATCAAGCCTCCGATCCCGACCTTCAACGTCTATTAAAAGAAGGATCCTCGCTACAGCTCCAGAAACACAATGTCCCAGGAAGTTCAGTGCCCATATATTGCGACGTCAGCACCACCAATCCAAGACCTTTTGTACCTAAATGCCTCCGAAAGCAAGTGTTTGATAGCCTGCATTGTTTAAGTCATCCAGGCGCTAATGCTTCAGCCAAACTAGTCGCTGAGCGCTTCGTTTGGCCAGGTATGCGCAAGGAATGCAGGGAGTGGTCACGCGCGTGTATTCCGTGTCAGCGGTCGAAAGTCAATCGTCACGTGACTGCACCGCTCGGCACTTATAAATTACCACGCTGCCGTTTCAAGGAAATACACATCGACTTAATCGGTCCGCTTCCTACCTCACAAGGCTATCGCTATTGTCTAACAGCTATTGACCGCTACACTCGTTGGCCCGAAGCTACGCCAATAGAAGACATAACAGCAGAAACCGTGGCAAAGGCGTTATTATCCACATGGATAGCACGCTTTGGTTGCCCATCAGACATAACAACCGACCGCGGTCGTCAATTCGAATCGGCTTTATTCAAACGCCTGTCGGAAATAGCTGGATTTATGCACAAAAGGACGACTGCTTACCATCCAGCCTGTAATGGCCTAGTGGAAAGATTCCATCGTCAGCTTAAGGCGGCGATAATGTGTCACGCCAACGACAAATGGACAGAGTCCTTACCTTGGGTCTTGCTGGGCATAAGAGCTGCGTTTAAGGAAGATTTACAAGCCTCCTCCGCAGAATTAGTATATGGCGAGTCGCTAAGGCTACCCAGTGAATTTTTCATACCCGTCACTCCTGCAACTACCGACGTAACGGAATTTTCAACCAGGCTTCGAAATATTATCGAAAACTTGCGACCCGTACCTACTTCCCGGCACTGCAAACCCAAAGTTTTTGTATATAAAGAACTTGAAACCTGCGAGCAAGTCTTCCTTCGTGAAGACGCCACGCGCGGTTCTCTTCAACCTGCATATTCCGGGCCTCACAAAGTACTAGCAAGAGGAGAAAAGATTTTCAAAATTCTCTTCAAGAACAAAGAAATGACAGTTTCGATTGACCGACTAAAACCGGCCTTCGAACTGTCCATCCCAAATGAAGAACCCACTCCAGTTATAAAACAATATGTCACTCGTTCCGGCCGTCAGGTTAGATTTCCTAATTTTTATCACCCTTGACGGGCTCTGGAGGGGGGTGGTGTAGGGAACTTTATATATTTTCCGTTTTACATTATATATTCACCTACACAACAAATTACATATTTTTACGTAATATTTATTTATTGTATTTATCGATTACCGGCTCGTCGATATGGACAGTACCGGCATCACTGGTGCTGTCCCAACCCTAGCGGATTAGCGGCTATTGTTCGTCGTCGCGTCGATGCGCGAGCGCAAGCGAGACGGCATGACTAGCCGTCTGCTCTGGCCTTGAATCAGTCGGAACACAGCTCTGAACCGAAGCGCCGGTCGTTTTCCTATCTTAATTTACACGCGATTTAACCGACGAAATTCTATTCTATCGTGTTACCCTTGTGCCTGACTGATTTGTGCGTGTTCTCTGTGTCTCAAGGAGAAGAAACTGTATAACATAAATATATATGTTTAACGTGAGTACTTCTGAGTTTAATTTTGGCCACACTCAATAACAAAACTCACGAATATAATATATGGGCGAGAATCCATCACACCATCATATAATTGGCAATCCCTATATAACTGGTGACACTCCCCCCATATAAGTAATCCCTCGCGATTTAACCGACGAAATTCTATTCTATCGTGTTACCCTTGTGCCTGACTGATTTGTGCGTGTTCTCTGTGTCTCAAGGAGAAGAAACTGTATAACATAAATATATATGTTTAACGTGAGTACTTCTGAGTTTAATTTTGGCCACACTCAATAACAAAACTCACGAATATAATATATGGGCGAGAATCCATCACACCATCATATAATTGGCAATCCCTATATAACTGGTGACACTCCCCCCATATAAGTGGTGACCCCCTACATATATAACTGTGGTCCACCATATAATTGGTGACCCGCATTTAAAATGAGCACTGAAAATGAATTGCAACCAGAGACACGTAGCACAAGGCCAAGGTCAAAGTCACCCGGCGCTAGAGATGGGACACAGTCGACAAGTGGCCACGATGTTTTCAAAGTTGGAGTACGAGTACCACCATTTTGGCCGGAAGAGCCGGAAATTTGGTTCGCCCAGGTGGAGGGACAATTTGCCATATCCGGAATCACCAGCGATGCTACCAAATTTAACTACGTCATCGGGCACCTGGACAATCAACATTCCAAGGAGGTGAAGGATTTAATTGTCAAAAGCGAATTGATAAGAAGGCTCAGCGCATCCAAAGAAAAAAACATCAAACAGCTGTTGATGCACGAGGAATTGGGAGATCGCAAACCGTCTCAGTTTTTACGGCACCTGAAGGGACTCGCCGGTACCGACGTGCCAGATGATTTCATGAAGACTATTTGGACCAGCCGTCTTCCGAATGGTATTCAAGCAGTACTCGCGGGCCAACCAGCTACAGCTTCGCTCGAGGACCTGGCTGACCTGGCAGATAGGATCAACGACCTCGCCATATCAACGCCGTCGGTAGCTTCTGTAAGTGGAGCCGTGCCAAGCTCGGTACTCAGCGACCTGACTCGAGAAGTGGCGGAGCTACGCAGGCAAGTGCAGCAGCTGGCAACAACCCGGAGCAGCAGATCACACACCCGTGCTTCAGGAAACCGCAACTCTTCAAGGCAGCGTTCTCAATCCAGCTACAAGAAGTTCCCGGTTTGCTGGTATC
The DNA here is from genome assembly GCA_035578125.1 of Mellilla xanthometata. Classification (NCBI taxonomy): domain Eukaryota; kingdom Metazoa; phylum Arthropoda; class Insecta; order Lepidoptera; family Geometridae; genus Mellilla; species Mellilla xanthometata. The sequence goes on along the minus strand of JAPUBQ010000019.1, from coordinate 5,626,547 downwards.
ACAGTAAGTTTGGAGACAAGGCTGAAAAATGCGTCCGTCCTTGCGACTACAAGTCGGAAAACATAATGGGCGGAAAACATAATAATAAAAATATGTAATTTGTTGTGTAGGTGAATATATAATGTAAAACGGAAAATATATAAAGTTCCCTACAATCCAACTGTAAATTTAAGGTTACGCCCATGTATGTATGCGCCTTAAATGAACTTCACATCCTTATTAATTTCATTTTATTTCGATGATTGATTCAACAGTCGTTATGTGTCATCATCAATTCCAGTTTTTATCTCTCTTTTATTTTTGTGAGTCATTTAAAATATATTACGAGCAAAATCCTATAAATTTTAATATTAATTAATAAACTCGAAAGTTTTTGTATATGTTTATTACTGATTCACTCGTTATCCCGAAAACAATTATTTTTCCGTGGGATACGCAAAAAATTCCAAAATCTATGCTACTCCTTCACGCTCCAACGGCTTGACCGATTTTGACGAGATTTACTATGAAAATAGGTTAAACCTTGGATTAATACATAAGCTTCTTTTCATCCCGAATTATTTTCTTTTTGTCCCGGATTACCGCGGGTAACACCGCGAGCGCAGCTAGTAAATAGATAAATATAGCATATATTTTAATATAGCATCCGCAAACAAGGTAGGTAGGTGATTTTAGATAATAACTTACTGATGTTTTTTTTCGTGAAGCTCATTAAATCTATATCGTAACGTATTAGTATTTACCTCCAAACCCTAAGAAAGTCCTCAATTCTAAAGTGCATAGATTCCTTCTAGGCTATGCTTAACATCAGGCAAGCTACGGGCAAACGAGAACCTATTCAAAATATTCTCGTATTCAAAATAAAAAAGACTATCCTATTCTATTTATTTATTTTAAATCATTATTACGGTTAGTACCAATTACAATAATCATTAATCAAGTTAAAACATATAACTGCCAAGGTGTGGAATTCTTTGCCAAATTCCCTGTTCCCTGATAACTATAATCTAGCAGTTTTCAAGGCAAGAGTGAACCGGTTTCTTCTGGGCAAGCGTGCTCCACCTTAGATCGCAATTTTGCTTACCATCAGGTGAATTGCGATCAAGCGCAAGCTCATTATGAGTAAAAAAAAAAACTCAAAAATTATTAAAAAACACAAGTGTTAGTTACTTAGTTCTAATCCAGGTGCATTTTAGATCTATGGTAGAAAATATAGGTACAAATCATACCACATAACAAGCTCAAGTGCATAGCATGATAACGCGGTGTATATTTTGATGGCCTTCAATAAACCATGGCGGTTAAGAGGGTTACACTAGATTGAATCAATATGCGTTCAACCGGGAAGTTAAAAATGTATTATTAACTAGCTGTGTCCTGCGGTGTTACCCGCGTTAATCCGGGACAAAAAAAAAAACAGGATAAAAGTATCCTATGTCAGTCTCCTGGTTCTAATATACCTCCATGCCAATTCTCAGCTAAATTTGTTCAGCCGTTCTTGAGTTGTAAGTGGTGTAACTAACACCACTTTCTTTTATAAATATAGATTAAGGCTACTACTACATAAGGCTTAGGTTTTCTGAAGTGATCGTCAAAGCTAAGTAACGGTCGATCTGGACGGTGTTTGGACGGGTGACCATGTCGTTTTAAAATTGGCGTTTTCACCTGGGCGCTACCGTGGGTCGAATGACACGTTTATTTGTAGGTCTCGGATGTTAGTCTTAATGCTAGTAGTCATTAAACTAAACCAGAGCCCTTCGGGTGGCTTGAAAACTCTCGACACCGGAGCATGACCACTTAGCTGATGCGAAGAAGAAGAATAATTGTACTAGATAAAGTATTTTTAACTTTACAAATAAATTTATCTTTATCTTTATCTTAAAGTAAAAAAGCTCTGGGATGTTACTCGCATTTATCCTGGATAAAACGTAGCCTAGGTCTAATGCAGGGTTCCTGCATCCCTGCCCCCGTCGTGAGATGGGACACCGTGAGGTTTTAGTCGGTAGTGACGGCCCCTCTGGCCCTCGAGCCTGACATACCTCGCCCGCCTCCCCCAAGCTTGTGGCGGGAGATGTGTAAATGTTTCCTCACGAAAAAAAAATGGGGTCTAAATCCAGGGTCTGAACTTTTTCCATGCTTAATTTCATCGAAGAAAGACAAAAACTTACGCATTTATAATATTAGCAGTAATCGATTATATATTGTTTTTGCATATTTGGTACCAATTCTTTAGTTTTATTTGTGTTTTTTTTACACATTTCAGACACAGCTGTTTAGCCCCATACTAGCCATTTCTTGTATGTATTATGGTTGCTAACACAACTGATATACTCGTACGATGACGTCACAAATCTCCAAATTCCTCTCCGAGTCCTTTACCAACCTTCATAATGGGTTTTCCGTCACAATCCCATTAGATCGGGCATCAGGCAGAGGGCTGTCACGGAACTTTAAAAATATAATAGGAGGATCGTAGGGCATCGCCCTAGGGAGGGTAGACTGGTGGGTAATCTGTGGCACGAAGGATTGGGCTTTTGGGGATACCAGTCACAGACTAATCAAGTACCTTTTTTTTGTTGACGAGGGGAAATCTTCAACAAGATACCTGGCTACGATGGGGCGCAGCCAGGTTATGGGGATTTGTACCCACTAAAACCCCCCCAGTGACCTACCTCTGTGCTTAACGGAGGTCTCCGGGTTCTTCCGGGAAACACTCCGGAGACCTCCTTGCACTGCGCTGTGGCCTTTCCCGAATTGTTTCGCCAACCACGCGACGGTGACGGTCACGCGACGCCGTCGTCGTTCACCCCGGACTCGATGGAGCGGGTGTCGGAACCCCATCTCCGAACACCCTCGAGTCTGATGCCCCTTTTAGTCGCCTCATACGACAGGCAGGGACAATTCCGCAGCCTTATTCTTTCACCCAGGCTGCAGGGTTAGACTATTAAATACCTAAAGATGTGTTCAGGGAGCCTCCAGAGTGTCGCTCACTAAATGGCGTTGTTACGCGCTCTGCTAATCAAATGTTAGACCACTGTTTCCTAAATAAAAAGAATGGGCTTAGGTAAAATATACAAGTTTAGAGTACGGACGGACAAACTGTGGAACTCCTTGTCGGAATCCCTGTTTCCACTGAACTGCAAACTTAAAGTGCTCAAGGCGAGAGTGAACCGGTTTCTTCTAGGCATGCGCGCTTCATCTTAGACTGCAATATCACTTAACATCTGGTGAGTTGTGGTCAAGCGCAAAGCTAATAAGCGTAAAAAAACTGGCTCGTGATTAAACTACAGTGCGATGAGAAATATTGTACCTTAGAGTAAAGATAGTTAACGAAAGCAAATGTCAATGTCAATCTTGTGGTTTAGCTTTGTATCATCAACCACATTTTTTTTCTATTAGAAATAGTTTTGCAACGTAAATAACATATACAAATAATTGGACAAACAAAACCAACATTTAATGTTTTATTTTTATTATCCCTGAAATTAAGCATTTCTTCCACCCTGGCAACACTTCAGGATTAAACCCCAACATCTGACTAGTCGAATGTAACAAACGTGTTTGGATTTAAAGTTCGTGAGAGCATCTCATAGCGTGTCCACTTCACAGATAATAAATAATAATAGATGGATATAGATGAGAAACATGATTGATGGGAAACGAACATGAGGTCAAGGACATGAGGAAATAGGTTTGAACCATAGACAAAAGGAAATAGAATAATAATTTTGAATTGAGGAAGAATTATAATTATTTCTTTGTCTATGGTATGAAACTATGAAAAGATAGAAGGCAGGAGACGAAGATCTAAGAGCTTTTAGACCAGATCAAGGTCAAGACAAAAGTCACGCCCTACAGGAAGGTCAAGGATTTGGCCGAGGATAAAATAAACATAAAAATATATTGGAAATAGAATAATATTAGTTATTGTGTTATCTATGGTATGAAACTATGAAAAGATAGAAGCCAGGAGAGCAAGATCTAAGAGATTTTAGATCAAGTCAAGGAGAAGACGAATGTCGTGTCGTATAGGGAGGGCAAGGATTTGGTCGAGGATAGCATAAAAAAAAGTTTTTTGACCAAAAGTTTATACATTTTAGTACACCGACAAAATTTTAAAACTCCACAAACTTATGCATATATGATGTATATTTTAGACAACATATTGCATCTGTTTAGTATTTGCGATTTGGTAAACAAAAAAGTATTTTTGGCTCCAGCACTACAATGATGTTTTTTTTCTAAATGTACTTAAATAGACTATTTGCTACAGCATATCTAGAATATGAAGTTAGCTTATAAGTTAGTGTACTACTATATCCAGCCGTAAAGAACATGTGTTAAGGACCTTCCCAATTATGACAAAATGTTTTATGAATTATTTTATATTTAATATCAACATGTGGCGAAACACCAGATTTTATTACTTGCACCATGTATATATATTTATGAAACAATAAATTATTTTGTATTTCTATTTATTTACCTTAGGTGCAAGACCAAAGCATATTGCATATATTATTTATGCATATGTTCTTCTCTAGGTAATGATAAAAATAAATTTAAACATAACTTAAGAATAATATTTACAAAGCATAGAAAAAACAAAAAAATATTCTCTATATACTATTTCTATATATTATATATATCTGATCTTTATATCTGATGCAAAAACTTGTCTATTCGATCACTTTAAAAGAAAACCTAATCTTCGAACAATAATGGTCTACCCTACAAGACCAAACATTTTACCCCAATTTCGGACGGTACCATTGACCACCAAATTTCCGGTAGCTGCAGCTGCATCAAAACAAAACCATCATTTGCATCCATTCACCTATATCAAATCAATGCATCCATTCAACGGAGCTTCAGAGCTAATGAGGTTTGTAACCGCGGAGGTTGGTAATTAGATGTAGGTTTAATAATTTGAGGGTTCCAAAGAGTTCATTAGTTCTCAGAAAATACTCAAAATATAATATAATAATAATGATAATCTTTCTTTATTCAAAAACTATGTACATACATACCTACTTCAATTACTTAAATTGCTAATAACAATAACAAAGAGTTTTGCTTCGACCTTCATTGTGAGAATTGCGAAGCTTTGGTGCTCTCTTCCTGAGTCTCTTTTTCCTGAGAAGTACAATTTTCGTCTTCAAATCTAGATTAAATAGGTTCCTTCTAGGCAAGCGTGTTACATCTTAGACCACAATAAAGCTTAAAATCAGGCTAACTGCGGTCAAACGTGAGCCTATTCGTCATTAAAAAAATCGTTTTAAGCTAATTAATAACGTCTGCTTTTCCATCATAGTTCGATTCCGGCCCTACAACAATGACTCGTTTTTGAAGTTATATGTGGATTTGCAGTCGCTTTACGGTGAAGGAAAACATCGTGAGGAAACCGACACGTTTGAGGACCACAATATCCGAAGACGTGTGTGATCCGCCAACCCGCACTTGGCCAGCGTGGTGGATTATGGCCTATATCTATCTCCTCGTGGGAGAATGCCCCAAGACCCAGCAGTGGGAACGTATAGGGGGCTGCTTATGCTATGTTGTATAAACTTACTTCCGGTTTTCACTAACTATGGTTTAATCTGTGTTGTCTATAGTTTTATCAGTGCATTGACCCCGTCACACGTGGACCCACACGTGTGTTCGTGCCTTTGTCCAGAATCATTGTCAGATTACTCCTTTCTTGAATACCTTGCTTAGAATTTTGTGAGGAGGGAGCCTTAGATACGACCAGCAATGCTGTGGAGTCGCTTAGATATAATATCTTTATAGAATTAATATTAAGATATGTAGTGCCTGTGGTACGACGAAGGTGATCTGACGCGATCGCTGAAGTTAAGCAACTGTCGATGTGGATAGTCTTTGTATGGGTACCATGCCAGGTCAGTGGCCTTCAGCCGGCTTAAAAACTCTCGACACCACAGCTTAGCCACTCAGTTCATACAAAGAAGAAGATTAAAAAAAAAACTGGAAATATATTTTTGTTAGGTTTATATGTAAAGAATAAAAAACCTACTATTAAAATGTAGGAGACCCAAACCAATATTTTGAAATGGTACTGTCTTATTCTCCTTTGTGATAAGATAGAACGCAGTACTATTAATTTGTACGTATTCTGCCCTATAAAGAGTTAACCTAACTATCTATCTATCTTTTTGATTTCAAGTTGATCTACTTTGCACCATAAATGCATGACTACTATCACAAATTAATGCCAGAAGTCAAGCTAGCCTAATAAGAATTAAACAAAAAAAATACGCTTCACAATAAAATGACTACTTGTCTACTCCGTACCATTTCTGTCAATCCAATCTGTCCTGCCCCAAAAGTTGCACTTGTTAAGCCAACCCTACCCTGATTCAGTGAACTGTGACAGAGGAGTTCCTTTCAATACACGTTTTGAATAAAGAACATTACGCTTCGGACCTCTTTGTGAGGGACTAAAAGGAAATATACAATGTAGTGTAAGATTTGGGAGGGAAAAAAAACAACAAAGACGGACCTCTCTATGAATCTTATTCCCACGAATTAAAAAAAATAAGTATTACTTTTTTCACACCGAATGAGTTTGCGCTTTATCAGTCAGCTGATCGTAAGCGATATTGTGATCTAAGGTGGAGCGCGCTTGCCTAGAAGAAACCGGTTCATTCGTGCCTTAAAAACAGCTAGATTAACATTTAATAATTTTATGTACATTTCCAGTACAAACATTAAATCCCAAGAAGACCGCTACCAAAAAATGTTGCTTGTTGTTTTCTTAATATTTAATCCGTACTTTATAATGTATACTAGTATACATACGTAAGAATAAGAAATCCACTATACATTCCCACTTCTGGAACTGTGCCTCGAGGCCTGCCCTCACGAGCATATACATATATGTATAGGCCATAATCCACTACACTTGCCGTGTGCGGTTTGGCGGATGACACACGTGTTCGGATATTGTGGTCCTCAAACAAGTCAGTTTCCTCACGATGTTTTCCTTCACCGTAAAGCGAGTGCAAATCCACACATAACTTGAAAATCCAGTCATCGGTGTAGGGCTGGGATGGAACCAGGGGCCTGATTAAAAAGCAGAGGTTTTCCTACCAAGCCATACTCGCTACAAACATGCATGCATATATATATTGCATCAGGAACAACAATAGAAGCTCAATTCCACTCTTAGCATGTCATTCACCATAATTTGACCATAATGTGACAGCTCGTCGACTTCACCTCGTTATTGTATCAGAAAATTATGCATTGTTACGTTTCCGCCAAGGAAAATCAGTCACCAATGCAAGGCTGCCTGGTTAGATACGCTGCAGATATCATTTATTATACCTTAATACGTTTAGAATGCTCCAGATGTGTGTTTTTATTAGTTTTTTTCTTATATGTTTTGCAATTTTCATTTCATAACGTGTTTTTCATAATCAAAAATTGCAAAACATATAAGAAAAAAACTAATAAAAACATACATCTGGAGCATCGCCTTTTATGGAAATGAGACTTGAACCATGACCCAAAGAGATAGACAGAGGATAGAGGCATTTGAAATGTGGTGTTGGAGAAGAATGGAAAGAATAAGTTGGAAAGAAAAGAAAACTAATGAAGAGGTACTCTGCCTAGTACAAGAACCAAGAAACATAATAAATACAATAGACAACAGAAGAGGAAAGATGGTTGGCCACCTTATACGACATGACAATTTCATTAAAAATATCGTAGAAGGAAAGATAGAAGCCAGGAGAGGAAGAGGAAGACCTAGAAGATCATATTTAGACCAAATTAAGGAGAAGGCGAAAGTTATGTCGTATAGGGAGGTCAAGGATTTGGCCGAAGACAGAACTACCTGGAAAAAACTCCACAGACAAGAGCCCAGCTCTTAAATATTGAATGAATGAATGAACGTTTAGAATACGTTGACTTCAATAAGATTTATATAAATTAAAAAATAAGAATGTAATTATGGTAATCGAAATATTATTAACTACTAGCAGATCGTCCCGGTTTCGCACGGGCTATAAAATAATTTAAGTTGCAAAGAGAAACAAAATATACCCTATGTTACTCAGGGGTGGGGTAATGTAGCTTCCCGAATGAAATATTTTTTTAAATCGGTCCAGTAGTTTTGAAGCCTATTTGCGTCAAACAAACAAACAAACAAAAAATCAAATTTTTCCTCTTTATAATATTGGTATTTATCTATAGCTGCGCCCCGCGGTATTACTCGCGTTAATCCGGGACAGAAAAAAGTTAATCCGGGATAAAAGGTAGCCTATGTGTTAATCAAAAGGTCAAACCTATCTTCATAGTGAATCTCATCAAAATTGGTCCAGCCGTTGGACCGTGAAGGAGTAACATGGATTTTGAAGTTATTTGCGTACCCCATGGGAACCACAATTGTTTTCGGGATAAAAATAAGTCTATGTGTTAATCCAAAGTCTTACCTATCTTGACACCAAATTTCATTATAATCGGTTCAGCCGTTTGAGCGTGAAGAAGTAACAAACATACACACAAACTTTTGCATTTATAATATTAGTAGGATAGTAGTTTATATCATAATATCTTGTTAAACCCTGTATTCCGAAGGGCAAGAGTGGCGCACTGTACATGTACGTTTAATTTTAATTATAAATTGTACAGATTTACTAATAGTAATCATATTACCACAAACACCTTTTAAAAGCTGCATCACAACTAACCAGTGCGTTGCAAAACAGCAATTCGACTTAAGTTGCCTGACGCGCAATAAAATAACGAAGCAAAATTGCAAATTTGCCAAAAGTCGTTAGAAAAAAGCCACACTCTAATAGCTGCATTTTACCACTATTTATTTTTCTATATTTACAGTCCTTACCAACTCAGCCAATTAAGTAATTTCGTCAGTCAAATAGCAACACTCGACTCCCATATACTCCAATCTCCTACCCGTCAAAGATAATTACGCGGCGACAACAACCATAAAGTCGGTTAAAATCACTGACCAAATCCATAACGGCCACATTTACATCCTTGAGGAATTCAGTTTATTCATTGACCATTACCAGTCTGCTTGCAGCCTTCACGGGGGGCGGACGTCCGAAGCGTTCATTGAACGTCTGGAAGGACGGCGACCTCGTTGGCGTAAAGGTGCCGGTCTGCTAATCAGAAGGTTCCGGGTTCGATTCCCGGCCCGGTCAACATCATTGTGCTTAACTAAATTTGTTGGCTGTGGGTCTGGGTGTTAAATATGTATTTATATATAATATGTATGTATGTATATGTAGTATATCAGTTGTGTTAGCAACCATAATACGAGCTAGAAATGGTTCAGTATGGGGCTAACCAGCCGTATGTGAAAGTGTCCTAAAAAAAAAACATAAAGGAGGTTACTGACTATGGTATCAAGTTTTTTCAACATTCTCCTGAAATTTAAAGTCCTGATATGTCATTCTTTAATTTTGAAGCGATAAAAGCTCAGTCGGAGTGCGACTACCTTACGTCAAATTCGATCCCTGCCAATAAGATTGAGCTTTCGGTTAAGGAAAACCTCTTGAGAAAACTATAACAACTATAGGTGTATATATAACATTTCTGATGCTCGCTTGGCTAGCAATCACCCATGTTCAAAAATAGGTGATAAAATAAAGGTGTGCTAATCAAGCCTCCTTTAGAGCTAGTATTTCCAGACTAGGCATACCCTGACTTAGGCTAGAGTGTCATTAACATGTAAAGTTACGCGCCCTGCTGGTGAAATGCCTAACTGTAAATGTATTTGACGACCTCGTTGGCGTAAAGGTTACCATGCCGGACTGACAATCAGAAGGTTCCGGATTCGATTCCCGGCCCGGCCATCATCTTTGTGCTTAACTAAATTTGTTGGCTGTGGGTTTGGGTGTTAAATATGTATCTTTATAAAATATGTATGTATGTATATGTAGTATATCAGTTGTGTTAGCTATCATAACACAAACTAGAAATGGTTCAGTATGGGGTTAACCAGCCGTGTGTGAAATGTGTCCTAATTTTTTTTCTTTTTATGTGTACCAAAAAAACTGAACTGCAACTCCTTTTCCAGCCGGTAAAACGACGAAAACAAAATCTATCCCATAATGTTTTTGTCAGGTAGTAGCCCCCCAGGATACGGTGGGTGCTCCAAGGTGTATGGTGGGGTCCTAATGGGTCACATCCTCCGCAATCACGGCAGGAGTTTGTGACGCGTGAACTTTGCTGGGGTATGCGGCGCGTACGGGATGACTCTTATTGAGAAGGGGGGAGGGGGGGGGCAAAATCAATTAGGCGCGTCCACACAGAGCGAGCAGCCTCGCGATGATTCCGAGGCTGCCGCGCTCGTTCGTGGGTAGTTTCCTCGCGCGGCAAATGCCTCGCGAGGCTGCTCGCTCTGTGTGGACGCGCCTATTGTCATCGCATCCTTATCTATCACAGCCTATATAACCTTTTGAAATTGCCGGCGCTATTGGAACGAGCCGCGCTATACGTATTAACGCCTGAAAAGCGCCTGCCGTTTGATAGTGGATTTTTCACGAACTAAATTCATAATTATACTCGTAAAATCAACAAAATTGAAATTATAAGCTCTCTTGGACTACTTAGATTCAGGCCTTGCCTAGTTAAGTAGTCTCAAGAGAATATGTAATCTAGTAATAAGTTATTAAATAAATATTTTACTTTTAATTTTCTAACGAATCTAGATTTTTATCTATTCCATCATTACCTACAAAAAATAAAGTTTTGTTATTATACCTTTTTTACTTTCAGAAGCGCAATAGTATTTCTATTTTAAAACGACAATTAAAAACCTTACGACCGAATTTTACGTAATCGTGTTTTTTAACCCTAACAATTGTAAACACTGAATTAATACTCATAAAACTGAAAAACACGTAGCATTACCATTTATCCATTAAGGATTTTTCAAAATATGGCATTTTGCTCCCACACCGACTTAACTTAAATGACGTTATCTTAGTCAAATTGTTTAGCACTTAACGACCTTATAGCAGTACGACGTACAAGTTATTATTCTGTATACGAAGTACAAGTTGTTATTCTGTGCTTATAGTTAAAGCACGGCAAAATACAAAACCGAACTACAATCCTATAAAGGTTTTGAAACATGAAATACGAATGCATTCATAAGTCATATGGGTTAATAAGAATCTGCTAGTCAACGCGGGATAAAACTCTATAATAACAAAACAAGTCTATGACTAGCAGAGCCACGTGATTCAGACCGTGTTAATCCGGGACAAAATAAAGTCTATGTATCCATATACATAATTTAAGAAACAAAAGGGAAGAGAATCCTCTCTACTCTCTTAATTTTTAATTCAATAGTTACTTACTATAGGATATACAAAAACTGTCTGAAAAGATGTAATTTTCCGGGCGCATGCGTGCTCGATGCGTGCGCAGGCGCATGTAAGATTGGCACCTGTCAACCAGTCACGGGCCGTGCGCGTACCGCCAACAATCGAAGGCAATTACTCACTTTTATTGCTTGCAGTGATATTCTCAATTTAATGATATTATACTTGTTACCGGCTTTTGTAGTGTGACTGACACAGACTAATGGATAGTTTGATGGTTCCGAAAAGGTATAAACAAAATACAAATGCAAAATTTATTTATCAGGCACAGTAATTGTTACAAACGAGACCCTATTACCAAGCCTCCGCTGTTTGTCTGTCTCCAGGCTGTATGTCAGAAGCCGTGATAGCTACAAATGTGTAATTTTTACTAGTTATGCATTTCCTGTGCCGCTGTAACAACAAATACTAGATAGAAATAAACACATAAGGAGTCCCTTTACAATAAACGTGTTTTCTTTATCTTTTGCTTTATATATATATCAGTTACGGTAACAGGTAGATGCTTAAAATTTTCACAGATTACAGAAATGTATGTTACCTTTCGAAATGAATAGTCAAATAAAAGAAAAGTTATTATTGAAGGGGCCCCCTTTAAGTTACATTTGTTGTATGTATGTTGTAGATTTTAAGCAACTTTTTACTCGATCTTTATAACGACTTTAAGTAGACCCTCTAAGCATTCAAAGAATATGTATTATGTTAAAAATAAATTAAAAATTTAAATGAAATTTAAATTGCTTTAAAATCAAAATAATATTTAAGGGGGCTTCCAAACAACTAACGTGTTTTGGCCGTATATATAACGTATGTTTCTATGTATTACGAAGGCCTTATCACACTACTCCATGAGGTCTAAAAGAAAAAACACTAGGGTTGGCCACTCAACCAAAGTGAACCAAACCAACCACATCAAAAAATATCGAATCTCCAGACAGACTGGCTACAAAATTATTAAAAAAAAAAACATATATAACGCAAAAAAAGATGTCCACGGCCATCAAACCGCAGACAATAAGGGAAAGGGCAGGATTTTTTCACGCCCCTGATTTAGTCCTTCAACCCTTACTGGTCGAATTGATTTAAGCGTGAACGGTTCATTGATCAAGGACCAAGAACTGACGCGTGCAACAGTGAAAAGACTTTTGTTTTTTATGTTAAAAATTACCGAAAAATATGTAATGTGTTTTAATTATTAAATATTTAAATTATAATATTTTATTTTAGAAATAGAAAATAATCAGTCGTATTTAAAAATGTATACATTTAGACCAACTCATTTTTTTTAAACATAAGTTGTGTTTTTTGTTGGGAGTGAATGTGGAGATGACGGCTGATAGAGTGGCGTGGAAGCGAATTACCAGGACTAGCTTAAATCACTACAGTTTACCTGTAAATTTAGAATAGAAATTTCCAAGTTTTTTTTTCAAAACAAAAATTTGAATAGGACCTGTTGCTTGGCTAAGGTTATCATACGTGATTACCGAGGTTAAGCAACGGTCGATGCGGACAGACTTTGGATGGGTGATCATGCACTGTTATTTAAATAGTGGCATTCTCATCGATTTCTCTTCTGTATGTCACTATGGGTCGGATGACACGTAAAATTTTAGGTTTCCGGCTGCTAGTACTTAGTACAAGCAGTCGTTAAGCCAAGTCAGAGACTTTCGGCTAGCTTGAAAACTCTTGACCCCAGAGCTTGCCCACTTAGCTCATACGAAGAACATTTGTTTATCGAGTCGTATGTTGAACCCGTGACACAATTAACACGGAAATAATTTAAAAATTCAATTGACTATCTGTGTTGTATTACTACATACATATAGATAAGAAAAACAACCATTTAGATAAAAAAAAATGAATGTCTATTTAACTATTAGCTCGTTGCGCAATGCTTGATACGAGTTTTTTAATAAAAATGTATGTAATAATTAAAATAATTTAAATGTCTCTTAAACATTTTTATCTAAAGTATGTACGTAACAACTGTAACAAAAAAATAAAAAATAAAACAACTCTAAAGTAAGTACCTAACAACTGTTGATCAAAATAAACTTCTACGCTGCTAGATGAGCCTAGATGAGAAAAATGTCTATTTTTTTCAAGAATTTAGAAGGCTATATTGCTAGTTAATATTTGATCAAGCAATGTGACAATTTTCACCGTACGTGCATTTGTTTACGAAGTGCTGTTAGTTAATTAGTTAGTTTTCCTAATGTTATCCGCATTTATTACCTATTGTGGTAGTTGAGATAACCTTCAAACAACATGAACATATGAGGATCGCCAAAGTATGTTTCAATGCAAACAGACTTTGCTTGGTCACCTAGCACGTATTACATACATTTTATATGAATATACCTACTTATTTCCGTGTAATTAGAACATAACCGTTTTACTTACGGCATAGCGGGAAAAACGATCAAATCAAGTATTTACTTCATATTGAAGTCTAAATAAAGGCGTGATAATTAAATTAAATTCTAATGAGGTAGTGCAGTTCATAATATAATTAATAAATTAAATTTTAATCAATTTAAAATGTCCCAAACAGGAAAAGTCAGGACAACCAGCCAATTACCATACCCGGCGCAAGATGCCATTAAGGCTGGCTGTGTTTCCACACTGAATAGCGATGACTATCCTTAGCACCAAGTTCGATCGAGAACGAGAATCCCACGACTTCTTTAAATTTAAATAAAACTAATAAATAATCAAGTACTATTTACTATGCAGCATTGCGGAAATAACGTACAATTAAAATATTTACTTTAAATTTAATTGAAATCAATTTAAGGATTGTTTATTTTTTGTGTTAGTATTTAAATAATTAGTCAAAATAAATATTAGCGGGATTTGAAAAATAAAAACAGTTTGCGCAAAGTCATTTTAAATCACCAATGAAAAATCTGGGTGTAATAGTTTAATTTGAAAAATAAAAATATTGGCAGTGTGCTCAAATTAAATTCTTTTTAAATCGTCAATGAACAATCTGTGTAAACGACAGTACCTCACGCACTCTCGGAGTCACGAGGTAATTTTACGGTAGACCCCGACAGGTAATGCAACTTAGAAAGGATCTGTCAGGACGAATCGATTGTGCCATGCCATAATGACCGAACATACCTTAATTATATGTTGGCCTAGTGGTTTCTGCTTCAGACCGCAAAGTCGGAGGTCCAGAGATCGATTCTCGCAGCAAAACAGATTTTGGTTTGCAAATAGTGAGTTTTTGAATTTAGGTGTATGTGTGCACATATTGTTTGTAGATCTACAAGTTACGTATATACCCGATACAAGAAAACATGTCCTAAGCGAAGAGCTATAATTATGTAGATGTATGAGAGTATTATCGCTACTAAATAAGCATTTTGTTTGGAACACTGTTGTTCATCCCTCGAAGAACCATAGTTGTTGTAAAGCCTTTATTTTATAATTTTGCGTTAACTATCATTACAACTACGAGTAGGTATTATATTGGTGGAAACCAATCAACATTCTCAGGCCGCTAAACAGATCTTAATGAATTATTTTTACTAAATGTTATTTCAATTGAACTAGGATTTTTATCCTAGGTATTCTTTGGGTACCTAGTATTCATTTGTCAACTTTTTAAATGTCTATTTGATATCGCTTACAGGTGTAAGCTCATTGCGATCAAGCGCAAGCCTATTTAACGTACAAAAAAACTTCTTTCTTTTCTTTTCAAAACTTTTTCATTTATTCGTACAAAGCGCTTTTGCTTCGACCTTTATTGTAAGAACTTCGAAGCCTTGGACTCTCTTCCAAACTCTCTTTTTCCTGAGAAGTATAATTTAGGGGTCTTCAAATCTAGAGTAAATAGGTAACGTTCTTTCTAGGCAAGCGTGTTACATCTTAGACCACAGTAAAGCTTAACATCAGGCAAGCTGCGGTCAAACTTGAGTCTATTTATCATAAAAAAATATAAAAACCACAAGCATTGTTGATGATGATATCTATGACAATCCGGCTTTGGCAACCATTTATATATTTCTAGCAGACCCGGCAAACGTTGTTTTGCCTAACTAAGTAGGGGTATGAAAAATAGATAGTAGCCGATTCTCAGACCTACTGAATACTCAAATAAAATTTGGTAAAAATCGGTCAAGCCGTTTCGGAGGAGTACGGTAACTAACATTGTGACATGGAAATTTTATATATTAGAAGAAGAAGACTAGGAGGGTAAGTCCTCAGAAAGTTGATATACCTACACAAGTCTAACAGTAAATTATTCTTAAACAGGTGCTTCCATGTGAGATGTATACAAAACCATATGTAAGAAAAAAGTCGGAAATACACCAAAACCCACCAGGTGGTTTCAGGGTGTGCCACCAAATGTGTTTCACATCAATCAATCGCGATGAGGGTGGATACACTTTTAGATGAGACTTTCTTATAGGTAAAAATTAAAAAGTCTATACTACAGAAGTGAAATATTTTTATTCACATTGTTAGGGTTCCTAAAAGGTAAAAACGGGACCCTATTACTAAGACTCCACTGTCTGTCTGTCTGTCTGTATGTCTCCAGGCTTATATCTCAGAGACCGTAATACCTAGAAAGCTGAAACTATCGAGATATGTATTTCTCGTACAGAAGCAGCAAATACTAAAAATAAAAAATAAAAATATTAAGGGGGTCCCCATACAATAAATCATATTTAGGGGAGCTCCCATACAACAAACGTAATTTTCAAGTAGTTTATAACTTGATGTTTATAACAATATTTGGTAGACCTATACCTACATTCACAGATTTTTAAATTATGTATTAAATTAAAAAAACAAAGTATAAAATAATATGTAAGGGGGGGCTCCCATACAACAATGGTACGGAACCCTTCATGACTGAGTCCAACTCACACTTGGCCAATTTTAGTTTTTTTTAATCACTCTTCGCTATCCTTTTTTTCACATATGCATATTATAAGCCGAAGTTGTCTTAGATGTCTTAGATAAATGTACCTATAAATATGCTTCTAAGGCTTCTTAGTTACAATTATCCAAGTGATAAGATATAAAACCTATATAGATGGTAGCCTACGTGTCAATCCAAGGTCTAAGCTAGGTCTAGTGTTACCAACTGCGAACAGCGGCCTGGGCGGGGAGAGCAGCGGCAATGCGAGAAGCGGTCCTGCATCCCTGCCCCCGTCGTGAGATGAGACACCGTGAGGTTTTAGTCGGTAGTGACGGCCCTTCTGGCTGTCGAGTCCGACATACCCCGCTCGCCTCCCCCAGGCTTGTAGCGGGAGATGCGTAAATGCATTTCCTCACGAAAAAAAAAAAAAGGTCTAGTGTTACCAATTCCATAATTGATACATACTTACGTGTATGTCCTTACAAACTTTTTCATTTATAACACGAGTTGGTCTAATAAATAATGGTAGGACAACGTATAAAATGCATGTAAATTTAATGATGAGATGTTACGAGTAGTAGAAGTAGCGCCTGTAGCTCGGCTAGCTAAGGTGATCTGACGCGATCATCGAAGCTAAGCAAAGGTCAATGGGGACAGTGTTTGGATGGGTGACCATGCACAAAACTGTCGTTTAGCAAGTCCAACCTATTTAAGAAATTGTAGTCACCCTATCAAAAGCACGTGAAAGTTAAAGTAAACTCTAACATTCACCATCTTACACTGACTACCGTAAAGATTTCAACAAAAAAGTTTAAAAAAATCTACGACCGCGGTTGTTGTAGGCAACACCGGAAATTTAAGATTTTAAATACCACATTGCACCTTATCCTACTGTAGCTATAGCGCTTCGACTAACTATGGTGATCTGATGCGATCATCCAGGTTAAGCAACGGACAGTCTTTGGATGTGTTACCATACTTAAAACAGTCTTTCAAAAGTGTAATTTTCATCTGGGTGTTACTGTGGGTCGGATGACATGTTAAGTTGTAGATCCCGACCTTCGAGCGGCTTGAAAATTCGCGACACCAGAGCTTGGCTACTTAGCTCAAACAATAAAGTAAAATAAGACCTAATACTACGTACAACCCGATTCACATGCGAAGCTACCTGGGTTTTGTTGTTTGGTACCAGCAATTTATAAACAAATACTTAAATATACAAATTTTAAATCAAATTATAATTAATTAATTAATTTAATTTTAAATTAATTTATAATATTAGTATTAGACAACCTTAAACATAAAATATTTGTAAATGGAACGGTATATCAACATATGCGCTTGCGTCTAACGGATGCAGTTTTTATGCAACCACAAGAATTTCCGCTGGAAATAGGTCAATAAGTCACTGCGCTGCATATTTTGGACAAAAAAATACATTTTGAAGATAAATCATACAATATTAAAATAATAATAAAATTAATATATCTTCTTCGTAATTAATGTATCTTCTTCAATCGCATAAATAATACATACTGTATTATTTATGCCATTGTTTTTAACAATCGCGTAAAATATCTATAAAAGTTTAGGTATCTTCAGTGTGACATCGACGGAAGAAAGTAGGAATATATAAATACTCGTACATATTTAAATAATTACAAATCCATATAGTAAAGTCATGCAATCAGCAATTAATACAAAAATAGATAATTATTACTAATCTTTATCCATAAGTATCTTCAACATATATCATATCGATTTTTAAATGTATAAAACTTGTAAATACAATCTAAGTCAACCTAAGTATCTGCCAACCAGAAAGTCCCGGGTTCGATTCCCGGCACGGCAAACATCTTTGTGATGAACTAAGTTTGTTGGTTGTTGGTCTGGGAGTTAAATATCTTCTTCTTATATATAAAATTTCCGTGTCACAGTGTTTGTTACCGTACTCCTCCGAAACGGCTTGACTGATCTTTACCAAATTTTATATGGGTATTCAGTAGGTCTGAGAATCGGCTACTGTATATTTAGAAATAATAATTTATTAAGGCAAAACAACGTTTGCCGGGTCAGCTAGTATATCGATATAAAACAATGTGCATATGTACGAGTATATGTAGTACTTATATCAGTTGTGTTAGCAACCATAATACGAACTAGAAATGGTTTAGTATGGAGGCTAACCAACCGTGTGGGAAATATGTCCCAATATCTAACTAATAATAAAAATAAGCAAGTTGCTAAACATATAAAAAACTTGTCAGGTACCTACCTATACTAAATTTAAAGATTAGTTTTGCTAGAAATTCGTTATTATTATTATTTTATGTACGAACCTAAGTTGATTTTAAAAAGACTTTTTTTAAATCCCATTTCCCATACAACATTTTCTTACATCGCTAAATATAGTAAAACAATACACACAACGCTTAGAAATTAAATTAAGACAAGTAATATTGAATAATCTAATATCGCGCACTTTGTAAAAAGATGCGCGCGGCGCCAAAACACAAATTTTCCGTAACAAAAACTTATGCGCGCCGGAAAGCAGCCCGTCTATTTCCCGCCATCCGGCGTCTCAGCCAACCGAAAATTGGCGCCTAAACCTCCGCCAGCCAATAACGCGTTTGACCGCCATTTTCCACCAATCAGCGCGTATCCCGCGCTCTCGCCACCGCGTCATACTCATATCTCGGAATTTAGTACGGCACCAGTGAAGTGAATGAATACCGCCCGCAAACCCTTTGAATTTTCCACCAGGAATCAAAATAATTTCACAGGGGTGAGTTTTTGTACATAAATATCAAAATTTTCTCTCTATTTTTTACCATCTAACCTTCCGCGACACTAAAATTAACTCCCATCTCCTATTAATTTACGAATATTTTATCATTATTTCGTTTGGAAAGCGCAAAATTACCAGCGTTCTAAATTCATGTGTTTGTTACGTAATTTTCGATAACGTTTCGGTATTATTTTTACTAGCAACCAGTATCTTGATCGTCAAATATCTGTACAAAATGATATCAACAATTCAATACGAATTCTCGTTACTCGAATGAAGCCAAAATGGCGGCGATGCTCAGAGTTATTAATACATTCTCTGTCTCTTTCACGCAGCGTTGTTCACGGACTCGCGGAAAAGAGATAGATGTTATTCTATCACGAGTTCCGTAGATATGCTGCTACGTAACCTAGACACGTCTTCATTTTTCGTAAACAAGTTAGAATTAGTGTTGCCATGAAGAGACTTTCCGCAGTTACCCAGTAATCAGGAATAATTTTGTGTTCGAATTGGGAAAAAAGACAATTATGAAGAATAAGACGTACATAATTGTAGATTTGTTAAGGTTTTGATATGATATGTAACCTCAAAATTGAAGAAATAATATAATAATAAATTATTTTATGAATAATATATATTAATAAATTGACTGAAATCAATGTAACTTTTAATATTTGGGATAAATAATATTTCACTACTTTAATTATTTCTTCAGAAATCTTAACAATTCAAATTTAAATATTCAAATTACATAATTACTAAAACAAATTAAAACATCTATTAAGTATTTTTTTCTGGGAGGGAAATTTTAAAAATAAGTAGTCGCACGTGTACTTGGTAAAAGAGACGCACAGCGCCATCTTGTGTGAACCAGCGACAGAGCGTCGCTTGCGGTCGCCTCGAGTTGCTCAGCGAGGCCGCGACACGGTGACGCCACCGATAGCTAATATTGCCAGCATGTAGATACTTTTTGGCTGATGTAGCAATTTTTTATATTCATTGATTAGAACATTTAGTTGGATAAATATGGTATAGTTGGATGAATATTGTATATATTATTTTTATTTAATTTGCTAGATATGTCGTAACTAGTTATAATTGCATTTGTTTATTGTATTTTTTATTTCATAAAAGGGATTTGTTGTCGAGAATATTCTAGCCCTCTCAAAGAACAAATGATACTGGGTACAAAATAATATAGGTACGCGAAAAAACATAGAAAACAGTTGTTTGTTAATTAAAATTGTTTATTTACACTCGGTAAAAATATTAAATTTAAGCGATTTATTCTTCTATATTTATCATTTCAGGAATCATTTCTATTTTGATAATTTTCTTTTGTCAAGTATAACATTGATTTGTAAATACTTCATATGATCTTAATAAAAATTATACAAGTAAGCAGTCTTATGGTGGATTGACAGCGTTGAGCGGGAAAATTCAAATTTGAAACAGTTTATTAGTTTGTATTCTTAACACTAAGCAACTAAAAACAGTTACATTGTTTGCTCCTATGTATGAATTTTACTTAACGTATTTTCATGTCAGTATATTTAACGGTAAAATGCTCATCTTTTAACTTAATATTTCACGATAAACTGCGGACTTCAGTTTGTTTAGGTAGATCGGCAAAATAGTATTTATCTTATAAAAAATTTGTCCATTGTCATAATTCTAGAAATAATTGGTTATTTATACAAAATATAGCAATCGGAATGATTTTTTATGTCAGTAGATTAATAGCTAGGCTGAAGAAACTAAAAATTGTTGAGTATTTGCGCTCTATGCTGTCAATCCGCCTTAAAATAGGCATTGTGATAGTTTTTGTCCTATTTATCTTCTGCTAATTACCCAGGTTGTAACATTTTTGGCCGATAGTTCATCAACTTTTTCTTATTAATATATTTAAAAGGTTACATTCGGTATCTATCTGTCAACGGATACCGTGCCTATTAAAAATTAAAGGAAAACCACGAACCCTCCGGCTATATATCCCTACTATGGTAATGCAACACTCCCCGCTTGGCGCAGCGCGCGACGCGCAGTCGCCGAAAGAATTTCGGCCGTGCGCACGTCACGTGTCGACGCTTGCGTCCCGCGCGTCACGACTTGTTTACAATCAACAAACTAACCTAACTAAAGTTACCTCGTAGTCTTATTGGTGTGTTATGAGATGAACCTAAAGTTTGCCCGTTGTTTACGCGTATCAACCGTGCAATAACAAACGTTCTTGTCGCTAGGTGCATACGGATGCTATCGTGAAGTGAAACTGTGCTGTCGCCATGTCTACATTAAGCGTGAGGGCGCCTGGCCTGCAGGCCACTACAATGCTGGACACTAGGTCGCTTCGAGTGCGCGGAGTCACCTCCTTAGACGGAGTGAGAAGAAACTTGTTCGGCTGCACAGACAGAGAAGAGAACAGACGATTTGTTGAGAGAGAATTGACGCGTCAATTGGAGTTGGACAGTCAGAGATGGGGCTTCGACTTTGCGAACGAGAAGCCCTTGCCTGGAGAGCAGAGGTTCGCGTGGAAGTTGGTGCCGGCTGCGGCGATTCCTGCGGCCTTGAGACGGTCACCCATCACCATCAGCTCGCCCCAACCAGCCAGTACCAAGCAAGAGGCTAAAGTATCCAGTCCAGAAAGCAGTAAAACACAGAAGAGAATAACAGGTATGTTTATTTTGTATGTTAAAACTATGATTCACCCATAAACTCACATACAAACATTCGTCATGCAATGTTTTTCTACTTAGTCTATTATAAAGTCTACCTTCTACAGAAGTATATATTAAGTGTCACCTCAGTTTTGTTTGTAAATCTGTTACATACACATAGTTTAAGTGCTACTGTGTTAACCAAATATTACCAAAGTAGCATTATGCACAATGACCAAATGCATTAGCAACCTTCGAACACTAGAAATAAGAATTGAGTTACTTTAGATACCAAATTTCATAATGTTTAGATTTCAATATTTTTTCCTGAAAATAGGAGTAGTATATATCAAAATTTGTAAAAAAAAGGTCCAGAAACAATCACTCATTTTAAATTAGGTATAATTCAGCCAGCGCTGAAGCAATCTCTTCTTCGAAGCTCCCATTTTTCTTAATAGTTTTTTAACTTGTATTGATCTTACTGGTTTGTAAAATAATTACAGCACTGACCTATACCATAGCAATATGTACCAGGAAGTCAGCAATGACATACCTACTTCTAAATATTATTTATAGCACATCGGTTTAACTTGTTTTTCCTTACCATAAAGTTCAAGTTGACAGAAGTGTAGGTTATATTAAATTAATCCTTTTCTAATACTTTTTTAATCTTAAAAAAGTCAAAATATACTAAAAAAAATTATACCGTCTGATTTTACTAATTATGCACCACTGAAACCACTCTAGCTAGACATTTTTTCTATTTGACACATAGGTTCCTCGTTTCTTATACTTATGAGATATCCACCATTTTATATGTACCTATATATTACTAAATATTATTATGGTTACAAGAGTGTTTTTAGTAAATTCTTTTTTTAATGTTACATGTGTTACTGTCAATTTAGTCACTTTGAGAAATGACTATATTTGCAATAGCGGGACATAAAAAAAATCTTATTGGAACATTATTTTGTCCGAAGAACAGTATGGTTCTTCTTTTCTTTCCAAAACTAATAACCAACAAATTATTTAAAAAAAAACACTTCTATATATATTAGTGTGAAAAATATCTTCTAAAATATCAGATATAAAAGCAATTATAAAATATTTATTTAAGCATGGCGAAGCTGGGACAAGCCACAAACACTAGTACACAAATAAACTGGTAACCAAAAGTCGTTACCAGTTAACTGCAAGTTAATTACACGAATAAACAAAGGTTATCAGTGCAGCAAAAAGCAAGCGTCGCATTTGGTTGCTATCGAGAATTTTGTCGAGTGCTAACAAAACATTTTTACGGCGCACAACGATAACAAATTGCACTGAGGTCACATTCATCTGACTCTGGCACCTCTATTTTTAAGTGCGATGCACTCAATCCAATGTGCCCGACCGCTGGTTTTCAGAGTTAAGAAAACAATGCGTCACTCCTACATAACGAATTCACGATGTTCAATACTGTAAGAACAAAGAACTCAAAGCATTGCCTAACTATCCTTTTTAATTATGAATCATAGAATTATGAAATCTAATTTATAAATTATATTAATATACCTATTGTATCTAGCAACCTTTTGTACCTACTTCACAGAAGACGGTTACAAACTCGTGACAATGGTCGACTGAATACGCGTGCCCTGACCACTGACTAATAATACCCTGTCCTCATAAGGTATCACATTATATGTAACCCAATCTGCATCTCAAATTTGCTATACGATACTGAGCGTATAATAGTGCCACCAGGATATTATTGGTCATTACAAAAACTAGTAACAGTATGTCTGTTCGTTCATTCGCCATGGTCTAGAATTACTTTTTTACTTATCTTTAACCTCCGGAGATTATATTTGGACTGAACCAGCACCGATATAGCATCATTACGTCGCGTCAGTGCAAATTATTGGAATATGTAAATAAGATATCTTAACGATATTAAAATGG
Organism: Mellilla xanthometata; assembly: GCA_035578125.1. Classification (NCBI taxonomy): domain Eukaryota; kingdom Metazoa; phylum Arthropoda; class Insecta; order Lepidoptera; family Geometridae; genus Mellilla; species Mellilla xanthometata. The sequence continues at coordinate 5,602,901 of JAPUBQ010000019.1, read as the reverse complement.
GTTCGAGGGCAACTGATAAAAAAACCAATACAAAAATATAATGGCTATTCAATCCGTAGGTAAACCTTTATAATTGAGTTACAAAAGTTCTTTGCATTTCCATTCAAGTCTCGTTTGCAAACTTTTTGCTTGCCAAGGTGTCAGAAAATTCATAAAGGGTCATATGAAGCCCCTTCTTAATATATTTAAGACCTCATAATTAAAAATTAAGATTTAAACACAGTTGAATGATCTTTTTTCTAGTTAACGTTTACAGGGGCCAGGAATCAGAGTTAAGCTGCTTATTAAATAGTTTTTCTTTTAATGCTCTTAATGACTTTTTTGTTAATGGCATATGAGTATTTTAAGGGTGTCCTTGGCGTTAAAATTATAATCAACGTAACCCTATCATTATCAGTCCCGTGCACGCATATAGACCTACGCTATTCCTGCTGGCTAGTTAATAGATATATGTAATAGTCATCATTCAGTAAACATAGCTTTGACCTATATTCTCATTGTTTTGATACATTGCTCACACCGAGATATCTACTACGATGAGCCTCCCACACTTGTCCCATTTTAGATTGCACACGTGTGGCAAAACTGGTAAACATTAAGTTAGATATACTATAATATATACAGGAACACATACAATATGCTTACTACTTTACTACGCTTCAATGACACATGTTTCTTCACTATACAAAAAATATAAACTTTGAACCATACAATAATTGAGAATGAGATCGCGCATCATATATGTAAAACAATAATTCTATTGTGTTAGCAAGGTTCATCTCGGCTAGTAGGTACTCATGATTGACCTACATATATCTTCAGCAAACATCAATTACGTACCATGGGCTACATTGGCAAATAACTTTGACGCTCCAGCTACCGAATCTACATGAATAGATACGATAGCTACAGTCCGTCCTTGTCGCACCTACACAGAGATTGTCGATGACGCGGCGCGCGCGTCGCTTCACCCGTAGTACGCATGCTCGGCACACGCTCGACTCGATTGCAAAATGGCTGCTTTTATATGCGTCCATAACATGATCACTTTTGTTTTGCTTTACATCCTAATCGAACTTGTAAATTGTATTAATAGCCGGTTTTTATCTGTATTTCCGATGCAAATATTCTATTTTGTCATTAAAGAATAAAATACGTATATATTGAAAAACAGCACGTTTATCTCGGCAATATCAGGTGATGTGTCTATTATCAGTAACGCTTGTTTGTTTTCATTGTTGGATCAGGTGTCGTTACATCATATTCAGAACACACAATACCTGTACAAACACTTCTAGTTATTTTTTACCTGCTATAAGTCCTTTGATATCGAATAAAGTGTGTTTATTTACCTGCATAATTGTGATGCATTGTTGTTAAAGGTAATACTGTATTAGTTTTATTTTCTTCATATACTGAAACGTAATTTTTTATTTTGATTTCTTTTTCAAGATAAGACTTCCCGCATAGAGTATTTACCAACTGCATCGCTAAAACCCTTCAAAACGCATATCAACTTTCAGCAGATGTACAATCTTAGCTATTGCTTTAAGCATTTGAACATTCAAGGGTCAGGATTACATTGTCTGAAACTGACCAACCGTGCTGACTTCGCAGGGGTCCAGAACTCGATCACCCAATTCTTACATCCCTTCTGGTTTGTATTACTGAACGTAATTACACCTTTGCTAGTGTCGTTGAACTCCTTTAGTGTTTTTGAGTATGAGAACTTGGTGGACTCCACCACGGGGTTTCTGTAATTGTACCTTTGCGGCATTAGAAACTGTTTCATTTCTAATGTCCGTTAGAACTGCACTTCAATTAAAATCGGGCTTAATAATAGATGTACGAGACTTCACTATTCATTTAATTTGGATAGTATACGTTCTCTTGGTATATTCGTTTTTCATATTTGTGTAGTATTTCATATCACTATTTAAAACTGAATATATGCAATGCTGTTTGGAATTGTGTTAAGGCTTTAAGACAAACACGTATATTCAAATCGACATGCTGAGGAACCCAGAAACTTAGCTTTAGTCAAAACTTAAATATGAGTCTATAGTTTATTTAGAAGGATATAAAAACCTTAATAAATTAGTCCTCGTGTCACCCTTACAAATGGCACAGAGTATTGCATTGTGCACTGATTGTCGTAATGCCGAAGCGAGCGCGGCGCGTGCGCCTCAAACGCCCTTTATTCCGCACCCTCGCGGACACTGACTTCGTAACGGTTATATTGATTTTTTAACCGACGTATTCCAAATCTAGTCATTTTGTGAGATAGCTATTAAGTTCTTTTGTAAACTTTTAACCAGGAAGATTTCAATAAACCAAAAGTGTAAAAATACTATTGTCGCTTTTGGTTTACTCTCAGAAAATATTTAAGCTTGTTTTTCGGTCCTATTTACAAGGTGTGAACAAAAGCGAGAGTGGTCGATAAGAATCATTCCTATTCACAAGTGTCAATTATCTCTTGCGAATTCAAAAATCGAATGCGGGTGCAACAAAAAGTTGTCAACACACGTGTTCCAAATTTGAAAATTCGAACAGATAGGGGATTGTAACGGTCGCGCGGATCGCATCTGCTACCCGTGGTATTGCACCACCCCACCGATAGGGGGTGCTATCCACCCCGCTTCAAATATATTCTGCATCGAATGTCCGGGGGTCTGTAATATCATCAGTTCTGTATCATTTGGGGAGTAATATTGTATGTTTGCATTCGACATGTGTAAATTGAGTAGCATTATTAAAACCCATATTTTGGTGTTTTCAATTAACATCTGTCAGTTTATTGCCCTAGTCATCAGCTGCTTCTCTCTTCTATTTTAATGATAGTATGCTCTTTGTCTACCACAATTTGGTAATATTGTTATTTCTTCATCTTTCATCTTCACCCCACGTAGCTACTAACCGCTAGCTAGCATATTACGAATCTCCACTTACAAAGAACGATGCACTTGACCGTAATGACAGCGGGTCGCACCCACCCATTTCTTGCACTTGTTAATGCAGAAATGTACGTAATTGCCTGAATCAACGATTCCACACTTAGGGTAGTTCAGGGTTGTCACTTCAATTTGTGCTTAGTATAGACTTTATAAGAAATAAATCTTATGAATACTGGCAGTAATAATAAGATAAAAATCCATAAATGTTTTTTTTTGTAATTTTATCATAATGCCAATAACACTCAAAACAGATTATGTATTACTTCTGTTATCTAAAGTTAACAAACGTTTATGAAAGTTTCTTTCTGTTGTTTATTACTGCGAGATTTTTCTATGGATTTGTTTCTAAAATAAAGGATTGTCGTCTTAACACCATATTTTCTAGTTGAAAATAAAACTCAATTTACACGATGCAGTTATGAAATAAATTTGTTTTATTAAACACATAATACAGTCATTTGTAACTTTTACAAGTAAAAAAAAAAACAATATTTTCCCACTGTATCTTTGTTGTGCAATTAATGTCTTGTGTTTTTCACCTCTTATGTTTCTTACTTTTACATTAAATACTTAGTTAATGTACACATACTTAGTTTACAACCCTAGTCGCAGGAGTACGTTAGGGTTCTCACGGTGTTAGCCCACGTGGTGGGCCAAGCCCTAAGGAAACGCCGTGTAAGATATGGTTCAATGCCCATAACGTCCACATGATAAAAACCGACTTTTCAAGGGTTTGTACACAACCACTAACCATAAAGTAACCCTCAAGTGCACATGCTTAGAAACTAGTCTAGGTATAAAAGCTTGAGCTGCAAAGGTTACACACCTTAGTGCATTTCAAGATTTAAGACATATTTATGGGTTTCGAAAGTGAATTCCACCACTGTCGTTTACTGATTTTACCCATCGAATTTGGGCGTGTCTGTATGTGTAGTGCACTAACCAGTTGTATCCTATGGCATTTCCAATACATTCATAAAAATCATAGATGGGAAGCTATGAGGATGAAAGAAAAATGTGTTATAGAACAAAATATTACTGCATTTCACTACAACATTATTATATCACCTGATATTAAACTGTGACATTAATCTTTACCTAAGCCATATTTTCATTAACTAGGCAGATATACTAGTAGCTAGTGTAAAAACAATAAATAAAAACTTATTTACTTCACGGAATTTTACGAAATGTCTGCACTAGTATTTTTAACTTTTACTGTGACATGAAACAATGTCCTATGATTTATTAACTCATTTATGCAACTATATACCTAATATATAAAATATTAGATATATTAGATTATAGAAATATTATTTCATCGTTGGGAAGCTACATTATCCCCGAGTAACACAGACTATATTTTGATTCGAATAAGTGATTATTTCTAAAATCCAATTATTTCTAAAATCCAAGTCTCATATAACCCGTGCGAAGCCGGGGCAGCCTGCTAGTAGATTAATATGCTTCTTACCTTGTTTTTCGCAATAAATTTATACGGATTATATTTACAAATACGGGATTTCCACGGAATTCCCTAATACCATAATATCCTGTTCATTTGTTTTAACAGTATCTAAGGCAAATGCAAAACCATTAACAACTAACACAACTTAATATACCTGAAATAAACGATAGAATTACTGATAGAATCGAAAATGTACAAGTAACTGTGCCGAAAATACAGTTGTACACTTTCTAATTGCCGCTCTAGATTAAATAATAGTTGTTAAGAAACTATCTGCCACAAATTGTAAAGACACATCTTTTTTCTGCTAACCGTAATTCTTACATTTGTTACACCTACTCTGGCAGTCAAAAAAGGTTAATAGTGTAACTGTTTTCTTTTGTACAAAACGACTAGTTACGTACTCATTTAGTACACTTCATTTATCGCTTGTGTAACTGCTAAAAGTTTATTTGGAACATCAATACATGTATGATGTAATAGGTAATTATAGCTGTACATTTAATATCTATTTTAAAATTCTTCATTATCCTGTTTATTGCATTATCCTTTTGATACATATATAAAGACATTTATTTAAGCTATGAGTGTATCACATTGTATTAAATACATACACTAACCCGAATAGGCAAGGTGATGCCTATTTTGTTTTCATAGATTGAAATTTTCTTTTCGCAACGTTTTAATTTTTTTACGACCTATTAAAAATGTATTTGCTAATGAATTAATACAATGGCTGACCATAGGCGCTGCTCTTTACTCACTCTCACGCCCTTCGCTCATTATAGTATATTATTTCACGCAACGCTCACTGATTCCCACTTGTCATAAAAACCAGCTGATAAATCTGCCTGGTTCCGCTACAGACCGCGAACCCCATGGGTTTTTGTATGGGAACTCTGACCATAAAAATATGAGCACCATTCTATCGTTCCCTTGACAGCGAAAGTGGAATCCCACTCTTGCTTTCGATGAATATCTTTATTATCTTTTTAATTAGGTCACAATACAGGTTTTGGGTTCTTTAATTTCTTGTTATCAAAGTGATTTTGTCCGAGCTCATATTTTGTTCGTGCAACGAATGTGTTTTTTGTGCCTTAAATGTACGGATCATTTACTCTTTACTCCTAAACTACAAATGATGCTGATAACGTGACCAAATATAGTTTTACTGCCACTAACGGTGATAAAGTTCTAAACGTCTGTTTAATATTACCTTTTTGCTTCCAAGTACTTGCTACAATAAATCTTGTTCTTCATATCTATCAATGACTCTATTTAGTAACATTTGACCGGGTTCTAATAGAACACTTGAGTTAAACTTCCTCGGTCATTAACATAGGCACTTTAAAGAACAGGCTTGAGCTTTTAGTAATATGGTACTGCACGTTTATATTGACATTTTAAGTAAATTGTTACTAATTTTAATTTCACATAAAATGATATCTGGACATTTTGCAAAGCATCGGGTTATCATACACATACTTTCACATCTATGCTTCCTCCGGCCGTTGAAGTCAGAGACATTGTTAGACTACAAAAAACCTATCGGTTACGCAGAATACTTTTTGTAGAGAAGGTTGCAACTTTTTTGAAATTCGTTTTATCTACTATTATGTTGTCCAACTGCTGGGTAAAGGTCTCCAACAATAATTTCTAATCCAGTGTCTATAAAATAGTTACTAAATTTAAATTTAAAATATATATTACGCGGATGCGCAAGGTGGACAATGAAACTTTTTGGGTGCTGGGTTTCTCTGTCCTCATTTTGTATTCGATAACAATTCTCTAGGGAACCTTTAATGAAATAGTTAAAATAATCAATAATTAGTTTCTAAAGGGGTTACCAATCTATACCGGCTATATTGGGGTAGATAACAGTATATCACCCTTGTTAAACGGTTCCCATTTGAACACGTGTGTTACGTTATGGGAAATCGATAGCTATGGTCACGGACCACAGGCTGGGTACAAAATATTGGTTGGTAATTAAAAATGACCGTTGCAGGTTTCTAAGTTAAATATCACCGGTGTTTTGTGTATTAGAATAACCTTCATAAGTTTAAATCCATTCCTTTTCTTCATATCTTCTCAGTGCTATTGGATAAGCCTCTTTTTCTACATTTTAAAATTTACTTTTTTAACCTTTATTATCTCTTTCTACAATCTGATCTTACAAATCTCACAATATTACAAAATATCATATAAGTATCCGTAGTAGTTTATAGTACAAAAAGTACATTTAACTAAACTGACCTATTTAACTATGCAGAACAGGCAGCTGTAACCGATCCCACCTCATGCCATCTGTTAACTAACTCTAATTGATACTCTCAATCAACGAATCACTCCCCTCCAAATGGTTCCGAAACTCCTAACAAGGGGGAGCTTTTTCCCATTTCGCACCGGATCAATAAAAATATGTGAATGTATGCGCATTTAAACTCGTGTGAATTTGACCTTAGCGTGCTTCAACTGGCCTTTCCAACGCACGATCGTAGACCATGAACAGAGTTGCTCAGCAGAAAAAAATTGCCAAGAAAAATTATGTTACCTTTAACTACATTTGCTTTTAACCCTAACAAGAAACGGTAGGAACGGGCCAAATGGATTGGTAAATTGTTTTGACAGACTCAATTTCTCAGCTGTCTACTGGCGCACATTAAATTAAATCACTCTTTTCTTTAACAAAAAAATAATAATTTCACACCACTCAACTCGATTTCAGTTATTCGAACAAAGCGGGCTCAATCGAATTTCATTATTTTCAATTTGGTGCCGCGTTTCATTATTGTTTTAAATGGAACGCGTCAGTTTCAATTAGAGAACGCGTCGGATTTGTTTTTCTCCGCTGTCCGCAAAGAATAATGCATTGCGAATAAAGAAAAAAGAACAAGATTCGAAAGGTCATTGTTTCAAGCGTTCGAAATTTGAATAAAAACCGTAATGTTCCGCATAGTGCGCAAGCGCAGATCAACAGCTGTAGGGTTGCTAGTGGTTACCGTAACGGCTACCTTGTAACGTAAAAACTATTATTTAACTTAAATTTCAACCTTTAATATTTGTAAACTGTGGTTAAAGACAGCCTACATGTCCTCAGAATATTTTAGTTAAAGCGCGGAAGTGAAGCATAATGAGCTTCGTGAGAAGGCATGCGTAATTATAGTTGTGACAAGGACACAGGTAGGTGTGAAATCTAACGTAACGAAACGACATTCTCTCTCCCATGACCGATCCTTGAAACTTCCTTTATTTTTGGGACATAATGATACACATCATTATGTCCCATTTAGCCCTAATATCCTTTACTCTTAATATTCCCATAAGAAAAGTAACATTCCATATTGTGTTTACGACTTAACTGTGCCGATAAGAATCCCAACCTTGCTGAAGCGATAACGTTAATAGGCCAACTTGACCTTACTGTTATGATACAATCAACGCAATTGGCTTTAGTATTGCTACCTATATGTTGCCCTGCATCCGAGACTGCAATATCGGCTTGCCAATGATTCGACATCTTCTTAATTTTTTCAGTGACAATTTCAATTTTAGCTCCGCTTAAATCTAGTGCATTTAAACTTCTTGGAACATTTATTCTCTGGCCCTGAGAAATATTACTATTATGTAAATAACATTTTCCACTCAAACGAACTCGGGGCGTGATATTGATGTAGTATCTCATTATTTCCAGCCGTGCATTTTAAAATGTCGTGTTGAAATAAATCAAACGACATCAACACATTATTTATTCTCAAATTTGAATATGTAAAGGACAATCGAAGCACTCGAAAAGTGGTCGGATTGGACATCTCGATTTAATTCTTTCGTTCTAATGCATTTAGTATTGTTGTGCTGGGAAAATATCGTAGTTGATATGTTTTGGAAATATTACACTTAGTTGTACATATTAGGTTTTTAATATAATATTACTGAAAACATTTCTTACAAAGATTTAAAAATATACAGTTGCAACTAAACAACAGGCTTAGAAAATATACAGTTGTTATTGAACAACTATAATTGTTTTGTTTCATTTGGTCTACTTATTCTATTTATGTCTTTATGACAATCATTTTTCACACTTCCTTTTAAGGGTATCTCACACTCCTGAAGTCCTCACCTAACTCAACCAGGTGGGCGTACGTCGTTTGCATAGTCATAGCTTACTCAACGCAATTGAAATTCGAGAAACTGTTGCCTCAGCAAACACTTGGCTGTAAAATCCTCGACTGTTGGCCGTAGTAAAACTAATTCTTCACAAACATGAGGAGAGGCTTGAGCGCGATGGCAGGCTTTTTGATTTCATAACGTTTGCATATCCACCTGTTTGTTCAAGAACCAGTGAAGCTTGTGGGATGACTTGGAACTTAAATTTTTTCGAGACATCGTAAAGCTCAACTTTCTAACCTCAAGCACCACACTATCCTTTCGACACGTTAGGTGTTAGGTAAACAATTGTAAAGGAATGAGTCAAAAACGTACCATTACCAAGTTTATTTACCAGCTTTGTGATTCTTTATATTTCATTAAGAGTTTTTCAAAAGTACGCTATTAAAATGTGATAATAGTTTTGGGGTCATTTTGGCCCCTTTTGTTGACACCAACGGCAAAGAACACGTGTGAACTTTAACTCCAGATTCGACACAATTCACTCCTCGAGTCCAACACCTCATTCTTTGGGACAATTCAACTGTCACAAATGTCCCGTAGATATACATCCATCAAGAGGATTCGGCCCTAGATGTGATGGATCGCATTCGATGAATAGAATTATGGTAATCCCAGATTGAAATGGTAATTCGTCATAATCATTGACTACAAGTACGATTGAGAAGAGATATGACTATTTCAAGTTTCACACCTTTTCAGTATTATTGTGCGATGATGATTTCATTCCGATTGTAGTATATATACATGCCTTATAATTTTATGCGCATTTTAAAGTCAATTTGCCTTCTCCAACGTTAATGTGTTCTCGATTAATCATGATATTATCGCCTGAAATAATCCAGTAAAGTATGTCGACGGTCGCGGTCAATAACATTGTATGTTTGCCTGAATCGTGTTTTTCATATACGTAACAAATGTGTTTGTTATTGTAATAACAATTTCAATTTCCGCTCACACCAGAAGTTCTGCTGTGTTGATAAAACGCATAAACATTGAAGTGACAAATAGCTTTGGAATTTTAATGCTTTATGTAAAGACCGTTGTTGAAATAGTCGCCTACGACTCTCGGCTATATGGGAGCTAACAAACCCTTTGACCCGTCCATCTATCCCTGACACTTCTCCACCTGTGATTGATAGCTTCACAAATAAAAATTCCAACCGAGTAAACTTCATAAAAGAAGATCTCCATTCAGAATCTCCCACTCAAGAACATAGATAAAAAAATACGCCCTTCTGCCGCAACCGTTTCTTAAGAAGCCACTACAATAAAAATATTGTATTGTCAACTAAAAAAAATCATATTTCAAACTATTCTTGTAGATAAGAATTAGTGATATAGAATTACAATTTGAATTTCAGATTTGTTTGTATTTTGATGCGCACGCTATGTGAATGGAATTGAATAATGTGGCTAATTGTGTGTGAACGGACTGTTCAATAGTAAATATGAATATTTATGATAATTAGGTAGGGAATTGAATGCTACAGACATTAAAACGCATGATTGACTGGCTGTAAAAATTCATTTGATTCCTTGATCGTTGACTTCAAAATCAGGTCAAGAATTTCGTGTGAAATAAATTCAAACAGTTGTCTTATCTCACCAACCCCTGCTTTGATCTGTCCTCTGCAAGTTTCGACAATCAATGCTAGCAACATTCCTTCATCAATCTGCAACTTTTGCAAGTACTTGGACTAGATAACACACCGCGTCCAAAGTAACGGTGCCTCGAAGGCACTGGGGCCATAAAGGGTTAGCCTTAACGGTAATGTAGTGTAGCATTGACCACGATTATGGTACGAGCCTTGAAGACGATTACTGTTTCATTTGCCCCGTATCGTGGCGAATTGCCTTCCGTGTCAATTGTTGCTTGTTTTATTGTCTTAGTGTTATATTTCGCTACACTTTATGCGTCGGTGCTCATTCAGGCCGATATCCTTGTTGTTGCATTCAAATAATTCCAAGTTCTTAAATTTATTTTTTATTCAAGCCTTGCAGTCTTGTCGAAATCAATATCTTAGTCCGTACAACTTAATTTCATTGTGAATATTTTGCTTAAAAACATCCACATACTGATTTTTCCGCAACCCCTAGTCTGCGGCGCCTGCGCATCAGGTTCGTCGACCCGATGCTTGTGCTATTGATCGCACCATAACAACACGCACACATACGAACACACTGACGTGTCACCGGTGTTAGACTACTTGGCTTACGCAAACTTGTAAACAAGTAACTGGTAGGACACCTAGGACTAGTGCGAAGAAGTTTCCTGATAGACTTGTTATAAAAAAGTAATCAGTGACAAGAATTCCAATCATTACGGCCTCTAACAAAGAAAAAGTATCCATACACGCTCATGATAATTTATCATAATTATATGAATTTGACTTCCCAATTTGCGTTTGATATTTTCTTTTTCGAGTTCTCAATTGTGGGTCATCAATTTAGTTTGCTTTCCATGTTTTTGAATTGAAACAAATCAAATTCACTTTCAAATATTTCAGCAATAATAATACGAATCTTATTGGCAATATAAATGATAGTATCAGAGCAAGCGTAGGTACCTACTGTGACGAACGCCAGCGGTCTCCGAATAACGGTACGCTAACAGAGCTTTCGCCGAGCCTCATTCCAAATTCAAATGTTGCTGCGAGTACGCAATGTCAACAAACAAACTTTGGTTTGTTGTGTTTCTTCCGTTAACTTTTTAGAGCATGTGTGAACTTTTTATGCAATCATTTCATATGCATTTTTTCAACCTATTTTAGTATGATAACTGAAATATCTCACATACTGCTAATTTCAACTTCGTCGTGCACCATACATCAATGTATACAATAATATCAAGGGCCTAGTATTTTCGGCTTAGTTCATGAAACTGAGTGTTTTCTTAGTGTGCTATTAGAATTTTTCGTATTTTTGAACTGCCAAAAAGCCTAGCTCAAAGTGGTTGCTCCAAAAGGCCCGTTATCGAGGCGCTCGAGCCTCGACCGGAAACTTTGGCAAAACAGCAAATTACTAGCTCTCGAGTACTCTTAAAACCGTAGGCGGGGAGGTGGATGAACTCTATATCCAAGTTTTTGAACAATTTCACACTGCGCATCGCAAAACCGAATAACATTAGTTTTCTAGCTCTAATTAGAGATTACTAGTGATGTACTGTTATCGAGTGCCGTGTAATTGCCTGAATTTAGAGCGTTAGAGAATTTTAACGAGCTACTACTGAAATATAGCTGTGGCTGAAACAGATATTTTCAGAAGAACTTTTATTTGAATTTTTAATCAATTTGATATTGTCTTTTTTTATTATTTTCTAGTATTTGATTTCAAATTTATGAGCATTGAGTAAGGTTGTCAACAACTACATTTCTCAACACAACAATTGTTGTGTTGAGAAATGTAATTTAATCTCTTGAGATATCCTAATTGTTTCAAAAATTATGATAGGTTTATTAAAAATACTTGTTGCCTATAATATGATAACATATAATTTAGGTTTCTTCAAAATATATTAATTTTATTACCAACTCAGACAAAGCAATTTACTCACCTACGCAAATGTGATAATTTCGTACCCGTTGTATTTCGGACAGACACACCTACGTAAATACTGGTTGTCCACGTGTTATTTGCTTTTTGAGCTTTTTTGCGATTTGCGATAGCTGTATCAAATAAAATAGTGTGTTCTTGTCTTAAATAGTGACAGCAAGTACAATTTGAACATTTATAAAACCCCAGTCCGAACATTTTGAGGTGGATCATCACGGATGTGAAATTTATCAAAGTGTATGTATTCTACTAATCAAGCTTTTTCATTTGATACTCATATTGACACCATATAAATATGTCTTTCGTTTGTGATGGCGTCCGTCTTACATTTATTTTCTTCAAACATAGCGAAAAACACTCTCTACTAACAAACCTTTCAAACAAAAAAAATACTAAATCAAAAACTAACCTATTTTGATCGTGCGGGAGTTAACAGACAGACTCACAAAAACACGTCAAACTTATAACACACCGTCGTCTTTGCGGCAGGCGTTAAAAACAAGAACATTTGCCTAACCATCTATACAATATCGAACACTAAGAAGAGCTTGATTCTATTTATTTCACTTATCCATTTCCACAAGAAATGCTTAAAAAATAATTTCAGTATTGTCCCGTGTTATTTGGGTGACCGTTTATATCTCAAACAAACATCGCATACACGATTAGTTCATCATATAACTGTTCCTCGCTTGAAAGGAAGCAACCTCTAAGGATGCATAAACCGCAGCTACCAAACACCAAAACAATGGTACGGTTTACAAACAAACTCGAGTTCATCGCACCCATTACAAGCGCGAATGATAGAGACAGAAGCAAGAATGGAAGGTACGCACATCAAAACTCGATTGAGGTTGTTCAACTTTTTCGTAAAATACAGAAAATTGCTACTGCAATTTTCTAAATCAATTCTACGACAATCACATGTAGGAGATGTAATGGAAGCTTGTGCATAGTCCAGAAAATAGGTCTGCCTATCTGAGCAGAGTAGATTGTCTTTTCTTTATTATGAAGATTGAAATGAGATTGGAAATGAGACGGCTATTACACTACTTTCTACATTATCAATAAATTGCATTCTAGAGTATCGAAGTGCTCATTACGATTACCACTGTCGATCATAGCTATTGTATTTAAATTTCTATTGCGTAGAAAAACTTTATTATCCTTTGACGACCTGTCTTGCACCTGCAGTGATGGATGGCCACAAGCAGCCATGACGCAAAAACCTCTAACGAGGCAAGGAATATGTTTTGCTTAATCTTTATAGTCTAGTCGCTGGTCTCAACTAACTTTTTATCACTATAACCACTCGTGCCCATATGTATAAAAATCTAATGGACATCCTTAATTTAGTGCTAGCACAATATAAGTACATAAGTATAAAGTGAAGATTTCTTTGTTTTATTACAACGTGATTCCCATGGGAATCACTAGCATCAATCAAAATCCTACTTGAAGCACAATAATTTGGCCCAGCGTTGGCGGATAAAACAGGAGCCATTTCATCATTATTGCTCAATAATTGTGTTGTAATTATATAGTTATTATGCAGTCGATACCGGTTTCTGGTTCTCGTCTATTGCGTCCAGGCATGCACCTAGTCGTTACCTTGATCCATTCCATCATTCCGACAGCGTTACCTTTCCTGTGTAATTTACTATAAAAAAAACTAGGAGCTTCTAAGAACTTATTCCTTGTTTCCTTTGCTATTTATCATTACATGTCACTCTCTTACTTTATTGTTATTGAAATCATTCCTTAATAGTGTACTTCACTAGAGAGCTATATTATTACTACTGCCTTCGAAAACTAGTTGAGCATTAGAAATCTATGTTGTCCTGACTGCGACTAAGCGACGCCACAAATAGTCGATTATCTTAATAAGTGGTCATTTGGTCCTAGACGGATAATTGTCCTAGAATGTTCCCCGTCATTCCTTCGTAAACCACAGAAAATTGTAGATTAGAATGCGACCCATTATTTTACCACTCTTATTTTTAGTCTTACTAATCGTTGTCTTCTTTTCGTTTCAGGTAAACAAATGTCTATAATTTGTATTTGATAGTCGCAGTAAGGTAAGTATGTATTAAAATTAATTTATAAATCTGTAATATTTGACTGCGCGAGGGATATAAAGATATTAAAAATATAGCTCGTAAGCAATAGTGATAATACTAAACTAATGTTCCGGAGTAAATCAAATTGAATATAATAGCCATAGTCCCTTTGTAGCAGTAATAACTGAGGCCCAAATCTCGGTCTGCATTCTTCCATAATCGTTAAATCAGAGTTGTAATTTGATCAAATTTAAATAAATGTCCAGCAATAAAACAATAAGCATAGCTATAATCATAATTTATGCTGTCCCGCGCATTTCTCTTATGATATAATTTGTCCAATTTAATGTCTGGAGCGTAGAAAAAGTTTTATATTTGGGTGTATGGTCATCATCGTCACGTTAATTTCCAACACCAACTCCCTTTTTCTTATACGTATCTCTGCTTTCGGTCCCTCACATAGTCTAAAATGGATCATTTAGAGGTATTACGTTAGTTATTTGTTCATCAGCGTCTTTCTTGCATTGAACAGCTACTAAGCAATACACAACTTTGAGTTTGCAGTACCAATTCAATATGTAACTTGTTTAATATCCACGTTATGGTTCCCACTTTTTTCTCGTGGATACTCCATATTAGTGGGTTTTTGTTTCCTTCGGCTGAACAAATACGGGAGTGTGTGAAAGCAAAGCTTGGGAAGTCGTTACAAAAAATCCTCGACCACATCGAGTATCAAAATAAAGCTCCAAGTTTTGTCAAGTCAATCAACTTATGGCCGTCATTTCTCTCAACACAAGCTCACATGAGGTTTAAGATTACAGGACTATTAGACGGATTCACTTATCGCTGAGTGGTGTATTTTTGTCCAAAGCGTTTAGATAAGTAGTTCAAGGGGTATCGGTTTCCCAGACAAGTGACTATGAAGGACCTTCAAAAATTGTTTTTTGTCCCACTAACCGCATTCTGGAACAAATGGATTCAGATAAGAGTGCCTTGCTTTTTCGGCGCGATTATTTTAATGTTCCAAGGAAAATTGTCGTAGACGGTTTGGAGCTGTTCGAGCCTAACGTATCCGCATCTTTCTCTATTTTGGGTCTGGGATTATGCACGCACGTGTTCCGTCACGCTATGAGCCCGTTGGGACTAAAATACCTGAACCTTCCCTAACATCTTAAGTTTAATGGAAATATTTGGAAAAATAAATTATTCATTCATAAAACACATTGTCTTGCGTCGCGTCTGCGAGTGTAGACAAAATTCTAAACTATACCTTTAATACGTTTAACTTTATTTATTAACTCATCATATGAGTACATTGCAACAAAGAAGTATTTCTCACATACGTCTGCATTAGCTTGATTCGTTGATGTTTTACACTTGTTTTGTTGTAATCACTCTTCATTGCCTGTAATTGATTTAACGACTGGTGCGGTTGCCTCACTGCCTTGTTTAACTTTGTCAATGTTCTCAGAACTGCAACAAGTGTCTTCAGGTGTCTTATTAGACAAGCGATCACGCCAACATGTTCCAAGAAGCCCTACAAAAGTCTTATTATCCACTAATATAGTGTCAGGTTATTTTTCCACTCCGTCGACAAAAAGGGATAGACCAGCTCGTCGTCTCGCTCATTTACTATTCGAGAGCGCTCGTAAAACGATTTTGGGAATCGACAAAAAATTGTTTTGGTTTTTTCAAGCCGGGAACGAGACGCGTTATAAAAACTCTTCAGACCTTCTTTTTGGGAGATATCGTACGACGTCATAAATAAACTACTACACGACTTGAAAATTTTTTTTTGTTTGGAGTGAAATTTGAATTTTGATGATGCGATCCAACGGTCAATTCTTGCTAGCTGCATTGACTGGGGATAAACATTGTGTACATATTGTGCGATATAACTGCGCATGAGTATATTGTTATTGCGTTTTATTTTTTCTTATCTCCGGGAATTGGGTCACATCTAAACTAATGTTTCGCAAACTGGCAATTGAATCCGTTGTGTGCCTACATATTTACATTACGTCGATAACGTTATGTTGAGGCCTCGTTGAAATGTGATCTTTTAATTGGTCAGAAATCGTGTTGCGTCTATCTGAGGGAAGCTGCATGGCGACTAGATGCAATCTCGACGGAGATGTGCGGTCAACGACCGCTGAAGCGAGACGACAATATGTGTGCGATCGAGACAAATGATGTGCGCGTACGCACAGAAAAGAAATTATTGTTTGACTGTTTATTATCCGTTTTTTCGTAGGTGTGTCAGTGCGTGTGTGCGTCTAATATTAAGTCCTTGTGCGTTTTGTTATTGTTTAGTTTAGCCTTTTGTTATATGCCCTCGGAATATCAAAGAGGGAATTTATTTTTCTCTGACATGTTATGCCTGATACGTGTTTGTATGTGTCTTAAACTCTAAAGCTCTCACACAAAAGGTCTCACAAATTTTAATGTCGCCGTCCGCCTTAGCCGAACAGTCTTTTGAATGGCACAATGCACCGAGGAACTCAATCCTCCTAAAAAGGATTAGTCGTTATTATACTGAACCGAAACAGTTCTGTCGCTTATACGAGTTCACATAGTCACGACACGTCCCCGCTTAATTTAATACTCCAGCAATATGTCACATTAGCAATAACTTAACTCTTGATATAAAATGCAAATTAATCTAATATGATCCGTCACCTGTCAGTGCCAAACGTCACTTTCCCGCTGTACGCAATCTGCAAGCGCGATTCCCATGCGATACTTTCGAGAGCAAGACGAGTTACTCTCGCTTCGGTAATTTCTAATAATTATGCATCAACGGTACCTGCACTGTGCAATCCACGAGCTCACGCAACGGACAATGTGCATTCAGCCATTCAAATTTAAATTTTGAAGAAAAAGCAGCTCACAATCGCATAAAATGCACTGTTTATTGCTCAAAATACACAAATAATGCCGGTCTCATCGCTATTGAGGGTCAAACTGTTGCTATTGTTACATAAGTTGTCCAGTTTCAATGGGAATAGGTTACGAAAGGACAAAGGTGGTGACATGTCTAAGAAGAGAGAATAGGGCGCTCTAGCCCAAAGGCAAGGTTATGTTAATGAGATTTAATTGAGTTTATAATGGTCAGAATGATGGATTGCCTACGAGTGGCCGAGGGCACCGGTGTCATTGGAGCGCGAAAATTACCATGACTCAGTCGGTTTTCTAATTTTCAAATATAGTATGTATAAACAATGAAACAAGTACAAGTAATGTTAAATATTTTTCCCATAGATGCAACAATAACTCACTGTTCTTCCACATTATCATCAATGTAAATGTACACACAACATCTATGACTACTATTTTAAAAAACAGCGTATCTGTGTATCGGTCTCCTCAAAGTCTGGCTTCGTGCGGTAGGTCTGAACACACATGTAAATACAGGAACTTGGTAAACATTACGCACGTGCTCCTCTATTTAACGGATCGCCGACAAAGGATACACTGTCTTACGGGAAACAATCAAATAACTTGTAACGGCTATTCCCACCGATGTAGTGAGGAATTTCTCAAATCAAATTGTTGACAAGAAATTAGAGGTCACTTTAGGCGATAAAAATTTCATAGAAACAAAAGTAGGCAACATGAATAACAATATCGCGTAGACACACTGTCTGCTGTCGTCCGTTTGGTATAAAATTATCGCGTCGATAAAGAGGCACGGCGCGGCGCGGGCGCAATTGATTTTGCGCAATGTTTTCCATGAGCGGGCGTGCCGTGAAATTGGGCCAAGGGTCAAAGACCCGGCCTTTGTTAAAAATCCCTTTTGTAAAATAACAATAGAGGACAATGCCAAGACGAACTACTCAGTGCAGTGATATTAAAATAAAGTGTCAATTAACAATAAAATGAGGTTGCAAAAGACACTAACGATAATGACATGGCCATTAAATTCACTTTCTGCAAATGTGTTGTCATTTTCGTTAACAACGTGTCTTTATTACTGGTTGTAAAACAAATAATACGGTAACTGGATGTATATTTACACAGTTGCAATCGGTCTTGTTTTACTGATACTGCAATACAAACATTATTTCTACTGATAAGTATTAATCTTGTTGTGCTGACAAATATACAAAAACGTAAATAAGAATTTGCTCTGTGCTATCAGTTGGGTTGGCACCGGCGGGTGTTAGTGGAACTGTTTAGTTGCGCTGCCACGCAGTCTAGAATTTATAACTAAACAATACACACATTTGTGCTCATTAACGTGACTTCGATGACGTTCACTTGCCGGCTCGCATGCGAACATTATGCTGATGCTGTTTTGTTTCTTATTATTGCTGAGAGATCGCACATGAAAAACAATAGGTTTTCGTTTCCATACTCTGCCTTTTATCTCAACATTCTGGAAAATCGAAGACCTAATTTCTCTATCATAAAATCCCTAGTTTCAAGATAATGTCATGTCTATCAAAGGTAAAGTAATAGGCGCCGTTTCGCTTTCATGTCTGTAGTGCTGTTATTGTTATCATATTTGTTCCCGTTTACAATTATGCCAAATTTCTGTTTCGTTCTTCCATACCGTGCTATCGTTTCCATCGAAACACTCCACAAATCGAATTAAATATTCCTTGTTTATCACGAGTGTAAAATCAGTTCCCATACTTCAATTATTTTGCTTATTCTAATTAAGGTGTGCGACCCTCCCCCTGTTTCATAGGGCTCTGTTATAAAGGATTTTTGGAGATTTAATTTGTGTGAACCTCTAATGCAGGTTACGCTACGTTGATTTTAGATTTGACTCTTTGTTTATTTTACTGTCCAACGTTTGATTTCACCATATTATTATTTCTAACAGCTTTCATGTTATCGACATTGTGTTATTTAACGGAACTGGGATTCTTATTAGAATTATTCGCTTCTATTTAATTTGAAATGGTGAAAACTATGTCAGCTATTTTCAGGCGGCATGATTAATACATTTAGCGATATCGTAAATATCGTGATAGCGATAACTATGTTGCCAACCTTGGTATCACGGCTAAGCAATAAACTATAAACCATGGCTTACTTTAACTGTTACTAGCGTGCGGATATCGCAATGGTTTTTTATTGACTTGGACATGAACAGCTATGTGAGTTATAACTTTTAACAGTGTACTGCTAAAACTTGCCAAAAGTGAACGAGAAAATAATAAAGTTTTCCCTTCCTTCCTCCCCAGCTAAGTCATCGACTTCTTAATAACTGATCCCATTCTTAATACGTAACTGTTACGCCTATTATTAAAGAAATCTTAGAAACAATTCCGAATTGAGTCTTTGTTTCAACACAAAGGTACAAAACGTTACAAAAGTCTGAGTCTTATGTAAATCAAGAACAAAACAATTAGTGGTCCCTTTAATTACAGTGTAACCTGTTGTCGGCAATCGAGGCGTGATGAATTCTTTAACTCTGTACAATGTTTTGATTGTTACAAGCGTTGCGTGCTATGCCCTTTCTAAAGCATTAATATATGCTAAAGTATTCTAAAATGCCCGTTCAGATCTGCATGCGATCTGTGGGAACCTCGGCCCTTTGTCTTTATTGTAACATTTGCCGTGAATACATTAAAAGTATTAATTGTTGATGACGTGAAACAAACATTTGTTTGGGTAATGACTGGGTAAAAATGAATGAGGGAAGTCCTTCCCCAAAGATAAAGCCGATAAAGTTATAGGTCTATATTTTTAAGTCATCTTTGTTTTGAAGTCTACTTGTAGCACAATATATGCAGACACTTACATATATGTACATATAGATAGTATTTTTGCTTAAAGCGTATTTCATAGTGTTCGCCTCGCTAGCAACCACCCATAAGTTAAAAAATCTGACGCCAAGCACCTAACCTTGTATTCCAAGAACCTCATTGAAAGCTAATTATTCCAGACTAAGCATGCTCCAACTTAGAAGAGTTGCTGACTCGTGTAGTTACGCACCCTGCACTTCAAATGTCTAGCTGTAATTATTTAAAAAATGTTTAAAAAGTAGTCGTTTGTACCATCTTTCCAACTAAATCCCCATAATGCAAAAATGTTTGCTCTTCTTTCATTCTAATATTGGACACAGTATCACTTTTGGCTTAGATCCTGTTTTGAATTCGGATCAGGTCCTCCCGAATTTGCATAAGTACCTACATCAGGTCGAACAGAAAACGAGTTTGATCGGTTTTCAGTATAACTTTCTCACGTATTGCCAACTTTATTGTGTGCTTGGCTATTTTTATAATGCAATTTATGAAAGGGTAGAACTTTTTATGTAATTATTCATGAGACCTACTCTTATTTCTATTAATAGTATTGTGTCTTTTGCTGTTTTGATTTGTTTGAGAGTAACAAATATATTCATCTCTATACTTACATAGGCTAGGATACGTGTATGTAACGAAGTAACTGTAAAACAAAGATACTCAATATTAGCCTCAAGCATGTCAATTGGTAATTAGCATAACTAGTAAACACTCATTGAAATTCGCTGCGTTTTGTGTGTCACGCATCCGTTACCTATTGCCGGTTCAGTACACGTTTCTAACATTGCATATATTTGCAATATACCTACATACCCTTTCAAACACGGAAGTCATCTAAACACATAATTTTCGTATGCATAATTTTTATTAAATAAATTTAGACTTAGAATATGTCACGCAGCTGAAAAATATAAATAATATTATCTGAATTTTACAGAATAAAGTAAACACAAATCTGTGTTTTGTCTGGCTAAGTAAAAAACATATGTCGTTAAAAAAATCTCGGAGTGCTTTTTTGCACTTAAACAACTGTCTTAAACAGCACAGGAAAGCGTCTTGTAGCACAGTCTGGGCCATTAAATTTACGCACAAAAAAAAGTCAAGAAGTTCAGTAAAAAACGTGTTTTATCACAGATGTATTTAAAATTTAAGTTCGATTTGTTAGGTTAACATTTGGCTTGATCATGCAAAATTGCCATGAAGAAGCGTAACGGTTTTTTCACGAAATACACGTAAAGAAATCATTAAAATATTACTGCTGTGAAAGAATAATTAATTTTTATTGATCGTAAAACTAACCCGTCTATTCACCTATAAGCGAAACCCTACATTTCCTTTCCCAAGGCATCTTGACCCATATTATATGGTACCATATTCATATCGTAACGTAATTACAGCGTTTGATCCGCCAATGCTTGACCAATCGCTTTTTACGAGGACCCCGGTCACTATTCTAACAATTTTATTACTCCACCTCACTACCCTTTGTGTAACTTTCACACGTTTTAAAATGTAGAATTTGTCCATCAGAACGACCGGCCAGCTCGTAAAATCTCGTTAGTGAAATACGTTTACCTTCCCCCGTATAATAATGTCGTAAAAATTATATTTAATACCTTAAAATCAGTTCGTGGTCGAATAAAAGCAGTGAAATGAACCTTTATCGATACGACTTCTTTATTATTTACGATCTTCCACTCCTTTACGGAGAGTGCATTACTAATCGGTCGCTTAAAATGTACTAATTGGAACATCGTGACGATCCACAACTTGTATTTGATTAGATTGATATAAGTTTTTTCCACTAGGTTTGGGCAATAGATGGCTCGAGCTTGCTGGGTGGTCTCCCGGTGCACGTTCCACAACACATGATTATATCAACTCACATTAATGGTTTTTTTGTACCGCCCGGGTGCAACGTGACCGACGCCTAATAGAAACATAAAACGCATCCTTAAAAATCGATCCTCAAAAAACCTTTAGCCTGCCAATGACGTTCGTGTCTTGCTCAGTAGAAGAACCGCTCGAGATAACCACAATCTTCAACACTTAGAATTTTAAAAGCTCTCAAGTGTCCATTAGCGGAATGGCATTTGCTAACTTTCCAGTTAGAAACTCTAGCACTCGAAGGAAACTAGTAATTTGAGTTGGTAATGCGAGATTGCAACCCAATAGGTCGAGAGAGCTGGCGTTAGCGCGCCACCAGATGGAGCAAGCGCAAGACAGCTGCCGGAATTCTAAACCACTACACCGATTATAATTGCCCAAATTGTCTCATCCGCCAAATGGTGCACTTAAAAACTATCCACTGAACTAATTTATGCGGAAAATATTCGTTACTATGCTGTTTATTTGACGAATCGAGGTCACAAAGAGAAACGCACTGTCCATTGCACTGTTGTTAACCTCTATTATCTATCTCGCAATGACTATACCGTATCCAAATTGAATGCCCGAATCTGGGAATAGAAACGAATGCTAATTTTCATCAATTTACCTAACAATGGTGGACTATTACTGTTAGCAGAAACATCTAAATAGTCCATTTAAATACGAGATTACACTGGAGCGTCCCTAAACATGCACGATTTAACACCAAACGCGAATTCGTTATACACGTAGAATTATCTTGAGAAAAAAAACTGTTAACCTGATGTGCATGTTATTAGCATAGCACCGGCTATTGTGTATTATATTCCACATATTCATGGGTAAACACACACCGCTCTTTGTGTCTATTGTTAGAGTAATACTTAGCAGCATCTACCCTCGCGGTAATCCCATCCTTTCTCTCCATTGTTTGTCACCCTGTGAGAGGAATCTCGGAGTAGCCGCGCTATAAATTTGGTCCAGAGGTCAGACTTCTTAGAGCGACCTTAGGCCATTAGGTCACATCTCACAAAGAGTTAAACCTTGTTTACTATTGTGCGACCGATGTTTAACCGATTCCTTTCAGTTGCAGTCTTTGAAGCAGGATCGCGTTCACAAAAGAAGACATCTCAGAACAATGTCTCGGACAATGGTTTTTTGTTCTTTCATGATATTTAGCTACCGTTCCGGCCGTTAAATCTTTATTGCAGGTATTATCGATCTCTTTGTGTTCCCAATTTATAACGTTTCGGCTCCTATTTCAGTTAAATTTGAATAACGTGCATGGGAACTGTTTTATTTTTGTTGTCTATTAAAATTTATTGTTAGTGCATCTTCTCTTTCCAAAGGACTGTTGGTAAATTTATTGCGAAATCGGTAGCTGGCAATGTTCAGTCGCGAGCTACAACGTGATTTATGTTTATGAAACTCATAAAATACTCTCGGTGCATTGATTGCATTGCGTTCGTCTGCAAAATAGGATGCACGCTCTTTGTTTATTTAAACCTCACTCACTGTTTGTATAATATATTGGTCTCGATTTTGTTCAGTGGGCTCAAAAAAAGCTTAAATTAAAATGAAAGCAACTTCTTGTGAACTGTAGACCACACGAGCGAACTTGCGTGCTTACACAGCGTATTCCAGTAGCTCTTCAAAATGACTATCCATTGAGATAGTTCAAGAGGCCGATAATGTCGGCGCTTTGATCGCCAACTGCTTTGAAGTTGCCGCCCCGCGGGGTGCATCGCAACATCCAGTCATTAGGGTTCATTATTAAGAACACCTACGGTCGTACACGGTAGCTGAGATCAATATGTTGTAAAGGAAATGATGTAAAAAGTCGGTCTGTTCACGCTGACGTTAACTGAACAAGTTCGAGTTGTGTAAGGTCGTGGCTTTTATTATCATTGGAGCATACTGGTATTTTTTTTCTCTTTCTAATTCATGTTGTTTCAATTTGCCATTTGTACAAAAGGCAATCCAATGCCATCCGTCCTAAACACAATACATTCAAAATAAAGATAAAGCATCTTGAATTTCTCTTCCTCTTAAACAAGTAAACGTAAACGTCTTATGCACGCAGTGCGCAATCCGAATAGATTCCAGCGATAATTTCCTATAATGATAGACCCACAACCAACAAACCATCAATATACATGTCCAGACCGCGTCTTTGAAAGAAATTGACAGGGTAATAGCACAAACTAGTAGAATAGAGAGGAAAATATTCACGTTTAAATCATTAAGTATAATTATTGGGACTTCCAGGGAACGAGTAGCTAGGTTCCCTTTGGAATAATAGTCATTGATCCTTAGTATAAAGGCGAATTGTTATATAATGGCAAAATAACATTTTTACTTATTTTCCGTACGCATTCACCACTTTCAATATAGCGTCACTGAAATACGTACGTGCCTTTTACTTTTTGCTGGACCGGAGCATCATTCGAGTTGCTTTTAATTAAAACACCTACATTATCAGTCTTGAATGAAATCAGAACGTACTCGTAACATTATCAGCAAAAAGTCCTCGAAGAAACAACTTGTGAAACCGCATGAATAATTCCTAAGGGACGTCGAACTTTCAACACAGGAGCATCTCCGAGATGTAATCTCGGCCACATGTGCAAAATTATTGCCTCGAACGAGATATATTGCGGCGAAACAGGCACGCTTATGCAAGTTATAACGGTGAAAGCCGAGAGAGAATTGCGCCAGAATTGTACGCTTACATACCTTGACACCTTAACAATGCACCAAATAATAACATATATTGCTTTTTCTTTATTGAGTTCCGTACATAAAAGGTTAAAACGGGATCCTATTACTAAACCTCCGCTGTCAGTCTGGCTGTATCTCGGAAACCGTAATAGCTAGAGAGCTGAAACTTTTACAAGTAATTATAGTAGTTTAAAAAAACTAAAAAACACGCTTATCTGGCCGTTTTAAGTGGGTCAAAATAGCGCCCAAAGAAGTCGGTTACAAACAGACATACAAACAAAAATACAAATAAATGAAATATTTTTTATCAAATTAGTGTATTGTCATCGGTCCTCAATAAATCTTTAAAGTTTCAACGAAATCTGGCCGTTTAAAGTGGGTCAAAATCGCGCCCAAAGAAGTCGGTTACAAACAAACATACAAACATACAGGTGAAGCTAATATAAAGCGTGTAAAAATGTATTTTCCGTGCCGGTATTACAACAAATACTAAAAATAAAGTATTAAGGGGGGCTCCAGTACAATAAAGGTACGGAACCCTTCAAGCGCGAGCCCAACTCGCACTTTGCCAATTTTTTATTTCTAATACAGTTCCCGAGAAACTAAGTTTAGATGTGAGAAAGAAGTACTAAAGAATTTTGCGTCCGAAATGGGATTAATGAAGTAACACGTAAGCAACATTATGTTACAGCACGACAAGCCAGCAGCAGCACGCAACAATAGCTTCCATTCCGCTCACTTTCACAATCGTCACGCCCACAGCTAGTTTCTAATGCTCAGCCGGCTTGCTTTGCTAATAACTTGTCATTTTGGATTGGAAACGTGACGTGCGATTAACAATTTGAGTTCGGAATAGAGCAACGTCTTTCTTAACAATCAAGCTTAGTACCAGCCTAGTAGCATTAGTACCAGCCGCTGGTGGCGATACAGCGGCACACACGACTAAACTAAATTTAAAGAAGCCCCGTCTCTTTTCATCTTAGGTGGCCAGAAAGAGACGGCACGTTCTGCACCATAGTCGAAACGACTAAAATCACGTCAAATGTAGAAAATATAGGCGACTTTAGAGCGCACTCACTTGTCATCACCTCTAAAACTGCCTGCAACTTCCATATTTGACGTGATTTTAGTTGTTTTGTCTGTGTTTCAGAACGTGCCGTCTCTTTCTGGCCACCTAAGATGAAAAGATACGGGGCTTCTTTAAATTTAGTTTAGTCGTGTGTGCCGCTGAATCGCCACCTTTAGCCTACTAATATTATAAATGTGAAAGTCCGTAAGTGTGTATGTATGTTTGTAAACCCTTCACGCTCAAACAGCTGAACTGATTGTGATGAAATTTGATGTGTAGTTTAGACCTTGGATTAACACATAGGCTACTTTTTTTACCCGGACTCATGCGGGTAAAAAACAAACACCGCGGGGCACAGTAAGATGACAATAAACCTACTAATATTGATTTTGTTTCCCTTGTGCCTACAGTTGATTAAACATTTTCTTATGATTGAAAATCATGTGTATGGACAGTAACTTTTTCTTTATCTATGCATTAGAATGCACTCGATAAAGGTAATAAGCTCGTAATCTGATTATTTTGTAAACACACACTATCTATCGTGGTTTTATCGGTCAATCCTACGATCATTTCGTTGGTCACTATTTATGGTTACATATGACATTGACACGTATATTGGCTCTACCTCACTTCTCTGCTCTACTATCGATATTATCGTTTACTTAATATTAGATTTCTATGTCCATATACATATTATTTTGCTAGTCTTGAAATTAATATATTTGTACATTCAAATATTTATTCAGTCATAAAACAGTATAATATGTCACGTATACTCTTAACATATTAATTAAAAATTGTTGTAAATATTTTTAAATTTCATACATTTTAGCTTCAGCAAGCTTAAAGTAAACCACTAATTTTGACTCCCGCTCAAAAGTCGTTTGTTAACTCAATAATAAAGAGCAAACTTGAAATCAAAGTGAACTAAAAATAGGGATACCTAATTCCGTGGCCGTTCTGCAGACTACGACATCCTGTTTGGCAGATTGTCTAGATAAGGCAGATAATTGCAGTGCATGCAGATCGGTCTAGACATTGATGACCCACCATATAATTAAGTTGCTAGGCGGAAAGTATCTCTTTAAAAGTACTTATAATTCTAGATATCGTTGTACTTTACAATCGATATTCTATAAGGTAAAAAAATAATAAATATATAAATATACACCATGACACACATTTCATCTTTCTCAAACACATTTTAAGAAAATGTAATCAAGAGTTTCTATTCATTCACACAATACGCATGTCATTTTTATCCTCAATAAAATTAATTTTATAGCATTATGCCGTTATTCAGTACGTTAAAATTTTTTATAACAATGGAAATGAAATTTGAAATTAATGCCGTCGTTGAAGTGTAAATGGGTTAATGAATTAACCTGAATGTGCGTGTGCGTATGTGAGTCAATGCAAAATGACTCAACTGGCCCTTCCGGTCGGGTTAAACCATTGTTTACTGAGCAAGACAATGCTTTGAAATTTACTATGAAACCTACCTTCAAATGCTGCATATCTTATAAAATATGTAAGAAAATAACTTATGATTTTCATAATATGTAGACAAGAAAAGCAGTCGCCCGTGTCCGATTCAATAAAAATAAAATAGAAACAGTGAAACTAGTGACACAAAGTGGAGGACCAATAAACAGTATCAGATAAATACTTTTTAACAAAATGTTAAGAGCTCAATACGAGTCGCTACCTGGTCGCCGCTTATTTGTTTAGGCTGCCACGTCTCAAAACCAGTAGCCGAGAGAGTATACATATAAATACGCGATAATAATATACGCGAGCGGGATTCGTTTTTGTTACTTTTTTTATCGGGCACCGTCCAGTTGCGCTAGAACCACGACCAAGAGCTCCTCGCCTAGGGCTGGTCGAGTCTGCCGTTCGTATCCGCTGCCAGCGCGAAGTTTTGACATCGTCTCGCCTTTCACTTGGCCTAGATATTTGGGAACTGGTTCGTAATCAACAATGCAGCCGTTCGCACTGTTCGCGCAGCTAACAATGCGTTTCCTGTAACGCAGCTGTGAAAAATTACGCCTGGAATTAGTAATAATCGACAGCCCTATTAATAGTTACACCGAACTCGCTTCTTACCGAGCGAAGAAACTGGTTCTGTGAAGGCTTCTCACCCTACGGTGTCCGATGACCACTCCCCTGTACAATTTAAAACATTGAACTTGATTTCTCCTGCATCGAGAGAAAACTCATTTCAATGGACATAAAGGAGGCAACCCTGTACGGTAAATGAATAAAATAAAACGAGGTGGACGTGCGCTAGCACAGGCGGAGCAACCTGTTTGGTGGAGGGACGCGGCCGACGCCCACGCCCGACAAATCTGCGTTTGTGACTGTAGCTACGTCGCGACGTGCACCACACACCAATTACTGCACAGCTAAGCCGCTATAGTCAACGACGCCACGCCGTGCGCCGCGAGTTGGGACTTGTTTCGACACGTTTTCCAAAATCGTGTAGGCGACGTCATCGGAACGCGCCTCAATAACCAAGCGAAGATTTTCTTAATCGATGTTTCCAAGTAAAAGATACAAAATAACGAACATCATATAGATGTCATTTACTTGCTCGTAATTTTTCAGACATTCTTGATGAACTGTCGAATCTTGACGGAACACAAAACTCAAAAATATCCTTCCAAAAATTCGTGTCCATGTAATTACGTGGAACAATGGGAGGGTCCGGCCTCCATTTGGGCCAGTGCATTCACAGTAATGAGTGGCACGTTTTCCCCGGATCCTGAATCGTGACCCGCGGCCCTGAGTCATTCCCACGAACACGGCTACACCATTTGGACGGCATTTGTGTGTAGCCGCAAGGATGCAACTCAAGTAACACACCACGTGAACATCTCACACAAAGCCCCCGCAATTTTAGTGTTACCGCAAATGATAATTGGACGAGATTATGATAATGACATCTGTTTTTCCATTGTACGGGCCACTTTCATGAAAACGGTTGCATTTTGTACAGAGCAATAACAATAAACCACCTGCGGCAGGTGGTTTCTTTGACAGGGAACTTAAAACGAGAAATTGCGTTCAAGATTTGACGCTGTGGTTCTATATGGTTCAGGTATAGCTTAGTCGCTTAGCACATTATTTAAGCAATTTTTAAAGTTTATGAATAGTAATTAAATTACACTTGGCATATTTATAAAAGACGTGTTAGTACAATGTTAGTTACATCCTGACGCTTCTTTTGTCATGCTCTAGACGCCAAAAGTTGACGCGTACTCTTAACTAATTTAGAATTCAAGAAGCGTGTATTATTTCCCTCTTTTCCCGTCGCAAGGATCAAAGTATCAAACTTCTCACTTCCTCGCGGCATAAGAAAAAAGTTAATGTGTGTCTCCGCCAGCATACTTTTTTTCTAGCTTCCCTCGTTTCATAATTTTTACCGGAGAACACATTTTAAAGATTCTGTCTATGTTCCGGAGACGGATGCAACAGACATCAGACAGGGCCTTCGATGCACGTGATCAGCATCTCCTCACCAATGTACTGTTGCCAACTGCTATAGACAATACCTATCATATAAATCTTATAATATCGTGATCTGTAAAATCTGAAATGACTGAACCAATTCTTCAGCTCTTTGTTTAATTGCCGAGTATTTACAATAATTATGGCTCAGTTCAGGCAATACTGTGGGATTATGTAATAATCACAGACCGTTTGATACCCCATTATGGGCTTACATAAGTCACGTCTTGTGTAACGTCTGTAGTAGCGTCACGAACATGCCTCTAGAACAGTTACTCGCAGATCTCGTAGATTTGCTTTACTGTTTCTGTGTTGTTATTTCAGGCAAGTATTCCTCGGTGCGTTACTGCCGGAGCGACTTGTGGTGGTAACGCGTCGATATTTAGGTCGCCCAAAATAACTGTGCTCCCGCTGCCGATTGTGCTAGAGTGTTACGTGGATGACATTTACGAGATGTGTTCTGTGCGTCTATATCTATTCTACTATTCATATTTTTGTACATATTCGTAAATACATTTGAACATGATTGATATTATACATATTTCATTTAATAATAAGGTGTGCAAGAATCTCCTCAGCTATGTGCTCAAATGAATACTAAAGTCCTACTTGATCCATTTGAATTCCAAGAGAATTGAATGTATAAATAACGTTCATACGTACACGTGATTGTGGACATCACACATACATACTTGTTTGAACATAACGTTGCCACATTATCAATTCAAGGTCCCGCTTGTTCAAAACACAATAATTACTAAGCCAAACAGCCGAGCTTAGTTTAAAATTATCAAAATTCTTCTACTACATTAGCCTAAACTCGATAAGAGTCAGATAATACTGACGATAATGTATGTGTGAGTTGTTTGCGCGGTGGAAAGCGGTCGGCGTGCGCGCATCCTCCAAGGCCATTTTGTTTACTCCCGCATGTTTACCAAGTCCGATACTACCCGGCCGGGTCCACTAGTCCACCGCTAACAGAACAAACACAACCACGCGGAAGCGCTTCGCGAATCGGTCACGTGTCGCGAGAAAATGGCGGGAACACCGCGAGGGGTTTTGGCGGGAAACGCGATTACGTAATACTGTGAAAGTACGAGTGTTTAGGTGTTTTCTTCCACTCACGCATCTAGCGTTGTTATATTTTTAACAAGGTTATTTATAAGATCTCGTATGTCAAACGGTGTTAGAAATGTTATTTGTGGCATGTCCTTATCGACCACGTTGTTGCGGGTATTACATAATTCCATGTTTAAATTAGCTGTTTTAGTGTCATACGTTGTGGTTTACCTTCAGGATGCATTGTTCTAGAGCCCAAAAAGGTACTCGTAACTGCTTGAATTTCATCGTTGCTTGGTTTGTTGCGAGGTTATGTTATTGATTCCCACGTGGTATGAGATGGTGGAATTGGCGGGAAATGGCAGACTCCACCAGTCGACCTTGGCTCTCGTGACGTCATTGACATAGTTCCCGACTGCAACCGACCACGCTTAGTTTTTGCGGATCTGACTAAATTGGTATTCTTATTATTTTGTGGCATTTAGTTCGTCATTTGAATGATTTTCATTTTGATCGAATTGTATTGGCTTAGTTTACATTCATAATATTATTATTGCCAATTTCGATTCTGGTTTTCACACTATGCATTTTTTCATCATATTATGCTTAAATATGTTGCAGCTATGTATAGTTTTAGAAATTTTGACATAACATAAAATGCCTTTATTACCAACGGGTTTATGTAACGTTATTATTACTACTTTCTTTACGTAACTCAATTTTTTTCCATGTACTTTATTTACTGACACATATCGTGACTAAATATAGGCATTTTATTTTGTATATTTTAAATTTCATAATCCTTACTACTACGTAACATTTTGATATGAGTATATCAGCTCAAATAATCACGTAGGTGGTTCTATAATAATGTAACAAACAACAATTGAGACGCCTCGGCGAGTTGACACCCAAACCGAGTTAACCTTGAGCGAGTCGTGTTGCTATGGCAGTTTTTCTACTACCATTTCGTTGATTTGGTTATCCTCAACTATCGTGTCTAGAGACCATATCGATTATTCTGTTTTATTTGGATTTGTTTTAGCGAATACATAAATAAATGAAAAACGTGTTTTGAGCTCACGTTATTACCTGTTTATAATACTCGTAAACTAGCTCGTCGTTTTTATCGTAGCGTACCGTACCTTGTAGTAATATCATGTGATTGTCGTCGACAGTGATTACGATATAATCGTAGTATCATTCACAACACACCCATTTTACATAATCAATATACTAAAACTTACAAACTTCCAAGAAATGCTCCATTTTACTGCATTCGAAGCACCCGCTCCAGTAACGCACAGCCGAAAATCATTACAATGCAGATTAAACAGTAGTAAAAAGGGTCGTAAAAGTTTTATAGTTATTAAGGCAATATTTTTCAAAATTAGAAATGGTCACAAAGGACGTCGCCGCCTATAGGGGATTAGAAAAAAAGGATTCCGGTGCATTAAGTGCGCTAGAACTACTTTTTTACTGTTCTTTCCTCGTGGATAGAGTCGTAAAGATGTCAACTGCAGCGATGTCCCGCCGCAGCCATCCGGGGTGTCTTAACGAACCTTTCAGACTAGAGCTCGTAAACTTTTTACCAGTTCCCAGCCCCGCCTTACATGTACATTTTATGGCTGATTTTATATGTCCCTGCATACGACACTCGCACCCTGTCCCCATAAAGATATCATCATTTTTCTATTTTTGACGTTGTGCTTTTCCCTCTTTCCAGATTTCCTGAAGCCGCGCAAGCGGTTAACGAACAGCGGCAAGAAGTCGCCCGCCCACAGCCACAAGCACGAGTGCGGCCATGGCGCACACATCCGCCCGCCCAAGGTGGCGCGTCTTGCGCAAACGCACTTCAAGCGGACCAGCTAGGCCGCCCGGCTACTCTGACCACTTTCTGAACATTATTTGGACCAAAAATCTCCTCCGGGCAGCTACAATAGTACTCTCTCACCTACCTTCGTCACCTTATCGTTCATACCGTCTTCTGCGTTCAATTCACACAATCTGATGTTCAATTTCACTAAGCGCGCCACTCCTGTGCCGCGGCGGTCAAATGAAATTTTTATATCTTAATTTATTTTTGTCGCTGAACAACAACTAAATTAATCTTAAGAAAAATTTAACATAGTTTGGAGACATGTTTATTAATAATTTAATATATTATCTTATTTTAGGTACTGTCACATCAAACATCACAATTTTGCTCAATGTTCAACCATTATGCAGTTTACGGTTTTTTATCCAAATTTTTCAAAAGATTACTTTCTTTTATCCCTCGACTCCGTTTTTAATTTATATTGTGACAATTTATTGTATAAGTTTATTATGATCTCTTTCAAGTAAATTAATTAAGTTATATTATGTGTAAGGTAATTTTAGGATTTGATGACTTGTAAGATTTGGTTCGGTCGGTAAAGTTATTATGTACGTATGTCCGGTCATTCGCAGTGGTTTCAAATGGTCACAATTTGGAAATGTCTTGAACCTGCTAAAATTAATAATGATGGAAATATAATTTCTATTCATTTAGTATTTTGGCGTTTTCGATACATTTCTTGTTTTCAAACAATATAGTTTTGTGTCGTCGTTGCGCTGTAAGCGAGGAAGGCACAAAATTAAAACTCCAAAGTAATTCCCATAGTAACAACATCAATTTAGTATAAGGTAAATACAAATACTCAATTGAAGATCATTTTGTTGCCTCTCAGTAACAGAATAGATATTAATGAAAATAATTTGCCAATATCTTCGAATGCTAATATTGAAAATAAATTAAAATATAAGTTCAATTGTGAAACATATGTTTGAGTATTTGTGTTTTTTAACAATATTACTCCTAAAACTTTCTTAGTATATTTGTTTTGTTGTTGTATTTTAATGGATTATAGAACTTTATGATTATATTGAGTATTGTTTTTATTGGAACTGCGTCAGTGTTCCCTTGAGCCGTCTATTCTTTTAGTCTTGTCCCCAAATTTATGATTGTTTGTACCCAACCGCGACTTTTTATTGAAAGTACAAATTTCTCATTGGTTTTAGGAAAAAAGGTCGCGGTTTTACAAAACTTAAAAGACAAACCATCGGGTTACTTCATCATTCATTCGTCATAATCGTCTTTTTCTTCTGTTTAGTTACGTCTTTTTTAAGAGAAATGCGTTTTTTGTCTAATTTCGTACAACTAATGTTGTAGAATATTTTTTTCGAACTTACCAAAGGCCAGTCAGTGCCTGGTAACCCCGACAATACTTAATGAAATAAGAAAATGAACTTTTAAATAATGACTAGGCGTAAATAGTACGGTAAAATTATTTACAATGTTGTAAACATTTTATGACTACGAGAAGTAGAAGTACTATACGATTTGTTTAAAGATATTTGACTTTGTTTGAATTTTATGAATTGTGTTTTTTTGATGTTTTCTCTCAGGCCGACTTACATTTCGATGCATGTTTAAAATCAATGAATTTCAAACTTCACCAATTCATTAGAATATACAATATCTAACTAAGTAGTAACACGATCAGGCATAAAGTATCTTGCTGAACAGATGTCCAAAATATTCATATTTTAGACGTCGTATCCCAAGATACTTCTAAAAATTATAAAAGGTACCGAACTGTAATCTTTATTTAATGTTTTATCTTACCTACCTACACTATACATTTATTTGGGAAATGTACTCGGTATGCGAGACAACATTGAAAATATTTTTGATTTAATTTTGTTGTTCGAGATGTCTATTCAGATGTTGTTATGTGCCAAAAATTGTCGGAATACATGACGGGGTCTGAACGTTGACAGCCACATTGCCGAGTGTGCTAGCTGGATATGGTTCACTTCATATTAATTTTAATTATTTCTTTAACACCTGTGATGTATTAAATATGATCTCAGAACATTATTATATGCAATTATCATATTTAATATTTTG
Organism: Mellilla xanthometata; assembly: GCA_035578125.1. Lineage (NCBI taxonomy): Eukaryota > Metazoa > Arthropoda > Insecta > Lepidoptera > Geometridae > Mellilla > Mellilla xanthometata. The sequence goes on along the minus strand of JAPUBQ010000019.1, from coordinate 5,568,770 downwards.
TTTAAAATAGCATTAGTTGCCGAGTCAACAAGGAAGTACCTAATTGCGTCAAAACTCCGTATCCCTGGCTAGAGTCACAGAGAAGATGAGAAATAATTTAATACATCAGAATTTTTATTTTGTTAATTAGATTTAGATTAAACAACAAGGTTTTCTTTCAGTACGTTAGCTGAGATGATTTGATAATACTTAATGTATAAGATTGTCTCCGTTGCACTGTAGAAATACGCACAGTGTAAATGTTAGTTATTTCAAGCGGAGATTGTCATTGTAAAATTATGGAATGTGTAATAAGAGTTTGGTAGGGATACACAAAAAAATGTTTAATATATATTTGTACGTTTATTATGTATACTCATAAGCTTCAGAGGCGAAAATCTGAACCGGCTAATATATTATACAGAAAACTATTATGGTAAAGCCGTTAAACGCAAGCAATATTACTGTAAACTGGATTATATTATAACTGCTATACACATTAGCCAAGGTACATAATAATACTATATGTATTTATGTACCTAAGCTGTGTATTTGCCAGACATCCATTTATCAATAGCTGTAACTCAACTAATGTAATATTATGTATAAAACTTTAGTTAAAAAAAGCTTATTTCAGTCTATAATTTGTTGTTTCTTTTACTACCCATATCCCTTTATCATATGACATATACTACACTCTTTATTAGGTAGGTACACGAAAAAGAAGAGCAGGATTTTACCCTTTCTAAGCTACACATAAAGCTATTTTATAAGTTAAATATCCTACCAATATTAAAAATGCGAAAGTGTGTGTTTATGTTACTTCTCGCTCAAACGGCTTAGCTGACGTTGATGAGATTTACTATAAAGATAAGTGAGACCTTGGATTAGCACATAGGATACTTATATCCCGGATTAACTTCTATTTGTCCCGGATTAACGCGGGGGCACTCACTAACAATAAACATTATTAGTGGTATCAACCTGCCTACTATATCTAATTTGCAGGTCTTAAATGTGAGACGACTGGATAAAAGGCATTATACGACTAAACAAGAAATAAAACAAAATATTGGATGCTCGTATGAAAATGTTTATTGATATCACAATCAAGTCTACACAACTACCCATTAAATACCCATTCAAACCACTTCTTAGAGCCAGCCCCGATTTCCTAAGCCGGTTCAATCATTAATCAATAAACGTCATTGACGAAACAACATTGTTAGCAAATTATCAAATTAAAACTTCGGACAGAATAACGATAACTTAATATTTACTAATTTAATGAAAAAACTAGTATAAAATCAGAGATTTTGACTAAAAAAACTTCTTTATGTAAGATAAGTGAGAGTTTTAACGCTGGTAATAAATTAGTATAAATAAATAATTGTTTATTCCAGAATAAATTCCATATACAAAGTATACGTAAAAGTTAAAATAAATAAAAATGTTAAAGAAACATTAGGTACAGCTATAGAGCAGTTCTGGTTACTTCAAATAATGCAAGATTTTTATGAGAACTTCGCAATTGTAACCAGTGGGTGAAGATAGCGTGCCTTACAATATTCTAATCCACCTGCCCAGTGTTTTCACATCGAGTGTTAGATCACGAACAGACATAAGTAATCGGGGCCCGCAATCAGTATGGATGATACATAGAAATACAATCGTTAATAGATCAAGCGCCATTGGTACGTCCGAGGTCGATATTACACCTAATAATACAAATGTTGACCAATCAAACAGTGACTAACCTGGATTACATACTAAAAGGTCGTGGCGTGCTATTCGAAAACATCAATTCTAAACACTAATGTACCATGACATGCTACGTGTCCATATTTGAAAGAGAAAGTAAACGTTACAATTGAAAATACAAATACATTTATATGTAGCCGAGTCTGAAAAAAAGGCATTCGCGATTGGTGCCATTTCTAGTAAGAATGACCTCCATTCTTCCTGTAAACTGATACAAAATACCATTATCCATGGTCAGATGTTCTTTTTTTATGATGTATAGGCAAGCGCTTGATCGAAACTCACCTGATGTTAAGTGATGTTGCGATCTAGGGTTGAGCGCGCTTGCCTAGAAGAAACCGATTCACTCTAGCCTTGAAGACAGTAAGGTTATAGGTTCAGAGGGAACAGGGATTCCGGCAAAGAGTTCCACAGTTTAATGGTCCGCACAATAAATGTGGAAGCGAAACGCTCCGTGCGGATTTTTGGAACTTCAACTGTATAGCGGTGCCTCCTAGCCGTCTCCCTGCTCGTCCGATAATCCAGCATCCTGATCCTGTTGGATGAATGGTTCTGACCTTACTGTGGTCTGACTTCTTACATTATGTACCTGAGACGTGACTCGCCATAGAGAAAATGGTATTTTTGTATCAGTTGATACTAAGAATGGAAGTCATTTCTACTATAAATGGCATCAATATATAATGTCATTTTTCAGACTCGGCCAGCAGTACATTACTTTATTCATCGTATGTGAAAACTAAAGTAGCTAATATTGCGTTTCAGTTAGAAATTGGGGTCTATTCTGAAGTCATCCACTTTGATAATTCCGAGTATCTAGGTAGCCTGTCGAAGCACTCGATTCGTCGTTAAAGAAATTAACGAGGTAGTCTTACACACGTTAAATACTATCTAGGCCTGTTAAGTACTTCTGTACTGTATTTTATAGGAAAGGTTATAGAAATTAGCTATTAAGTTGATCTACAGAATAGACACCATTTCTATCCAGATTTTGTTAACATTAATTATGAAATAAACATACTATAAATAACTAGAAGAACCTATAATCAGTCTACATTACAAAACATAAACACTTAGTGCGATATTCAAAGCAAGTAATTAAATAAGTAAAAAAGGAATTATTGTCTCAAAATACATTTTCGAGTGATGCTAAGTTTAAACACCGGAGACATTAATATTTTGTAGAACATTAAAACAGCAAGCAAGGTGTTGTGACACCACCCTGAAACATTTAGTAAATAAGTACAATATCTATTTAATTACTTATTATACAAATTACAATAGAATATTACACTTAGGCACATCAATTGTTATAAAATTACTTTTTATTCAAAATCGTGATTTTCTCATCGCTAAGTACTACAACCACGAATATAAATAAGTTCACAGTGAGTAAATAATTTAAACGTGAATAGGTCATATCGAACTTAAAGTATTCAATATCATATAAGGTAGGATAATATTATATTATTGAAAAAGAAACGATGCAAAAATTACCATATTAGGTTTCATTCCAAACATTCATTGAATATTTTTATTAAAAAAGTTATGCGACTTCTTTTCACTTATATAATACTAAGTATATAAGGAAAGAGCTTTAAAGCCTTCAGACTGTCGGGGATTTTTGATAAATTTGTACTTTAATTTCCCCCGTCCTGTCTCTAACCGTAGCGTTAACTTTACTAGATAATTATAAGAACTATGTTTGTGTCAAATAACTTTACCTTCTAACTTGGTCGTAATACTACGTTACGGAAACTCTAATCTAGCATTAAATAGGTGCACACTTGAACCATATTACCTGTCAACTGATGAACAACTATCGTGTTTTCTGGACAAAACTACATTTTGTTGAAAAACTTAGTTGATCTCATCAATTTACAGATAACTTGGTCGATCTGTGTGAAGTTATTATAATTGTAACAGGCGCTAACGCGCGACATCGAAAACACTGAGAGGACGCTAGAACATTTAAATTCAGAATTTAGTGATAATTAGAGAACATTCAACTTTTTAAGAAACAACATCGAAACGATTTTGATTACCTACGGTATCTAGAAATGCTTCTACACTAGACTTATTCTCATTGGGGACATATTAAATGCTGAATATATTTATTAATTTTGAAAGTTATATTTTAGTATATGAAAAAAAAACATATTTGAGGTATTTTCCTATTTTTTTTTCAAGTAACTAGAAAGTATATATATATATACGCACTTTTTTAAAAACTTTTAGGTGTAGCAAAGATCGAAGAAAAAACGTATTAAGGCGCACTTAATTGATTGAATTGTAATTTAATTCAATCAATTACCATTAATAATAGAATAAAAAAATATGTCAATAACCCCAATGATCTATCCCATTTTCCTCATACATATGTTCTAACTAGCACACTCGCATACAGTCATCTAACATCTACGCGTTCTCCATAGCTCGTATAAATCTCTGATAAAGTTTCTAATTTAAAAAAGCCACCGGCTACCGCTATTATTATATCCCTGATATTTTCATCCAGACAACAGTTTGAATCCTGTCAATATAAATTTTTGACAACAGCCAACATTGCAGGATTCGAACCGAGATCCGCCTTAAACACTAAAGCCCTAAACACTCTATAAGCTCTAGATAAATATAAATATTTTAGACATCTATAGTAATCTTTAATAAATAGGTTTGGTGTCGAAGTACAGGTTACAATTAGAGAGAAATTATTATTTAACAGTCCAGTTAGTCTGTTCCCGTTTACGGAAATTGGACGGCAAAATATTTAGTTACAAAGGTAGGTTTTTGTACGACACAAACTGGGGTCGGCTGGAATTTACAAAGATGTGTCAGATACGTCTTTAATATTTATTCAAGGGTTTTATATAGTAATATGTACTTCAATGTAAATTCCAACTTTCATATAGCAGTTACGGCATACGGCTAAATTGGCGTAATAAAATAAAGTTAGCATTTAACGCCTGCAGTTTCAGTTACCTTATAAGACACTGATCAGACAGTGACAGTGGCTAACACAAGTAACAGATATTTATAATATATGTATATATCATAAAGATATGTTTATTTAGAGTCGTAGCTACCGTTCATCTCTAATTGAACAAATATTGAACTACAACTCAAACACATCTTGCTATACTATGTCAACCGCTGCTAGTTTGTCCAGTGTCTTAAATAAAGAACTTGGCCCTTTGTTAAACTGCAATGCCCTTATCGCAAGTGACGCACCACCTAAACATACATAGGTAGTATACCTAACCTACACGGGAAGCTAGGATACCATTACCTATAAAATAGACATCGATACTATTATAAAATATCAAAGAGAGTATCCATATTACGTAGAAAAAGGTCACGATAACATTTAAAGAACATCGTAAGAGTAGGTTTAGACTAAAAAAGCGAACAGGACTCTCCGGACTGAGCTAATCTAGACAGTACTACGACAAAAATCACATTTAAACATCAATAGACGGTGTAAAAATAATGTTTAAGTATAAACATTGGCCTATGAGTAAGTCATTATTTCATTGTACTTCAATCTATTTGAAAAGCTTAATAGTAATTATCACACATAGTTTTAACTAGAACGTCGAATATACAAAAATTACGTCTACGGATTACGGCTTAGTCGCAGCAGCTCACTAATTGTTTATAATATTAAACTAGTAACAACAAACTTGTGACTTCAGACTTGTAAATGAGAGTAAGTTTTTTCAGTTATTCTTGTTCCCACTCCACCGCTAGTAAGATTGCCGTGCTCGCATGCGCAGGCGCATCGTATAGAGCACGAGATACTGTAAGGCGCCACTTGTAGCTTTTATGAATTCAATATATACCTGTATTTCGCAAGGTTTTTATTTAAACTGCACAGTATATAAGTAAATTATTTTTTGTAAAGTTAAATGAATTCTTTAGATGCCTGCCGATCAAATTATCATAAACCAAAACTGTGTGGCGCCCCTGCCAGATTTAGAAGTTTTGCCTATTCTACCCAGACCATAGCACATAGTTAATGTTTTTATGTCGAATGTCAATGAGAATCCTAAACACAGTGCGTTTATATTAAATATTATCTTCAACTTTATTAAATCGTGCATTTTAACTATAAATATATAAGAAAGCAGCTAGCTCAACGTTAATTTTAAGGGACTGGTGCTTATATCGAGTTTAATCAGTCAATATAGTAACAATATTACATTTTTATTCATATCATTTGGTATCACTGAAATTCTACGTAGTCTATATTTAATTTATATATCAGAATAAAATAAAACTAATTATTATTCGATGGCAAAATTACACATTTAGATATCCGTTGAAAACTTTTAATATAGTAGCGAAATATAAAATTACAAAGTTAAAACGCTTTCACCTACTTCCTATACTCAGATATGCCTACTTTTGCATGTATTTAAAACAGATCTAAGTTGTCAATTTTAGAATATATAATGTACCCCAAATCTGGTCTAAACAGTACATACCTACGTATATGATATCTCTAGGTGACATATGCAGGCTACATCCCTATGTTACTTTACTATCGACACTAATAAGGGGCAAACGAAAATGTACCTAACACGCAAATGATAAGAATGATTATTGTCTGACACTGGGTTATTGTCGAGACAGCAGCTTACTGGCTTATCGCCACGGATTCCTATAGATAAAGCGACGCGACACTTGTACTAAACCTTCGACACAACATCTAAGACAACAGTAGAGCACATCGTACATTATCTTTTCACGCCTAAGCGGGTAGATCTTATCTCTACTTACGCTGACTTTATATATTGTCAAACAAAAATTAAATATTTGCCCTTATTAAAGATACTTCAAAGTTATTACCTATTTATAAAAATATGTATTAACAAATTCGACTATTGACAAAATATGTATAGAAGTATTAACTATCTACGATAGATACAAGAGATTGCAACGAAATAAAGAATGGTGTTTTTCAAATATCGTGTATAAGAATATTTTAAACCGCTTTTTGTAAAGTGTAAAAGTTTAGCATTAGTGCGTGTCGCGGTCGCGCGGTTATCTCTAGTTGCGATGCAAACATGAAGGCAGGCCCACGGGAACAAAACCAAGACACAGGATCCGGAACGGGACAAAATAAAAGTAAAATAAAAAGGGACATTTTGATGTTTATTTACAATTCGTTCTCTAATAATAAACTATACTGATTATTATTAAAGTAAAACTTAAGCAACACGTGTGCTCATCCCCGACAACCCACAATATCGATTTTGATTTAAAACATGTTAATATATCCGGCTTGGCCTCGCAAGCCGCTACAACTAATAAAACATACAATACCCAAAATAAAGTAAAGTTAGGTGTCCGCTTGTACGCGTCGGTACTAGCGGTTAGAGAAAACATAATGAAATCAAAACATAGGCTAGAAGAGTTTCACCGACACTACTCGGACTAACTACAGGTAAAATGATCACAGTGCAACACGGCTCGGCAAATATAACAATCACTAAAAACCAAAATCTAATAACCAAAACTATTGTTCACATATCTGAAATTAGAAAAAAGCATTCGTTATCTAAACAAAATCACCGTTACTCATAATAGAAACTTAGAAATCAAAACAATCGTCACTATTTTGCCAAGCGTCAGAATTTCGCATCACGCACTTTTACACGGCGCCGCCAAAGTACGCTCAGTTATAATATTAACAGTTTTTTACATAACGCCCTTAACAGGAGTATATTTGTACATAATCGGTAGATAATACACAAACAGTACGGCCGAGTGCGGTGAAACAAACTAAAACTAAACACAGCTACGGGGCATCACCACATTCAGATGTATCGCAAAATGCAATTTTATACAATTAAAATTTTTATTGCAACAACCCAAAATTTACATCAGTGTTCTCTTTTTCATCCCACTAATAAATTAATATTGAGTAAAATCACAGAATCACTCTGACGGACTGTTTACACTTTTTTAAATGATTCAAAACGACCAAAACATGAAATACAATGTGCCCCATATTATACGTAACATTAAGGCAATTTTTCGCTAATCGATACCGTAAGCAGATAAAAACTAAGTGAAAAAAAAGAATAGTAAAACATTTTAAATTAATCATATAGAAAATATGTTAACATTCCATCAGTTAATATGCTTAAATTAAACCCCAAAACTCCGTGAAATCCTTAAAACGATAAAACCACTTCGTGTAGTAATGTGGAGGCAAACGACCAATGTATATATAGGTACAGTAAGTTATATAGTAATTATATGTGCACATTACGAACAGAGATCATTGACTAAAGCCTCGGCAGAGGTGCAATCTCGCTCTTTACTACATTCTTTCAAACACTTATTGGATGCCACGCAATTATCATTGAATAAACAAAGCCCGGGCTTCAATAGTTTAAAACAGTAAGCGTTTCAAATATAGCTATCCTGGTCGCGGCACCATTTTGTATGTCTCAAAATTATTGTCGGCCAGAATCGATGTCAGTGGAGTCTCGTAGATTAGCTTCCAACAGATATATTTAAATACGACAAAAGTTTAATTAATGTTTAACGTTGCATACAATAAGTGTTCGATATATAAGCGACATTTGACGAAATTCGGGCCTTTGTTTCTAAAACATAAATTCAAATTGTTTAGACAATTCAAACCAATTCAATAATGGATTAACACAACTTGAAAAATTGATCTCATTTACAATTATCATCTAAATTTTTACTAAAAATATTTCGAGATCAACATCTTTAGAATAAAATCAGAATTTGAAAAACTGATTATATCATAAGTAATATATTTTATTAAATATTAATTTCATTACAATATTTCAATTATTATATTCCATTCCGACAAAGGCCCACCATTTCATTTCTATATGTCCTTAAAGTAAACGAGCATTTTAATGAATAGGATAACAGCTGAATAAATTATTCAAATCATTTTATTTTTTTTAATGAAAAATTAGAAGATATTTAGATAAAACATTAGACAAATGACGTATTTAAATGCATATTAAATAAGACATAACAATCTTACATCTTTATGCTTTATGATTACAAAGTAATAATCTAACATATCTTATTCGATTAGGTACAATAAAGACAATAAAAAATCAATATGCATTCAACTAAATAAGTTGACTATTTTTGTTATAATTTTCATTAGAATGCTCGGATCAAAACAAAATACGACGGCTACCGATAAATCTCTACAACCATCATCGAAAAACATTAAAATTAAGATTATTGTCAGGCAGCAAAGCTATGTACTAAAACAATCGTAGTAATAAAAAATAATTATTACATAGTCTTGTAATTAAAAATAAGTTTTGTAATTTTACTAAAGACAAAGTATATAATAGTTATATGTATTTAGTTTCGAGAAAACTGTGATTAAAAAATTAAATACTTATGCACTAATTAAAAATACAAACTATAGAAAAAGATAAAAATCATGTGCTTTTTTTTCCTAAGGGTTTTATTTCAATCGCGGTTTAACGGATTATTGTTGAATAGTATTAACTGAATTATTTATAGACACTAAAAGCAAGAATGAAAAAAATGTATAATAGCTGACAAGCTAACACAAAGAACGAACCTAAGATATAAGATATTTATTGTTCAGATAACTAGACTTATAGTAAAAATGATTTCTTTCTGTTTAATCTTAGACATAATTATAAACATATTAGTTTCCTGTTTCTTGAATTAATACTCATTTTAATTCAGTGACTCATAAAATATACAATCATAACAGTTAAAACCGCGATTGAAATGTGGCAACTCTAAATAGTTCATCTTTTGGTGTAGTTTGGTGAACACGCCACGAAAATATGCATATTTTATCGCATTTCGTCGCATTTTGGGCCATGTTAATTGATTTAAATTTATTTAATTTTTCCAATAAAGAAATTAATTTAAAATAAAAACTTTACCCTTAACATATTTGGGTAATCTCGAAAAGTATTTAATGTTTCGCCTTTCGGTTATTTATAGTAGACGAAGCTATACTAATACGTAGCATATTCCTCTAGGCGTGTCCAGGGTACGCGATACTTAGGGCCTGCCATACGGCATATAGTGATATATTCTAGGCAAACTAACATAATCCCGGAGTCAGCAACATATAATTAGCTTTCGAGTGTCACTAAACACCTATCAAAATTAAACTTAACCGACTGCAGTCGTAAATTAAATTGCATTTTACATTTTATAAAGTTTTTTTTTAACATTTATACTTTCAATTAATGAAAAAATTGTTTAAAGTTTTTTTTGTTCTATCTAACGTGAATATTCATGCATTACACCCTTAAACAACTATTAGTGTGTACTAAACGTTTTTTTTTTATAAAATTCTTATTAGTTTTATTTCGTTTAAAATAGTTGAAACTACGTCTATATAATTAGACCATCACCGCGTCCTACACACGTACGTATTTAACTCTAAATATTTTGAATACTATAAAATTTCAATTTATATATTATTTAAGTTATTTAAACACAGCATAAATGTTTGTTTGTAAGACAGTACTACGCTAAATGATATGGAACGCAACAAACATATTTATCAATCTCAAATATGTAAAGCAAACGTCTTCTCTCCACGCTAGAGTTAAAATCAAAATGTTTAATTGACAATCACCTTTAAAAGTATAAGAGTGAGCGTCGCGATCATATTCATACCATACGTTTGTTCGCGACGCGTTAAAATTACATCGAAACGTATAACATTAGTTCTATCGACTACTAATAAACTCCACATTTGGTACGAACACTAGTTTTCTACGATAACATATTAGTAAATGCAAACCTACTTTTCGCTATTGCAGCGAAAACAAAATATACGCAAAATGTACAATCCATATGATACATTAATGTTACATAGTCGATTAGAAGGCGCGTCGTGACTCACTGACGATAGTCAAAGTGAACGTTAACAGAAAGTTACAGCTAGCCTATACTGCAATGCCGACAGTAAATAGCAAGAAATGAATGACTGCAACAACACCTATCAAATATAATCATACTAATCCAACATTAAAATTAAACACCTTTCTACTTCAATCGTAAGCATTACACGAGTACATTATTTAACCAATCAAAAAACGCATAGAAAATGTTCACGAATCCAAAAAAAAAAGTATTTAATTTCAATGCCAAATGAATCGCAAGAACGTAATAAAACCGATACATGACTAAATATTTAAGTAAACATCCATCCGTAAGACTCACGTACGTACGTACGTGAACCGAGACACGCGGATAATCACAAAATCATACAACTATAAACTAAAAAAACTACATTACAATCGAATCCGCTATAACATAATACGACAATAAGAGTAAAGGAACATTGTAATAACGCGCGAAACACACTATACATAGTTTTAATTAAAAATTGCAGTGTGCGAAAGTGTCGATCGAATTTGATTTTTGTTCCTTTTCTAAATCATTTGCAAAATTCACTCTAGCGCCCTTGCCGAAGTATAGAAGAGTAAATACAATAATTAGTTTGATTAAAATCGTTTCTTCTCAACGATAAGAGACGCCGAGTGTCATCGTATGTATGTACCATACACACTCGTGGTAGAACAATACGAGTACACAATACATCAAATAAGTATATTCTTCATAAACGTCTACCGTCACATTTCTTAAATTTCAACTCTCAATAATTCGATACGATAAAAAGGAATATTTGAAAGTGCGACGAAATTTTAGTTGGTAGTAAGAAAATAATCAAAATTATCTTACGAGTACTTTTTAGAGTCCCGATTATAATCCGACGAAAAAACTCGAACACCAGCGAGAATCACTTTTTGACAATAAAAGAGACGATGAATTTCTTCATTCGTTACTCTTCCTGACACAAACTTCCACATTTTGACTTTCAGCTGTTTCCCTTGCCAAAAGTCCACATTTCCCCTTCCACTTCTCCCCAACATTCCCGTTTCAATAACTCTTCCTGGAAAGCACGAGTGTTGTTGTCAGTAATTCCCCCACTGGTGTAGAGCCAGGTACCCCGCTCCCCCCTACTCGGTGTACCAGAGGTGTTGCTGCGGGTGTTGCGGCACGAGGTAAGTGGGGGAATAGGGCTGCAGGTAGGTGGGAGGGAGGCGCGCGCCGCTCGCGTGGTGCGCGGGGGGCGGGGCCGCGACTCCTCCTACTCCGCCGCTGGAAAACACAGTGAAACTTTAATATGTAAACTGGAAACCATAATACACTTTAATATGTATACTGGAAACCATAATACACTTTAATATGTAAACTGAAAACCATAATACACTTTAATATGTATACTGGAAACCATAATACACTTTAATATGTAAACTGGAAACCATAATACACTTTAATATGTATACTGGAAACCATAATACACTTTAATATGTAAACTGGAAACCATAATACACTTTAATATGTATACTGGAAACCATAATACACTTTAATATGTATACTGGAAACCATAATACACTTTAATATGTATACTGGAAACCATAATACACTTTAATATGTAAACTGGAAACCATAATACACTTTAATATGTAAACTGGAAACCATAATACACTTTAATATGTATACTGGAAACCATAATACACTTTAATATGTATACTGGAAACCCTAATACACTTTTGACGACCTCATTGGCATAATGGTTACCAAGCCGGACTGCCAACATCTTTGCGATGTATCGATATAAAGTACTTATGTAGGTGATGATATGTACCTATACATATGAAGTATATCAATTGTGTTAGCAAACATAATACAAACTAGACATGGTTTAGTACGGGGAAACATAATAGTTTATTGAAAAAACCGACTATGAATTATGAATACTAGAAAACACACTAAACTTTAATATCTGTAGCATATCTAGTCTTATTCTTCTTGGTTTGATCCTTAGGTGAGGAGTTTTCAAGCCACTTGGCTTGGTAGCCAAGACTTACAAGTAGCCAATATGGCTTTTACATATGTCTGAAATAACGTTTTGATTTTTACTATTTACAGCTAGGCATTTGAACAGCAGAGCGCGTAACCACACGAGTTAGGGACATGCCAGCCCAACACGGAGCCAGTTATTCAACTTGCTCTCAAGGCGTCTGCCAGTACACACTGTTAGGGGACCAATTTTCCTATCTTCTAGTCAGGCAAGCAATAGCAAGGCCTTATCACCATGCACATATGAATTAGTTGGTATCCGGTATAAACACTAGTACCTGGTTGACCGAGCTTTGCTAGGTTTTTTTTTCAATGACATTTTCTAAAAATGATTCCTAGCTTGATTGATTTATCGCCCCCGAAACCGCCTATATACTAAATTTCATGAAAATCCTTGGAGCCGATTCCGAGATAGAGTTCAAATTATATATATATATATATACTAGCTGACCCGGCAAACGTTGTTTTGCCTCACTTAGGGGTATGAAAAATAGATAGTGTAGCTTATATGACACGTTCGTAGATTTAGCAGTGCTATCTATTGGTTACTTACTCAACCCAGTCGATAGGTATCGACATCTGTTAGAATCATTTGCAGTTAACAGATAATTGTGACTGTCAAATACAACAATTAGCAATAAATTAAAATTGCGACTATAATTTGAGATTTAAACTATCCTATCTCTCAAGTTGGATCGAACTGCACATGGTGTGCGAATTTTATTATAATCGGTTAAGTGGTTTAGGAGTCCATTGAGGATACACATTGTGACACCAGATTTATATATATTAAGATATACAAGAATTGCTCATTTAAAGATATAAGATTATACTCACGTGTGATAATGGTAGGTGGGCACGTAGAGCGGCGGCAGGTACCCGCCCGGCGACACGCCGCCCGCCGGGGACAGCACGCCGCCCGTACTCGTCCTGCACACACACATATACATACCGTTATTACATAGAAAATAACATTTATTTGTACCATTTCTCGTTTGTTTGTACACATGTCATCCAATAATTGAGAGAGAGTGTGGTTCGATGGTAAAAACTGCTTTTACATCAGACTGCCCCTGTTTCGATCCCAGCCAATGGCTTGTTTTTATGTTATGTGTGGATTTGCACTCGCTTTACGGTAAATACAAAAATACAAATACAAAATGATTTATTGGTGCATAAATGTTATACATGGTGCATATTGAAGCCTCTGGTCTCGTACTAGTTATCAGACCGTGTTACGAGACCAGAGTCCTCTTCCAGTTTTAATATTATTTAACAATAATGTGCAAGATTAATTATTATATTATAACCTACCTGCCCGCAACGAATAGTTAAACAAGTTTGTAAACAAACGAGAGCGGTCACAGCGGTCACTCACACACGCGCATTGCTTATCGCTGCAAAAGCGAGACGCAAATACGCGTGTGAGTAGTGCAGTCCACAGATTAGCGACTTACAGATGTATAGCTTTTAGAAACATGAGCTACAGCTAGTTATTCGATCAAACAATGATTTTCGTAGACAGGTAGGTAATACTAGAATTCTTAAATAGTTAATCACTATTTCTTAGCACTTATTAATAACTAAAAAGTAATAATATTTACAAGTATTAAGAGACACAATTAAATATTACTATGTTAATTATATTTATCTATAAAAAACTAAGCTACTTTCTAAAACGATATTTATATATTTTTTTTATTTTTTTTTTAAGTCATAAGTATATTCTCAATTACTGCAAATCTACATTTAAATTAATTTACCATATTAAAGGATAATCGAATGTATGAGAGTGATTCTGAGTGATTGAAATAGGGCTAAGTACCACCAAAAAAGTATGCTGGGGTAAAAACCCTACATTATATGTATGGATGAATGCAAGTATGTGTGATTGTATGTATGTATAATGAATGTAATTATGTTCGTGTGACTGAATGTATGTATTAATGAAATGTATGTGTGTATTACGAAATGTATGTATGTATTCATTAAATTTATGGATGGTTTAAATATTTCAAATGTATTTGCTTTCACATATCATAATGTAAAGGAAAACATCGTGAGGAAACCGGCACGTTTGAGGACCACGATAACCGAAGACGTGTGTCATCCGCCAACCCGCACTTGGCCAGCGTGTTGGATTACGGCCTACATCTCTCTCCCGGGTCCCCGATTCCCAGCAGTGGGAATGTAAGTGGGCTACTTATGCTTATTATGCTAACGTGTCTTCCGACCCATGGTCGATCAAGCGCAAGCCAATTTATTGTAAAAAAAAAATGGTTGCCTGTAAAGTCGGTTTTACGGGCGAAGATTTTACGTGACAACGTCTGCCGCGCGCGCAGCACCGATCATAGTTGAGTGGGAGAGAGACGCAAGGCATTCGGCGGGCCTCTCTCGTTCGGTGACTCATCGTAACGTTACCGGGCGTTACACTTTTTCATAAGTGACTCCCAGCCGCAACCTAATTTAAGACGTTGTCACGTCAAAAAAGGTTTTATTACAAATTTATTTTTAATATAAGTTTTTAATAAAAAAGTAAACACAAACTTGTAATGCGGATGATGCGCCGGATGATGATGCCACGCGTGCTTGTGCGCTTGAGGCGGCGCCGCAGCCACGGTCACCGCCACCGCCCCCACCCCGCTCACTGCGTGCGACACGCCGCCCACTCCGTGCGGGACTCCGGACACCGCGTGCGACACCCCGGACACTGCGTGCGGGACGCCCGTCACTGCGTGCGTGACTCCGGACAAGGAGTGCGTGACTCCGGACACGGCGTGCGAGACCCCGGACACGGCGTGCGAGACCCCGGACACCACGTGAGGGACGCCCGTCACAGCGTGCGAGACGTTATTCACGACGTGCGTCGCCACGCTCGTCGCCGGTATGTAGTCTCGACAACCGCCGCTCTGGAAATTAGAGAAATGGCATTGAGTTGGTAAAAAACAAACAGTGGTATGTACATAAATGTGGCAATTGTGCATAAATAACAATTAGTTTTTGTCTAGAAGCCAGCCGCCTATACGGAGGAAATAATACATATTTAAAAAGCGTTTTGGGTATATCGATGTATTAAATAATTACGGTAGCAAAAGACGGCGTTTCAACAAAAGAAAATATCTTAAGAAACAAATAACAATCGGCATTGGCGACCTTTCTTTTTATTACATAAAATTGCGGGTTGGAAGGACATTATACTTCTTCTTGTGTTTTTTTCTTCTGAGTGTTACTTGTATTGTTGCAACTTACATAATTTTGTTCTTCAAATTTTTTTTTATTCTGTGGCTACAAAAGACGGTGTTTCTGGAAACAAAATATCTTAAGATCCAAATAGGAATCGGCCTTAGCGACCTTTCTTTTTTATTATATAAAATTGCGGGTTGGAAGGACATTATACTTCTTTGTGTGTTTTTTTCTTCTGAGTGTTACTTGTATTGTTGCAACTTACATAATTTTGTTCTTCAAATTTTTTTTTATTCTGTGGCTACAAAAGACGGTGTTTCTGGAAACAAAATATCTTAAGATCCAAATAGGAATCGGCCTTAGCGACCTTTCTTTTTTATTATATAAAATTGCGGGTTGGAAGGACATTATACTTCTTTGTGTGTTTTTTTCCTAAGTGTCCTTACTTGTATTGTTTCAACTTACATAATTTGCCCTTCTAATATTTTTTTTTGTAATCTGTGGATGTGTATATGTAACATATTATTTTAGAGTAATTTGTGAATAATATAGGTAGAGTTGTTTCATTAGAGCGGGATTTGCGTGTGAAAGCGTATTTATTTGTGCATTAATTGTATTATAAAACTTACACTATCCCTCTTATTGTGTTGCGTAACGTATTGGTTACATTGGTAGTCGTTCGTTTGGCGTATCGTCGGTCCGCTCTGAAATGGACCAATGGCATGCTGTTACTTACTATAACACAATAATGGATGCAATGTTATAGTGAAAATATGTAAAAACGGTTTTCATGCAATGTATAGTTTTTAGGAGTTTACACTATATTATGTTTCGTCTTGTTATGTTTTATATAGCGTAAGTACTTAGTGATTAAAAAAGCTAGCGGAGTGAAACTGATTGCTGCCTAGTGACACAGGTTCTCAACGCACGGCTCAAAAGCTTAAATATAAGTATACTTTTGTTTTGTTTCGTAACAAAAGCACATCGGCTCCGTTGGTTCGGCCACGTGGAAAGGATGGGAGAGGATCGGGCTGTGAGGCGAGCATACTTGGGACGACCAATTGGCCGACGTCCGGTTGGTCGTCCCAAGTATCGCTGGGAAGACCTGAGCGCACTTCATGCCACAGACTGGCAGGAGACAGCACAGGATAGAGAAAAGTGGCGTCTCTTGGTGTCGGAGGCCAGGATCCATTTTGGGGTTAGCGAGCCATCATAGTAGTAGTAGTAGTAGTAGTTTGTTTTGTTTTATGTAATCCGTGCTCATACCCAAGAAGCAATAAAAATATCTCACAATATGTATAAAGACTGAGCCAAGGATGTGATGATTGCACTCACCGGTTGCATATGATGATGATGTTGTTCCTTGGCTTGCGCCTCTTGCTGCGCGAGCGCAAGCAGCCGTTTCTTCTGGCTCTGAGGCGTGGCTTGCGGCGCGGCGGGGCGCGCGGCCTGAGGGACCGCCTGCTGCGGCCCCGACTGCTGCTGCTCAAAAGATAAGGGATAATCAAATACAGTATTCCCAAGGTCATTCAGCGTTAGGATGCTCAGAAGCTTCTACTACGGGGTATATCTAATAATCAGAATCATGATAATCATTTATTTTTGTAAAGCCAACCAGTGGCTTGGGCGGGGAAAGTAAAAAAGAAAGAAAGTGCGCCAAGCGGACCTGCATCCCTACCACCATCGTGAGATGGGACACCGTGAGGTTTTAGTCGGTAGTGACGGCCCCTCTGGCCCTCGAGCCCGACATACCCGGCCGCCTCCCCGAAGCTTGTGGCGGGAGAAGCGTAAATGTATTTCCTCACGAAAAAATGGGTACAACCACATGAGTTAACGAAGCTCTGGCCTAAGGTGACCTTAGGCTATGCTTAGTTACTTGGAACAACTCTCAATAAGGCTACTGGAACACAATGTCAGATGCTTGGCGACAACAAGATGAGCATACCGTATGATGGTGGTGGCAGTTCTGATGCGGCTCGTGCTTGACGTGCTTGTCGTCTCGCGGCGAGCGCGCGCTGCAGATCACACCGCCCGTGCTGGTCGCGGCCGGCGCGCAATCACCGCTACCTCCTGGAATTGACAAACGGGCTATTGTACTAATCCGCCAACCCGCACTTGGCCAGAGAGGTAGATTATGGTCTACATCTCTCTCTTCGTGAAAGAAGTTCCGGAGTCCTAACAGTGGGAACATATAGTGGACTGCTTATGCTATTGTAAAAATAGTTTTTTAGGGTTTCGGTACGGAAGTTAAAAACGGGAGCATGTGTTGCAGGACGTCAGACAATTATAGTGGATGATCGTTTGTTGTTACTCTTGTTGTGATCTCACCTCTGTTGTGTTGTGTTCTTGTTGTGATCTCACCTCTGTTGTGTTGTGCTGTTGTTGTGATCTCACCTCTGTTGTGTTGTTGTTGTTGTTGTAACTCTTGTTGTGATCTCACCTCTGTTGTGTTGTGTGTTGTGCTGTTGTTGTTGAAACTCTTGTTGTCGTCTCACCTCTTTTATGTTGTGTGTTGTGCTCTTGTTGTAATCTCACCTCTGTTGTGCTGTGTATTGTGTTGTTGTTGTAACTCTTGTTGTGATCTCACCTCTGTTGTGTTGTGTGTTGTGTTGTTGTTGTAACTCTTGTTGTGATCTCACCTCAGTTGTGTTGTGTGTTGTGCTCTTGTTGTGATCTCACCTCTGTTGTGTGTTGTGTGTTGTGCTCTTGTTGTGATCTCACCTCTGTTGTGTGTTGTGTTCTTGTTGTGATCTCACCTCTGTTGTGTGTTGTGCCCTTGTTGTGATCTCACCTCTGTTGTGTGTTGTGCTCTTGTTATGATCTCACCTCTGTTGTGTGTTATGCTCTTGTTGTGATCTCACCTCTGTTGTGTTGTGCGCTGTGCTGTTGTTGCGAGCCCCTGTGCGAGTTGCGTCTCGGTTGCTCCCCGTCCGAGTCCGAGTCAGAGATCGTGATGACGGACACGGCGGGTGACGGCGTGTCGCGGATGGTTATCGTTTGCGCTGGGCACGCGCCGTTCTCCCATGTGCTGCCGCGAGTGTTCCTGAACACACATTGTGTTGTACAAAATCAAGCATAAAAGGGCTTTCGAAATAATTAATTTGGCGTGAACTAACATAAAGGGATATGCAGGCAATTTTTTTTAAATTCAATATTCACTTCATTTTTATATAGAAAAAAATAAACATAGCTGTAAGAGTAGTTATTATTTTTTTTATAAAATCTTGAATTTTCGTATTTAATTTGACAAGTTCAAACGCTCCTATTTGTCGCGCGCTTGAAGCGTGACGTCATAGGGCACGTCCTGTCACTTGTCCAGGCAGTGTTGCCAGCGACCGTCAGCCAAATATATAACATGAGTCAGATCAAAAAGTAACTATACTTATTATAGATTTAAATAAAACATAAACACTTAAACACAGTTTTAATATGTCACTTTTCGACCACCAAGAGGAAATTATGTAATCAAATAATATTATAAACAAATTTCAGAATTGTCTACTAAACCTGGCACACATTTAAATGTTTTTTTTTTTTGTGTATGTCAAAATTGATATATTTTTATATGCGGCTTATTCTGGGCAGCAATTCACCAACAAGTGATGCTGCGATCTGGGATCTTGTAGCAGATTGTGAAAACTTTTTTTAGTACACAAGCTTGTCGCGTCACAGTCAGCGATAGTCATGCCAAAGGTCTAGTCTGCCTAGTCAGGAATTACAGGCTCGCAAGGAGGCTAAAAAAAGAGCGAGTGTGTCTCGGTGGTACAAACGTCTGCTTTTCAATCAGACGGCCCCTGGTTCGATCCTGGCCCTACACCAATGACTTGTTTTTCAAGTTATGTGTGGATTTGCACTCGCTTTAAGGTGAAGGAAAACATCTTGAGAAAACCGGCATGTTTGAGGACCACAATAACCGAAGACGTGTGTCATCCGCCAACCCGCACTTGGCCAGCGTGGGGGATTATGGCCTATATCTCTCTCGTGAGAGAAGGCCCCGAGTTTCAGCAGTGGTCAGCCCCAGCAGTCCCCAGTATAATGGGCTGATTATTATGATTGATTGATGAAGGAGCCTGACGGAACATACCATTAGGTGCTCGGTGACAGAATTTCCAGAGAAAATGAAAATGCTCACGTATTATTGTGTTCGTTATGATGATGCCTGTGCCGTGAGGGCGGGGTGCCTTCTTTCACACGCTTCTTGACCGGAGATAGCTGCGTAGGCTCCTTTTTGCCGCTGTTGCTCACCATACTGGAAATGTCGTGGCGGATTATATTAGTATAGGGTATCATATTCAGTTAAGACATTTCATAATTCGATTCCTCCTGTTCGCTTATTAAGTCATTCCAAACGAGAGAAAATTATGAACGGTCAAGTAATTTAGTTTGACCATATTGGAGTTTTAAAATTTTGGAATAGTTACTCGGCTTCATTGTCAAGAAAGTGTAAAAATATGTGTATTTAGTGTCTACCAATTTTCTTGAGGATATAGTTATAACAGTACAAGGAAAAATAATATATTTAACTCTTGAATTTAATATTAGTTTGGTAGCAAATTTGATTCATATTTATAATCATTCTCAATTCATATATTAGACATTAATTGGCATTCCATTTGAATCACAAAAACTAGAACTTCAAGGTTTTACCCACGTCTGTCCATGTTTAAAAGTGAAACGATTAATCTTGGATTGAAAGAGTTTTTTTTTCCAGACGTTTCTTAGCATCGAGCACCAAGTAGGAGTTACGATATAGTGATGTGCTATAGGCAATTCGATTATGGTGATATTGTGATCGATAGATAGATAAAAGAAAATAAAAACTAAATAACCAAATTTGTAATATGCAAAATAAATTGACCGTGCAAATATTTGGACACAAGTGAATGGAAAGTTGGCTGGTTAAAATCTATTAAGTTGGCTGGTAAAGCACAATTAAAAAGAGAACTTCGCAACAAAGGTTGACGCAAAACGTATTGTACGAAAGTTTAGAACTTCTACTCTGAGTAGGTCTTCACTGAGTCTCTGCCCATTCGGGAATAAAACGGAGTCTGATGAACCGTTGTTGATTATGGCGTCGAATGGCAATTTACATGTTGTTATAGTAAAAAATATTACATTCAGTAAGGTGGATTGCCATTCATACTTTTGATTCAGTCTGAAAACCCTTTTGAGTTTAGTATATTAGACAATTGAACCGCAGAGCGCGTATACGCGCAATTCTTGCGAAAGTGGAGCATGCCAAGTCTGGATTTACTGTTATATGCTAAACTTAAGATATTATTTTGACATGATTAGTATAAACATATATACTAAACTTAAATGGAAATCTAAAAGTTATTTCTACTTATACATAGCATAAAAGTAGAAAGTTAGATACACAGAGGGTCAAGCAGGTACATGTTTAAGAATAAATATCTACTACATAGCAAAGTTTGGCACCTGTATTGATGTGTTTGGTGATGCGGTTGGTAATGCGGCACCGCTGTCGCCTGTTGCTTTGTCGATCTGTTGACAACCCCACTGTTGTAATACATTTCCTCCTTTATTGCTAACTTAGATAATCTACGTAAAGGGGGACAGAGTGGAAAGAAATTTCCAATCAAATCCCGAGGGAATTCCATAGTTTATTAATCCAAGTTATCCTCGAAACCGAAGTTTTAATGATGTACTAAACCTTTTATCCCAAGCGCCCCGTCCAGCGCGTAACAATAATAATAATAATATATAGAAGATGGATACGGCGGTACGACCTCGACACACACAACCCAGACTGGAAGTCCATTGCCCAGGACAGACAAAAGTGGAAGGACAGTAGGGAGGACTTTGCCCTGCAGTGGGCTGATTTATAGGCTTAGATAGATAGATAGAACCTTTTCAAGTCTGGACAACCCAGACTGGAAGACCGTTGCCCAGGACAGACAAAAGTGGAGGGACGGTAGGGAGGCCTTTGCCCTGCAGTGGGCTGATTTATAGGCTTAGATAGATATATAGATAGAATCTTTTCAAGTCTGGACAACCCAGACTGGAAGACCGTTGCCCAGGACAGACAAAGTGGAGGGACGGTAGGGAGGCCTTTGCCCTGCAGTGGGCTGATTTGTAGGCTTAGATAGATAGATAGATAGATAGAATCTTTTCAAGTCTGGACAACCCAGACTGGAAGACCGTTGCCCAGGACAGACAAAGTGGAGGGACGGTAGGGAGGCCTTTGCCCTGCAGTGGGCTGATTTATAGGCTTAGATAGATAGATAGAACCTTTTTAAGCCTGGACAACCCAGACTGGAAAACCGTTGCCCAGGACAGACAAAAGTGGAGGGACGGTAGGGAGGCCTTTGCCCTGCAGTGGGCTGATTTATAGGCTTAGATAGATAGATAGAACCTTTTCAAGTCTGGACAACCCAGACTGGAAGACCGTTGCCCAGGACAGACAAAAGTGGAGGGACGGTAGGGAGGCCTTTGCCCTGCAGTGGGCTGATTTATAGGCTTAGATAGATAGATAGAACCTTTTCAAGTCTGGACAACCCAGACTGGAAGACCATTGCCCAGGACAGACAAAAGTGGAGGGACGGTAGGGAGGCCTTTGCCCTGCAGTGGGCTGATTTATAGGCTTAGATAGATAGATAGAACCTTTTCAAGTCTGGACAACCCAGACTGGAAGACCGTTGCCCAGGACAGACAAAAGTGGAGGGACGGTAGGGAGGCCTTTGCCCTGCAGTGGGCTGATTTATAGGCTTAGATAGATAGATAGAACCTTTTCAAGTCTGGACAACCCAGACTGGAAGACCGTTGCCCAGGACAGACAAAAGTGGAGGGACGGTAGGGAGGCCTTTGCCCTGCAGTGGGCTGATTTATAGGCTTAGATAGATATATAGATAGAAGGTGGATGTGTGTACCTCTTATGCGTGTGATGGTTGTGGTGGTGCGGGTGGTAGTCCCACAGGTCGCGGTCGGCGAGCGGCGCGGGCTCCACGATGAGCGGCGCGCGCCACTCGCCCACGCCCACCGCCGCCACCTCGCCCACCGCGTGCTGGTGCGCCGCCGCCGCCGCCGCCGCCAGCTGCTGCACCTGCACCGTACAATACTAGTTTACTACTTTAATTCATACTTTTGGAACCATTTCTTTTTCTTCTTATCCCATTTAGGTGGGATCGGCACAGCAAATCTTTTTCCACTCTCCTCTATCAGACGTCATCTCCACACTCAATCCTTTCTCTCTCATGTCCTCATTCACACACTCCATTCATGTCTTTTTCGGGCGGCCTCTTGCTCTTCTTCCTTGCACTTCCATTTCCATACATCTCCTAGTGACATGCATCTCCTCTCTACGCGTCACATGTCCATACCACGCTAACCTTCCACTCTTTATTTTCTCCCTCGCTGGGGCTACTTTCACATTTCCTCTAATGTACTCATTCCTTATTTTGTCCATTCTTGTCGCTCCACACATCCATCTCAACATTCGCATCTCTGCCGCATGCACTCCTCTTTCATATCCTATCTTGGTTGCCCAACACTCTGATCATAGAGTACGACAGGTCTAATGATCGTCTTGTAGATTTTCCCCTTAAGCTTAAGGGGAATTTTTCGTTCGCATGTTGTTCCTGAGACCTGTCGCCATTTCATCCATCCAGCGTTTATTCGGCTCGCTACGCCACGGTCAATATCGCCGTCGTTTTAGATATATAATAATAATATTAGGCTTGCACTGACCTGGTATGCGGGCTGGCACAGTATGGAGGAGACGAACTGGTGCGGGAAGGGCTCTGCGGCGCGCGTCGCGTACTGCCGCGCGCCGCCCACCGCCACGCGCCCGCCCTGGTACAGCTGGTACTGCACACAATATACCATTATTATATTGTACTCTGACTTGTCATATTGGTCCGTTTACGTGTTGGGGCCCGCGATCTACAACCGCGTACCTGCAACTCAGGGATGCACCTTTCACCGCCAGCTTTAAGACTGGACTCACGGTTTATCTATTAGATAAAACTTTTTATAATATACCTAAATGATTATCTAGAGTTGAAAATTGACATTTGATTCATATCATATACTGTTGTAATGATATTATATTATTTGACTTGTAACTTTGGTGTTATCAATAAATTATTTGTATTTGTAAACTGTCGTCGTAGGGCATATTATATATTTGTATACGGACATACTTACTCAAAACAAACGTCACACTTACTTAAAAAAAACGTTGGATATACGTCCAACGGGTTTCGACGCATTACGAGCGTCATTATCGGGGGTCGAGCATCATTATCGTCATGATGCACCATGTCAGTCTGCGCGCGGATCTCGTAGGTAAAACAGTCCGTGTGATGCTTGTCCCTGATGATGACGCTCGTAATGCGTCGAAACCCGTTGGACGTATATTCAACGTTTTTTAAGTAATTGTGACCGTTTGTTTCGTGCAAATGTATGTATAATAATATGCCTTACGATAACAGTTAACAAAGTACGTATTAGTGTAGATAATATTCGTATGAAATAGGAGAGTAGGATTTGCATCAGTAGTACTGACCAGGTTGTCGTAAGGCGCGGCGCGCAGGCGTTGCTGGTTGATGGTAAGCGCCAGGTGGTGTGCGGGCGGCGCGCCGTACTCCGCCCCGCCCACGCCGCCTACGCCGCCCACGCCGCCGCCAGAACGACGGCACACCTGGAATAAAAAAAAATGAGACACGTTAGATATATGTAATACAGGTAACTATTGATCATACAGTAGAACCTCGTTAAGTCGAACCCTGATAAGTCAAAAACCTCCAAATGTCGAAAAAGTGTTTTATTCCCTTCCATTCAAACACCAAAACCTCAATTACTTGAAATCTTGACCCTCTGTTAGTAAAAATAATCACCCACCACGTCATTTTGATACATATTTCCACTCTATAACTCGAAAAATTAAATTTTACCTCTGCATCTCGAACATAATAACGTTTTATTTCACAACCTTTACAACTTGATCATTTGGAATTTATTACCTATATTCTTTCTAACTCAAAATTTATAAGAATAAATCTCAAACTCTTTATGTCGAATCAAAATCCGCCTAAGTCGAATAAGTTGAAAACTCTGTAACTCGAATTTTTTGGCGTCTCCCTTGATGTTCGACTTATATAGGTTCTACTGTATTACATAACATTTTTGTTTAGGTTTCTTACGAGTAACAACATCATCTGCCCCGACGCCTTAACATCATAATATTATGCGCTGTTATTATACTATTATAGCTGAGTGACAACGCATGATTCAACGCTTTACCGTGTGTTATCCTGCATTCTTGATATTACACCATACTATCATCATTATCATCCACAGCCCTTCTTACCCCACTGCTGGGTATAGGCCTGCCATAGATAACAACTAAAAACGATTTCGCCCACTTTCTTTTAAAAAAGTCTTCTAAATTAAAAACAATCCTACTAATTTTATACATACGAAAGTTGGTTTAAAAGTATGTATGAATGTTACGTCTTCATGCTCAATCGGCTTAGCCGACCAAAATTTGGTGTGAAGATTTATTAATACATATATGTACTACTTTTTATCCCGGATTATAATCAATAATCAAAATCAACAATTAACCTTATGACTACTTTTGTAATACACTGCACGTCACTTACAAATAACATTTTATTAAAATTATATAATTTTTAAGAACAAATAATAATAATAAAACTACATAATAAAATTAAAATTAATATGAAAATTATATTTTGTGTCACTGAATGTAGTTTAAATAAAATTTCAAGAAGATTTTTTATTATTAATCTTGTCATGTCCAAACTAATTATTACTATTCATATTATGTCAAAGCTTAAATTACTGCAATGTCAAATTTTAAATAATGTCAAATTTTAAAGATAAATGTTAGCTTAGCTTATTTCATCCTGGATTAACGCGAGTAACACCGCGGGGGTCAGCTAGTTGTCATTATAAGTAGTCTCACCTCCATCATCTGCACGGACGCCTTGACGTTATTGCAATGCGCGTAGTCGACGAGATGCGCCAGCGTGACGAACGCATGGTTGAGCGCCTCGCCCGGCGTGATCCTGCGCTCCTGGTCCATCGTGAGCATGCGCTTCAGGAGGTCGATGAACTCCCTTCGGTCCGCTTTCTCGGCCAACAGTTGGCCGCCTTCAAGATCCGTTGGTACGTTTACCTGGAACATACATACAATTATAGTAATTAGCAATAAAAATTTTATTAAAAAAAAGCGAGTGTGTCTCGGTGGTAATAACGTCTGCTTTTCAATCAGACGGCCCCTGGTTCGATCCCGGCCTTACACCAATGACTTGTTTTTCAAGTTATGTGTGGATTTGCACTCGTTTTACGGCGAAGGAAAACATCGTGCGGAATCCGGCATGTCTCAGGACCACAATATCCGAAGACGTGTGTCATCTGCTAACTCGCACTTGGCCAGTGTGGTAGATTATGGCCTATATATATATATATATATATATATATCTGCTCGTGAGAGAAGGCCCCGAGTACCAGCAGTGGGAACGTATAGTGGGCTGCTTATGCTATAGTAATTAGAGAGAAGATATTGAACACAAACATGCAAAACAACAAATAAAGGAGAGAAAGAAGAAAATTTTTAGTGCCTGCCTCACTTTTCATTCTCTCGTAGGCTAAATTTTTCCGAAAAAAATTCTGGTCCCCTTGGGATACGCAAATAACTTCAAAACTATGTTACTCGTTCACCCTCCAACGGCTGGACCGATTTTGATGAGATTTACTATTAAGATAGGTTAGACCTTGTATTAATACATATGCTAATTTTTATCCCGGAATAACGCGGGTAACACCGCCGGGCGCAACTAATATATCTAATATATAAAATTTCCATGACACAATTGTTAGTTACCGTACTCCTCCGAAACGGCTTGACCGATGCTTACCAAATTGTATATGCGTATTCAGTAGGTCTGAGAATCGGCTACTGCATATTTAGAAATAATTTATAAGGCAAAACAACGTTTGCCGGGTCAGCTAGTAAATATATATAACACGCACTTGTCCGATGTCGTCGAGGCAGTTGAAGATGTACTTCCTCGCCTCCTTGCTCTTGATGCCGGTCTCCAGCTCGTGCTCCTCGGGGGTCTTCAGCCGCCAGAACGGGTACGTGCTGTCCACGTCGCGGTAGAAGAACTTCGCCGTCTTACTCGCACTGGAACGTAGCACATTTATAGCTTAGTACTTAATGTTGGAGCCGAGGCAGACCATGCAGAAGATAGCAGCTACCGTTATTGATATATAGCAAAAAAACACGTTTATTGTATGGGGACCCCCTTAATATTAAAATATTTTTTATTTTTAGTATTTGTTGTTATAGCGGCACGGGACATACATATCTTGTGAAAGTTTCAGCTTTCTAGCTATTACGGTTTCTGAGATATAGCCTGGAGACAGACAGACAGACAGCGGAGTCTTAGTTATTACTAAGACTCCGGGTTTCCTTTTTTACCTTCTAAGTATGGAAGCCTAAAAATTAATTAGTAGGAGATGTATAAAGCTTACCTGTTGAGCATGTGTTCCGTGGGCAAACCCTGCGTCTGCGAGATGTACCGGATCTGGTCGTACTCCGAGGAGCCGGGATAGAGCGGCCAGCCAAGGAACAGTTCGGCCACCACACAGCCCAGCGACCACATGTCTATGGCCTCGCAGAACGCCAGCCCCAGGATGATCTCTGGCGCTCTGCGGAAATACATAGAACATTGTTGAAAAAAAGTTTGTAAAAGAATTTGTATAAGCTTTTTCTTATAAAAGCACATTTTACACACGGCTGGTTAGCCCCATACTAAACAACACACAACATATATGTGTATTGTATTTATGGGCCTCTAGTTGCCTGAAATAGAGGAATAAAATAAAATAAAAAATAAACTATGTCTAGTTTGTAAAAAATGGTTATTTAACAACTAATATAATAATATAGCAACTGATATACTATACATACATACATAATATTTATAAGTTAATCATATTTTTATATTTTAGTTTTATCGCTATTCTTATTATCAAGGTATCATTTTAACTATTTTCACTACAGTGTTACATGAGTCTGCTACATTTATATATTTTACTGAAACAACTTATAACATAATGCTGGAAAGCATACATCTATTAAATATGCTTTTCAGCGTTATGTTTGTACAGCAAAAGTCTTGTTTCGCTTTATGGCTTTATCAGATACATGTTTGCAGTATTATAGAAATTAATTTGACAACCTTGTTGGCATGATAGTTATTATGCCGTACTGGCCCAGGGAACCCAGGGTTTGATTCACACCACGGCCAGCATCTTTGTGATAAACTAATTTTTGTTGGCTGTTGGTCTGTGTGTTAAATATAAAATATGTGTGTATGTATACGAAGTGTATCATTTGTGTTAGCAACCATAACACAAACTAGAAATGGTTTATTACGTGTAGTAGAAGATCCGAGCCTATATTAAAAGAAAAAAAAATTACCTTCACCGACGTGATAATGGAATAAAAATAATTTCATAATAAATTTAGTATATTAGAAAAAAACATTAAAATGGGTTGCCTAAAAAGAACCTGGACAGAATATAAAAAAAAAGATTTTTTTATATTTATTAAATTTTGCTACATCAAGATAATAATATTCAATAATATCATGTCGGTGAAGGTCGATGTAGGCTCGGATGTAGACCAGTGGCTAACCTGCCGTGTATCAAATGTGTCAAAAAATCTTAATACATATAAATCTCGTGTCACAATGTTTGTCCTCAATGGACTCCTAAACCACTTAACCGATTATAATAAAATTCACACACCATGTGCAGTTCGATCCAACTTGAGAGATAGGATAGCTTAAATCTCAAATTATAGTCACAATTTTAATTTATTGCTAATTATTGTCTGTTATTATTTGACAGTCACAATTATCTGTAAACTCCAAATGATTCTAACAGATGTCGATACCTTTCGACTGGGTTGAGTAAGTAATCAATAGATGGTGTTGCTATGGTAAATCTACGAACGTGTCATATAAGCTACACTCTCTATGTTTCATACCCCTAAGTGAGGCAAAACAACGTTTGCCGGGTCAGCTAGTATATTATAAGATGTGTACGTAGATCAAGATTAGTGGGTCACATATAACCTGTAGTATCTGCTCTGCAGGTAAGTGTTGCAGACGGCCTTGCTGACATGTGAAGCGCTGCCGAAGTCGATCACCTTGACGCGGTAGGGCTGTCGCGCCGGCTCCACCAGCATTATGTTCTCGGGCTTCAGGTCCGCGTGAATAAGGCCCAGTTGCTGCAACAGATAATAAATAAATCGTTTATTGAGGCAAAACGTACATTCATAATTATGATTAGTATATGTATTTGGAACATTAGAATACAAATTATTATATTTATTTTTGTATGTACACAAAGTTTGTTATGTTTAGTTTTTAACAACGGTTTCGGAGATAAGGGCACTAACTCCCTCCGTAGGATTCCCTGAGTTTGAGGGATAGAACATGGACAAAATCTTGCATTTACAGTTGCAGTCTTGCAGTACAGAAAGACTGCAGTGCTTAAAGACCATCAATTGCTTATGAACCCTATGAATACTTGATCGGACCAGATCAGGACAGAACATGGACAAAATCTTGCTTATCGTAATTTAGGTCTCAGCTACTTAGTCTTAGTATAAGCTGTTGTTAAGCCAAGTCCGGGCGGCTTCGAACGGCTCTTTCTTCGTCACTGTATGAGCTTATCGGCCAAGCTCTGGTGTCGACAGTTTTGAACTTCTGACTTGAGCGGCTTGAAAACTCTCTACTCCAGAGCTTGGCCACTAGGCACAAACGAAGAACAAGACGTGTCGTTGTCCCCTTAACTCTGTACATAGAGAAATAAATACAAAAGATGCTCTACATCTTTTTGAAAATCGTACAACGTAACATTCGATATACGGAGCGCCAATACGTATTTTCTTGAAACGACTTCACTTAACATACCACTATGCGACTACAGCGCGTTGCGGTTTTGGCGGTAGTTAGACTGCACGCTCGATTTGCAGCGCCATCTAGGTTTCAACGGTAATTTCAAAAAATTTGCAAACTTCACGCCACGCTTTATTGTAAGAGCATCAGCAATCCTCTCTAGTATTCTGATCCCTGCCAGAGCATGGATAGTACAGATAATAATATCCTTGCTAACTCACCTTGGAGAGTTTGGTCCATTTGGAGGATTGGTCCACAATAGCGCTAGATAGGGACAAATGGAAAGAGGGTACGGAGGCCTTTGCCCAACAGTGGGATCAAACAGACTTTTAATAATAATAATTAATAATAATAACTCACCTTGAGTTTCAAGAGCGCAGTGAGCACCTGCTGCAGTATAGGTCTGATATACTTGAGCGGCAGCGGGGAGAACTTGTTCTGCTTGAGGAAGTCGTACAGGTTCTGCTCCAGCATCTCGAACACCAGGCAGGTGTGGGAGCGGTGCTGGAAACATTCGTACGCGCGGACGAAGTTAAACTCGTCCGCCGACTCCTGGGACAGGCGAGAGAGGATGGACACCTGGAACACAAGATACGACATGACGTTAATAATATGTCACGATCTACGTATGATGGTCGGCATCATTACCTGTGATCTCAACTACCACCAACATAAAATAGGGGCGACGGACAGCCCTCTATGTCGGGGTTGTCTGGAGGAAAATGAAACGGTAGAACACGTGCTACTGCACTGTGAGGCCACCAAACAAACCAGAAGGAGTTACGGCCTGATGATAGCACAGCTCAAGATGAAAGTTCGCCTTCCATTGCTAATCTTCAGACAAACAGACCATCTGACGCAACAGGGGTGGAACAGGTATGCCAGCGACTCAGGGCTGTGCTCCGTTATCAAGGAACTCGGTTGGCTTGGGTAGGCTGGTAAGGGGGGAATGCACAATACGCCCCTAGCGGGATGTCAGTGCAGGTCTCATCACCCCCACTTCAAATTAGAATTAGAACATGTCACGATTTGAAGCTACGGTATTTGCGGGGTTCGGAGCGACGTCTCCTGCGTTGAACTCTTTCGAGACCTTGATATATTGCCTCTACCATGCAAATTTATATATTAATAAATAAATAATATATAATAATCATATGCGTTTGACGTGCCCTGCTAGCGAAATTCCTAGCTTCATAATTGAAATGTAAAAAAATAACATTAAAATATGATACCGAGACAGTATTATCGATACTGCCATTATAATAAGAAAAATAGTAGCAAAATTTGCATCTGAACTATTAACAGCAGTGGAAGAAGTGGTAAAATGAACAAGATACATTTTCTTCGAGTATTTTAAGTAAATGGCACATACCTATCTATCATTCACCGCTTATACAAAAATAAAACATCAAATAAGTTTTCTTCAGCAAACGCTTATTTTTAACGCGTCACTCATATCTGATCTCAATTCAAAGAACGTGACCAATCAACCTAAATTCAGAGGCTGCTGGAGGTAAAATTTATTTCTGGATGTCCTTATTTTTAGTAGGATATTCATTATTTTACTCGAGTCAAGAAGGAAACATTTGAAAGTACCTCTTACTTGCATGTGTGAGAAATACGAGAAGTGAGTGTTTGAGGACCTTGTAGGCGTAATGGTTACCATGCCGGACTACCAACCAGAGGGTCCCGAGTTCGATTACTGGCATGGCCTACATCGGTACACATTTTAAGGTATTTTACAAACTCGAGGGCAGCTGAAGAGTAGAGCCAGAGGAGCACTTAAAAGGTATACGCTCCAATTTCGCGCAAAATTACTGAATGGATTTTAATGCAGGTTCATATTTTAATTATATAGCTTATAATTTCATCATAACACAAAACCTATTTACATATATTTTGAAAGATAGTGTGCGAATTGTAGAATATTATAAAAATAGCTTAATAATGATGGCTGGTGATGATAATATTAAATTTTTAGTTATAATGTAACCTTATGACTTTTTACATAACTGTCAGTCAACAACATGTCTACAACGACTGTCATGTCAGTTTTCTTGAAATAGTTTGATTATTATTAATAAAGCAAACATAATAGCTGGTCCAGCTACTTTTATATTTATTGTTAAGTAAGTAACATATATAAAAAAAATCCTATTTTTAACTTTCATAACTCTTCGGTTTCTCCTACGTTTCTTATTTTGTTCCACTGTTGATTAAAATATAAAAATAAAATAAAGAATAACGTATGATGCGTACCTCAATCTGACCCTGGCGAGCATAGCTGGGGTGGTTCTTGAGGATCTTGATGGCAACTATCTCGTTGGTGCCCTTCTTCCAGCACTTGACCACCTGACCGAAAGTGCCGCGTCCGAGGAACTCCAACACCTCGTACCTGGAATATTGTTTAAACACGTTAAGAAACCATAGACGACTTCGTTGACGTAATGGTAACCATACCGGACTACTAATGCCGGACCTAAAATGTAGGCGATTTTAGAACGCACCCAATTGTATCAGCTCTGAAGCTACCTACATTTTCCATATTTGACGTGGTTTTAGTTGTTTTGTCTATGGTTTAGATCGTGCCGTCTCTTTCTTTTCACTAATGTTGAAAAGAGACAGAGTTACTTTACATTTAGTTTAGCTAGAAAAAAATCCCTTACCGGTTGGACGAGGAGTAGAGCACCTCATGCTGCACCAGCTGGTAGTCCCCATCAGCGCCGCACCCGGAGCCTGCGCGTGACGTCATCGTGTGGCATGCGGACAGACACACGGCATTGTTAGTTATACCGCCTACTGCGCAACGCAACCGGGGCGTTACTATACTATCGTTAAACTACTTTACAACTAGTAGTCTAAGCGCCCGTGAAGATCGTCCTTCACCGATGTGATAACCAGATGAGACGTATTTTTTATTAAGTATTTTTTATAAACAAATTCACCTGATGGCAAGCGACATTATAATCTAAGGTGAAGCGCGCTTACCCAGAAAAAACCGGTTCACTCTTGCTTTGAAAAATACTTTTGGCTTTAAATCGTCATCTTTGCTTATAAATCGAATCAAGAAAGAAAACATATGAAAGTTCCAAGACCTTTCAATTGAATAACCGAATAAGTGTGAGCGAAACAAACTCTCGACTTGTCGTTCGAAGAGTCAGCATCTCCTGATGATGCTTTGTGGTTAGGCGAAACACGTGTAGAGTTAAAAATTTCCGAATTGTGATAGGTAACGTTAATCTTAATTAATCTTAGTTAATTTTTCCTTTACTTGTCTTAATTTGGATTTCGGATCACAGCGGAAGTACACTAAATATTTAATTTTGTATTCTATTTACAATGGATTTCCGCAAAGTAACGCCTGAGTCAATAAGTTATTTCTTTCTTTCTATTGGTTTTCATTATTGACTCGACTAATACATTTTTCTTGTATACTATGCGTACATACGCCATAGCGCATGCATGGTGGAAAATCTTGAATTAACAGTTTTTTTACCTATATAAAAAGACCGGCTAAAGAACAACTAAAAATATATTTATACTAATTCTGGTCTTGATAACCAAAAATCAAAACTCAATAAAAATATTTAATTTTAGATTTTTTGAATATTTTTTTTATTCATAGGTATGATTGGTACTAAAATTAGTTTAAATATTCTTGGTTGTTCTTAAGACGGCCACGAAGATTTGAAAAAAATAATTTTAACCGTATTTAATTTATAACAATAAACTGTTAATACAAGATTTTGCTCCTGTTTGCACGTGAAATTTAGAACTGGATTCAAAAGAACGATAGATAGTGGTTTGACTGAAAGTAATGAAATCTGCAAGTACCTACAATGAAATTCAGCGTTGCCTTTGTAAATGTTCATGCAATTTGCACTGCATTTTTACGAGGTATTTTTGCATAAACGTTAGATCAAGATTGGAATAATTAAATCTAAAACATGCAAAGAGAAGAGATAAAAAAGACTTTTGAATATAAAATTTAAATTATCATCAAACAAGACAAACTTTTTTCCTAGAATAATAAAATACTTTATAATCTGGAAATAAGTGGAGATAACTGACTGTATGTATATGAGAGCCATTATAATTATTTACATAGTTTTTTTAATTATTCAAATAGTAACATACACACGTGTCGGCGAGAAATATTTTACATCCATCTTTAGAAAGGGACAATCGGCTAATTTCAGCGTTATCTCTGTCGCACGAAATAACACTTGAACAAGGACTGACAAAGCATCACATAGGTAGTGTGCGACAGATAGTACGAAGGCGAAATTAAGCGACTGTCTCTTTCTAAAGGTCGATGTGCAATATTTAGCGCCGGGTGCTGTAATGATACTTATGTTCCAGAAAAAGTAAATATTTTTATTTTTTTCTCCTATAAAGTAATGTATAGTTAATTTTGGTTCTCCTTTATGTTTTTTATTCCTTAACTCTCCGATACAACAGCAGCAAAAGAAACAAGGGGTTTCGTAACAGAGTGCATAAGAAGAAGGAAATAGTGCATGAAAGTTCAAACAAACTACAGGTTGGCTCAGGGTTGTGTATTGGTACCTCCTGTTTGATTGGTTGAAATTTTATACATTACTTATCTTATAGTAAAAGCGTATGCACTTATATATATTTATAAAGTTAAAAAACAATAAGATTCTAAAATTTAAAGAATTACCATTCTATTAATTACCAAAAAAATTATAGCACGATGGAGAAACGGCAACGTGCACTATTTCTATCTCATTCAAGCAATGCTGCTTGAATGAGATAGAAAGAAGTGCAGTAGTGGCATCGTAATATAACGAACATTATTTGTTTTGAGCAAATAAATCTGCGATTACCGTACCAACTGTGTAACGTACGTAGCGTAAAAAAATACATTTTATATTTGATTTCAAAAAAAAATCAACTACATTACGAGTATAAACAATTGTTTAAGCAATAACAAATTTGTGGCCTGATGAAAATTATTGTGACTAATTTTTAAATAAAGTTTGCAGCCCAATTCTGCCCTCGTCTCAAGTATATGTCAGTACATAGTGCATACGCTTTCTTACAACATCACAGTCCGTCTAATAACGCAAAGTCCCAAATTTTGTATGCAATTTAGAAAAACCTGCGATATTAACGGACAAAACTTGTGGAGTGTTACTGTTTTTCCGCTCTGGTGAGTCTAACCGAGTCATTTATAATAGCATCAAAACTTTAAAGAGACGTTTAACTGAACAAGAATAAGCTACATATATTGTTAAACTCGCCAGCGTTCGAGTCAACCGCCTAACAAAAATCAAATTAAAATTGCTTTCGTTTGTAACTAAGTCCGTCACATTTTAGCCTTGTACTAGTTATTATTCTGTGGCCTTAGTTACTTCTTTCTATTTGTATGTTAAAATGAATACACAAAATAAAAGTTTCGTTCATATAATATATTCATTAACAAAATGGTACTAAATGAATATAAGTCACTGACAAAAGCAATTGCAATCGATTTCCGTTGGTCGGCCGAGCCATAACCATATAACTAGAGTCAATAAAGAAAACATACGATAGCTCGTCCCCTCTTTCTCGCACTTGTTGAGTTGTGCAAGCGAGAGGACATGAACTTTCAAACTTTTTCTTCATAGACGCGAGTTATAGGAATGTAATTATGAATGTGTAGTGTGTAGTAAACAAATAACGAAGTTATACATTACAGAAAGAAAGTGGATTTTTTGGACAAAAAGATAGCTATGACTACAATAATTATAGATAGAATAAAGTGTCTGGTGACATGCAGTCAAACAGTCAGACACGACGAATCTATAAGGGTCCCACTATTTGGCAACGGAACCCTAAAAATAAGACATATAAGGTGGTATGATTTCTTTATGTAATGTACACTGTCTTTAAAGCTCTCAGCACTCTATCGCAGTCTATGAAACAAATAATATATTTTTTATAATTATTATATTATATTTTTTTATAATTTGATATCAAATAGCATTCATATATAAGTTTAATTAATTGATGGCAGGTGTACTGCCATAGTCTGAAGAGTTATTTTCGCGTCGGGGGCGCGTTTCACATTAACGAGCTAAATGCTAATGGGTTCGGCTCGCAGTGAATATTCTCAAATTCATTATTTTTGGAGTCTAAGAGTGGTGAATCGTGTTAGGTACTATTTAAGTGACTGAAGGCAAGTTATTATTCATATTGGATGGCCGTTTTGTAACATTCATAAATACAAATTTCTCGGATTATAAGTGTTTTTTTTTTGCGTTGTTATAATTGAGTATTGATACTGGTTATTTTAAATGAGCTATTCGGCCGAATACGAGTACTAAAAAGTACACCCGAGTACACATGTCGAGTACCTACACCCGAGTATAAAACGAGTACTCGGCGCATCTCTTATTCTCAACTTATATTATGAATGCTACTTAAAAATATCTTTATATATATAAATCTCGTGTCACAATGTTTGTCCTCAATGGACTCCTAAACCACTCAACCGATTATAATAAAATTCGCACACCATGTGCAGTTCGATCCAACTTGAGAGACAGGATAGTTTAAATCTCAAATTATAGTCGCAATTTTAATTTATTGCTAATTATTGTCTTTTATTATTTGACAGTCACAATTATCTGTTAACTCCAAATGATTCTAACAGATGTCGATACCTTTCGCCTGGGTTGAGTAAGTAATCAATAGATGGCGCTGTTATGGTAAATCTACGAACGTGTCATATAAGCTACACTATCTATTCTTCATACCCCTAAGTGAGGCAAAACAACGTTTGCCGGTTCAGCTACTATGTATATATATGATGAATGCTACTTTAGAAAATAATGTTGTTCGTAAGTTACGAGTGAGCGAATAGAGTGCGAGAGGTTGTCAGCGAGCAGAGAGGGAGCAGGTAGCAACAATTGGTTGACATTACGTTTGTGGTTACCTTGCGGCTGGGGCGGGTGGTTGGTACCGCCCGCCGCCAGCTGCTTGCTGTGCGCCGTCGTCGTAGCGGCCTGCGGGGCCCTGGCGTGCACAGCGCTGCGGCTCGCGCGCCCGCTATCTCCCACGCTGTAACAACATACAACATTATGTATTATTATGAATTATCAACTTAGTTAATATGAATATGACGACCTCGTTAGCGTAAAGGTTACCATGCCGGTCTGCTAATCAGAAGGTTCCGGGTTCAATTCCCGGCCCGGTCAACATCTTTGTGCTTAACTAAATTTGTTGGCTGTGGGTCTGGGTGTTAAATATGTATTTATATATAATATGTATGTATGTATATGTAGTATATCAGTTGTGTTAGCAACCATAATACGAGCTAGAAATGGTTCAGTATGGGGCTAACCAGCCGTGTGTGAATGTGTCCTAATATTTATATTATATTTATATTATTATTATATTATATTATTCTTCTCAAGGACTCTGTATATAAACTTAAAAGTAATTAAATCTACTATTACACAAACTCAATATTTGTGTCTTTTTTCTACTGATTGTGTTTATACGAATACCTGAATTTTCATTATTATTATTATTCCGTTTGACATTTAATTTTAATTTTGTTTTTTCTATGACCATGACTTATTATTTTTATGATTTTTATTTTTATTTTTATGATTTTGAGTATATGTAATATGGACTATGTCTGAAACAAATGATTTGAATTTGAATAAACGCTATTCTGAACAATATATTAATGACAATAATTTTAATGACGTAAACAGAATAGATAATGGATATAATATGAATAGACCCGCTCCAAACCTACATTGCTACACTCTGTTGGGGTATGTTTTGTTATTTAAACATATATACTATTACATAACATTTAATTATGCAATAAATGTTTGAAAAGAAAGAAAGAGACGGCACGTTCTGAACCACAGACAAAACAACTAAAATCACGTCAAATATGGAATGTGCAGGCAGTTTTAGAGGTGATACAAGTGAGTGCGCTCTAAAGTCACTTATATTTTCTACATTTGACGTGATTTTAGTTGTTTTCACTATGGTGCAGAACGTGCCATCTCTTTCTGGCCACTTAAGATGAATAGAGACGGGGCTTCTTTAAATTTAGTTTAGTCGTGTGTGTCGCTGAATCGCCACCATTGACTTTGAATTTAAATCTTCAAATCAAATCATTTATTACTTGCAAAATAGGTACAATTGTGGTGTCATAAATAAGTTAGCTCTCTATTTTAACCGTCAGGTATGCAAGATATAATTGTCAGTTCTAAAATTCAAAAATAAAAATATATAGTAATGTATAATCTTGCGCTTAGTACATAAACTAAATAAAGCATACACAATAAGTCGTACCTTTTAAATTATTGTAATATATGTATATCGTATCGTATATTTATCGTAATGCGATATCGAATATATGTAATGTATGGGTGTGACGTAGACTGCCGACAGGGCTTTTCGATAGCTTACGTCACTTCCATACATTTCACGTCATTTGATAATTGAAGCTTCACTTGAAGCTATGACAACATGTCAACAACCCTCAGATTTGATGACGGTACTTGCCTATAAATTGCTACATCGAATCAAATGTCAATTTACTTTCCGAAGAAAAAAAAGCGATCTTCTTTTCCCCCATTAAAGAGCCAGGATCCATGGTGCCTCCATTTTGCAACACGGCGGTGACCGGGATATCTTATCACAAACGCTAAGGGTTATCGCGGCGACCCTACAATGCAGATGTTGGCAATTTGTAACAATGCCCGACCCTTATCAGGCCTTTAGGGTTGACTGTAGGC
The DNA here is from genome assembly GCA_035578125.1 of Mellilla xanthometata. Taxonomy (NCBI): domain Eukaryota; kingdom Metazoa; phylum Arthropoda; class Insecta; order Lepidoptera; family Geometridae; genus Mellilla; species Mellilla xanthometata. The sequence goes on along the minus strand of JAPUBQ010000019.1, from coordinate 5,530,174 downwards.
TAACGCTGTATCATTGTTGATTCAGTTTTGCATGCTAGATAAGTGCAACTTTTAATTGATTTACTTTGATACGTAGGATAGTCCATAGAGGTTTCATTGAAGAATACATATGACAATGTTGAGATAGTACATGAGCTTAAGCTCCAGATTCACATATGAATGGTTCAGCAATTGTTGTAGTCTTTTCAGTTTTACTATTAATACTTTGATTGTTGGTGTATGCAGCTTTACTTTTAAAAAGAATTACATGATTATTTCATAATAGTAATAACCATTGATGTTTAAATCCTCTAATTCAGGAGCTGGAAACTCTTGTCAAAATACAGTGTAAACTTCATGTAACGTCACTCGATTTAACGACAAACTCTCTTAGTAGGCTTTAGTTAGTTTAGCTTGTATTCCATACAATGATATATTCTCTCCATTTAACGACCACTCTCTATAACGCCACAAAATGCACAGTCCCTTCAGTGTCGTTATATAGAGTTTACACTGTAAGATTTTATTTCTTAGGTACTTAAAAAGAAACGTGTTACCAATAACTAACTAACTACCTATCAATGGTATATCAAATTAGTATAGGTAAATAAAACATTGCAAAAACATCTCGCAGTAAAATATTCCGTAATTGCGTTGACATCTCGCGACTAGGGTGGTAGTTATTCGTGAAAGTAAAACGGAGCACTTTCTCGGTCCCTTTCTATTTTAACACTATGAATAAAAACCATTCTTCTATAAATAGCAGGGGATATGCCACAGAATAAGTAACAGTAAGTTTGGGTGCAAAAAGGGACGCGGTTCTTACGATGGAATTCATCGCCTGGTGCGCTTACGCATTCTTTTGCGACGATCGTGGAATGATTTGCCGATTTTTTTAACTGAGTCAAAAATGGGAAAAACCTGAAAGATTTAACAATAGTGGGTCTGTCACACAGCAGATTAATAACTTGTACATTACTTATTAGTACTAGATACCTAACAAGCTATAAGGTAGTACTCTGAGTTTTTAGAAACAAGAGGAGCTTAGCAGTGTTGTTATTTACTGTGTCAAATAATGAAATTTTGTATTTGTATTTAGTAGTACGAAGTCGTCAACAGACGGTGAAGAGTATGCGTTTTTAACTAGGCTAGTTAATTAATTAAAGTCAAATGTGAATGAATAAGTACACATTCTCTCATTCCAAGAAATAATTTAAGAACAGATGCAAAGAGTCTATTTAACTATAATATGACAATTACTCGTAACTACTCGTAACTCGTTAGTACGAGTAACTAGGTAGTTAGGTACTTAAACATTACTTTAGTTTTTCTTCTCTTTCACTGGAGCCAAACTCGTTGTGATATTATTAAGAGTCTTACATTATAAATACCGAATTCTACTTACAAGTCTTCCAGATCGAAATCTTCATATTCATCATCATCGCCACATTCAAACTTAAGCCTAGGTATGGACAGATCCATCTTTACATTATAATCACTAAAGTTCACATCACAATACTTCACTCTCATCAAATATTGTCTAAAACCACTGCGAACTCTTCAACAAACATTTAGAAAGCTTTATAATCAAATATAGAACAACGGATTCATATTTCGAACACCAAATATTCACCAACACAAAATTTTAAAACGCATGCGTACGCGCATCGTACGTTAACGAGGGTGCAGCGTCGCTTTTGAACTAAGTCATAACGACCGAGGGTTGTAAAAGGGATGCCAGGTAGTCGGGGATAAGGGGTCCCGAATTCCCAGCAACGGGACTCGGCCGACCTATTCAATAATACAAGCGATTAAAACCTGCGCACTGGCAACTGTTTGTTTCAATTGTTTGCTTCAGTAACGGCGGCGCAAAGAGAATGATTGTTTGCTTGTTATTAATGTTTAATTATAATCTCTATTGTATGGTCGCGTTGGAATTTATATATATATTTGAGCGTTCTGGGAGGATTTCCACTTGGTTTTATATGAGTGTTGTCAATAAATACCATGAATTAAGGCAAGCACGACATATAGAGATGTGATGGTCCGAGTACACCCGTGTGTGTCGATAAATAGCTTCGTGTATAAACTGGCACTGATCAGGAGCTAGTATAATAATTACTAATAACAATGTGGATCTGTTCCTCGGAGATTTAAGCTCGCTTAATTCTGAGAAACACGTTTAATATTTTTTAGTATAATATACACTAATTTGCTAATATACTATATACATAATGACTGAGAAATCGGTGAACATACATAAAAAAAAAAAAAATACATACACGTCGAATATATAACCTCCTCCTTTTTGAAGTCGGTTAAAAATGAATCCCTATATCCCTTGGTCACGACATCACGCGTGAACGGCTGGACCGATTTCACTATTTCTTTTTTGTTGTGTTAGTTATTGTCAGGAGTAGGTTCTTATGATATTAATTTTATAAATTACCTATACCAATTCAATATAGTTATCGTTAAGACAGAACAACCTCTAACGGGTAAGCTAGTTTGTAATATTAACATCATTTACATTTAAATACTATAATATCCCGGTGGCAGATTAATGTACATATATATCACGTTTATAAGGTAAAATACGAGTATTTTTAAACTAATTGCAATTATAATTAAGCTTGAATGTTTGTTTTAATTACCACAACGACAATTATAAAATTAATTGCCTGCCCCTCTGGCCCAGTGGTACGAGTATGTGCCCTTCCTCCAAAACCCAAGGTAACGAGTTCGGTTCCCGCGGCGCGTCATATTTGTGCTCAATGAATTAGAACGTCTGGTTGGATTTTGGGTGTGTGAATGTACATATATATAACATCACTGATAATTGTCATATTGTAATTTGTCAGATATAAGTATAATACAACCAGTTAGTAATGTCTCTTCTAATATCTATACATTGCATATTACCAAGGCAATATCGTTCATTACGCGTAAACAGCTCCCAGACCCAAATAAGCCACTTAGTTCCATTTACGCCAAGTTAATGAAGTGAGAGCTTCAAAGGAGCCTCTATGTCATATTCACCATGTCCCCAACCGAACCGTGAGATTGCCGTAATGAATTCCCCTTTGCCTGTTTCGGGGAAATCGAATAGATATTTGTTAGACAGCCAAATCTTATTCAGACTGTATTTAATGTCGAAAAATATAGACGTAAAATATGTAACTACTAATTCAAACCAAAAATGATAAGCAACATAGGAGTTCTAACACTTAAATTGTTTTTATAGACCACACTCAACCAAAATCTACACAAAGCGTATCTACAGATATGTATAATTGTATAGTGCGTAATGGCAAAACTATACAACACCTTGTTCCCAATGAATTACAACCTTACTATCTTGAAACTTAGAGTGAATCGCTCCTTTCTAGGCAAGCGCGCTCTATCCTAGACCGCAGCATCACTTAACATCGGATGAGTTGCGGTCAAGGGCAATTCGTCATATAAAAAGAAACATCCAACTGCGATTCAACACTGCAGTTTTCTAGCATCAAAATCAAAGTAAAGCGCTCAAGTTTTCTATGGCCGCAACTCAAGGCCTCATCTTGGCCAACGTAGTAAGTTTCTTATACATCTTCGAAAAAAATTACTAGATTTAAGGTAAAGGTTTAAGGTGATGTCTCTAAAAACGGCAAGGAAAATAAGACCACAGGTAAGAGTGTGGTCTTATTTGAGTTAGAGGAATTTAAGCGTTATTAGTATAGCAATACAGTTGGATTTTCTAATGCTCACTGCACTGTACGGTCATAAAATGTATATAGCTGTTATCGCGGAGCAAGATAGCTTTTGTTTATAACGGCACTAGTCGAAACTCAACCTTAAGATACAGCGATAAGGTTGACTTGAATTGTTTTTTTTTGTGTTATAGTACATTGTAATAGAAACAATAGTATAGTAACCTTATGCCATTTTTTTGTGCTGTGTTTGTATTCAACACTGAATCTGGTATATATTTGATCGAAGTTATACGTTCTACTACTTTATCTTAATATAAAAAGTGTAACAAATTTGTTTTGCCTCCTTTTTTCGCTAGCATAAAAGAAAGAGTGTTATGAAATGATAAGAATTTGGGTTTATCCTAAACGCCTGTTTTCTGATAGTCGGGATGTTTATGGTATCCCTTTTTGCAATCTCTTTACGGGATAAAGAATGTTCACTAGATATTGTAGGGCATTTTTTGGTTTTTAGTAACCAAATATCTATCATATTTTATTGGACAGGGAAATTTATAAATTTCAGAACTGTTTTCTTTCTTTTCTGGAAAACGAGTCAGGAAAGCACCCAAGTGTAAACGCCACATCTTTGCATGGGTTACCTATCAAAAGAAACTGACTGAGCTTATAGAAAAATATTTTATTTGGATGATTGCGGTGAATCACTTTAGTATAGAATAATATAGCATAAGCAGTCCACTATACGTTCCAACTGTTGGGACTCGGGCCTTCTCTCACGAGGAGAGAGATAAGCCATAATCCACCACGCTGGCCAAGGGCGGGTTGGCGGATGACACACGTCTTCGGATATTGTGATCCTCAAACGTGCCGGTTTCCTCACGATGTTTACCTTCACCGTAAAGCGAGTGCAAATCCACACATAACTTGAAAAACAAGTCATTGGTGTAGGGCCGGGATCGAACCAGGGGCCGTCTGATTGAGAAGCAGACGTTATTACCACCGAGCCACACTCGCTGATTTGAATAGAATAATATAGAAGTGGAGATAATTATATATAATTGGGGTAATAGATAGATTTAGCTGTATAGGTACTCACGTAGCGTCGCGACAGCAGGGCCTGGTGCAAAGCACTGGCTGAGCGGGAAGCGGCGCGGGCGGCGGTGACCGCTCCGCATCGCACGCGCGACTCGGCACGGCGGGCGCGGCGCACCAACCCGGCCCCACGCCTGACCAACACCTTTTCTGGAAACGGCACAGTCAACACTGATATACACTGGGATACAACACGTAAAAATAAAAAATATATTACATTTTTTTTTGAGAAATACAGTTATTGATTTTTTCCTTTATTAAGGTATCGTTTGTCGAACAGCGACCATGCCATACAAATTACATAATAGCATCATACTACAGATTAGTTTGTTAATCGTATAATAGAGGTTGAGTAGTTTGCATTTGCATTGAATACAACAGACAAACATAGATATTTGTTACTAGTATGCATGAAAGACGCGTGTCAATAGAAACTGTTTCTATTATCGCTTGCGCTTATGCCTTAGGGCCTAGATAAAGTCTGATAATTCTTATTTTATATAATTTTATTCGAAGATAGTTTATGATTACTTCATCATTATCATTGTCAGCCTGTAATCGCCCACTGCTGAGCATATGCCTCTCTTCTTGTACGCTAGTCGTTCCGGTTAGGCGTTGCTCACATTCATGTCAAGCATGTTAGTAATGTCGTCGATGATTTTATTTTTAAGGGTTGATTCCAATGGCTAAACAAAGATAGCGATTTTTGACAGTAAGCATCCTGTACATAATTAAGTCAAACAAGCGTTATCTTAAACGTATCTGTGGAACGTAAGCAGTCAGTATATGTAGGTAGTGAATATGATAAAGAGTGCTATGGCATGGCACAGTAGTACACGGTGCACTGACATGGCGAGACTGGGCCCGGTTTTAGAACCAGTCACAAGTAACACCATTATGGGCTGGATGATTTGATTTATTAAAATAAATCTAGAGGCTTGGTTTTAGGAGCTGATAGTACAGAATATTTTACGACGGATTTGCTTTCGCTCGTATAGAAGATTTAAATTATTTAAGAAATAAAGGTAAGGTACACATAATATGTATATATGAATAGCATTGAAGCAAGATATTTACAGGATTAAGTAGCGTTGTTTAATGAACATTCTAGCCATATTATAATTACGTAGTATTTCTATTTTTAGTATTCCGTTGCATATTTATATCTAAAGAAATCAACAATCTTAACCCACAGGTCTATCCTCAGTATTCATGTACGTATAAATCTAAAGCAACTATAGGTTTAGACAAAAATATAAGTAGACCAAAGCCAGGTCTAAGCTTTATCTTAAAACATAAAGATACAAGATGGCATGTGATACGAGTTTATCTCTTCTTTTCTGTCATAGCTATGACAGAAAACTGGCCGGACCGACCGGAAAATCTGGTAGCGGAGAGAAACTGCGAAATATCAGGGAAAATGTAATGATGTTACTAGAATACATTGATCTCAGAAATCTCGCGGTTAAAGATTACAAGGAAATGAGTTCAGATTAAGATATTAACTTGATAATGCTAAACCGACATTGCTTATAAAAATAAACATACTTAATTTTACAAAATAGTCTTTCTTTTTTTGAGAGCTAAAAGGTTGTAGTGTCAAGCTATTAACACAGTTTTGGTACGAAAAACTTAGCTTTTTTGACATAAAATATAAAGTATTTTATTTTTAACTGTAAAATTATCTGTTAAATCTCAAAGTGAGTGAATTAGAACTACATATTGCATCGCTTTTAAAAACAAATTGCTCCGTTCTTTGTAAAACACATACTTTATTTTTGCGTCTATATTAAGACTAGTTCCTTGTATTTTCCTGTGCATGTTAATTAGTGATAAGACGCAACAATGGCAGTTATTATAAGACTAATAAAGAGAAGAACGTCTATTGTATTAGATATGTCATGGACCGGAATAGCTTCTGCAGTTTTGATGATATCTACTAGTTTTTTTTGTAACCACAAAAAGAATCCCCAAAATAAAACCTAATTTATAGATTACCTACGTTTCTCCTTTTAACGATTTGTAGTCATTAGTTTTTTACACTACAACAAGTATTTAACTAGGTTTTCGAACAGAAACAACAGACATTAGAGCTCGGGTCTATTAATCAATTAACTAACTAATGAATATTCTTGTTTTCATTATTTAATTACAAGTAGCGGTTGAGTGAGCACTTAAGGCACGCTATTTTGTTAAATACCTATTGTGCCCTAGAAAATGTTTATGACGACAGGCTAATGGTATTAAGAAATCTACATAGGTGACTGAGCGAACGAAGCGAGCGACGTCTCTCTGCCTTCACTGGCCAATTTTTTACTCACCATGTTGTATCTGGAGGTAATTTTGACTAATATAGACAAAATCTGCCTGAACCCGAATTCGAAATTTTCAAGAAGAGGCCTTATATAAATAAATAAATTAACATAAATGTTACTATTATCCATGTATTATGTAGATAAAGGTAATCCCATTCAAAGCACTTTTTGTCGTCGGAGATATTTGATTATAGAGGGTTTTTTTTTCGCAAATATAGGGTAAGTATATACTGTATATACTGCAGTGGAATTCACTGATTTTTTAGAAGATGTTTGGCAGAACGCTTAGTCATCTAAATATAACAAGGTTTAGGTGAGAAATGGTCGATAGGTTGTCGAGGCCATAAAGTTTCAGAGTGTCAAAAAAAAACTTTTTTGTCGAGGTTTACCGGTCGCAGAACTACTTATATGTACCTAGAGTTATATTGAATAAAGGTACGGAATTAGGTAAAGCGTCCATTTACCAGATTAGATTATGCCTTTACGTCATACGTACCTGAGTACTGCTTTATTTTGTTTTGTTACTTATTAATAGGTACTACCGTAATAGAATAAGGCCGCTAAAGAAGTAAACAATGGTGTAATTTTCATTAATATGGAGATAGCTATGAGTGTTCGACGTGTATGAGTATATCCATTTATTTTACTTATGATCGCTGGGTTTGTAATACGTACATATGTATGTAAGACGAAATGTAAGATCTTGTTTTGCTTTTCTATCCTAGATAAATAACAAATAAATAAATATTAGGACACATTTCACACACGGCTGGTTAACCGCATACTGAACCATTTCTAGTTTGTGTTATGGTAGCTCAACTGATATACTACACATACATATAAACATATTTAATACCCAGACCCACAGCCAACAAATTTAGGTAAGCACAAAGATGTTGGCTGGGCCGGGAATCGAACCAGGAATCTTCTGATTGGCAGTTCGGCATGGTAACCTTTACGCCAACAAGGTCGACAATGTTATTATAAATGCTACTAATAATTTACTAAATAATAATGCTAATTTCTCTATGTGCGAAGTAGTTTCTATTTTATATCAAGCTAACGATATTACTTAGAATCAGATCCACCTGCACGACCGGACTGCAGACGAGAAAAACGCTTCCAAGATCTCTAAGACCGGATTTTAATAACAAAAATAAACTCAACAACACTTATGAAATACCCATCTCAAATGGGACCAGTTCATTACCATAAAGTGAATTATGTGCACCGACACCTAGACCCTAAACGGGGTGTAACTCTGAGAGTTGAATGCAAATTACATCTATTTGTAACTGTGCAGAGGGTAGTATTTATACTTCTTACCATTGGATTCTAACATGAGAAGTGGTTATGTTAATCGCAACTCCTAACCTTCTTTTACAATCGGGTAAAAAAAACATAACAAACAACTCTCGGCACCAGAGCTTGGCCACTTAGCTCATACGAAGAAGAAAAACACTCTAATTATTTAAGTCGGGCACACAATGTTTCCATTTAAAATTTAAAAAAAGGTCTCCTTCGAACTTTGAAGAATCCCCTCTTCCTTAAGATCCTGACATGGAACCAAACAAAAACTATACAAACAATTTCCAAAAAAAATAACAAATTCTCAAACCGGTTTAGTCATCTTCAATTTCTATTCACTAAACTAACTAAATGATTGAATAAAATCTGTAATATCTATACCAATATTATAAAGAGGAAAAGTATGATTGTTTGTGTGTTTGACGCGAATCGACTGAACCGATTAGAAAAATTCACTCACCGATGGGAAACTAAACTACCCCCGTGTAACATCTTATCTTATATATAAAATTTCCGTGTCACAGTGTTTGTTACCGTACTCCTCCGAAACGGCTTGACCGATTTTTTCCAAATTTTATATGCGTATTCAGTAGGTCTGAGAATCGGCTACTGCATATTTAGTTTTGTTTTTTTTTTTAAGGCAAAACAGCGTTTGCCGGGTCAGCTAGTAAGACTATATTTTGTTTCTTTTGCAATTTAGATTATTTAACATCCCATGCAAAGCCGGGACGCGATGCTAGTCGGCTGTAAAATTGTTTAAAAGATTCAGTCGACGTATAAAACAAACAAAAGAGCAGATTCTAATAGTTTCCCGACCTGTTTGAATAAATAAACGACACCAAAGTCACTAAATGCCTTTTCTGTTACTCGTAGTTAGTAACTGAGCATCGCTGAGGTGGAATAAAGGTCAGAAGTACGAGTTCGACTCTGATGTTTACGTTGACATATTTGAGTATTTGTATAAATCACGGATAACAAAATAAATGCAGATAGTGTACGGTAAGAAAAACATAGTCTATAGGTAAAAAAGAAAAAATAAAGATATATAATAATAACAGAACTTTGTGTTCACGGATATCAGAATAAATACAGATAGTGTACAGCAAGAAAAACATATTCTTTAGGTAAAACAAAGAGAAATAAAGATAGAAATAGAAACAGGACTCTGTGTTACGACAATTGCGACGTTTAGACGTTAGGAATAGAGATCTGTTCGTATGCATACATTCTCACACGACATCTCGTTTAGACAACAAGAACTAGCTCATTTATTACATGAATGCTACTCAAATTTGGACTCTAAAATATCGCAATTAAAGTCTTTTTTAATGCAAAACATAGACTGTAACCAGCGTACTAGAATAAACGGAAGAGTAACTTCATACAATTGCCGCTTAGAATTTGGATCCATCTACGCCCACAATTATACTGCTATCCAAACGAAACACACACACAAAGCACGCGATAGGTGCCGTACCACACCATGTGACACCCTCAGAATACAGAAAGTACCAGAAGTTCATCTGTATTTGCGAGCTACACGCTGTGTCCAAAAATCAAAACAATGCCCCCTGCCCGCGTCACTTCCCACCCGCGTAATGTTCTAGCTCAGGCATTATGTGCCCGTTTTTAGGGTAAAATTTGGGAGTCCAGGAGGTGAGATACTAATAGAATAAAAATTGTCCTAATCTTTATTATAATTATGTACCTACCTAATTGTCTCAAGAAATTGATAGATTTATTGAATTTAATAAAACGCTTTAGAAAAAAATAACGCTTTAGAAAAAAATACATTTAATTTCCTTTTTGCTTAGTAAGCTTTTTATAATATTGTCTCTTAGAATTTGAACTTAGTAACAAAAATTTAAATTTAGATAAATGATGAAATCTTATGTCTAAGTATTTTTCATAGATACTAACATACTATTTAATAGGACTATTTGGTTATGTACACACAGGCTGCTCTGATGTTTTATACTTTCTTTTTTCAAGTCGGTTATTTTATATTAAATTAATTATTAATATTCTACAATGAATAAAAGCCCTCAAGAGGTAATAAAAAGAAGGGTAAATCAAAACTCATATACTGGCAACACTAACAAGATGGATGCCTCATTATCTATGACAATTGAAAACATAGAAATTTATTCAAAGTTGATACCTAAATACGATACTTACACGTGAAATGTGATCCCATCCTGTTTCTTTTATAGACCCGCTGCATTTTATAGGTAGGAACGACATAAGACGGCATAATTTAATTAAATTGGTACAGCGTCGTACGTCCCGACGGTCACAGAGTGACTGATCGGTCGCGCGTCAAACTACTCCATTTTGGAGTAGTTTTAGTAGCCTCAGTTTTAGGCGCGCTCACGGTTTCTGGTTCTTTCTGTATTCTGAGGTGACACCACGCGGGCGTGCGGGTAGCTGTTTTGCCTCGCCCACCGCGGTATTTTACGATTACGCGTGGATCCGTTTTATTAGCCAAGTTACTATTTTATTTATTCTAGTTCGCTGATTGTAATATTAGCGTTCTGACTCCTGGTCCTGGCTTCTATACAGAAAAGAATTGATTACCACCCAGTTGTTATGTCTTTTAAACTCGTACCACGTAAACTAAGAACTGGGTCAAACAATGGCCAGCGAGTGGAGGAGTAAATAGTTAATAGAGACACAGTTTCAGAGGAAAGAGACAATCAACGTAGCACGCGGTCCATTGGGTGTTGACGAAATGCGGACAAATGGTTGGTACTTGAATCAGTTTTGAATAAAGACATTAAACTAGAACACACTGTTCATGTCGGTACAACACTTTCGCCACTCAAGAGGTAAGATCTAGTGAGAAGAAAGAGGAGATTCTTAAGCCGCATTAAGAAAGAACAAGCGGTTATCACACTCGGGTGAGTCAAGTTCCTTGGAGAATGTAGGAATACATAAACATTATAACTATCTTCAACTACATTGTGCCAATGACAGTAAATCCTAATAGTAACCGTACATTTTTTTAACTCACAACAAAACCACAGTGCATGAAACCTTGTGTTCTTTCCTTCGAAAGCAATATATCGTCTGGGTCGAAACATGTTGACCAAATACCGACAAAAATAAATACAACTTATAGACGGCTCGACAAAATTCTGAACAAAACCCCTAAGTTCATTATTAATACAGTGTATCGCAGCGTTAAAGTAAAAATACTGGTAGTTAGACGCACGTATGTTTGTTTTATCGTTATCAGTACACACGTCATCGTTATCACAAACACAAAACGACCCTAAGCTGCCACGCCTTGTTTACGATTATATAAATGGTTTGTTATTGAATAGTTGTAGTAATTCAAAATCGTACACTAGAATAGAAATAAACGGTTTAATACATGTAACTACTTTTAGGACTCGGGACTTTCTCGCGCATTGAGCGTGGTAAAGTCTATATACATACATATAATTCACCGTTCAAATAAGTCAAGTGTATCAAGAAAGAGTATAGCTAAGATGAGCTTTTTAGGGTTACGTAATCCTTCTACAAGGAACAATTATAGTTTCGCTGTAATACGCCTGAACATTATCTAAATCTAAAATATATAAACATACATATATATTTCTACAAACAAAGTTATCCAAGTACTTTACCGATTAATATGATTCTAACCACCAATAACGAAGAAAATTATAAAAATAACAAGAAATACTTAAATAAAAACATCAAAATAGAAATTTCAGCATAACAGCCAAAACAACAAACAATCGTAATGAAACTCGAAGAATCAATATTCGAGCCCCGAAACTCTTCGAGGCCAACTGAACATTCATTTATGCAAAAAGATGTAAACAAGTCTAGCTGTAATGAATTTAATGAGAAACGGCGATTCTGAGTAGGTATTATGTCATTGGTATTCATGATAAAAAATGCTGGTCACAACAAACGCCCTGTGCCAGGCTCCAAAATTGAGACAAACAATGTAATTTGTCACTGAGACAGAGCATCTGTCATATTTTCGTCCAATATGCCCTAAACAAGGACTTATTATGATTAAAGTCGGCCAATATGGCGGAAATTCCAGGAAAACTTCAGTATTTGTTTAGTAACCGGCAAAGAACAATTCTGAGTAGTTTTAAAGTCTGAGTTTTTTAAATTTTTATAATACACTTAATACAAGCAAAAGAGTTATAATCTGTCAAAAATCATGGCAATACAGAACCGAATCAAGTTCGTTTCCTGAGGCACTGCGCCTACTTGTTCCGGGCTCGATTTCTCTTCAACACCCACGTTAAAGCTTCAAGTTGAGAATCCTGTTTTATTTTTAAATCCGTGTGAAAGACTACAAATAAATAAATAAGAATAATTGAAAATGTTTTGAGGACACACAAAACATATTTTTAAATGCTGTCTATGAATTAAGCAAGTATGACGCAGATGATATACCCGTCATTTTAGTAATAGAAACAATAACTACTTTGAGCGATATTCTAAACATAGCATTCAGAGCTCACGTCAATATGGTAGAGGTCGTTCAAGACGGTCGATCGATCGGTTTGCATTATGGATGGTCTTATCGATAGATACCACACCACCTGTCAGTGCTCGTATTAAATACAGTAATTTACTCAATCATTCTAGAAAGCATCACTTTACTTCATCCTTTAATACATTCACTTCATCGTCAGGCATCAAAGACCTCTAACGTCTTAATCGCTCGCCAAACAAAAGATATTAGGAGCTACACTTTAATTTCTTCACGCAGCAAATTGATTTAACGCACAGCAGTTTAGTCGACAACTTTTTGAATAAACATGAAGGTGCGAACAAAGCAAATCGTTGCTACAATCAAACAACGCGCGTGCACATGCAAATCTTTGTTTCTTTTTTTCAACTACGATTAGCAACACATGCGATAGGAAAACTTACACATGTCAAACATGTTAACAACTACAATTATGTATATACATGTGTCCTGAAACTCTTGTTCGCATAGTGAGTGCACTGATGCACGACAATGACTTTCAGTTTTGCTGTGGCGTCTTGGAATCTGAACGAGGCATCGGATCGCCAGCGACCAGCTAGTATTGACGCATACATGCGGGAAGAAACTGCGAAAACCACTATATGCTACACATCTGTCACACAAAACAAGCAAGAAATGCTATCTACGTGCTTATAGAAGAATTAGAAACAACTGTGAAAAGGCAATAACGCCATAATATGAAAGAAGTCAAACAAAAAACAATCAAACAACAAAGCAAACCAAAATCTAAAAAAACAATACACTACATGACTATATAAATAAATAAATAAATATTAGGACACATTTCACACACTACATCAGTGTTATTAATGACTAAGAAAATGCCATTACTTTCTCTTATCACTAAGAGTTATAGCAACACTACAAATGCCTAAAGACTACAAGCAAACAACGACAATCAAATGATAAAGAAATGTTAATATGTCAAACCACTCGTTTCGGAATAAAAAACACTCGTATTACAATTACGAAAAAAAGAACAATTCATGCATTAGGTACATTTTGTCAGAATATACACAAAATTATTTTCAGGATATTAAGTAACAAACAAATGTACTACACGGTACGTCCGTACTAAACAGCACCGCGTTCCACTTATTCTTTCTCAGACGTACTGTTATTCTAGGTGATTTTATAGATTTCTATAGGTTTTGCCAAGGAGGTAATAAAGTCATGCATGTAAATTTTCAGATACATATAATGAACACACGAGGCAATTACGAGAATATACGTGTAAATTTATACGTCAGCTACCTATTTAATACCAAGTATTATCATAACTTAATATTTATATGATTATAGTAATAATTAATAAACATTTATTTATCATAACTAGATTTATACACATTAGTCTAAAAATCAATCCCTATTAATCAGTTAATTCATTTTCGATAATCAATATATTTTCAAGTCTTCATAAGAATAACATTGTGACAAAAAATCCAGACATTTCCTATGGATCTTCAATACACCCTCAGGTAAACATACTCGTATAACTCAAACGAAGGTATATCATGGGACATCCTGTGGATGCCCACGGGTCGCCCGCAAAGTCAACATGGGCTTATGAATAGACCAAGCAATGTGAGAATGCTAATTGCTTATATGCACATCCAGCAAACCCGGTTTTGAGGCGGGTGAATTTTATGAACATCAGTGAACTAAAAATATACAATACGAATAGGAGTATCTTAGTAGGCACATAAAAAGTAAACTGTATCTCTTGCATCAAGTTCTTACTTAAAAGTTATGTCAGGTAGTAATCGGTCGAAGACTGATTATGGCTTTATTACAATATTTAATTGTTTACTTGTGACATGGTTGATGCTCATTAAGATAAAGTGAAAAATCTAGTGAAATTAATTTCACTACGATATTAACTGATTAGTAGAAGATAATATCGGTGGAATGTTTATAATCTCTGATGATAATTGTGTATGATGTAATAGGTCATTTAGAGGTTTTAAAGAGTATTAAATAAACTATATCTTATTATTGGTGAGAACTAAAACTACTTTTGAAGTTGTCTCACAAACGACAAAATATAAGATTTAGTGATATATAACTCAGAAAATCTCTTCATGACCTTCTACATCATAATATACTATTTAATTACGTTAAATATAAAAAAAATGAGACCAACACGGCTAACAAGCAACATTTTATTTTATTATGCTTTAACTTTTATCCTGGTCTAACCAACAAAGAAAAGTAGAAATGTAGTTTATAGTCTTCTTCATTCTTCATCGTATGAGCTAAGTGGCCAAGCCCTGGTGTCGAGAGTTTTCAAGCAGCCCTTACGCCGCATACTTAGAGTAACATACGAGACTACAATTTAACGTGTCATCCGACCCACAGTAGCGCCCAGATGAAAATGCCACATAAAAACGACAGTATTGTGTATGGTCACACCCACCCAAAAAACACAGTCCGCATAGACCGTTGCTTAGCTTCGATGATCGCTTCAGATAACCTTAGCTAGCTGTGCTACATGCGCTACTACTTTTCCATCATAATATACTAATAATAAACCTCAAGGCGCAGCCTTAAGTAGAAGTAGTACAGTAGAAGTCAAACAAAATTCTGGTACAAAAACTGGTCCCATTCGACCATGTTGGTTGCACGAACCGTGTCAAGGATCGGCACAGGCGTGGGGCAGCCATCTCGTCGCTGGTTTAGTTTCCAACTACTCGTAGAGGATCTAATACACTACTTTCAACGTAGAGCGGTTGTAAAGATTTCTTAGAGTACATTGGATTTGGGCAGTCGCCGTGAGGCTAATATCTTTTAGTATCAACCAGAAGATCCAACGGCCAAATGTCTATCTAATAAGAAAGGCGCTTGTTATGGATTCGAGCAAATAAAAAGCCGTTGGAGGCACATAAATAGTCAAAGTATCTTAAACAATGCTTCGGTATATTAATCTGCGTAATTTCGAAGCAACCATATATCTTAAACAATGCTTTGGTATATTAGTCTGCGTAATGATGACACCCACACAGCTACAAAAAAGCTCGATTGCCTTTTTTACAAAGAGAAAAGTAATGAATTTTGAATTATCGGTTTATTTTATCTATCCATCTATCGTCAATCCGGTTGCAACTAATTAAGATCGAGACCGATTTGAATAATCATGTGTTGTAATTAGTCTCGCAACTGCGCAAGATTTGTCGATTGAATACTAAAGTAATAATGACCATTGCTGTTTAAGATCAAAATCCACCCAAATTGAGTGGAATATTAAATTCCATTCTACACGATTCCCAGATCTATGACAGGGCTAGACTGTAAAGGAGGCTACGTGACCCCGTCAGAGCACTGCCTGCAAAGAGCTCATGAGCGTAAACAATGTTCGCCTTTCACTCGGGAATCTAAGGAAGTTTTCCTTGGCAGGGCTTTGTAATTAACTATAGCCAGAGTAAAGTTTTACTACCCATTTTTAAACCACGATGCAAAACTTGTATATGTGTGAGAGAGAGAGTCAGTTTGTGGCAACGTAGTTAGGCAATAAAACCATTTTATTTGTATAAAATATGATTTAGCCTAGTCTCTAGAGTGTTCTCTTTTACTCTACCTCTCTACTTTTTCTACTCGTAAGCTACTCGTATGTTTGATGGAACTGGTCCAAGATGGCGCCGACACCGCCAGAAAATGGTGGATAAAGTTCTTCATGTTTGGGGCACCGAGATAAATTTCAAACTAAGATGGCGCCACCACAAAAAGTTGTGTCGGGTGACGTATTTCTTTAAATTTTGATAAATACTTAATCTTATATATAAAATTTCCATGTCACAATGTTAGTTACCGTACTCTTCTGAAACGGCTTCCAAATTTTATATGCGTATTCAGTAGGTCTGAGAATCGGCTACTATCTATTTGTCATACCCCTAAGTAATTTGTCATACCCCTTGTGAGACAAAACAACGCGTGCCGGGTCAGCTAGTAATCTATATGAGAGAAGGGTTCGATGAAGAGTTTCAGCAGACCAACCAACGTATAAGCCGTTCACTGCTGAATGTCATATGTTCAGAATGGATTTTTTTAAAGCAGCAATTTCCAAGAGCCGACCGGATGCTAACATAACCGCGACGACGACAAATGCTCTCACCGATAAGGCCGTTGCAAATGCTTGACGGAAATAAAGATCGCCACTGTCTGTAGATTGGCTACGAGAAAACGAACTCTATATACTTTGTAGTAAAACGTTAGGAGAACATGAAAATAGGATAAATAGTATATGATGATAACCTTAGTTGTCGGTAGAGTATGGCGCGATACTTAGATGCCAAATAGCTTAAACCATAAAGACGATAGACAGATTCCTATATCTATACTACGATAGCTACGATCCTGACCTCCGTTTCGCGCTTCACACAGTGTCACCAACTTAGTTGTTCAGATGGGCAAAATTGGAACTACAAGTTCGACAGCATTCTTAGGTGGCAATAAATATCCACTAGCGACGCCGTCAACTGAACAGCTAAGTTGGTGGCACTGTAAAAGCTCATAGCAGAGCTTATATATTTTATCTACAAGTCATGTTTTTCTCTCTCTCTCTCCCTCGAAACAAATGAATAACAAACAAAAGCTAAGTAATACAGTAACCTTATTATTGTTTACGTCACAGCGCAAGCACAGTACGTGTCCCTGCGAGGTGACAGGATGTCAGTGACAAGCACCGAGCAAAATGTCCACTCCAGAGACCCTCCCGGGTAGCATTTGTATTGAGAAACGTCCTCGACGCGTTGAAATGGCCTATTTGTTTGACAGTTACGTAGTTGAGGTGTCTTTTACATAACGACATACGAATAGATATTTCAGGGTATATTGCTCATCATAATATACGTAATATACAAAATTTTAATGCCGTCTGAATCTAATTTGATGTGAGGGTTATGAGAGTTTCACTGACATCATTATGTTGATTAATAAATCTAACGATAGTGTAATTTATGATAAGAGCCTACGATCGCTAAAAAACTATTAATATACACATACGAGGATCCATAGTTATTATTTTTTATATTATAAGGACACAGTTCACTCACAGCTGGTTAGCCCCATACTAAACACAACTGATATACTACAAATAACATAAATCAATACTTTATATCGATACATACATTATGTATACATACATATAAAACCAGACCAGAGACAGGCGAAAGCCAACTAATTATCATCATTCATCGCAAAGAAGGTGGCTGCGCAGGGAATTAAACCGGGGACCCTTTAGTTGGCAGTTCGGCATGGTAACCATTACGCAAACGAGGTCGTTATATGGAGCAACTAAACATTTCAGTGTTTTAATTTATTTTGTTCCTGCTTCTATTAATCTCCCTTAATACAGGGTCAAGGATGTTGTTTTGTTTGAACAATTGGTTACGCATTTTCTCTATTTGTTTTGATCGGTCTATCATATACACTAAATATCAAATATCATTTTATGATTTCAGAGCAAGTGTCTTTTTAAATCTTCTTTTTCCTTTGTTTGTTTTTCATCTTAAAGATAGCCTTTACAACTGAAGACAAAAACAATAAACCAACAACATTAAGATCGTAACGACCTCAGAAGAAGAACTGTTTTTATTCTGCTTCTGTTATTATAAAAATATTTTAATAGGGCACGGTGCCTGTGATATTGCCACCACTAACAATAACGAATGATAGTGCGGTTTTAAATAATATTTTAATTAATGCAATAACAGAGTTGAGCGTTGACCGATCGACCTTGGCAGAGTACTCACTGGATTTTTTTCAACACACGCATAATCGTGTCAATGTTATGTTGCATCACTGATTATATTCGTTGAAAAATCCGTGAACTTTTTATATTATTATAAAAATTAATCTCGCGAACACTTTGGAGAAACGATTTACCTTCAATGGGTTAATAATTCTCAATAATACGAAATAAACGACTTCAAATTCGTTGTTCTGAAGGATCATTCATTAAACGCTGTTTTCTGACTTCCTTAGTATTTAATTGACTGAGCGAGCGAATTCTTTGCTTTGGATTTAACTAGCCAATTTTGCTTCATCATCATCATCCACAGCCGATTCTATCCAACCGCTGGGTATAGGCCTCTCTCCTGTCATGCATTATTCACATTATTCTTTACTGACATCCTTTTCAAATTTTTATCGTCGATGTCTTTATTGTGGTTGTCTGGAAGAGATTGCTTAGCGAATGGGCCGCCATAAAAAAAATGGGAGCGTGATTTAAAAAATATTCGGTAAATCTACTAAATACCATATTTAATAAAAGATTTGAGCATATGAATATGGCCAAGGATTTGTTAAAATATGAAGTCTTTAAAAAAAATTATGTTCCATGAAATTTTGTTCGGGAGGTCTACTGTTCGGAGGAATATTAATTTATATTAGAAATCGATTATCTGGCCCTCAGTTTTATAGATTCGCGGTATCCGGACTACAGACCAATCGTACAAAGTCGAATTTTTGCAAACATAAACGTGTCGCACGGAACTGGCGTCACCCAGCTCACGCCGTCTTTCTATCAGAAAAAAAAAGTCTTCATACTTGATTATCCGAATGTTCAATTATCCGAATGCCTAACGATAACAATTAGTCCGGTTAATCGAGTATCTATTGTAGATGAAATATACAGCCCCTCCTTTATTTATCTAAGTGACTGGCCTTCGTAGGCCGTTAGTCTTAGTCATACTGTATGAAGTTAAGGCTCGGATCCAAATTCGTACGGCATTTGAAATGGAGCTCATTCAATCGGTATCATCTGTGGGCTGAAATAGCTGTAACTGACTCATATCAGTATTTTAAGTTCAGTACACTTCCGACTGGGTTGCAATAGCTTACTATAAGATTAACAAAATGTTAAGGTACCGGTTAGGCAAAAAATGAGTTGACGTCATAACTTTAACAGTAACCGCCCAAACTTCGCTGGTTAAAGCTATAGTTTAAGTTAACTAGCTGTCAAATGCGTCAATTGACTGGCAGCCCAGATAACTTTAACTATAGGTACTAAGAAATATGATGGTACAACAAATTCCGCGATCAATGCTAAAGTTAGTGTTACAGTAGTCGTCAAATTTGACATAAAGTATATCTTTAACTACTAATATGGCGCAATCGAGCCTTTACTGTTTCATGATGCGGATTTCATTATCATAACCTGCCAAGATGATGTCATTGAAGTAGGCGGCCGATGTACAATAATGTATAAAAAATATGATGTTTTTCGTGTTTAATAAGTACGAGTATATACGTATGTGGTTAATAAATTCAACAAGTAGTTCACAATTGCATCATCATAAAATTGGTACATATCGAAAAAACAAAAATAAATACCTTTATATTAGGTACTAACACGAGTTATCGACACTCTGGCCTAAGTTGAAGCATGCCTAGTCTGGACTAACTTGCTCAAGGAGGTTGCCGGAACATACAGTTAGATGCTCAGCGACAATTTTTTTAACTTAAGAGTCGAACCTCTAGTACTGGAAAATAGATATACGCAGCATTAAGAAAAAATAAAATATGCTCACCATGGAAATATAGAATACTTAGAATGGACAAGGTAAGAAATGAGTATATTAGAGGAAGTCTGAAAGTGGCGCCTGTTTCAGAGAAAGTGAAGAGTGGACGGTTAGCGTGGTACGGACATGTAATGCGTAGAGAGGAGATGCATGTGACTAGGAGAAGTATGGATATGATTGTAAGTAGTAGCGGAAGGAGAGGTAGACCAAAGAAGACGTGGATGAATTGTGTGAAGGAGGATATGAATGAGAAGGGAGTGAATGTGGAGATGACGGCTGATAGAGTGGCGTGGAAGAGAAAAACAGGCTGTGCCGACCCCACCTAGTGGGAAATGGTAAAGGAGAAGAAAGATGGAAATATAGAATACTAGCTGCGCTCCGCGGTGTTACCCGCGTTAATCCGGGATGAAAAGCAGCCTATGTGTTAATCCAGGGTCTTACAAATTTCCATACCAAATTTAATCAAGATCTGTTAAGCCGTTTCAGCGTGGAAAAGTTAGATATACACACACTTTCTCCCTTATACGCAAACTTTCGCAATTATAATATTCGTAAGACGCCATATTATATGACCTATCATCACAACTCTAGCCCATTTCCTCCCTCTCTCTTTATAAATAACGTATACTTTATCTTCCTTCTATTGTTACCGGAGCAAAGCAAAAAGTCCTGAGCTCATTCTAGGTTCCGATGAATCACCGAGGAAACCCCGGGCGGCGACGTCACGGCCGTTTCACGACTGTAATGAGCTTTTACGACCAGCCACTATACTGTGTTACGTAACTAGATGTAACATTTACAATAAGCTGTAATGCCTCTACTATGTCTTGTAGTAGCGTGAACGGGAATAGAATTGTACGCGAGCTATTTGTATCGATTAATTTCGATTACCGTGTAAACTCCATGTAACGTCACTCGATTTAACGACAAACTCTCTAAAGCGTCGAAATCAATTGGCTTTAGTTGGTTTAGCTTGTATTCCATACAATAATACATTCTCTCCATTTAACGACCACTTTCTATATTCAATAAAATGCACAGTCCCTTCAGTATCGTTATATAGAGTTTGTACACTGCATTTTAAGACCTACGGGTTAAATGACAATATACAACTTTGATAGTATTACATAACTTGGTTTTTGTTTTCTAATTTCCTTTTTTTGTAATCGAGCATCGCGCGTGTTTAGTGTCAGAGTATCGAAACTATTGATACCGCTCAAGGGTTGTGACGTGATTATAGTAAGATGAAAATATCTAAATTTATTTGAGAGACAGTTGACAGACATTCCGGACTAGGCATGCTCCACATTAGGCAACAATGCCGTTAACTCACTTGGTTCTGCACCCAGCGGGTCAAATAGTAGTGCTGTTTAAAAATAATAGTATTAGAATCCAAAATTAAAATTGAACGCGATAAGTAATTTAAATACCTTATTATTATTATCAACGTCTAGACATATTTTTTTGCATGACTCAAATGTACAATCTAATATGAAAAACAAATTCCAATTATTTTGTACCAATAAATGAGGGCAGTATTGCGTAATGAACTAATGAAAAAGTAAAAATATTACACTTGTCAGTTAAGCAATATCTTTTGAACACAAAAGGCTAGTTTTGACATACGATTGATTCGCAGTGACGGTTTAAGGTTGTTCGCTAGCATGCTGCAAGTGCTCATATGCCGCTAGATGGCGTTAAATAGGTATAAGTTAGTTATATTCATCCCAGCAGCCCAAGTGATTTCTTTTGTAACTTCAGAATCGGTTCGCGAAATCTACTGTTAATGTATTATTTTTAAGGCTCATCACAAAACAACATATATTAAGCGTTGATAGCAAAAATTTACAAAAAGCCATATAAAACCCATATCTACTATCATCTATTCTGTGACGATGCGGCTACACTCACACTAGCATTGACAATTTTTTTTGTCACTTGAACTTCAGCATATTTGAATATGGATGCCAATTTCGAACGCTCAATTGTCGATTATATAGCTCGTTCGTAGAGGAAGCATTTTTGGAACATGAAATATTTTTATGATTTGAATTGACCATGGTTCGAATCTCATGAATTGTTCTTGCTATTTTATTTTGTTTGAAACTTTTTTTTTGAAGGAAAATTATGAGAAAGAATATATTTTCAATACGTTTCGTTTTCGTGTATATAATATTCATAGCGCATACCTTCAAACCTCAAACGAAATTAGAAAAGTAAAAATCTATAGGGTACATGATATAAGTAACAAGAAAAAACTTTTCTCACGAATCATCTAACATATTGCATGAAACAGTTGTATTTTTCGCATGATTCCAAAATGTAAGCTCTTTCATTTGGGAAAGTTGCGAATAATATCATATCCAATATTTTGTATTCGCGGACATGCGAATACCATCATACATAGCTAAGAACATCAAAACCGGAGCTAGACACATATGTACCTTCTACATACAGTGCGTGCGTGGGGTGCCAAAATCTGATAAAGCTACGTATCCAGAGACCTTTTATTGATGAAACCTAATTTTTACTCTATCTTATCAGCTTCAAGTCTAATGATCAGAAAAGTAAATAATTACATATTATCAGGGAATTTATATTTATTAGACTATGGATACAATTTTAGCTACATTTGAAATAAAAAAAACTGTTATTATTATTCTAAGGTAAGAGGCCTGTCGAAATCTTAGTTATAATAAATGTACATCTGGCAGTTTACATGTATCGTTGATATAATTATACACTAGTGGCCCGTCCCGGCTTAGCACGGGCATAAAAAAAATTGAATTCTAGGAGATATGTTTGAAAGTCGTTCAGATGTGTAATATGTTATTCGTTACAAACAAACATTTAAATTTTATCGCATTATAATTTTGACATAGATTAAAGTTTTTTTTTGTATTTATGGGTTCCGCTGCTCTCAAGACATACTAAACGACACCCGCCACAACTAACTTTTCTTAGCGCATGCGATGAAACAAATTTTTTACTCTTTTTTATACCTTGTGTTACATTACTGGAGTCTTAATAAGAAGTTCTTACCCTTTGCAACAAAATATAATGCCTATGTCATTTGGGGATAATGTAACTTCCCAACGGTGTAAGAATTTTTAATTTTAGTCCAATAGTTTCGGAGCCTATTCGCGTCAAAAAAACATAAAAACATCCAAACAAACAAACAAACAAGCCTTTTGTAATTATGAGATTGTTAAAGATATTGATAGGTAAACAAAAGACGTAGGTATAAAAATTTGATATAATTGGCCAAGTACGAACCGGGCTCGCGCGTGAAGGGTTCCGTACCATTATTAAAATATGGCGAAAAAACATGTTTTTTGAATGGGAATACCCATATCAAACATTCATTTTATTTTGAAAGAAAGAAAGAGAGAAATCATGAAAGAATCTACCCAGTGTCATTGTAAAGATAGAGTAAAAAGAGGTAATACGTAGCTTAATATTCTGTAGAATTCTTTAGTGTCCTGTTATCGTTTTTGATATTGAGCAAAAATACAAAATATAACACGTCTTTTAAGGTACACTTTAAAAACGTGTCATCCACTCTTTATATTTGTATATTTTGTGTTTTTAGTATTTGTTGTTATAGCGTATCTAGTACTTGTATACTCTTGGGTTATAGCATTGGATTATAGGCAACGGAAACAAATAATTTGTGAAAGTTTCAGCTATCAAGGTGTATTAGAAACAGCCTGGTGACATAAAGACAGACAACGAATATTTTGTAAAAGGCATTCGTTTTTATCTTTTAAGTACAGAAAAGATCGCAGTAGTATATTAATTTCATTCTTAGGGTACCTAACCCTAAAAATTATTGCTGCAATATAAATACGTTTTTTAAGTATGTCAAATATGACAAACTGACATTGACATAACTAAATTTCATTCAAATAATCAAACAAAATTATACATATTTTAAATTTTTAATTCTATTACGATACTTAATATAAAAATAGCAATAATTTATTTAAAAATAATAAATAAATTTCATCAAACTCTTTAACAATACTTTTTTTGATCCTGCCATCTAACGGAATTTTGTTGATTTATTACTACGGATGGTAAGCTTGGGTTCATGTTTGGCAGAGAGAATGACACTAACGGAAACGGAAACTAACAATGTATACGTATACATGTCACCAACTTAGCTGTTCAGGTGGCCAAAATTGGAATTACAAGTTCGACAGCACTCTTAGGTGGCAACAAATCTCCACTAGCGACACTGTCAACTGAACAGCTAAGTTGTTGCACTGCACTCATACATGTGTATTTTGCTGGAAAAAATCACGCTGATATATCTGTTTTGCGATAAAAAATGTATAATATTACCTATTTCGCGCCCCAATTAGACCATTTTAAGTTTATGTTAAGTGATTACTATTTAAAAATCTAAGAGGAAATGGTTGCCAGTCTGAGAAGCATTTAGTATGGGGCTCGGAAAGCCTTAAAGTTAACTAACCAAAATAGGCAGTAACAATAGAGCGAAATGAATTTAATGAATGTAGTTTTTAATTTAATTTAGATTTGTAGAGTTACCTCATCACAGTCTGATATTTTTTTTTTTTATGTAGACAGCAACAATACAGCGAAATGAATTTAATGAATATGACACTAACATTTTTAACAATCATTAATCCAAAAATATAATAATTAATCTGCTACTTTGTGAGTTCATAGCAGAAGTTGTGAAATACTATTGCGCAACATTGTCAAGGTTACCAAGAGGTATATTTCAAAATATTACTATTCAAATATGTACATAATCATAACGATGTTGTTTGTTAAATTTGTTTAATTGTTACTGCCCAAAACTTATTTTCGTATAAACTAGTTCGTCTAAGGCCACACACCTGTTATATCCTTGGAGCGAGAGGATAAAGCGGTAAACTCTAGAACGGTAACTTGATTCAACCTATGCCCTTAAGGACATTACTTTCATACTGATTAGAACAGTAAAATCATTATTAAATTGGTAAAATTATCATGAACTAGACCAACCCAGCAGTGAGAGAGAACCGGCTGTGAATGATGATGATGAGGCCAACCCAGTTCAACCTAGGATTTTTTTCTCATAATGTGCTTGCTTGGTAAGCGATAATGCGATCTAAGGTGAAGCGCGCTTGCCCAGAAGAAACCGGTTCACTCTTGCCTTGAAAACCGCTAGATTATAGTTATCGGGGAACAGGGAATTTGGCAAAGAATTCCACACCCTGGAGGTATGCACAATGAAGGTGGACGCAAATCGCTTTTAATATAATCATTTTTTTATATTCATATCAGCTAGGAATTTGACCAGTTAGCGACACTCTGTGCTCAGATGGAACATGCCTAACCTGGAATAACTGGCTTTCAAAAGGGGATGCCGTAATTTACTGTTTTTGTCGTGTAGTGAAAATGTCGTACCACCATGCTAAAAAACTCTGTCCAACCAGGGTTTGGCCTGACGACACACGACTATCTTATGATGAAATAACAAAAGAAACAAAGAAGTGGGAGGGCCGGAGTAGAACTGCATCTTATCTGTTACGCCACACAACCTCAATGTTTAATATTTTTATCACATCACGTTCGCGACATGTGACAGACGTTTCCAAATATTATAACCGAAATTACGTATATCTGACGCGATAATACGCAACTAAGGAAATTATGTATTGTAAAATTAGACAAATACGAATTTACGGCGCAATTTCCGAATAAGGACTACAAGAAATAATAACCATTATTAATGCGAATTCGGGTTAACCACGGATAACGGAAAAAAGGAAACTTTTATATCTCAGGAATAAAAATCTGTCAACGTGTAGAGGTATGTTGTCTTAAGAACTCGGAGACCTCCGTTAAGCACAGAGGCAAGTCGCCGGGGGGGTTTTAGTGGGTACGAATCCCACATAACCTGGCTTCGCCTCATCGTAGCCAAGTATCTTATTGAACATTTCTCCCTCGTCAAAAAAAAGGTATGTTGTCTTCCCAGAAAACATCTACTTTTTAACATTAGAACTAGCTCATTTTATTAATTATTGCTGTGCAAATTTTAACTTTAACGTTTAGTGTTTAAAGACTTTTCCGAGTGCAAAACATTAACTATGACATAGGATTGGCTAAATCGGCTTCAACAGAAATGTAGTGAAGACGGTTTGCAGTTTGGAGGGTGTGTCCTGCCGTATCATCGTAGTTTTTCATTACGTTGCATTGTTTTTGTCTATTGGCTTAGGTTAAGGATTAACGAGATTGACATGGCGTGTTTGGCCAAAGACCTTTAAATGAAAATTAGCATTAAAAACAGAAAAAAAAACACTCATTTGGGTTCACAATGTGTTTTTTTTATGCGTATTTGCCGAATCATCCAGAATTATAAGAACAGGCATCAGGCAGCTTCACAAAGAAAAGTCTAGTAGCACAAAATGAGTAGCCAACATCATTAGTAAATACGAATTTATAGCCTCACACACGAGTAAGCTTGCGAGACATTTCCGTGATGCGTCATCTAGTTTCAGTGCCACGCGAAATGCCTATGACTATGCATGCAATAATTTGTGAACCGAGTCTGCTAAATAAATTGCAAAAAAATGCCTCAGGCAAAAAAATGCTTATTTTACAACAAACTAGAATAAATAGAATAGTAACTTGGCCGATGAAATGGTTCCACGCGTAATCGTTAAATACCGCAGTGGGCGGGGCAAAACAACTACCCGCGCGCCCGCGTGGCGTCACATGGTGTGGCACGGCACCAATCGCGTGCGAGCTTTGTGTGTGTGTGTGTTTCGTTGGGATAGCAGTATGATTGTGTGCGTAGATGGATCCAAATTCTAAGCGGCAATTGTATGGAGTTACTCTTCCGTTTATTCTAGTTCGCTGTTATTTTACTAATAATTTGCTGGTCTTATGCACAACAGTATCCTACTTCCTACAAATATTATAAATGCAAAAGTTTGTGTATCCACCACTCGTATGTTTGATACTTTTGCGCGCCCAAACGGCAATAAAAAAATGACCGAATATAGAAATATTGGATTTATGGCTATTAACACTAGCTTCGCCCCGCGGTGTTAATCTTGTTAATCCATGATATAAGTTAACTGCAAACTAAATTTCATCTAAATCGATTTAGTTATTTGAGCGTGAAGGAGTAACAACCACACACACACACAAACTTTCACCTTTAAAATATTTGTGAGAAGCGATGGAATGAGATTGTTTAAAAGATTTTTCTACTATTCGTTTAGCAGATTTGGCTCACTGTGCTGGTCCAATGATTGCACACGTCTATATTTATTTATACCAATGTTTTATCATCACATCTCAATTAACTCTACCATTTATTTATTTGTTTGGCAATCGTTGTATGCAGCTCAAATTATGTTTTCGTTTGAGCGTATCTCAGTTACAGATTAACTGAAGACCGACTTGGCAACAGGTTAATCAATAATTTAATTCAATTTACTTCTACGACTCACTCTTAAGTTTGTGTAACACTTTAGGACTTTTAACTAGCGCCGAATAACGCCTAATAAAAGCGCTAATGAAAATGATCAGATGCTTTTATCAAAGTTAAGCAACGGTCGATGCGGACAGACTTTAATTGTGTTACCATGCACAAGACTGTCTTTTAAAAAGTGTCAATTTCTTCAGGATGCTACAGTAGGTCGGACGACACGTTCAATTATAGGTCAGGCGTTAAGCCAAGTTACGGGCCTTAAAACTAGAAAAATTCGAAGCCGGAGTTTAGTTACAAAAACTCGCAAACAAAAAATGTGACTCGAATTTTCGCTTCCATTACGGCATTCAAATAAATATTTTGAAACAGATGGAAATTTAAAAAAATATATATAATGTGCCTTAACACAAAGATGTCATCAACTTAATAATAATAATAGCATATATACCAACAATGTATATTGTTATTATGTACCTTTTATCAACCTGACACCTATGTAAAGTTTAAAAAAGTGTCTTCAATTAGCGCAGAAACATTCATTTTCCTACCTCGAAACCTCACAGAACTGTGCCGTCTAGTCCAACGCTCGTTGTCTCCGTTATATGGGGCGACACAAGAGCTCGTATAATGACAGTCGGAGCGAGCTCGAAATCTCCAAATACAGATGTCTACCTCACTTTATGTATTTGTCCGCCCTCGTTGCCATCGTTACGGACGTCTACGTCCGCCGAGAAGATAAGAAGATTCAGCTGCCAATTATTTAGAGATCGCTTTTATTGGAGCCTCTTTGTGATCGAGAAAATAGGCTCGAGTTTTTCTGGAAATAAATAACTCGAGAGGTTGTGTCGTCTTGCCGGGAAGCGTCATAGATACGACCTTGTGGTGAGTGCTGCGGGCTTGGCACAGGACGAGAACTTAAGTCTTTCCACCATTTTTTCCACCTCTCAGTGGCAATCCACTTTAATACCATGGTAACAAGAAACAATTTTCCTTTCAAAATATTTCCACTTAACGTTAATTGTGGACATTTTATGCCGCTATTCCCCGCTGTTTCCAAGTAAAACGATGAACTTCGAGTCTTCGATTGACATAAGCCAGGGGACAGACTATCGTCTGATTTGGGGGTGGTAAAAAAAAGGAATGTAAGTAATCATTTTAAGTTTCGATTTCTACAATAAAACGAAGAAAAATATAACTTATAACGCAGCACTTAAAAGTAAACTTTTAAAAGTAACAAAAACGAATAAAATATTTCCTCCCCCGGTGGAGAAATTGTCCACTACCCGTGCTAGCTCCGCAGACGATATGTACGGGAC
This sequence comes from Mellilla xanthometata, assembly GCA_035578125.1. Taxonomy (NCBI): domain Eukaryota; kingdom Metazoa; phylum Arthropoda; class Insecta; order Lepidoptera; family Geometridae; genus Mellilla; species Mellilla xanthometata. Next base: position 5,500,974 of record JAPUBQ010000019.1, on the reverse strand, counting down.
TGATTGGTGCTGCTTGTTATCGGTTGACTTTGTACGGTGCGAGAACGAACTTCCTTTTGATTGATACTCGCACAAACAGTGGCTGTTTCAGATCACAATACTGAACAAATCAGAGGCCATTGGGTAGTTTGAAAACTATAACGTAATAGATACTTGGATTACAAGAAAATATAATAAATGCAAAATCACATTTTTGACAAACAAACTTATAAACCAATTTTTGACGTGTCTCTTTTGAAATTGTTCAGTTTTTAAGCACCTTTGAAAACTTACTCATTTGAACAAAATATTTTTTATATTATTATATTTTGTTTTTAAAAGACCAAGTAATCACTAACCAAATCGTGTGATCGTGTTAAGCGTGTTACATCTTGGACCAAAGTAAAGCTTAACATCAGCCAGACTGCGGTCAAAGGTGAGCCTATCACTAAAAAAAAATACACCTGATTTGAATATCTCGAAGATTATTTAGTTTGAGTCGGATAAAAACATAAACTAAAAAAATCTCCGACACTATTTTTTTCGGCCATCTTGAATTTGTGTATTCTTTCTTAAATAGAGCCATTCAATTAGTGCCCATATTGAGGCTACGAAGAAACAAACAAACACGCACACGTCTGACAGACACGTCTTACTTACACCAGTCTAGTTGTTTTTCCATCGGAAAGTTTAAAAAAAAAGAGCGCAGTCCACGCATTTCATGTAACTCGATTGACAGGCAATCTCGTAGCTGCTTGCACGTAATTTGAGGCGGGTGCTAAAAATGCTGCGATGTGCTTACGGTGAAATGACAGAGCCGCGGGGAGATGGTTTCGCGATGCAATTTTCCCGTCTGGTTCCAAGGAACTGGATTTACTCGACTGTGTTCATGTTACTATGATGACTTTTATAGAAGTATTGGATGCCATGTTTCAAAAGTACATATTGAAGCTGTAATGTATTTGTAAAAACTCCACTTATAATATGAAAAAGTTCTAAAATGTAGATAGATAGATAGAAAATTCTTCTATTAGACACCAACATGAACAATTTTAAAATAAAAAGACAAAGCCTAATAACTAATAAGTGTGCCATAATTGGCAGCCTTATCGCCTAAAGCGATCTCTTCCAGTCAACCTTTGAGTGGAGAGGAGTAAAATGTATTAGAAATAAGCATAACCTTCTTGTATTCTAAAATATGTTAAGCGTTAATAAAAAGACTTGTTCAAATATTTTAACTGACAAATACATATAATTTACGTCTAGATTTAAACTGTGTTGTAAACTAAAATAATTTTATGCTAGCTATAAACCTGACGGGATAGTGGCTAGAGGACACTATATAATAATATAATCGTATATACATATACTAACAGCTGTATACCAACCTAGTTCGCCGGACAATAAATAGTCTATTCATTGGCTGTAACACGTAATAATGGGGATCTACAACGAACATACATACCTACTTACATAAATAGGTAAGACAAATCATATGAAACCAATTTGTAAAAGTATAGATAGAATTGATAACGAATGGTTACATTTAGTTGACAATTTTGAAAAGCCACACAGAAGTCCCCATAAAATGAACAACACGAGAAAATCAGACACATCTGTCTCAAATTTCAATCATTGTAACGCTGTTATGGCAAAACAGCTGGCGCTGTATGAATACTTTCACATGACGATTCATTCAAATTACGCTTCTCACACCCCCGGCCCGCATCTCGCGACTATACCGTACTAAATCCAGTACAAATTACATCGCCGGCGTGTATTCCATTTACGGAGAAAATGACATTAACTCCCAATCTGGCCGGGGGTAGCGCCCCGCCCGCATTTCATTACGATTTCATACTTTACGAGGAACACCCTCGGAACTCATCGTTGTCGGTTGTCGTAAAAACCGAAACCGTTCATTCATTACTACAGCTTTTATCATAATAGAGATCTAAGCTACGGAGTTTAACTGCGTAGGAGTTCGGAGTTTGAAGTTTCTATTGTTGACTTTAATTGCAAATTTTCTGAGAGATCACGGCATCTTATAGAATTACCTATCTATTTTATTACAAAAAAGGTACACGATGGACAGTTAACATCTGAAAGATGTATTGAAGGAACATTGCATGCAAATTATGGCAGCAACTTAGTTTTAAATTGGTATAACATGTTGTTTAATGCATGTTGGCATTTTCTAGTGCTCGTCTGGCTAGCGGACCACTCTAAAGTTGAAATATCCAACCTAACAGAAAATTTCGGCAGCCTTTTTGAGAGCCAGTTATTCAAGACAAGGCATACTCCATCGTTACGCGCTGAAGGATCTGGAGATCGCTAACTCTCATCGTTCGCGCATTGCTGTTTAAATGCCTAGCTACAAAAGAGTAAAAAATTATAGCAACATACAAAGAAACAGACCGTATTGCACAAAGCGCGTGAGTCAACGCAACGCTAGACGCCGGTCGGCTACAATCTATGTGGGACGTTACGAAAGCAAAGGCGCCTGCCAAACTTTAGAGCCGGCTGCCAACAATGTTGGAGACGCACGTCTGCCGGCTGCAACGGCTTGCCAGTTGCCACTTTCACAATGGGTAAAGGCGTGCTCGTAAAGAAAGCTAGCTACTCGCGCCTGTCTCCGCTTAAACGTTTATAGACAAGTAAATAGCATTATGATAATATAGTTTCTTGGATAGGGAAGAGGCCGGTGGAAAAAAACAGGGACTCGTTCCTGGTGCAAAGATTGGCTATTACAACACAACGCAGCAATGCTGTTAGTGTTATGGCATATATATACCTTTGCAATAGGAACGGTCAGAATTGGGTTATTTGATTAGGTTTCAATTGAATTTTTTGATAAATAAATATTTTACTAAAGTAATAGTAACCAGTGTCTGCGAACTTCAAATATTTAAATTTTAGGGAAACCAATTGTCGTAGTACTGGCCTAGGGTTAGACGGTGTTGCTATGAAACAAGTTTTACACCAAAATCATGCTAGTGGACATTAAAAAGTTTATCTGAACCGCCTGTACAAGCATTTTATCACTTTATGATGGATCGCAGTAGTAATGGAAAGTTGAAAATTGTCGGTACTTTTACTCGTGTATGTGTAATTAAGTTTAAGCAGTTTCTAAATTTAAACCAAAAAAGCGTTTGCCAAAAATGCTAAATTGAGATAATTTGGCAGACAAATTGAAGTGAATGATGGGTAGGAGTTACATTGTTGCAGCAATCGTCGAATACAAAATTGGCAGTGGTTACGGTTACCCGCCGCCGGTGAGCGGTAAGATTAGCAATTAGCACAGCACACGAAGTTACAAGGTAGGAAACATTACAAGCGCGTGTCTGAGCGCAGTTTCCGCGTCGCGGCACCAAAAAGCCTACTCGGTTAGTTCCCGTCACGTCCCTGACTGGTCACGACAGCCGCTCACAGTGACAATATCCCACTTGATGGCCGATGTAAGCAAAGTCTCATGTTAGCGCTGTTCGCCTTTGCGTTCGCGGGACGGGCTGCTGTATCCTAGCAAAGGACAGAGCTATAATGTGTCCGTACGGTAGAGCACGACGGATTAAATTCACAATTCATTTGTTTAGTCAAATGGTTGAGCGGATTGATTTAATTTTAGACAGTTCGTTAAATCACTTAGTCAATTTCTCCAATTCATGTTTAAGTAATTTATGGATTACTGAAAAATTAAGCTTAAGCTTACTTGTAGAACGAAATCCAAGTTTACAAACGGATTGATTTTATTGAGATATAAAATAAGTGTTTAGCCCACTAGATTGAGTGATGAATCACTTAATTGTTTCGGGAGAGGAGTAAAGCTATGCGCTGTCAAATAGGATATTATCACTGGTCACGCAGATAAGTAACAGTTAAGCGATCATGGTATTCAGGTGTTCATACACTCCACTGAGCTAACCGCGGCGATGGTTGAACGGGTAACGGTATGAGTTACCAAGGTTAGAAGCTGTTCACGTGTCCAACTAGCGTTGTGCACGTCGACCTGCCACCGCAACACTGCGGAATACTCACTACAGTAACCATATTCATGATGTATGTCAAATGTATCAAGATTAAAAAAATGAAATCTACGAAGTTGTTATAGCGTCGATGCTTAATAAAGTTCTAACTCAGCCTTTCAGGCTTTTTTCATTCCCATTGACGTACATGTTAACCGAACTTTATAATACTTGGCATAAAATTAGGTTTTTTTTTCGAAATCAGCTATACAAATCAATGCTAAACCCGCATAGTGGAGTAACAAATATATTATCATCAATACAGAACATATTATCACAATACACAGACGCGTTCAAAATGTATACCTGGACAATGTAAATGATTTTATTTTGAGACAATGAATAAGCTGAAGATCTTGACCCCGAGTGAGGCATTGCCTTTTAATAAAGTTGTTGAAAAGCTAACATTATTTCCAACTCATAAGTCAGATGTACCAGCTCAAAATAGCCCTTTGAATTCCAAAATTAAAGTTTGTAAAACTTCTGAAATGAAAATATTCATGAACAAAACGCCCGAGAGGTAAACAAGAAATATTAGCGGAGGCAGCCCGTCCTTCAGTCTATACTCTCCGTCCGTAAGTACGTTTCGTCTGCCCTCTAACTTTGAGGGCGTAAGCACCCAAAGTCGTGAACAACTTTGTTAGATTCAAATACAGAAATGCCTTTGACAGTCCCAAAATTCCCAGAATTATTTGTGCGGTCGCGGTGACTGCGATAACGTAATCCCACATTTGCACATTGACCTCTGACGACCGATGCGGACAGACTGGCGCATGTGTCGCTAAATATTTTACCACAATGGCATCCGCTCCGATATGGTCGCCTATTGTGTGCTTGGCCAATGGGAAAATTAGATAACTTGCTCCAATCAATTTCGTATATACAAAGCGTTCTGCTTCGACCTTTATTGTGAGAACTGCGAAGCTTTGGATCTCTCTTCCTGAGACTCTTTTTCCTGAGAAGCACAATTTAGGGGTTTTCGAATCTATAGAGTAAATAGGTTTCTTCTAGGGAAGCGTGTTACATCTTAGAGCATAGTAATGCTTTACATTAGGCAGACTTCGGTCAAACGAAACCTATTCATCATTAAATACATATATGAACCCAAATCAAACAATACGGTTTCCAATTATGTATGTTTTTTTAGGTAGAATTAAATCTACCTAAAAAAATACATACATACACGGAAATTGCGTTAGTTTTATTTCATTATTGTTTTACATAGACTAGGTATGGACCGATTCAGTAATGTGAAGGTTGAATAATCTGTTAGTTAATCATATATTTACGTCAATGGCACTATTAACTGTGGAGTGAAATAAAAGCTAGGTAAGCTTTTTTGCACCTAGAAAAATAGTTACTGTGCGTAACGTTAGAATTCTTATTCTCACAGTGAGAGATAACATAAACAATCCACTACCAAGATAGTCCTCAATGCAACAACCCAACGGCATTTTTAGGGTTCCGCAGTATAATAGGAACCCTTATAGTTTCACTTTATACACAGGTCTGTCCGTCCACCCTGTGTACCAATTCTACAATTAGGCTTTCTTATTTGCGTTTTTAGTAAGCACTTATATTATGAGCAGTAGTAATAAGAGACATATTAGGCATATTATGAGCAATAATATAAGCAGACTTTTCTATGAGCAGCTGGTATAAACAAATACTGTGCTATTATGGACATACTAATTGGATTGTATTGAAAATATTGACGAAATTTGGTACAGTTACGTTATGTATAAATTTTACATGAAATTTAAGAATAATATAAGGAAGATTTCAAACAGTACTAATTTTAAAGAACTTCTTAAAGTTATACAATGTAAATTCTCTATCAGAAATAGAAACTACGTACGGAACCCTTGTATAAGTGTGTACTGACGTTCTTGCCTACTAATTATATAAAAGAAACACACAGTGTTGTCAGATAAATCTGCAATCAGACTCACAATAGGATCTCAGCCCACCGCGAGCTCCACTATGGTAACTGTAAGTATCTCTTGTACAGGGTTACTAGTAGTTATTCTCTTAGGAACGCCTGCAGTATGTCATATCAAGCATATACTATTGTTATATTATATTACTAGAATTAGAATCGAAAATTGACATTTGATTCATATCATATACTATTGTAATGATATTATATTGTTATAACTGATGATGTGTATTTGTATTTGCATAATGTCTCGAGCTCTCTAGACTAAATAGGAATGCTGACTAAATAGTGACACTCCGTACATTTAAGTAAATTTCAATAAAATGTGAAAGAGAACTCGTTTCGTACATTTCGTATACAATTAAAGTGACGTCATAATCATGATGGTGTTTTTTATTTCAAGATGGTGGTTTATGAAATCTTCATTTTATTACATTGGTTATTAAAAACAAAACTAGAATTGTATGAGAGTCTGATGCATGAAAAAAGTAAGATAAATTAGTCAGAAAAACTATTTATGATCCAGTCATCAAGTTATGATTGGGTCCAAAAATAGGCATTGATTGCAACCACACCGAGAAGACTTTTAACTCTTTTTCAACATCTGAACATTTAGACAAATTTCCAAAAAGTTTCTCATTGTTAGTTATGTTGTTCTATAGTCGATCTAGACTCTATGATCTAGGGTCTAGATACATGCTAAATATCCAACAATAGCCCTGTATACATACTACGACATATTCTGTGGTGTACGAGGTCGGGCCAGCCAACGGCAATGGGTGGACGGTAATGGCCGCCTTTCCCACAGAAGAAAAAAGTTGATGTCGACCGCCGGCGAACGTATTGGTGATTGACATGATTAGAGCTATACAGACTGGTAACTGCGTAAGTGGCACTACCAGCAAGGTGTTTTATTAAACCTACTAAGGTTTTATAACCTTAATAATTCTACGCACTAAACAAAGCTTTTTGAAGCGACGATCGAGTCACTCGGGCGTGCGACCGCCTTACGTCTTAAAGTTCGTGGGTTCAATCCCCGCCAATGAGCCTTGAGAGTCGAGAGAACCTTGAGCTTTCTGTGAAGGAAAACGTCGTGAGAAAACTATAGCATAGTAGTAGAGTTTTTTATATTGCAAGCTAGCAACCACCCTAAACTAACAGTATGCTCCGGCAGTCTCCTTGAGAGCCAGTTATTTTAGACTGGGCATACTCCACCCTAAGCCAGAGTGACATTAACTCGCGTGGTTATGCGCCCTGCCGGTCTAATGCCTAGCTGTAAGGAATGAATAAGTAAATAAGTCGCAGGTCCTACCTGGACGAGGACTGAACAAGATCGACGCAGATGACACATGCAGAGAGAGAGAGGCTTATACCCAGTAGTTGGTATAATAAGGGCTATATAGATGATGAAGTACAATTTGGAGGTCTTCAAATCTAGAGTAAATAGGTTCCTTTTAGGCAAGCCTGATACATCTTAGACCACAGTCAAGCTTAACACCAGGCAAGCTGCAGTCAAACGTGAGCCTATTGAACATAAAAAAAAAGCCGAAGGAAAAAATCTAGCAGATTTCTGACTAAATATTTGAATTTGTATAGTAAATGCTAAATAATCATCAATCATAACATTGCGCCATAATTACATTCTGAAGTAGAGCATTTTATTAGTTTCGCAACCATGAATCGGTGCCAAAAGATATATCCGCCGCATCACTAGCACCATGGAACAAACAGCGGTCACAGCGCTGATTGACTGATACTTGCCGAGATACAGATGTTTACACGAAAACACGTTTGTTTTATTTACCTTCACGAGTTTAGTGAAAATAGTTTAACTAGTAAGCGTTTCTGAAAACCTACCTATCGAGAATAAAATAACAAGAAAGTATAGAACGATTGGATAAAACGTAACATTTAACAATTCATGTTTGACTTTGATTTTGAAAACGTTGCATTACTTTTTTTTTACACATTTCACACACGGCTGGTTAGCCCTAACATACTGAACCATCTCTTGCGAGAAATTATATTTCTCGGAGCGGCCCTAAAATATGGATAGACGCAGCCTAGCACAGTATAAAATCTCTCGAGTCCAGCGGAGTCAGTGACCAGCCCTGCTGATTAAGGGATCCTAGATGGCTGTATCTAATTAACTCTCGGAGACAAGGTAGAGAAGGGGTCAGAAGAAGTAGACTTAACAACAGCAGTCGATACTGAATGACGACGCATGAGAACGACTAAAAATTCTTCGACCAGAACTATCCTAACACTGCCCCTAAAAGTGAATCCACGGAGCATTCCGGTATGTTTGCGATGTCTATTACCGTATATTCATCAGAAGGCCGGTAATTACAGGAGCGGTGCGGCGCCGACGCTAGATTGCCTGCCAATTGAGTTATGCAGCCACGTGTGGGGAAACGCAGGGGCTCAACGTCATGCATGTTTGCGTGGGGGTACACAGTTATAAACAGTCACAGAGAAGTGGCATTCGAGTTTTGAGAGGAAATGGTGATGGTTAATGGAGCTAAAAATAACGCATGTGAATGTTTATCAATATTTTTGACTACCAATGAAAAAAAATACAATACATAAAATATTTGCTGACGTAAAGGTCTCGTGCTAGTCGTTAGTCTGTGTTACGAATAATTTTGAAATTAAATAGAGCATACTTTTTCATAAGAGAGCATTATTTTCCTTAAAATAGGTCGGAAAATAAGGCATCTAATAAACAAGTTTTCTAGAATAAGCTTTGAGAACAGCGAACTGTCCGAGAAAGAATACAAAATACTATTAAAATTGATAACCAGATTTGTATCTCGTATTTCGTTAAGGTATTTACTTTTGATATCCCGGTTTGGCTTGTTTATTAAGGCTGGAGAATTAGTAGGGCTAAAGTCAAATTCAAATACTGAAAACGATTAAATAATGAATGTAAGTGGATACGCTCTGACAAAACCAGTGTTCATATCCTGTAATCAAGTAATAACATTTTAAGTATTTTGAATATTCACATCGGACCGCCACCAAACTGGTTTTAAATCCGTGCCCCCAGAGACCGCGTCAAATTAATTTACTGACCAATTAAAAAGTAATAAAGGAATCCGGTCATAAAATATTTATATACTTATGGGAACAACTCTTAACTTGAAGCTGTAAGTTACTGTTATTTCTAAAGCGATACTGGTAACTAACTTGATATGGATGGCTTTTTTACGCCTTGACAAACAACTTTTGTACTAAAACAAATTCGCGAAATAAAAATACAGCTGTTGTTGCATTTTGAAGCAAATCAACGCTATATGTCTGAAAAAACAATGGTTTTTTTTTAGTCAAGCTCTCTTTAATGAGATTTTTTCACTCAGCGTACTAAAGCCGGTCTTATACTTATTATTTATTTGGTTATGATTTGTGACCCGTTCTCAGCGAGCATTTACACGATATTTCGATTTTATATTAGTGGCAATATATTTCAAACCACCCACTTATACACAACGATTAAAATAAAAAAATCGTTCAAAAATAAACAAACACGATCTTATCGATTTCTAAATTGTGCTCCACATTTAGTGCGTACACCCGAGATATCACTCGCCGCGAACTTTTAATTATTAAGATAAATTAACAACGATAACAGGCGTGGAGTTAATGAACAGTAGCATGCTAACAAACAGCAAGTAGATAAAATAGGTCTCTATTCGACCCATGGGACTAATTTCACTAAATTGCGGTGTGAAAACGTTTATACAACATTAATTTTGTGCAAATAATAAAGAGCGTTGGCATACGAACTGGACACTAGAACTTAGCTCACAGCAAAGACTATCAAGAACGGACTAGGGCACTACGATATCTCATTAATAAAAGTTACATATCAGATGTATATTTATTTTATGGTATGGCCATGTGACGCGTAGAGAGGAGATGCATGTTACTAGCAAGCAAGAAGGGCAAAAGGCCGACCGAAGAAGACATGGATGGAGTGTGCGATTGAGAATATAAGAGAGACGAGACTGAGTGTGGAGATGACATCTGATAGAAGGGAGTGGAAGAAGATTTGCTGTGCCGACCCCACTTAAGTGTGGTAAGGCAAGAAAGAAACAGATGAAGAATAAAAACCGCTAAAACGCTCTTAACTAAGCAAACAAGTATGATAAATTCGCAACAGTCGTATCTGACCGACAACGGGTGCGGGCAAACATATTTGTGTCGACCCAAAACGATGCCGTAATGAACGGCTTACCTACGTACGAACTGAAATAAGCCGTAGAGATAGTAAGGACGTTTTGTGCTAACGATGGCGTAACGTAGCGAGTCGATCGAAGCATAACAAAGTGTATCGGAACGGATTACGAACCACCTACATCATAGGTTTTCGTATCTTGCACTTAGACCCAAATATCAAAAAAAATATGTTTCACGACAACACACTCTTATCTATGTACACTAGAGATACATAGACCAATTTAAGAAGAAGGCGAAAGCTATGTCGTAAAAAGAGGTCAAGGATTTGGCCAAGGATAAAAGTACTATCTGGAAAAAACTTCACGGACAAGAGCCAAGAGCTCTTAAATATTGATTGATTGACTCCATGGATATTCTCTTAATATTTTTATTACAAAAGATTAAAGTAAAAATTAGTTCCTAGAACTTTATTTATCTTAAAAATAAAAGAACTTTATTTATCTTAAAAATAAATCGTTACTAGTGTAGTTAAGTCCTTAGGCACCGACCAATTTTCGTAGAAGTATTTTAAGACAATGACTAAGGTAACCGTAAACAATCGATAACACTGAGCGTTAGTTGGTAACTTATATACTAGCTTTGTGATTCATATTGGCCTTGAACTATGACTATTACAAGGTATTTAGGAAGTGCGCCTTTGACATTTAAAGAAACTTTTAAACAAAGCTTTAATGCCCGAGCGAGCAAAGCGTCGCTGCGTCAACTGTCAATGATTTCTATCATAGTTGTCTAGGTACGAAGTTTAGTTTAGGAAGTTTTTAGTCACATTTCGCGATCTCAAATACGGCTTTAGTTTCCCTACTCATTTTATTCTGTAAGTTGTATCTGTTGTTAATTGCAACACTACTTTACCTTATCAAGTTTCTGTCCGGGCAGTATGTAACGCAACAGTAAATTGGACGAACAATTGAGGGATAATATGGTACGATTATCGCCTTTATCCTCATAGAACTAAGACACATATATAGATACTAGAGGTTGCCCGCGGCTCCGCCCGCGTGTAGGTCGCTTTTCGCGTAACCTGTGGAAAAATTCTATCGTATCCTATTCCCGTGCCAATTTTATATAAACATTACATTGCTACGATATCAAAATGGGCCGCATCTGTCTTTCCGCATTCGATTTCTGAGATCTAGTTAACCTCTGTTTTAGCTACTTTGGTGATGATGCGACAGATTAGATCGTTTTCTCCAAGCCATTATTTTAATATAAATAATTAGAATACATGAACCATACCAATAAGTGAACCACATACTTTAATTCCAATTCAGAAGTATTTAATTTAAAAAACACAGACCTTTCCGTTTGAACTTTAAGCCCCATTGGCTTACCTTTATACACTTCTGGCAAATATTATTACAAATTTATTTTAACCACCATATAATCTACAACCTTAACAACTTTCAAGACTTTAACTTGATAAATAAAGAATTTTCCATACAAACTTTCACCCCCCATTACAAACCCTTAGTTCAACCCTGGCAAAAAAAACTTGATACCATTATTTTTAATTTTACATAAACTATACATATTCCAAATTTCTTTGCTGTAAGTTCAAAAACAAAGAAGTTTCATACAAACTGTTTTACCCCCTTTCACCCCCTTAAGGGTAGAATTTCCAAAAATCTATTCTTAGTACACGTTTAAGTACTAAAATATATACACACTCCAAACTGTACACCTCTAAGTTCAAAAACACTAAACTTTCAATTTTAACTTTAAACCCCCATGGCACCCCTATTAATGCACCCCTGGCATAAGTTTTTTAATTTTAATTTGACCATTTAATAAACTACTACCATAACAACTTTCAAGACTTTAACTTGATAAATAAATAATTTTTCATACAAACTTTCACCCCCCATTACTAACCCTTAGTTCACCCCTGGCAAAAAAACTTGATACCATTATTTTTAATTTTATATCAACTATACATATTCCAAATTTCATTGCTATAAGTTTAAAAACAAAGAAGTTTCATACAAACTATATTACCCCTTTTCACCCCCTTAGGGGTGGAATTTCCAAAAATCCGTTCTTAGTACGCGTCTACGTACTAAAACAAATACACCCTCCAAATGTCACAACCCTAGGACCAGCCGTTTGGGCTCTGCGTTGTCTATAGATGAATGAATGAATGAATAGGTCAGGACAAAGAGTCTTATAGTATAGATTACAGTTTTAAAACATTTTTTATCAATAAGGCTGTAGTTGCATGATAACGCCATAATGTACGTAGAAAATAGAAAAAATGCAATTGGAAGTATTTTTCCCCAATAAATGGGCTTGCGCTTGAGCACAATTCAGCTGATGTTATACAATATTGTGAAATAAAGGTAACTTTTCAGTAACGCAAGCAGTTACTTGAACAGTTTCTAAAATGCATGGCCTACTCTACTTCACATAAACAAATTCCCTCAACAGTAATTGGGAACAGAACCTTTTACTTCTTCGTTGGATGTCGGCCTGATTAGCAAAGACACGGTTAAATGCACCTTAACTAACTAATTGCCGCATTAGGAAAATGTTTCGGTTTCTTTATTGACTTCTTTATACTAAGTATTCTTATAGTCTTTGAACTGTGTAACTAGTATTGTGTATTGTTCGCATGTCCTTCTTTCGTAGTAAAATTAACAGAAATGCGAAATCATTAGTATACGCAAGCTAAACCTATTAACATATATAATTTTGTCGCACTATTATTAAAGTAATAATAACTCTTACATTATAATAATTGTGCCATTTCTAATGACTTGTAATTGTTTGACGATTTGTATTAAATTGGTCTAGAGATTTACTAAAAAAAATTTATGAGATCAAGATAAATATTCGATGTCATTACGACGACATCCGTCTGATCACAAACAAGACATGGATGAGAGCAGCGCGTACAAGAAGAGAGGCATATGCTCAGCAGTGGGCGATTATAGGCTGACAATGACGATGATGAAGTAATTTCACAAAATTACATTGTAAATACCCGTCAAATTTATGATATAATACATCAACGAGCACAGACTTAGCGTCCAATCATAAAACATCTCTTCAAAGGCCTAATTTTGTACGCGCATTTCGCCTACTTTGCCCAGTCTATGTACAAATTTCTATCGCCAGCCGGCAGCCATCATCAATCTCGCATGATAAATGAACGCAGCTTCAAGCACTATCCGCTCACCGGCGAAACATGAAAGTGGTACAAACAAACAGAATCAGCTCATTTGCAACGTGTAGCGTTGAGATGATGAAGCCTATCATTTGTTTGATGTGACTAAATTGAGAGTAATATTTTACTTGTATTATAATGAAGTTTATCGAAATTGATTTATTTATTTGAATTATTGTTCAGTGACAGATTTCTTTTATATCCGCTTCAGACGCTAGGAAAAATCGTTACAATCGAACAGTACAGTTGATACTGCAAAGAGAAATCTACGTGAGAAAAACTGCACAGATTTCCGTGAGTGGGCACTTCAAAAACTGCAGTTTAGTATAGGCAAAGTTCGCTAAAACACTTCCTACCTATCTTAAAATTGAGCATTACACGTGATTTGCTGTATGTGCGTGTAATATCGTAGACTACAGCGTAGCTTAACACCAGGCAAGCTGTGATTAAAAGCGAAACAATCACAAAAAAATACTCAAAACTTTTAATTGGGAGGTCAGTGTTCTGAAATAAATTGACCCCGATCTGTAACTTCCGACTACCGGTTAGCTCTTAAGCTTCTGGAGGTCAGATGCAAGTAGTTCCGTTTAAAAACCGATTCTATCTCATTATCGGTCCGAATCAATTTCGGTTTTTGTCAACAAAGAAGTCGTTAAAACTTAAAGTCGTCAAGGAAACTCCTATTCAAGGTGAAGTCGCAGGAACGAAACAAGGAAAGGGCAACACGAGTAAAGAACAAGTTAACTAAAAGTTACAGAGGCCAATTACAATTAAAACTTGCTACGTTATTCGTGGCAATTTCTAAAGAAAATGAGAAATAAAGTTCGCTAACTCGAAAGGGTAAGTAATATAGGGAGAACGAAAATACTTGTAAACTACGTCAGAGTTGTTTACAAAAATTGCGTTTTTACGGTTTTATTCTAGGACCACAAAGTAAATATAGAAAATACCGCGGAATTTTAAACATACTTAGGAAAGTATAGGCGTTGCTCAACGCCGGGCGATGTTGGTTTATTTTGATTAAAATAATTTCTTACGTAAACATCCGACACAAAATAGGTGTATATATGCGAAAATACTAGTAGAATGTCTCCTTAACTAGAGAATGTAAGATCTTATTGTGTGAAACTTCATTTGTGTTACATTTTAATTGGTGTAATAATCATTTGAAAAACCCGCGACACATCTGATAATATTTAATTTTATAAATGAAAGCTAATATAAATTTTAACTTTAACGTTTTGTGATCAAATATTTTTCGAGTGCTAAACGTACATAATATTTTTGAACGTATGTCTAATCGGCTTCTCAAGGAAACTAGTGAGTATTGTAGTGGGTGAATAGTGAGTCCTTGAGAGCCTGTTAACCAGACTATGCTTGCTCCACCTTAGGCCAGAGTGTTGCTAACTCGTATGGTTAACACACCCTCTTAGTCAAATGCCTAACAGTAAGAAGAGAAAAGTGAAAAAAAAAACCACGCGGTTAGAATGGAACAACAGATTTTCACATAAGATTACACATAACCAGATTTTCACATAAGCTGTTTATCTAAATAAGCTAAAGCGGCCTACACAAGATAATGCGTTAGTAATCAGTAACGTTGTAATATCTAAGCTTTTGAAACGTTCAATCATAACCGCCTACAACAGGATAAGCGAGGTGCAAGCAAGATAATATCACTCCACTCCGATCCAGGAAGGAACGCGATGGCATCGTCTAACAGCTTCCTACGTCAAACACTAATTTCATAACGGGGTCTCAAGGTGCTCCAGACACCTCACTAGCTGGATCATAAGCTTAAGAACCTTAGATACTTGGGATAGAGTCTATATTAGAACAGTTACATTTCAATATAAAAAGATTGGAAGTTGGTGAACTGGAACGCTGGTGGCGTTTCGCCTCCACGTCGATCAAAGCGGCAAAGAATTAAAAAAAAAGGTTAGTTTAGTGTGGTTCAAATAAATCTAATTGAGAGAACTTCCATCCCAAGTCTCGTGTTTAGACACTGGAAACTGGCGTCAATCCCAATGCCAATAATGTTAGTAGCAATAGGTACAAAAATGAATATGCTTAGCGGCGCGACAATTATTTAAATTTATTTGTTAAAAAAAAAAATGTTAAAATCAACTCTTGATTAAGCGTGCAGACTGACGGATACTTGAGATTTAATCGCCTACGAATGTGCGTTGCGAAATACAACCTTAATGTATGTATGTTTATTTATATACCTACCTAAGTTAGATTACAAAATAACTGACATGTTAACCGTCAAATTAACGATGACCAAAATAAAATTGAATTGAATTAATCTTGAATGCAATACCACCACAAAAGTTAGCATATATACACGCATATATTAATGTTTCGAACATAACATTGTTGTGTGGAAATTTTAATGCAATAAAAAGGAAGGTTTGATTAATTAATAATACGTAACAAGCGGTACTTGCATCTTGAATAGTGAATAAACAAAATGCAACATCTCCATCTCATAACAAACTCCGACTTTATTTAAAACACTTAAGACATCAGATAATATGACATGCGCCACCTTCAGTCAGAAAGTCACTCGTGTGTTACGCGAGCAGGGAAACGGCTAGGAGGCACCGCTATACAGTTGAAGTTCCAAAAATCCGCAAGCAGCACATATATTGTGCGGACCATTAAACTGTGGAACTCATTTCCGGAATCCCTGTTCCTTCTGAACTATAACCTCACTGTCTTCAAGGCGAGAGTGAATCGGTTTCTTCTAGGCAAGCGCGCTCCACCCTAGATCGACAACATCACTTAACATCAGGTGAGTTTTGATCAAGCGCTTGCCTATCCATCATAAAAAAAAAATTACCGTTATTAATATAGAGCAAAACACAATGAAAAAATACGTTTGCATGGGAACGCCTTTGATATTTTTTGTTTCTTTTTAGTATTTGTTGTTATGCCGGCAACGGAAATAAACAATCTGTGATTTTTCAGCTTTCAAGCTCTCACGGATTATGAGATACAGCCTGCAGACCGTATTTACCCTTAATAACGTTACAAAACAATTGTTTCACAAATCCAGCGCCACGAATGACACAGATCCTGGTGAACGGACAGCCTTATAGTTCAAAATATCTTTATTAATAAAGTCAAATAACTTGAATAACAATACCAGTGAATGTAATAGATATATACGTTATAATGATATTAGATACCCTTTAAGTGAATGCCGATAAATCAATCATATCGGTGCCACGGTTTGGGCCGGATCCTCTTCAGATGAATATAGAAGCGGGGGAGATAACAAAAGGGTAATTAAAGTGTCTTTGGCTAAGCGTAGCGTTATTCAGTCAGTAACTCAGTTAAGGATAAAATGTTATCTCAGTTTGATGTCTATATCATTTACAATGAATAACGAATAAAGGCTCAAGAATTGTTTGTTATGTTGAATAGGCTCACGTTTGACCGCAGCTTGTCTGATATAAAGCGTTACATTTAAGACTTTTACACACCAATTCATAATCAGCGATTCTGGTCGCAAAAAAAAAGTTATTATCATCGTCGTCTTCGCACTTTTCCATTACGTGGGAACGGCACAGCATATGTTCTTCTTCCATGTATCTCATCAGTTGTAATTTTTTCGTTCACTACTCTCTTTCATATCTTCTTTCTCATTAGACATTCACGTCTTTTCAGTAGAATGGTTTTATTGTTTTACCATTAGCAGTAGGGTAGTTTATGAAACCAACGCAAAGACATCTACAGCAAACGCCAAGTAAAGGATACTCCTTTACAATTTCAGTTTCAAGTCTTTACACAATAAATACGCAATTGCTGATCTTTACGAGAACAGTTGGGATCAAATTGGAAACTAAGATACTGCCTTTACTGAAATCGTTTTAACTGTTGCCCATCAATTTGTTATTGGGTTTAGAGTAATTTATCAGTTCGCTTCTGTTCTCCGGACCCAAAGTGCCTCCAACATTTTTTAAACCAGTTTATTGAAACGATCGTAAAATAGGCATTGGTCTTTTATAAGCCGTTACTTTTAGTGAATTCAAGTTTAAGAATCCTCTCTAGATTCTCGGTAGCATTATTATTTTTTTGGTTAGTTTCTAAAGCTGTGCACAAATATTTATGGGACGCGACCCAGATTAAGAATAATTTACTCGTTTTTTTTATTTACATAGAAACGAGAACAATAAACGAATAACGATAACCTGAATAACATTAGATATGCATCGTGGTTTATATGTTTGATCAAGAGGCAACGATACACTGAGCTATAACAATCTTCGCTGGCAAATCAAGTTTGCTTTGTTATTGCTATTTAAATTAACAGGGTTTTAGAAAAAATGCATATCACTGTAGCGATAAGGGGGTCACTATGCAGATTAAGGCAAACGCATTTTTTATAAAAAGACAAATTAAGAAATGTCTAATATACAAAACCTTTTTGCGTCATTTTTGTAAATGATATTTCTTTTAGAAATTTTAATGTAGTTCGACACATATGAAGAAAATTACAGAAAAAATATACATAATAAATTACCTGCTTTTTTACAGCTTAAAGTTTTGCGTTTGACCACAGCGTGCCTGATGTTAAACAACACTATGGTCTACGATGTTGCTAAGCTTATAGCCCTGTATGTTTTGTATTATAAACGAACAGAACGTTTCAAGCCCCCTTGAACGGATAATACAATGAGCTATAACGAAGCATCAATAACAAATAATAATAAGTAATAGCTACTACTACTTTGTAAGTGAGAAAGACTATCGAATGGCATTAGTAGGTCCTTAACCAAAGTATTTTCTTTGTAAGTAAGAAAGACTATATAATATTTTTTTTTATTTATCTAGGGTTTGAGAATATAAAGCAGTGCTGCCGCTATGGTACATTTGAGAGTGTTCTGTCAAAGCAACAATACAAGCAGAAGGCAAATATCGAAAAGGTTCCAACCAATTATCGACTAAAGGAAGCCTCAAATGTGAGGTTTTATAAGTGCAACTACCTCATAACTTCGCAGCTTAGAAGGAAATTTCAGTACATTGAAATAATAGAAAACCAATAAATAGGCTTCAACTTTGGAACAAGGCGCTGAAACCTTTCAAAAACGAACAAAACATTGAGTGGAAAAGTTGAGAAACTTGTACAAAAGAGTACACGACTTATTAATATGTAGGCACAAATAAATCACACGGAAAGGTTAACAAAAAACTAGATACAAAAAGTAAATAACACAAAATTAAGCGAATAAAGAAAAATAAGGACTTGCATTGCAGCGTTAATAAATATGTCTATTTTGACCTAGACATTTTAAGTAATCAATCGAATATTATTTCAATGGAACATTTTTGGAAAACATGATATTTTTATACGTATCTGCTAGTTGAGACCCGGACAAAGCTACTGAAACTTGCCATAAGACTTACAAAAGCGAGGACCGTAAGAAACGCAAAAAAATCTTGTTAGCGAGTGTGGAACCAGACAATGGGCACATTAAGACAATAGCTATAATTTAAACAAAGAGCCCATCGGACAGTGTGAGTGCGATTCACCATGACTAAAAAGGAAACGTGGTTCTAATTGAAACAACAATAAAATCCAATGAATCAACAGACAGCCTAGATGTGAGGCTACTAGCTACTGACGCGGTCGTAGAAAAGGTATCAGCAATTTAAATAGATGACAAAATTAAATATTTAGTGTACTTCCGCTGTGATCCGAAATCCAAATTAAGACAAGTAAAGGAAAAATCAACTAAGATCAATTAACCAAGCTTAATTAACTAAGACTAATTAACTAAGATCAATTAACTAAGATTAATTAAGATTAACGTTTACCTATCACAATTCGGAAGTTCTTAACTCTACACGTGTTTCGCCTAATCACAAGGCATCATCAGGAGATGCTGACTCTTCGAACGACATGTTCGAAGAGTTGAAGCTTGGTTAATTGATCTTAGTTGATTTTTCCTTTACTTGTCTTAATTTGGATTTCGGATCACAGCGGAAGTACACTAAATATTTAATTTTGTCATCTATTTACAATGGATTTCCGCAAAGTAACGCCTGAGTCAATAAGTTATTTATCAGCAATTTCTTTTTCATTACACGGTAGCACAGTGTTTTTATTACACTGTAGTTTTTTTATTACACTGTAACAGCTAGGCATTTAACCAGTAGGGCGTATACACAGTGACACTCTTAGGGACAGCCTAGTAAGCCTAGTCAGCTGGAGAAATAAGTATGAATAAAAAAATTTTTTTGGTGTCCCGATTTGGTCTATACAACGACACCCCACTTTAAAACGGCATTTGCCGGGCTAGTTTATCGTTAAGAAGTATATTTTGTCCAATACAATATTTTGCTGATGACTGGTGCAATTTTTGATGGTTAATAGATACATTTAATATTAATCGAAACTATGAAACACGTAGTATAGAATAATATGTTTATAGCGATAGTGACGTATATATAAAAATTTAAATGAACACTGGTTACAGAACTTTTAAGGATTAAACAAGGGTGCGCATTTACATCGCAATAAATACTTTTTTTTTCTTGATGTTTTCTTTGCTTATCTGAGTCTGGTTTCAGACCACAACGGAAGTACACTAAATACCTACATTTCAGATTTTCTTCTATCTACAATGGATTACTGCTAAGTTACGCCTTTAGGTTAATAGGCCTGAGTCAATAGGTTATATACCATTATATATTGTGAATTATACAATAAAGTTCCCGGGAAAGTCTGATGACTTCTTCGATCAAATATTTACATACATTTTTGATCGAAGGATGGACTTAGGTAATCCTGCATAGCCGAATGACGTGTACGCAACTGTGAGACTGTGAAGCCTTATTCAGTGATGTTAGCAAACAAGTGAACAAACCAACAAGCGGACTCATGTTAGCATGTGACGAAATATCTTGTTCAAAAATTTACCTCTCATATAATTCCCAGTTTTCGTTTCAATAAACACGTTGAAAGGTCTTCATTACCTGTAACAGAGAGATTAATCATATTAAACACGAGTCAAAATTAATTAAACATTGCTTGGAAATCGGTCGGCTGAGCCTGTGATAATAATCTTAACGAAATTCGCAAGAGAAATGAACCAAGTTTGAGAGTTGACAGAGTGCTTAGTAACTGTTGATAGCTTTCAAATTTGCATTTAAATTTATGTTAATTGATAGGGGACATAGATTGATATTGGATTTTCGGCGGTATTACTGGATTGACCGAAAATATAAGTATGTATAGAAACCATAAAAAAATACACGCACTATAAAGCGATGGCAGTTCAGTTGGGCGTACGGCTACCTTAAGTTCCGCAGGTCTTGGGACCGATCCCAGACAATGACCTCGTACGAGTAAAACATCGTTAGGAAACCATACCTTGCTAGCTACCATACTCAAGTTGAAATATCTATTGCCAAGCACCTAAAGTAGCGTTATCTGCAGCCTCTTTTGGAGACAGTTATTCCAGACTAAGCATGCTCTACCTTAGGTCAGAGTGTCGCTAACTCGTGTGGGTACGCGCCCTGCCTAATTGTACTATGTAAAAAAATATTATACTTCACTTGCTAACTGACTAATTTCTAATATTAGTGAAGTGAGGGATCCTTGATTCGACTGCTATACTAGGAACAATATGACGATACTATATACATATTTTGAGTTTAAAATGTTACGCAGCCAAATACACATGCGGGTAATAATTTCCCATTAAGCTAATGGTTTGCATCTAATGCTATTGAACTGGACGATCTAACAAGGGCCACTTAACGGTATTACGGGGCACCATAATAATCTTGTTAGCCAAGTCCGGATCTGCTTAATTTGATTAGTTAAATATGTACTGTACGGATATTGTTCGTTCTCCTCGCATTAATTATGCCGTAGCATATTCTTGTTACGTCTTTTGGAAGTTAAAATCTGTTATTTATTTTACTCGTTACAGCTAGACATTAGACCACGTACGCGTAACCACAAGAGCGACACTCTGGCCTTAGGTGGAGCATGCCTAGTCTGGAATAACTGGCTTTCAAGGAGGCTGTGTTAGTTTTAGAAAATGCCCCACCGCCATTTTTTTTTTCCTTTTAATGGGCTTCGCGTGATCGCAATTCACCTGATGGTAAGCGATATTGCGATCTAAGGTGGAGCCGCGCTTGCTTAGAAGAAACCCTCTTTCAAAGTTCACTCTTGCCTTGAAAATCGCTAGATTATAGTTATCGGGGAACATCCTTAATGTCTCTTCACGTGGTTTTCCTTCACCGAAAACTCGAGCTTATTGACGGGGATCGAACCCTGGAAATTAGGGATAAGATGCGGCCGCACAGCCGACCGAGCTTTCATCGTTTCATATCTGTTCTGGTTGTTTACTATTCAACAATTGCTTTAAATACGTAATCATATTTGCGAGTACCAATATACAAGCACCCATCACACGATTATATAAAACCATTGGATCGATGGCCTTCGAATCGAATTGTATAACATTCCCATATAGGCTCTATCAAGTAAACACATTGTCAAATGGAGCAAAACTGGATTATAATAATGTTCTACACACAGAACAGGTTTCTCAGTATTATATGTGACATTTAATTTTTCATTCTGACTGTCATACGGCCCACTCGTCCTTAGACCTTGACAGTTGACATTTCAAAACAAAATATCCATTAGTGGTAAAGGTTGTCCCGTTGCCCAAACAACTCTAATCACTTAGAGCAACGCAAAGTGAATGGAAAGTTTCGGTAGGTACCTAGCTACCACATACGGTTTTACCCGCATAATTTACCTATACCTAATAAAATATGATTGTTGACTGGAAAATATAATTATTTCTTGATTTACCCTAAAATAAAACAAAAAAGAAAAACATACATCTATCAATCATATATCCGTTTTAAAGGCAAGAGTGAACCGGTTTCTTCTGGGCAAGCGCGCTCTACCTTAAATCACAATATTGCTTACCATCAGGTGAATTTGCGATCAAGCGCATGCAAGCCCATTGAATGTAAAAAACACACTAACGAATTTAGTCAAATAAAATTGTTACTCAATTTGACTTTAGAAGTACCAAAAAGTCCAGTGAAATTATAGGCTGATTGTGTATTTAGAGTCAAATTGACTCTTTATTTAATTAAATGAAGTACGTAAACGAACGAGTTGGAAATAAACTCATTGATGACGATAATATGAAAAGTAAGACATGTTGATCCTAGACAGATTGATTAATTTTACCTTTGTGTCAGTTTTCATCAATTTGTCTGAACAAACAAGTGAATCTTGGGAAAGATAATGTAAAAAATTTGGTAAAGACATATTGTAACTGTTTGTGTGATAAAAACACACATAACCTTTCTAACGTTCAAGTTCATATTTGTATTGCAATGGGGATAGTTTTGTAGTAGTATTCGCCCAATTTTCTTATTAAGATCTAGCAATTGAATGCGTCCGTCGACCGTTGGCAAAATCTTCTAATGGCTAACCTGCTCCAGTTTTTGACGTGATATTATACTTTATCCGTCGCGAAGCACCTAACAGTGTGTTCCGGCCGCCTTCTTCAGAGACAGTTATAACAGACTAGGCATGCTCCATCTCACTGCGGACAGCGGCCTGGGCGGGGAGAGCAGCGGCAATGCGCGAAGTGGTCCTGCATCCCTGCCCCCGTCGCGAGATGGGACACCGAGAGGTTTTAGTCGGTAGTGACGGCCCCTATGGCCCTCGAGCCCGATATACCCCGCCCGCTTCCCCCTGGCTTGTGGCGGGAGATGCCTAAATGCATTTTCTTACGAAAAAAAAGCATGCTCCATCTTAAGCCGGAGTGTCGCTAACTTATGTGGTCAAATGCTTAACAGTAAAGGGTAACAATATTGATATCCTTTTCTTTTGACACTTCACTAAATAATATAGACAAATATGTATGTATGTAGGTACATCGGTTTCAAAAGCTATGCGATTACTATGCGATGCCGTAACGTCATATATTAATATAACACTCGTTCAATTTGCAAATAAATGCACTAAAATATAATATTTTACCTCAAAAACTGCCTAATTAAAATAAGTATGACGTTATTCATATTTATAGCAATGTCTACAGGAAATAAGACCAAAGGATTCGTGATAAGGTTTTAGGCATAGTTTTCATATTAATTTCGTTTACTATTCCGTTGGCACGACACCTATGTCAAGGGGTGCCAAATGCGGGCACGGCAACGACTGACTAAGCAGTATAACTTAAAAGTCCCACAATAACAGGGATAATTATAAAACAAACGGAAGAAAGATGAAATAAAGTAAAAGTATGTCATTAGCTGGGTCCACACAGAGCGAGCAGCCTCGCGAGGCATTTGCCGCGCGAGGCTGCTCGCTCTGTGTGGACGTGCCTCGGACGAGGCAAGCGCGCTCTGCCGCAGGCGAGCGACCGTGCGCCCGAGCCATCGAGTGTCGGCTTTTGAATTTGCTCAAAGGCGCCTTAGTCGCCTAGTTATGTCATTGTTGCACTAAATAGGCGCGTCCACACAGAGCGAGCAGCCTCGCGCGGCAAATGCCTCGCGAGGCTGCTCGCTCTGTGTGGACGCGCCTATTGCCTAGTACAGACATTTGTATTAATAGTTAATAAATTGTGGTACTATTAAGCTATACTTATGTTATTATTACGTCATAATTATGATCTAAGAAATTTCAAAATCTAGGAAAACTATTGATCTGAGAAATTTCGAAATCCACGGAAAAAAAACACCTGCCGTGAAAAACACGATGATCCGCGACATATTTGTAAATATATTTTTCTTTATGTAGTAGAACAAATCTTGTTTGACTTATTTTTATACCAAATCCAAAGAAAAACACGATGAAGCAAATACAAATATAATAACAGGATGGACATGTTCATATAACACATGTTATGTAACAGGATTACAGGAACAAAGGAAAGTGGAAGGAAACGAGGAGTAAAAAAATAATATCGGTTCATCTTGTTTCAAACTTAATGCTGGCTCTGCACATCGCTATTTGTATTGGCTTTTCGGTATTTGCTGTATTCGGCAAATATAAAGACGGTAACCGAACATAAAAATACAGGCAAACACGACCAATCTCACTTATATACAAATCTTTTGATATAATATGCCAAATTCATCAAATAGGCAAATATGACGTCCACAGAAAACACACTATAATAAACCAAAAAAATAAACAACGAACACGCGAATATGCCACTGTAAGGAGTAACTAACAGGCACTGAATGCTCGCCAATATTCGCCGTAAGATTAATGTGATTTTTGTCAATAAATGGTACGACATTGTCTTTCATACTTTGACATGAATCATATTCTTAGGGCTTTACAAATAGTCTTTGATT
This sequence comes from Mellilla xanthometata, assembly GCA_035578125.1. NCBI lineage: Eukaryota > Metazoa > Arthropoda > Insecta > Lepidoptera > Geometridae > Mellilla > Mellilla xanthometata. Next base: position 5,476,271 of record JAPUBQ010000019.1, on the reverse strand, counting down.
TCATACATGACTATGCGTGTTATTGTTACTAAAGAAATTCCATAGCACACGAGCGTTAGATATGGGTATTGCGACATTGTTTGGAAGTAACTAGCGTATGATTCAGAGCTATTTGTAAAAGAATAGCCATTCGTAATGTGTTTTAGGTACTTAGTACAAGACTATCTTTACGACATTATCATAACTAATGTCATAGTTCTACTACTACTAGTTCTACTACTACTAGTACTGTACCGGAGAGCCATTTTCAGTTTTTCATGGACGGAATGAACTGGCCTAAAAATGCAAGAGTCAATGAGTGGTTTCGTAGAAGAAGCTCGAAATACCCGGTGGAAGCGAGCAACACGAGACTTGCACAGTAAAAATAAAACGTTCAGAGGATACTACGAAAATGTCAGAGGTTTACGCACAAAACTATCACAGTTTTCGGCAGCAATAGCGGCTCTAGATGCGGAACTTTTCTTCTTGACTGAAACGTGGCTTGCTCCTGGTATTACGGATGAAGAAGTTGTCCCTAGAGGTTACTCTATTATTCGTAGAGACCGGCCAGGCGGAGGAAGAGGTGGAGGAGCGGCGATCGCGGCGGCCCCTGGGTACCAGCTACGCGAGATACTAGTTCCAAATTATATATCACAGGATGGCTATGAACTTATTTGTGTGGGTGTGTATCGTAGAGATAAGCTTATCATAGTAGCGGCCTGTATGTATATTCCACCTAGGACGCCGGATGCTATTTATGAAAGTATGTTTGAAGCGCTTGAATCCATTTGTGTTCAGTACAAATACAAATACAAATAAATACAAATAAATACAAATATTTTTTATTTACGATAAGGTTGTGTACGTACAATAAATATGTGCTAAGAGTGGGGTAAGTTAATTTTGTGGTACGTTCTTGGGACGCTGTGCCCCGCGCTAAGTATCTTGCGATCCTGTGCTGCGGGGCTACAGTTTTATCCGCGCCGAAAAGAGAACTAGAATACTCTAGTTCGCTGGCGCCAAACCATTTGCCACTACACACTTACTAACACTTACATTATGTACAAGAAAGAAGAAAGAAATACACAATAATAATGAAAATAAAAGCAAACTAAATTACAACAGAGAAAACAGATGAAAATAATGTAATAGAGTGACAGACAGTCTATATTTTGACATTTTAAACCAATAAAGTGTTGCCAGGTTGTGATTATAATTACCTAGGTATAAATTTTGTTTCGAGAATTGATGATTATACAATTTTATTACGTAATTGACTAAATTGCACAAAATCATTCTAAAATGTCACTCTATCAACTAATTCCTAAATATTTTGCTAACGTGGGATAACAGGTTTGAGTGTGGTGGCGTGTTTATGTATGTATGCGCGTGCGTGTGGATATGTTTGTGCGTGTATCTAATCAAGTGGCGGAATTTTGGAAAATGTGTATGTGAATCGTGTGCTTGTATATGTGTGTGTGTGTGTGTGTGTGTGGTTTTTTTATTTTTTTTTTTTTTTTTTTTTTTCTGGTAGCTTAGTAACGGCTTATTTAAATGCTTCTATCATTTGCTCTGTAGTATCATAGTCTAAGGTAAGTAGATGTTTAACTAGTCGCTGTTCACATTCAAATTTTGATAAGTTAGCTATTTTTGTATGTTTACTTATACGATTGTAAAGTAAGGGCCCTAGGTTTTTTTGGCTCATTCTGCCAAATTCTGTGCGTGACTTAGTAATCGTTAAGATCTGGTCTTTTCTTCGTTTTTTAACTGATGCGTCACGGGTGTTTTTAGAGATTGTCATATGTTGTCTACTAATAATGGCCTTTACAAATAATTGTCGTACTGTGAGTACTTTACATTCTTTGTACAGGTCTTTAGTTGGGAATCGCCTGCGCTTGAACGTAATTACTTTTAGGAGTGCTCGCTGTGATATTTCTAGTTTTTTTAAGTGGGTTTTTGCAGCTGAGCCCCAAGCTGTTATGCAGTAGGCTATAACTGACTGTGCTAGTGCAAGGTAAATTTTAATTATAGAGTCAAAACTCATTGCATAACGTAGCTGCTTGAAGGTGTATATAAGCTTTCTCACTCTGGCAGACATCTGTTTTATATGTGCCTTCCAGTTTAAGTTTTTGTCCAATATAATGCCTAGGTATTTAATTTCTGTTGTTTGACTGAGGTTTTCACAGTTACATGTCGAAAGACCATTGCAAATGGGTGTATGGATTTTCAGCTGCATGGGAGTTTTTGGCTGTGTGGCGTCATTAATAGTGAAAAGAACATATTTAGTTTTGCTAATATTCACCGTAAGTAAGTTTGTTTTAAGCCATCTTGATATTGTGTCTAGTCCTATGTTCGCAACTTGTTGTGCTTCCGCCCAGCTTTTCCCGTGGAATAGCAGAACTGTGTCATCTGCGTAAGTAATAATTTCGCATTGGCTGAGATTCATATTACACAGTTGATTTATATAAATTAAGAATAATGTTGGTCCTAAAATGCTACCCTGTGGTACGCCATAACAAGTGCTATTTTCGTCACTAAGAGTGTCACTTATTCGAACTTGTTGGGTTCTTCCTACAAGATAGCTTTCGAACCATTTAAGGGGGGTTCCACGTATACCGATTGCTTCCATTTTTGCCAAAAGAATAGGGATGGAGACTGTATCGAATGCCTTCGCAAAATCTAAGAAAATACCAACCATTTTTTTGCGGTTATCTAATTTTGTTTTGATGCTGTTAACAACGTTCAACACAGCGTCTTCAGTGCAGCGGTTTAATCTAAAGCCAAATTGGTTTTTTGATAATAAATTTTTGATCTCTAGGTATTTTTTTAGTCTATTGTTCATTAACTTTTCCAGTACTTTAGAAACGGCAGGTAACAAAGATATCGGTCTATAGTTAGTAACTTCGTCTTCATCTCCATTCTTGTATATAGGGCAGATTATGGATTTTTTTAGAGAATGCGGAAATATCCCTTTGTCGAAGCTTGTTTGGCAGATTGTCGTTAAGGGTTGTAGAATATGAGGTAAAATAGTTTTTAGAAGATTCGAGCTGACCTTGTCCCAGCCTGGGCTGGAGCCATTTTTTAGGTTTCTAACTATGTCGAAAATTTCCCCTCTATCTGTAGGTAGGAGACCAAAAGATGACACTTCACAGTTTAGTGTGGCTTCTTTAAGTGCTAGTTCTTTTTCGGTTTCTCTCATCGACGATAGTGTTTCATTTGCAAGTTTTCGACCCACATCTACAAAATATTCGTTGACTTCGTTTAGAGACTCTCGTATTGTAGGTTTTATGTTAAGGAGATTTTCTACAGGGTTATTTTTTAGGGGAAAATCGCAAATTTTCTTTATCGTCTCCCATGTTTTTTTGCAATTTTTCACATGTTTCAGTAACTCAGTTCTTTCATATGATCTTTTGACTTTTTTCAGTATTTTATTGCATACGTTCCTGTAATTAATATACTCTATCCTAAGGTTTTCATTTTCAGGGTTTTTATTTGACTTTTTATGCATTTTGTCCCTGCGTCTTATACACTTTATTAAGCCAGCTGTAATCCACGGTTTTAAAATAATTTTTGATCTCGAGATGATTTTTGTGTTGGTATGCTTTTCTATTGCTGTGGCTATTACGTTCATGAAAGTAGTAGTGGCCTCTTCAAGATTTGTGAAATCTAGAAGATCATCCCAGGAAATTTTTGATAATTCTTTGTCTAGTTCATCGTATTGGATAAATCTTGAATATTTCACTGGCATTCTTTTATGGGTGTGGGTGGTATTAATTTGCACCATGACAGGAGAATGATCAGTATCAGACGCTGGGAGAACTACCGTCGTGGCCATTTTTTTTGTTTTTAACATAACATGGTCTAGGCAGTTTTTTTCTCTGGTCGGAAATGTATGTGCGGGGAGTATCCCGTGACTTGCTAACAGGAGGAGATATTCATTACCGTGGTTATCTATGTTGTCTTTTTGGATATTTATGTTGATATCTCCCACTACAATTATATTAGGATATGCTTTCAGTTTTCTCAAACTTTGGTCGAGGGAATCTAGGAATTTTTTTGGGTTTGGCTCTACCCATGGTCTGTAGAGCGCTAATACACAGATTTCACTTCCTATCCTAATAGTGAGGCAGTTTCCAGCTTTAAATTTCTCTTCCTGTACTTTTACTTTCTGTAATGTTTTTTTAATGTAAACTACTACTCCATCGTTCTGGTTTAAATAGGTTTTTGTGTAATATACATTATATCCATGTAATTGTTGAGGTGTGAAATTGTCGTTTAACCAACATTCGGAGAATGTTAACATGTCGAATTCAATTTTTGTGCGTTTTAACAGTATTAGAAATTGGTTGAGATTATGATTGATACTACGAATATTAACTGAAGCTATAGTTACCGTTTTAATCTGGTGAGTAGTAAGATAATGCAGACAATCTTCCGGCTGGCTCACGAAGTATGACTTCGAGACATTGACTTCATCAATGTCCTCAATGAGATCGTTTAGCTGAGCCATATTATTATATGCAGTGTGGATGGGCTAGTATATATAGCCCCTTTATAATATAGTTGACTATGAGCCAGGGCACATGAATGAATGTCTGATTTTCGCAATGATGGTTTTCTCCTACTACTCAAATTATTTTTTTTACTACCTTGGTGTGTTAATAGTGTATGTTGTGTGTATGTTGTAGATGTATATTTGTGTGATGTTAAGTATGTTAAGTGTGTTTGATCCTGAGTCCCGCTAAAAAGTATATGAATAACAATTCTATGTAACATAATAAAATTAAGATACGAGCTTAAGTAAGATTTCAAAAAAGAATATAATGAAAATGTAGCTTTACAATCTATTTCTATTTTTCGCAACACTCTTCGTAGTAGTCATTGCGGCAGCGAGTTCTGGTCAAGAGCTTTTAGTTGTTCTTCATCTTTGACCTCAATGATAGGAAAACCTTCATCCTTTCTGATGAATATCTTACCCCTAGCTGACCAGCAATATCTCCAATCTGCCTTTTTTATAGCTACGCGGGCTAGATAATGGAGCTTCTTGGCTTTTTTTGTTAAGGACTCATTTATATAAATGGTCTTCTTCTCACCAGGCAGTCCAATTGTAGTAGTACTAAATTTTTCGTTGTTTTTCAGATTATATGCTTTGAGCCCAGCTAGAAGTTCATATTTTTTGTCAGTTGTAGAGAAGTCCACCACTATTGGCTTAACCTGCCCAACCTTTGCCGGCAGACGATAATAAGTGCGGAAGTCTCGAATGTTGACATCCAGACTCATCGCATTATATATTTTCTTGATAATATCTGGTATCTGCGCATTATTTTCTACCGGCAAATTACGAATTTCTATAGCATTTTCCTTACTCTTTCTTTCTAGCATTTCACACTGTTGTTTAAGCTCTTCGACGCCCATGTCTTTTTTTTCTAGCACTTGAATACGCTCTTTTATTGAATTTTGTTCTTGAACTATCATGTCCATCGTGTTTTTCAATTCATTATTAGATGATAGTAGTTTTTCATTTTGGGCCATCACTGTTTTCATATTTGAATTTATTGCTGAGAGCTGGGTGTTTTGACTTGCTTTCAGATCGTTAAATAGGTGTAATAAATTTTCATACATTTTATTATCTGTGTTTTTGGTAGAACTCGTAGTTTGATCCAAACAAGATATTTTCCTTTTTCTCTCATGTACTTCCATATCTGGTGTTTGGTAAATATCAGGATTCGAAAATGCATCACTAAGAGGTCTTGGTGGAGTATGTAACATATTTGCGTAGATTGTTATTTCCCGACTGTGATTGGAGTTTTTTGGTAATAGCAACTCTGGGAGATTTTTGGTTGTCAATGTCAATCAATTCACAAAGACATAGTTGCCGCTTGCCGGTAACCTCTATTCAAATTATTGTACAAGTTGTCATTTAATTTTTAAACTTTATTCTGTAAAAGAGGGTTGCGTCTGATTTGGGGGATCTCTTATTGGTGATTTTCAGAAAGTGCTATCACTGCTGTGTATGTGTGAGTGATATACTAGTGACCGATCGAAAAGGTTTTGGCAATTATTTGAGTCAGATTGCTACTTGCCGGGATGACGAATCTCGCTTTTCTCTCCTTTGATCCAGGACTCTCGGATTAACACACTTTTTGCAGGTATTTGCTGGATTTTGAGCACTTTTTTATATATTTCTGTGGGAACGCACTAACGGCCGTGTTTACCTTCAGGTGCACACGCACACACCCAGTACAATAATTTAATTATATGTGGTGACTTTAATCTAAATTCATGCAATGTAGCCGTGTGCGCAAGATTTGAGTACCTATTGTCGTTCTGCGATATTAGACAAGTAAATAATATTCCAAACCATAGGAATGAAATTTTAGATTTGGTGCTAGTCAGTGCAGAAGTAAATGATGTGCTCATTCGTAGAGAGGTTGATTGGCAGAAAGACCCGGATGCTTATCATCCTCCTTTGGGGATAGAGATGCATTTACACATTAATTTATTAATAGGTTGTGAATCGGAAGAAGATGTTTCAATGGTATGGAATTTTAAAAAGGCAGACTTTCCCCATCTATACTACGGTATGGCGGATATAGACTGGCAGCCTTTATATAGTATAAAGGATCCTCAACTGGCGGTTAATTTTCTATATAAATCTATAAATACCGTTTTAGATAATTTTGTTCCGAAGAAGCCTAGTAGAGTTAAACTACCTAGATATGTATATCCAGAATGGTTTTCGAAACGCACTATAGCGCATATTAAGATTAAAACTTGTTATCATCGTAATTTTAAAAGAACCGGATTACCTTTGAACCGTCAACTTTTCATGGAGTGGCGTGCTAGAGTCAAACTTAATATAAAAGAAGATTTTGCTGTATATAAAGATAGGATGGAGAACGATTTTAAGCGAGATCCTTCTACTTTTTGGAATTATGTGGCTTCGAAACGGTCCAGAAAAAAATCAGCCAAGAAGTTAATACAAAATGGTCAGATTCTCACAGACAAAGAAGCAGCTCTACAGTTCGCACAATATTTCCATTCGGTTTACTCGCCTCAACCGCCAAAGCTAGATATTAATGAAGTAGTCGCGCAAATCAATAGCGGAAGTGCCCTCATAAGCATAGGTATGATATCTCTTGGCGACGTAGAGCAAGCGTGTAAACATTTAAAACCTAAGAAGTCCATAGGCCCAGATGGGATTCCCCCGTATATTATTAAAGATTGTAGAGACGTCTCAGTAGAGCCATTGCGATATGTGTTTAATCTTTGTTTTGACAAAACTTTTTACCCAGAAGTGTGGAAAATTTCTAGAGTAGTTCCTATTCCGAAAACTTCTGGAACGGAAGTGAGCGACTATAGGCCGGTAGCGGTGCTGTCTGTGTTCGGCAAGTTATTTGAGTCAATTCTACAGAGTCACATAAATAGGCAAGTGGAAAATCAACTAACAGATGCACAACATGGGTTTCGAAGAGCGCGATCAACAACTTCTAATCTAATGTCTTTTTGGTCGTTTACAGTGGACGCCGTTGACGCAGGTGCCCAAGTAGATGTGGCGTATTTTTGACTTTCAGAAGGCTTTTGACCTTGTGGATAATGACGTCCTGTTGCAGAAATTCTCAAAGGCGGGGTTCGCACCCAAGTTACTCCGTTTTTTCTGCGAGTATTTACGTGATCGACGGCAATATGTGCAGTACAGGGGTTATGATTCTGAGCCGTACTTTACGTATTCCGGTGTAAGTCAAGGGAGTAACTTGGGTCCTTTAGAGTTCTTGCTGATGATAAATGACTTGCCGGACATGGTCAAAGCCGCTCACTGTCTATTGTTCGCAGACGATTTAAAACTTTTTATGAAAGTTCGGAACTCGACCGATTGTATGCTTTTCCAGCGGGATATTGATAACGTTCGTGTTTGGAGTGAACTTAACAGACTCTCCTTTAATGAGAAAAAATGTTCAATCATTTCATTCACCAGAAAAGCAGACACTATAGACGGAAACTACCGACTAGGGAATATCAATATGCCCCGAGTAAAATCCGTTCGAGATTTGGGAGTAATACTTAGCGATGATTTGAAATTCGACCAACATATACAGAGTAAGTGTGCCCAAGCATTTAGAATGCTTGGATTCGTTATGAGGCAAGCCAGGAATTTAGATAGCATACCGGCCATAAAAGCTCTCTATAACGCGTTAGTGAGAAGTAGACTCGAAAGTAATGCTATTATATGGAACCCATATGAGAATAAATACATATGTATGGTAGAGAAGCTGCAAAAGAAGTTCCTTAGATGGCTCTATCAAAAGCAGTACGGATATTATGTAGGGTATCCATTCTTATATCCTAGTGATTTTGTGTTAGGTATGCTGGGATATAATACCCTAGAAACCAGAAGGGCTATTTCGCTGGTAGTATATGTTTGGAATATAGTCTCAGGGCGGAAAAGCAACCCATCGGTCTTAGAGCAGGTGTCGATAGCGGTGCCAGACCAGTACGTGCGGGCGCGGAACCACAGTCTGTTTAATGTGCGGATCAGCAGGACTGAGTACGGGCGGCTCGCGCCACTGAAAAGGGCGATGCGTATGATGAACATTATGCTTGCACGGACTAGCTACCTAGACCTCTTTTGTGCTACAGAAGCAGACATCCGCAGAGCGGCAATGGACTCATTAGTACAAATTTGTTATAATAAAGTAGTTTCATAAGATAGCATGTAATCTATGTATGTATAAGTTAATTTTTACTCTTCTTTGTATTTGTAATGTTTTTAGTACTTATTTGTTAACTTAGTTTAAGCAATAGTGAGTGTATTGGGCAACTGTAAAGCTCACTTATTGTATGTACAATAAATAAATAAATAAAATAAAAATAAAAGTTAAGGAACTTGCCAAATTATATTAATATTGAAATTGCAGAGAAGAGGAAAGATGGTAGGTCACCTTATACGACATGAAAATTTCATTAAAAATAACATGGAAGAAAAAATAGAAGCCAGGAGAGGAACAGGAAGATCTAGAAGATCATTTTTAGACCAAATTAAGGAGAAGGTGAAAGTCATGTCGTATAGCGAGATCAAGGATTTGGCCGAAGATAGAACTACCAGGAAAAAACTCCACGGACAAGAGCCCAACTCTTAAACGTTGATTGATTGATTGAAGTGGCTTTCTGCTAGTACACAGAATCATATCTTTAATGAACGTTGGCCTACGTAAAGCGGTTTTATCTTCGTTCTGTAATTCTGAGAGAGAACTAGTAATTAACTCTACGTCATTCCAAATTTGCGTAAATCCATATTAGTATATATAAAAACGTTAGTAACTTTAATTTATTTGCCTTTCCCCCTCAGTTTCTAAACAACATTCGCTTGACCGAACATACATAAAATGAGCATCGTATCTTAGAGCAAAGTTATTAAAAAAAGGTGTTTTATTGTGTTTATGCCAAAAGAAAATGTTTTATCGGCGACTGGCATCTAAGTATCGTTATCTACGTACTCGTACATATACATATACGTAGTTCCAAAGGTCGGTACCTATTAGATTTCCACGTAAGATGACTAGTGAAATTAGTTCATCTATATGTACTGTATATAGGGTATTAAATACCGTCCTCACAATTTCAGCCTTGACCTTACTATGTGGCTATATAGAAAACCGCGAGGTTCCAAGGCCAGCGGTGTACTACAAACGCATATCGATCAAATCACACGTCACAGGCTTAATATGGAAAACCACCTACTTTCTAGTGAGCCTATGTCGTAAGGCATAGTGGTTAATGTACTACTACAAAGGCTATTGAGGGAACTAGGCATAAAAACTCAAAGGTCAGGTAGTTGTGCAAGTACTTTGGCAACTTGTAATATATTTAGAAAAAAAAATCGAAATTGTAAAGATAAATAAAATAAAGCTTATGTTACTCGGGGATAATGTAGCTCCCCAACACTGAAAGAATTTTTCAAATCGGTGCCGTAGTTTCGGAGCCTATTCGCGTCAAACAAACAATCAAACTTCTCCTCTTTATAATATTGGTATAGATCGGAGCCTATTCGCGTCAAACAAACAATCAAACTTCTCCTCTTTATAATATTGGTATAGATAGGTTAAATTCTAATTAAAACCTGCAATCGTTTATCAACAATATTTTGTTAAAAGTGGAATTATTATCTGTAACTATTTGTCTATGCCCGCTGATGTTACCACTTCTTAATCAGAATATACCCGCATTTTTATCACAAAGAGATTTTTAGGATACAATTTAACTTAAGAGTTAAAGCCAAATTTTTGGTAGCCTCTAACGTCTTGGCCACCTCGTCTGTCTCGTATTTCTATGTTTACTGTCATCAAATTGGTTGCCTGGAAGAGATCGCGGTAAGATCGGCGGTTAAGACACTAGTTATATTATTACTACTACTAACATAGTTATATTGGTACTATTGTTCTTTCTACTTTTTATTTTTGCCACTGTGAATGTTTTAATTAAGTGTTTATCTATCCATTTATATGTATTCGAAAATTCCTAATTTCTGTGATAAATCTCAAATAAAAACATCAGATCATTTTACTCACATATACATATGTCACGTAACTTAGATTTAAACTCATAACAAAATAATTTCATGCGTTACGAAATATAATGTGTACCTGTGAGCAGAAAAGAAGAGTAATTTACAAGGTACGTGGGCACAAAAAACTTTGCAGTGAATATGAGGAGAATCAAAAGCATTGCATAAGACATGATGTCATTCTCATTACCGTAGGTACAACGCCATAACGATGTTCTTACTAAGTGACCCGTCCTGCCTCTATATAGAGGCAAATATAGCCTCTATATACAGGGTTATAAGAGCAGAGGGCATAGCATGATATTAAGCGGTCCATTTTACGTTTCCACTGCTTGGACTCGTGGCCTGTCCTCACAAGGAAATAGATAAATATAAGCCTTAATACAGGCAGAGCGCGGGTAAGCGGATAACTACGTCTATGGGTTTTCTGGTCTTCGGTGCATGTCCTCTAGGTTTACTCTCAATTCAATTCAAAATTCAAATTCAAAACATTTATTTTCAAGTAACAAGGACTCATACATACATTTTAAAGAAAATACCTATATAATGTCAAAAACTATTCAATTATAAAAATAAATTAAAATAAATAAAAAATTGAGAATTAAAAATTACAATTTACAAATTAATAAACATAACACATTTAATTTACAAAAACATTACATTTTATTTTTCTTATTTAATTGTCAAGTATGGATATCGCGCAGTGTCTTAGGCACCCATTATTTATATACTGACAATCGTATCTATCAGCAATCATAGCTAAGACAGCATTGGAGCCGGCTCGCACCCGGCGCACCAGGGATGCGCACCGCAATGAAAGAAGAGTTTCTTTCACTGTAAGATCGAGTGCAAAGTTCACAAAAAAATTGGAAAACAAGTCAGCACTCCACGTCTTCCGCTTCCAAACTATTCTGACAGCCGTCATTGCCACATTACCCGATTTTCTCATTAATGAAAAAATCCTTTAAGTCTCGTCGCTCCGATGCTTTTTTCCATGAACCCCTGTATGTACATGACACAGAGAAGCCTCCATTATGGTACCTATCAAGTTTCTGGGCAAGAATGCGACGACTAAGATTTCCATGGGCACACAGTACTACATGACAATAGAATAAATACCTTTAGTTGACACCATGCTATGGCACTATGACAAGTTAAAGGGCCTGAACGTGTTGGCGTCTACGACAGTTTAATTGATTTAAGACACTTCACTTAATGGATTGAACATGGAGCAACGAACTAACACGGAATCTAAAGTGGATAATAATGATAAATTTATCATTTACCCAATTAGCGGGTAAATGTAACGCCTATAGCTCAGCTAGCTAAGGTGATCTGACGCGATCATCGAAGCTTAGCAACGGTCGCGGTGTGGACGGTGTTTGGATGGGTCACCATGCGCAAGACGCAAGGCTGTTAGTCTTAGTATTAGCAGCCGTTAAGCCAAGTCAGAGTCCTTCGGGCGGCTTGAAATCTCTTGATACCAGAGGTTGGCCACTTAGCTCAAACGAAGAAGAAATCCAAGTAACTAAATATTTTTTAAGCGAGCGGATTGACTGGACTGGACTGAATATACATAGTAATGTACATTCAGAACACCAGCGCTTGTTCGAGGAATTTTTGCACTATTGTAAAAGATCCAAACACACATAAAAAAAACAGTTATTTACCAGTGAATCTGTATAACAATAAACTTAAAATTTTAAGAAGTGGATAAAACAATTTTACTTTAGAATGCTACACCCACACTAAGATCAGTTATCAAGATAGATATGCATACAGAGTGACCTAGAATTCCTTAACACATTTTGAACATATGTTACACATATATACAATAAATTGCAGTTATAACAATATCAAAATCTTAAATAGACAAGGAAATTGTCGAATAATGGTCTATAAACCGCGCTCTAGAATGCAGAAGTGAATGTCAGTTGCATATTAGCACAGTAAAACGACGACCCCGTTGGCGTAAAGGTTACCATGCCGGTCTGCTAATCGGAAGGTTCCGGGTTCGATTCCCGGCCCGGTCAACATCTTTGTGCTTAACTAAATTTGTTGGCTGTGGGTCTGGGTGTTAAATATGTATTTATATATAATATGTATGTATGTATATGTAGTATATCAGTTGTGTTAGCAACCATAATACGAGCTAGAAATGGTTCAGTATGGGGCTAACCAGCCGTGTGTGAATGTGTCAAAAAAATAATAATAATAATAATAACGTGTTCAGTATTTACTGCTCTTATTGTTGGTTGATACATACTGGAGTATATTGGTAGGCGGTATATTACAGTAGGTTGACAAGTAGCATATGGTAGGTAAATCATGATTATAGCCTCGTATAAAGGTTTTCCGAAATAGAATGTAAGAATATACTCAAGGTTGAAGTTACAAAAATTGTAGTGCAATTAATCAACAAAATACATATATGTATATTTATACATTTATTGATCAACTGAACAATATTCCATATCCATATCCATATACTAGTAGATTATTTTATGTAAGGTAAGAAAAATTGTTTTATTTAAACTTGTTTTTACAGTAGAAATATCGAAAAGTTTTTTCGGTAGGTATCGAAAATAAATTAGCTGAAAAACCGTCTAAACCACCACTCTATGAATATTAATACTTATTTTAGTACCAATCAGACTTTTGAATCAGTAATAAAACTGATTATAAAGTACACAGTGGTAATAATATGGTGGATAAAATGTAGTTTTTGCACCAGATTTTTTTTTCAATTTGATAAGTCTGATTAGTACCAAAATAAGTACATATTATAAATATTCTTAGAGTGATACTTTAGACGGTAATTAAGCTTTCGTTTCGTTTTTTTTTTATCGTTTATGATTTACAGCGAAAAAGCTTATAATAAAGATTTTGCCTTTGTCATCACCTTACAGACGTAAAAAAGCTTAAGGGCGTCAGAAAATAGGTTATTCGGATACATTTTATTGTTACGGATATGCGTAACCACAAACGCATGCAAAACATAAAAGGCCCATTATGACGAGCGTTTTTTTTTTTACAACGAGCCAATCTGTTGAAGGTTTACGGTATCGTTTACTACACCGTTATCTAGAGTCAGTGACTAAATAGTTGAACGCGTACACGTAGACGTTGGACAATGCGACGTTATTTCTAAAGCAACGACGCGACGCGTCGAAACTTCAATAAAGGCTGGCAGTGTGTCGTCTGCGTCACTGACTGACAATTTGTTTACTGGACAACTGAAATAACTTATTTAGTTCGCATCATCATTATTGCTAATTACTAGATCGTATTTATAATCTGTCAATCAATAATTTAACTGACAAGATAGATAGATAGATGAACTCTGTATTGGGCAAATAAAGGTACAACACAAAATAAAAAGTAACAACACAAATGTATGCCACAAACGGCGGCCTTATCGCTAACAGCGATCTCTTCCAGGCAACCATTGGATGGAAAGAAGTTGAAAAAGACGAGAAAAAGAGGGGTCGCACAATAAAGAATATTAATATTTATAGTTAAACAAGACAAGATAAAAATCGCAATATAACAATTATAGCTATTAACAAATAAATCGACAATATGATATTTAATTTTACTAATCAATTTAATGATAACTATAATGAAATTAATATGAAAATTTTTTTGGTAATTGACAAGTATTTAAAACATGTGCATGTATATGATATAGTTGAATAAAAGGCTTTTTTACTTTTTCCTTTTACTTTACAATAATCATTCCAACCGAACCCAAATTAAAACCTCGCATTTATAAGTGACCTTTTGCGTAACATGACGCAGTTATTTTCTACTGGTGCTGTCAAAAAGATATATATAAAATAATAATAATAGATACGAACTAACGGTCACACTTACTTTAAAAAACGTTGGATATACCTATTTGCACGAACAAACGGTCACACTTACTTAAAAATCGTTGGATATACCTATTTGCACGAACAAACGGTCACACTTACTTAAAAAAACGTTGGATATACCTATTTGCACGAACAAACGGTCACACTTACTTAAAAATCGTTGAAAACACCTATGTCCAACGGGTTTCGACGTATTACGAGCGACGGGGAGGAGCAAATAATATATGTCTTACGATAACAGTTTACAAAGTACAATAATAATAAACATTCCCGGAAATTACCTTAGGTCGTTTCTTTACAGAGTTCGCAAACAGAGAATGCCAGATTTTCTGTGTTTTGTAGCGTACAATATTAGTCGCCCATAGCTTTCATCATTTCGTAATAAGTATAACATTACTACAAGTATAAATTAAAGAACCACGCGGAATGTTGGACAGCCATTCTTAATATTTAGTGAAATAAAATCACAATATAATAAAAAGTAGTATAATATAACATATTTTGTGCTATGAGAAATTACTATATTTGCGGTGACTTTTATCAATAGGTTACAAGCATACAAGGATGTGGTTTTTCCACATTACAATTTTAACCAGTTTGTTTATCAAACCCACGAAGATAAAATAAAAATCATACTCAACTATGAATCTAGACTTAAATGGTTTGAAACGAATTTGCACAAGAACTGTGAACTCAAAATTTATTATCCTTAGCAACTCGCCAGACAACCTTCAAAACTTTCGCATAAGGCAATTTAAAACAGACTTGGCATGTTTCGAAAATCGACGTTGCTGGTGCTCTCCCTACCAGGTTCACGCATATGCGTGTTGGCATGACCAACCAGCCGCCAGTGGTAGAAGGCCCTTAAACATCAAGTCTTCTCTTACATTATTAGTAGCATGGTGGAGGCATGGAAGGTCGACTTACGCTGGTTCAGACGATTTCGCTGCAACCGGTTTGACGTCATTTCAGTCTACCAAGCGGCGATAAGTGTGTGATAAATAAATATATGAACCAGTGAGAGAGGAAAGGACACTGTATATTTCATTTTATAAAGTCATGCTTGTTTCATATCTGTTTAAAATCTACGTGTGCTAAATACTAGTACAAATTATTTATTGGTAACACCAAAAGTTACACGTCAATAAAATACGGCTGCTTTCAGTCTTACAAAGGAAGAAAAAAACTAGTGATAACAGACAACGGCCAAAACGTAACAGTCATGGAGGAAAATACAATTTTAGGAATAATAAAACGAAATTTTCTGTTTTTATCGTATATATTATAATAATAATTTATTGCAAAATATATTACCTACTTCAATAAAATATACAACGAGAAGCACGTGAATAAAGTTATAATTCAAAAGAAACTTATCAGCATATCATAAATTTTAGACGTGCGTCACGTGTTTTTTTTTTGTTTGCACTGATGTGGGTAAAATTTGCGCTGTTAGAGTTAATAAATAGCTTAGAGAGAAACTTTAGGTTTTCACTTTAAAAAGCAATTTGTATTAAACTCAAGCAACTAAAAATCTAACCCAGTCAAGTGAATCACAGTGGTCGGCCACAAATCACCGTCCCATAAAATTTCGACGCACCGAAGCGTGACGCGTGAACAAGAGTTGCTTGTTACAACTTCGATATTTACCTTTACTTTGTTTCTGTTTGCTTTAATTTCATTGAATTTGTCAAAGAGAAATCATCATTATAACTTCTGTCAATCGACTGATACAGTCAGGTTCAAAACCTGTCAGCTTAATCGAAAGCAGCATATTATTGGGTATTCTCAACCAGATAGAATACTATCTGGTAGTACTACACTACTTTCCTGTAGAAGCCGATGTAGCCTGTAGAAACTACAACATTACTATAGAAACTATTACACTACAATCTTATGTTTTGTACTGGGAAGACTTAAATTTTAAAATTGGCGTAGCCTTTGTTCATTAAATGAGCTAGTTCTAATGTTCAAAACTAGATGTCGTCTAAAAACATTGATACACACACACACACATACACACTAATCTAGCCAATAAAATATTAATAGCCACTTTTTCAAAAATAATACTTGTGTCAACTTGACACACTCATGTACCATGTTTTTTTTTTCAAGACAACCATGTGCTGTTCTTTCTGTAATCCGTGGCTTTCCCATAGGTCTGTCAGAACGAGATGACCTGTCAACTGGCAAGCACAGGCACTTAAAGAAAGAACAGTGCCACGTGATCTCCCATGTTCGACCTATTTCAATCGTTATAGGTGTTCATTGCACGACTCACGCATTGTCTTTGCGGAATTCGTAGAATTTACCTCTTGTTGCCATTTCTATGAAACAGACGGTGCGTGAATCGCCATTGTTATCGTTTTCATTTCTTGTGATAATGGCGTCCACATGCCGTATTTTATAACAGACTCTACGATTGTCTAGAGTTATGAGCAATGTTATGTCTAACTTAATACTTAAGCTACTTCTAAAAGATCCGCATTCAAAAGATTGTCTATTTCTTTTTCTTCTCACCTATGTATCTCATATGTTGGTGGATTCAACTTTCCTTATCTTTTTCTAGATCCTCATATTTTTATTGGTTTACGCTTGATGACACTGTTTTATACTTATGTTAGAACGTGTAATTTGACTATTAAAAAATGGTTGCCTGTAAAGTCGGTTTTACGGGCGAAGATTTTACGTGACAACGTCTGCCGCGTGCTGCGCGCGCGGCAGACCGATCATAGTTGAGTGGGAGTGAGACGCAAGGCATTCGGCGGGCCTCTCTCTCGTTCGGTGACTCATCGTAACGTTACCGGGCGTTACACTTTTTCATAAGTGACTCCCAGCCGCAACCTAATTTAAGACGTTGTCACGTCAAAATAAAAAACTAAGTTTTAAAAATAGATGCACATTCCATACATGGTTTCTAAATACCCATCCTTAATGAATAGTAAAATTAACGTAATGTATACGCTTGTAGGTTCTGATTCAGCTGACTGGTCTGGCTGCAGCGTTGCATACTTCTCAACTAACTCATCAGTTCTTCCATACATAGCGTTTCCCGAGTCTCTTGTCTTACATAACATACCAATCGATAAGCGACAAGAATTTGATTCTCAAATAATCTGTTACTGTCATGAAAACGTCAACATGTATTTGTTACTGTCCCATTTATATTTATGAAAACGCAAGACAATGTTTGTCTCCCTGAATAACAAACTCACATTATTATATTCTAATCAGAATCAATGAATTTTAATGGTTCTGCCGAGGCACATTCGTCAGTGTGGCTTGACCAATGACTTTTCAAGTTATGTATGCATTTATACTCAATTCACGTTAAAGGAAAAAACATCTTGAGGATACTGAAATGGCTGAGGACCACAAGATTTGTCATCCGCTAACTTGTACTTGGCCAGCGTGGTGGATTATAACGCTCTCCTCTTGAGAGAAAGTCTCGAGTCCCGGCAGTGGGTTCGTATAGTAGGTTACTTATGAGTATATGTAAAGGTTTCGAGGTGTCTCAGACCCTAAATTATACTTAAAAAAATCCAACACGAGAAACTCTGCGCGGCCGTAAACTTATATTTCTGGCGAAGTCCCACAATGCTTGATTGCAAAACACCGCATAACTTTGGTCTCAGCAGTCTTATTGTTGGCCACTTTAGTACTTGGATTGAAAGACATAAACGAGTTGATTGTTGAAGTGCAGGCATCCTGCCAAATTTCGGTAGTCGAATAACAAGTTTATAGATGACTAGGATGCAGATATATTTACGATCTATAATGCTGACAGACTATAATATATAAAATACGAGTAGATATAAAAACTTGTGTTATTATCACGAAAATGTATTTGGGAAACATTGGTAACTACTAGATAATATAAATTAAGCCTAATTATTATTATTATTACTACAAATAATTCTGACGCGAACAGTTAGCAAGGTTTAATAAACATATAATAACTTTTAGCATATACTATGTAGTTGCATTACGCCCAAAATACATCATCCTACGTAACGGCAAGTGAATCTCATTAGTTTTGGCACGTGCACTGTCATTCGACGTCATGCTTTACCTACATACAAATCTCACAGAGAGATAGTTCAGGGCAATGATTAAGCCGAATGTAACAAAACAAGTACATAAAAAATTTGCCGGTTACTTGATGAAATCAATTTTCAGTATAGAATAACATTTATTTTTTACAAATCATCTATCTTCCTAACGCGCATAAAAAATCTCCAGTCCAACCATTAACTTAAGACTGAACCTTTTACTTCTAGGTATAAAACTAAAAGTCCCATCAACTGTAGCAATAAGCGTATTTTACCTATACATTTGCAAAATGCCGTGTTCACCGAAAACTATAATCTAGCGGTTTTCAAGGCATGAGTACAACCGGTTTGTTTCGAACAAGCGTGCTTTAACTTAGTCGCTATGTCGCTTAGGTGATTTGTGATCAAGCGCAAGTCCATGTAAAATTAAAATAAATATTACGTATATATGGTTTTTGATGTGAAACGTCTATAGCCCCCGTAAAACCGATTTCTGGCGTGGCGATGCGTAGCCACGGCATGCGAGTATTACCGAAGTCACTGATTAAACGAATTAATTAGTCACGATTTGGAATAAATTCGTAATTTTTTGTATGTCATGAAAATAAATGTTTATTCAATAAATAGTCATCGATATCTGAAAAAAAAAACGTAATAGTTTATTTTATCATTATGACATATTTAGTTCCTATCACAATATGGTCTTTCCGTATATTACTTTTACAAAATAATGTCGATGTTTCACATCAGCCAGGCGTCTCGTGACGGCTCACATTCTTTTATCATAATCATCATCGTGCACAGTCTTCTTTAGTACATTGTTGGTTAGGCTTCCCCTGTGGCCTCAGTGAGTTTCCACCGAAGAACCTGAAGCCCTCCATAAAGCATCGAGGCAGAGCA
Organism: Mellilla xanthometata; assembly: GCA_035578125.1. Taxonomy (NCBI): domain Eukaryota; kingdom Metazoa; phylum Arthropoda; class Insecta; order Lepidoptera; family Geometridae; genus Mellilla; species Mellilla xanthometata. The sequence continues at coordinate 5,456,901 of JAPUBQ010000019.1, read as the reverse complement.
CCGAGGGGGTTTTAGTGGGTAAAAATCCCACATAACCCAGCTGCACCCCATTGTAGCTGGGTATCTTATGGAAGATTTCCCCCTCGTAAAAAAAAAGGCTTCCCCTGTGGACATGATAAACAATACTAATTCTGTTGCCACTGAGTATATAATGTCACCAATATAATGTCAATGTCTTTCTTTCACCTAAGTGGGCCCTTTCCGTATAGCCCTGTGTATGATACAATGGCACAACACGTTGTTCGGCTATTATTAGTTAGAATTATTCTCGGCGGCCTCCAACAAAGATGCGGCTTCGTCTATTTCTGGTCAGAGCCAACGCTCACGTTGGTAAAGGAGTTTGGTTATGGTGTGAGATGGCGGACTTACTAGTCAAAAGGAAGTAAACAAATAAAAAATATACAATGAAAAGTCGGTAGTTGTTAAATTAATGTAACTAACTCGTGGGTCGGAGGACACATATATTTGTAGGTCCCAGCTGTTAGTCATAGTACAAACAGTCGTTAAGCCAAGTCATTGACCTTCGGGCGGCTTGAAAACTCTCGACATCAGAGCTTGGCCACTTAGCTCATACGAAGAAGAATTAATGTAACTAGTATTTTTTTTATGCTGTACACCCCAGCTAGCCTGATGTCAAGCTATTCTTCTGTAGCTTAAAAGGAACGCATTTACATTGACTCAGATATGATACTACGCAGGAAACAAGAGACTGGAAAAGAGAGTTCCAGAGATTCAAAGTGCTCACAAAAAAGAGCTTTAAATATTAACGTAATTTTACTTTGTAATTTCGAGACTTTGAGATTTTGAACGATTTAAGTTGTTGGCATTTTGAGAAGCGTTCGATTGAGAATCAGTAGACATTTAAACTTTGAATTACAAATTATAATGTGTTTGTAAATTCATTATTTTGTGTACCTATTGCTTTTGTGAGACTTCGCTTAGAACATTGAGTGAATATTTTAACAATCAGGTCAGACATAATATAGAAAACCCGACACTCAACATTTTGTGAGCTACAAGTATTCTAAATACAATCTTACTCAGTATTCATTACGTTATTGTTCGAATTAGATACCTTCAAAACTTCCCATCAACCAATACTAAAACTTCAACAACCTCTTGGCTTAATGGTTATGCCGGCTTCGATTCCCGGCACAGCCAATATCTTTGAGCTAAACTAAATTTGTTGGCTGTCGGCCTGGGTGTAAAGATATATGTATCTATAATAAGTATGTATGTATATATAGTAGTACATCAGTCGTGTTAGCTACCATAATACCAAATTTAAAATGGTTTAGTATGGGGCTAACCAGCCGTGTGTGAAATTTGTTGTAACTTTGATTTGAGTGCTTCTGTGCTTATAAAAAATACACGTAATATAAATTGAACTATTAAACGGTATCGATACAATTAACGACTAATTTAATTAAAATGAGTGGTGCTCGAATAGAAACGGCAGAGCGAGTATGGTAATGTAAATAGCGTGACGCGACTGTGAGAAATCTTATCGGAACCTTGTGGAATACTGTGGAAGGTACACACTTAAATAACTGATGCAAGCAACTAAGATTTAATAATGTCTGATTTGAAATTCAAGAAAAAAATCTAATCAATGGTTGATAGAACAAGAAAATCACAATCCGTTATTCGATAACATACATTATTCACAGTTGATTTTAAATTATAATTATATCAAAAACATTTTGGTATATTTTGTATAAACTACATATAATATCTATGTATCTAATAAAAGAATTATAAAAAGATATTGTCGTCTTTTATTAGGAACTGAGCTTGCCTATTCTATCTAGAATCTGGAAGTAGACAACTAGAAACAGAATTTTGTTATTCATAAGCACGCGCTTCGGCACATATCTATATTTCTTCAACAAAACTCAATCCTCTCAGCTTCGTGATGGACCGCGCCCAAATATCATGATAAACAAAGCGGCCTAAAAACGGCAGCCTTATTTAAAATTGATAGATTCCTCCCACGCGGCACGGTTGAGACCGCCTCAATTTACGCAAATACGTAGCTACCGCGCATTTACTGAATAACGCGCTGTCTAATGTTGAAACGCAATAAAAAAGGCGAATGTATTTTGTAAAAATGCGAGGTTGAAATCAATTTGAGGCAGGCAGGCTGCGGGCTGGAGGCGAGGGGTGACCCGGGGAGTCACGGCCAAGGTCGACCGCCCCCTCCCTCTGTCGGGAGCGTGCGTCGAAGCTTCGCCTCTCAGCCCTCAATGAACAAAATTCCCGGCACTCCCAGTAGCTGTGCTCAATATAGTCGCAATTTACACGTGCCTCTCTAATGGCGACCTTTAACTGGGATGAAACCAGATTTCGCGGAATAAACAACGCAACCCGAGTTTGGTGATCGATAGAGGTGTTTCTGAGGGGGATTACCGAATGGAAGTAAGTCGAAAAGGGCGGTAGCTAAGCCCGCCCCGGTTTCTTGGAAGGTTCGAAAGCCGCGATACTGTGAAGAATAAGTGCGTTAAGGATATACAACGCAAAGCCATATACTTACTATATGCACTATCTCACTCACACACCTCTCTAATCACTAACAATTATTATGGCGATTTTTTTAAGTGTGAGATTGTTACCTCTTCACAGTCTAACGTTTGTACCGATATCTATAAAATCTTGAGTATCCTGGAGTAGGTCCACCGCGGTACGCAGGTAGTATATGTACATTATACAAAGATAGCTCAAACTCATTGTTTAAATGTCATCGAAAATTCTCTTTTCGTAAGCAAGATACTTAATATTGGTACAAGAGAACACATTCTCTTTTCGTGAAAAGATCGGGCTCATATTCACATAACCTTGAGTTTTTGCGCTCCAATTACGATATAATATGGAATATAGCAGGCAAACCATTCAATACACAAGAATAGCGACCGCTAAGCGTTGAATAACCCAAGCACTCGTGTAGGATAGTGCTATCGGCAAACATATTACTTATTCAGCCGTATCAGCCTTTAGATAAGAAGATAAAACTGTTTGTTTGCGCACCGGGTACTGTACCTAGAGCTAAAAGAATAATTTAAAAGGCGTAAGTAACTACGAAAAAACAGTGGTGGCGATTCAGCGGCACACACGACTAAACTAAATTTAAAGAAGTCCTGTCTCTTTTCATCTTAGGTGGCCAGAAAGAGACGGCACGTTCTGCACCATAGTCAAAACAGCTAAAATCACGTCCATACCCATATTGAGACATTTAAAAAAATAAGTAATACACCTGTAGTGGAGGCCATATTAGATCGATTATCTTCAAACATAGGAAAGAACACAGAGACACGGTCACGTAAAACTTAAATACCACGTTGTTTTTGCGTCGCAGTTCAAAAATAAAGACAAAATAGTTTTGTAGTGGGGATTACAGTAAGAGACATTCGCATTTCTATCAACAAGACAGCCGACAGCGAAGGAATACAAAGTAAGCAATAGACGGCAAAGCATTCTAAATTATTAACTAGAGACTGTCAAGCGTGAATCATTCTGGCAGACACGGTTCAAGGCCTTGCAGACAATAATAAACAAGCGGTATTTCCCACATAGACTTCACAAAACGAATTTTGGTGTAATTTATGGGAGCAAAGTAGCATATTTTGAAAAACCTTATAAAATCTCGCGAACGGGAGAAGGGGTTTAAGTTTTATTAAAATTAATTCAGTTTTAAGAAATTTTGGAAAAAAAAGTCATTTTAAATGTTATACGTTTTTCCGAAGTGAATTAGTTACCTAACCTAACTTTTAGTGCAAGACAAGTGTAAGATTATTATTTTTACCAGGCAAGACTGTGTTCTAGATTTTTTAATGAATATTTTATATTATTGTTTTCAAACCTAATTTAGTTTCTCTAGTGTTAGTTTTAACTAAAGCTCGGAGTGACAACTAGGTTTTATATGAAAATCAAAAATATTAGTGGCAAATTCAAGTTTTCACTAGTTATTTCTAGTTTTAACGAAGGAATTTCTAGAGAAAACGCGTTTTATCTAACAGCGGATTTAGCTGCAACACATAAGGTATCGGAAAGTAGAAAAAATATTAAAACAAATCTTACTTTTTTGTAGTTATAATTTAGATGTTGTTAACTGTTGGATTTATATGTATTTGACTAAATAAATAGCCTGTAGCGCGGCTAGCAAGGTGATCTGACGCGATCCTCGAAGCTAAGCAACGGTGAATACGGACGGAGCAAGACTGAAGTTTTACAAATAGCATTTTCATCTTGGCGCTACCGTGAGTCGGATGACACGTTAGATTGTAGGTGCCGGCAGTTAGTCTTAGTACAAACAGTCGTTAAGCCAAGCCTGACGCCTTCGTGCGGCTTGAAAACTCTCGACACCAGAGCTTGGCCACTTAGCTCATACGAAGAATAATATGAATGGGACAGCTGAACTAGGTACAACACCGCCTTAAGAATAAAAAAAAACATTTTTCTTAAACTCTGGGGAACAAATTCCTGTGTAGTTTAATCATGAGAAATAGTTGAACATTTCAATTCTATTGACCAAGTTAAGCAGGTAACGTTTACCTACTCGTACATACGATAAAGAAACGGAAGCACGGATTGTTGCCCAATGCTACATCTGAAGTGCGCGAGGCCGTACAATCAGGTTTCACCTTTGCCTCAATGCCTGCTCTACCGACCACAACACTAAATCGAAAACCGTTTCAATTTCTTACATTGCAAAATTTATATTACTTCTTTTTCTTCGTATGAGTGAGAGTTTTCAAGCCACCAAAGGCCTCTGACTTGGCTTAACGACTGCTTTACTAAGATCAACGAAGTTTTTTGTACCAAGACTTTTACAGCCAAGACTAACAAGACTAACAATGTCATCCGACCCACGGATCCATATTACTAAAATATTTTTCTTCTTCTTCGTATGAATTAAGTGGCCAAGCTCTGATGTTGAGAGTTTTCAAGCCGCCCGAAAGCCTCTGACTTGGCTTACGACTGCTTGTACTAAGACTTACAGCCGGGACCTATAATTGAACGTGTCATCCGACCCACGGATCTATGTATATTACTGAAATTTTCTTCGTATGAGCTAAATGGCTAAGCTCTGGTGGCGAGAATTTTCAAGACCTTAGGCCTCTGAAGTGGCATAACGACTGCTTTTACTAACAGCCGGGCCCTAAACGTGTCATACTACCCACTGTAGCACCCCGATGAAAATACCACTTTTTGAATGTCAGTCTTGTGCATTCATCCATCCAAAGACTGTCCGCATCGACCATTGCTTAACCTCTATGATCACTTCAGATCACCTTAGTTAGCCGAGCTACAAGCGCTATTGTATGTAATACTGAAATACATATTGTATGTATTTTCAGAGTTTTCAAATAAAAAGAAACGTTATGTGCGTATTTGCACTCGCTTTACGGTGAAGGAAATATCGCAAGGAAATCAGCATGTTTGAGGATTACAATATCCGAAGATGTGTGACATCCGCCAACACGCACTTGCCCAGCGTGGTGGATTATGGCCTATATCTCTCTCCTCGTGAGAGAAAACCCCGAGTCCCAGCAGTGGGAACGTATAGTGGGCTGCTTATGCTCTATGCTAGAGTAATAAAAAATTAATAATAATGATATTAAATTTAGAAAACAATTTCATCATTGTCTCTAATAGGATAAAGTGAATGACGTACGAAATATAAAGCAATAAATAAATACAGACAATATGTTTGATATGAATATCTCCAAAACTCAATAATAGTCCAATGTAAAGCATGTAATATATCAGAAGGATGAGCACAGGTGTATTGCATATATTACGAGAATGACATATGTAAAGGCATGATGTATGAGCGAGCTCAATATCTCCAATACATTATCGAATGAAAATGTATCAGTGTACAGTACAGAAATGGACTTTTGCTACGTTTATGTTATTTTTAAATCGGCGACACCAAATAATGCTCGCGTGTGTGTTTTTTTTAGTATGAAAGATATGTTAGTCGGGAAAGATTTTAGCTACCTATGTTTGATGAAAATCGGACGAACTAGCAGATTATTTTACAACTCTCTAAATATGGGTATCAAATGAAATAATATTAATTAATAGTTAGTTGTAGTCGGTTACAAACAAACATACAGATGAAGCTAATATAAAGCTGGGGCACTAGTGAAGCAAAGAATTCACGCCTTACAATACATTTCTAGATTCTATAACATTTTTGATTGTATACAACCTACAATATATTTCATATAACTACTAATTGGTACCATTGGTTCAAAATTCATATGAACGAAACTGGTTCATCTGAAATGTTACTCTATGATATACAAATGGCGCTTGTATGTACATACATTACTTCTCGCTTACGCATTACATGTTATGAACGAATTTCTGTGACGTCTTTGCAATTTTAGGAGCTATTTTTCCATATTTTTCGAAAGATATTTTTAGGAACTTTCCATTAGTAGCAGGTAATGGATATAACGTGCGTGTTAAAGAACATTTTGGAAAATCGTGACCTTTGAGTTAGTGTTTATGATCGAATGGCGCCTTTCTATTTTGACAAAACGGTAGTCATTTAGGTAATGACAGTTCTATGCTTTGTACTAAACTATTTTCGAACAACGATGATATTGTTCCCTTCGTTCTTGCCTTCAAAATAAATTAATACAGTGTAACTCCGTGTAACGTCACTCGATTTAACGACAAACTCTCTAAAGCGTCGAAATCAATAAGCTTTAGTTAGATTAGCTAGTATTCCAAACGATACATTCTCTCCATTCAACGACCAATCTCTATAACGCCCATATAATGCACAGTCCCTTCAGTCAGGCCTGTGTCACTCCGCGTGTAGGTGTTAAAAACATACCTACGGGCGGCGGCCACTCCGGAGTGGCCAATCTAGTAGGCTGCCACAAGCGAACGAAAACACACGCGTGCGCGCTATGTGTTCGACCACGTTCAACTTAATTATTTGCTAAGTACTAGTTATTATTCTGTGTTATTTGACTGATTCATTATATAATTGCAAGATGGACACAAAACGAAAAAAAGCAAAAAAATACTGTGCAGTATTTAATTGTTTAAATGCGGATCGTGATCGAAATTTAACTTTTTTTTGTTACCTAAAGACGCTGACATCTATTTTGACTGGATTACATTATGAAATTAATTCAAACTACAAACCGTTTCTCCCCGTACTATTCCAATATCCTAAAAGTACAATAAAAAAGATATTTTAGTCGTTTCATTCGAGTTGCATTTCATTTGTCGTACATTTACGAACTTAGACTAAGAGCCCAACGCAAAATATTTTCGGTGATACTATAGATGATACCTATGGAATTCTATTCGCGCTAGATGGCATATGAAGTAGTTTCTCGAAGTAAGCAACCATAGTCCGTGGCTCTTTCAATACCACAGAATAATAACTAGTACTACGTATAACCATGTACAACGTATTATGACCCGTAGCATAGTGAATTAAGGCCCATATTCCTTTGAAAAGAAATTGGTAGGCAACAAAATGATCACGTGATTGACTGGACCGCGAGCCAAATTAAATCATATTGTTTATCAGATTGAGTTCATATTTATTTGAAAACCATTGCGAAGTGAAGCTTCTGTACGAAGTACAAGTTATTATTCTGTGCTTCAGTGTCGTTACCTATATATATAGAGTTTTACAATATACTTCATGGATTAAAAAAATATAAATAATCGTTTTTGTTAAATTGTGTTCGTTACAAGAAAAAGCAAAATGCTTAGTGCTATGCAAATTTTCAACTTTAACCATTCGTTACTAGTACTTTAACTTTTACCCACAAATATTTTTCGTAATTCTCGGAAAGACCGGGCGTTAATGAGCACTGAGGGTTGAGATCTCCCCAGGGCACCAAAATGCAGATATCTTGGGCCTCGTTTTCCACTGGCTCTTAACATTATTACTGTTTAGCGGTGACTTTGCTCAAAGTATATGAATAAAGCGTTGAAACAACATTATGCTTCTGAGAATACGTATTTAACGTGAGACGAATGTATATTTATGAGTACAGGTTTTCTTTGCTCGGAGTTAATGGTAATCATTTTCATTAAGTTCTTATAAAATGGCAGCTTTTCTCCGTTAAAGGAATAAGTTATGAAACTAAATAAATTAAAAACATCTTCAAATGTTTCATACCTAAAACCCACAGACTCGTTTTAAGGAAAGTTTTTTAAGGCGATTATGAAGGGCAAAAATTATGAATTTATAGTTCTTTCATTACAAATCATTAATGGTAAAAAATATCGACAAAATAGCTTAAAGGCCGTCTAAAGAACAATTATAAGAATATAACATTTATTTTGGTACTCGATTTGATTGATACCGATAATAAAGAATTTGAAAGAAACCCACAAATCCACAGACTCGTTTTAAGGAAAGTTTCTTAAAAACAACAGCATAAGCAAAAGCAAATATGTATTTAAAAAGTCATTGCTTTCAGGATACGCCAAACTGCGTCATACATATAAGGTACTACGCAGTGCCCGTGGGAAGACGGAGATTCAGGGAGACAATGTCACAGGGGTGACATTGCTTACGTACTTAAATCTACGTTTTAAAATGTAGTCTGCGGTACCAAGTATAGGATTAGTATTGCCTGTAATGACTAATGCTTGTAGTAGTAAAATGTTTCACGCACAAATCTGACTAATATAGTTTTGTTAATAGTCGGATAATATGTTTATGTCTTGGCGGTTATCTAATTCTTGAGTAACACGAAAGCTATCTGTTTAGAAGCGTTCAGGCACTAAGCTTCGAAAGGAACACAGTTAAAAACAGAAGCATCACAAAGACAAAGGACTAGTGTCATAAAGAGGCGTGACAAGGAATTAATTAATTAATGAACAGATAGATAATTATTACAAATTACAAGCAGCAAATTCATTGATACAAAAGTGACATGATAGCAATTTGTCTCCGAGGCTGTCAAAGAAAGACATAAATAACAACACAAAGTGAAACGACTACTGTCAATTACTACTGATAAAACAAGACAAGTAGACAAATATGTATGGGATAAAATGTATATTCACATTTTATATTTGTAAGAATAATGAAACACGAATATCAAAATACACAAAACATATTCGGATAAAACGCTCATTTCAAATATCACAGTTCTTCTTATTGTTATGGAATATAATGACTTTGTTTCTTCAACAAGATTGGGCGGCGGATACAGACATCTTCGGTGCAGATATCTTGTTAATTAAATAAACATTGAGATCAAAACATCCGAAAATAAAAAGCAATAAAGTACATAGAACACTAAATCCCAGAATTTTCCACGAAAGCTTAAAGAAGAATGTATAACTACGGCGCGGCGCACTTGGCAAAGGCGACATAGCTATGTATATAGTTGGAGAGATAGATACTCGCAGTCTCCCCAGGCTTCCATTGAGCAGTCCCGGGCTGAGACGTCTATTTTTAGGGGCCTAAAGAGGAGTGTTGCCTCCTCTCCTCCCTTTCTGACGTCACCGCCCACCCTTTCGTCTTATCACGCCCTTACCAGCGGGAGCTTACTGAGGCCAAAACATGTTGTCAGGCCAATTTCTCACTCATTGTCATTGAGACGGAAAATTTAGTAAATCGCACCCAGAAATTGGTTTAGCCTGTGTCAAGTTTGTTTCAAAACCAATCATTTTCCAATATCCGAACTTTACACGTGTAACATTTACATGTTTTGCTCAAAGGAAAACTTGGCGGCCTCAGAAAGTGTGGATGGATTGTGTGAATGACAATATGACCAGGAAGGGTGTGAATACAGAGATGACGAATGACAGAGATGTATGGAAGAAGCGTACATACTGTTCCCACATGAAGTGGGCTAAGGTAAAGAAGAAGAAGAAGCTCAAAGGAAAACTTGGTGTTACCCAAATAACTGTCGGTTATAATGGAAAATGGTCGTTCATTTAGCGAATATTTGTCCGAATGAAATCTCTCCGAGGAGAAAACCTTGGAAAACTTATTAGATTCGTAACGTGGGCGGATTATTATCGGCGCGGCGGCTAACGGGATCAAAATACTAATATATATGTACCGTCTGAGTACTGGTAGTTTTCTAAATAACAGACCGAGCAATCTACGAAGAGACAGTTTAATAACTACGTAGGTGTTACTCGTAATCGTACGTCTTTTTTAATAGACTTCAAAATAATGAGAACTTTCTCAATTCGACTCATTTCTTTGTGTTTGTTACCTCATAAATCCGTGATTTAATAATAAAAAGATATTTCTTTAGTAAGGATAATCTTCCTGAATGGTCTCAAATTTTTATCAAAATAAATATAATAAATAAATATAAATATATTAGGAAACTTTCACACACGGCTGGTTAGCCACATACTGAACCATTTCTAGCTCGTATTATGGTTGCTAACACAGGTGATATACTACATATACATACATACATACATATTTAACACCGAGACCCACAGCCAACAAATTTAGTTATGCACAAAGATGTTGACCGGGCCGGGAATCGACCCCGGAACCTTCTGATTAGCAAACCGGCATGGTAACCTTTACGCCAACGAGGTCGTCAATATAAAATAAATTCAATGTTTGAATGGAAGTCTGTTATCGCTTTTTTTTATTATTCACTTGTATTTTCCGTTGAACAATTATGAAAGAAAAAGGAGTGAATGTAGATATAACAGCTGACAAAAACGAGTGGAAGAGGAAAACTTGCTGTACCGACCCCACCTAGTGGGATAAAGAGTAAAGAGTAAAGAATATTTATTTCAGAAAAAGATAGTAATGCGTACAAATTAAAATAGAGGAAAATACATACTAAAACTATAGGTACTTACAATTTACATTTTAGTACGCTTGTCTAGCCCTGAACCCCGCAGCAAGGCTCGGGGAGAGCCTGTGTTGCAGGGCGTCAGTCGTCTCATAAGGTTGAAGAAGAAGAAGAAGATTTTATGTTGAACAATATTGTCGGGTTGATTAAAAGTCGACGACCGCGTCTATCTTAACGAGTTGGCGTTGAAAGATACTTTGAATTGTAATGACGATGTGGTCCTGGCGAACATTATTTTTGTTCGTAGCGAGTACATTCACACGATTGTCTGTAAAAAACATTGCTAAAAATAGTTCGCAATCAACGTTTGTGGGATTCGAGAATTTCGCACAAAAAACCTTTTTATTTAAAATAGTGTGCCTGCCATTTATGGGCATTAATAATATTTAATATACATTATAAATCATCATCATCATCATCAGCCATTTTAAGCCAGTTATAGCCCACTGCTGCGCATAGGCCTCCCTTCGTGTACGCCACTCGTCTCGGTCTGCCGTATATATATGCTATAGAAGGTGCAAACAAAAGCAAACTCTTGTGAGTTTACAGGTTTTACGCTTATGTGTTTACAGTTTTTAATCTAGCGGTTTTCTAAGCAATATGTACAAGTTTTTTTCTGAACAATCGCGCTCCACCTTAGATCACAATATCGCTTACATCCAGGTGAATTGTGATCAAGCACAAGCCCATTTAAATTAAAAAATATATACTGGAAACCATTCACTTAATTTTACCGTTTACTGTTTATTTTATCTGTAAACTCTAGCGCTTCCGATACACACTCAAAATATTTCAAATTCGTTAATTGTACGTATACGTCTTTGAGTTAGGTACAAAGTTATGAATATGATAGAGTGAGTGGAGGGCTGTGTCGTACCTGAGAAAGTCGCTGTGCTCTGTGCTAGCTACCGAGAGAGTATGGCAAGGGGACTCATCCCCAGAGAAGGAGCCTCGCAGGCTAGCCCAGGTGGGCGGGGTGGTGGGTTAATGCGAGAAGCAGAACCTCATCCCACCCTTTCCGGTGAGGAGGTCATCGTGAGGTTTTAGTCGGTAGTGATGTCCTTTTGACATCGAGCCCAACATACCCACCTCCCCGGGTGTGGTGGGCATGCGTAAATGCATTTCCACACGTAAAAAAAAAGGTTCCGTGAGAGTATAGAGGTATAAAGATCTCACAGTACGATCCAATTTACACCACAACTTATACAGCTAACAGCTTACCTTGTGACTAAAAGAGACTAGAGACAGCCTGCTAAAAGCTCTACGAAATAGGCTTTCATGTAACAAGGCAATAAAATGTTCCCATACATAACACTCCTACGCAATACGTGATAAGTACATACAATACGACATAATACCGTGTAACGTTACAACCATTTAGAGTTATCTAAAGACATTACCCAAACAATGTTCTGTTACTCAGAGACCTTTACGTTTACCTTTGCCAAGTATAATATTGGGTCGGGTGAAACCAAAGGTCGATGCGGAGCGTCGGGAGACATATAAAGTAATCTAAGTTTGCCTTTTCTGTGTCAGAAAAGATAGGATAGGAAATTATGTTTACGATGATGATACAGAATATTCTTGGATTAACTCAAAATATGGCAACAAAACTCTTACTAAGTTAACACACAACTTTTACGGAGAGAAGCGTAAAAATACACGAGTTTACAAGTCATACTAGTACTTTTGATAACACTAATTAGATTCTGAAGTAATCTAAGTGTGAGATTAATATGGCAACACAAATATTATCCGTATGTTGGTAGTAGTGTTAAGTTTTGATTGCTTTAATGTTGGCTATGTCTTCTTCTTCTTATGCTCGCTCCCATGACATGTGTCAATGTGGTTAAAATAAATAATATTGTAAAACATGAGTTACAACAGCTTTTCATTCATTAGTTTGTACACTAAGTTTGCTTTTTCGGTACCAGAAAATAGATGAGTGGAAATGTTTTTAAATATTTCAAAATGCTTTTGGATCTATCCAATAGAGGGCAATTAAAGTAATAATACTAAGCTAACATATAAGTAGAACAGATCGCAGCGATAAAATATACAGTTTGACAATCAATACTTTATTTTAAAAAAATAGTCATAAATGGACACGTAGCAAAGGAAAGAAAGATTTGTTTGTATTTTAACGTAGTGCACATCAGATTGTGAATATTGATAATGGTTCCAAGAAATATAGCTCACTCACAGCTAGCTCTATAGAGTTATATTAACTTAGTTCATACAGAACCCTCACCACGCGCCTGTATCACACTCTTGACCGGCTTTTTACCCTCTCCATGACGCGATAAGCAAGCGGTCGTGTTTAATCTTGCTCGTCGTACATGCTTCCAATTTCTACAAAAAAAAAGCAAGTCAGACAGCCTTATCTCTGTACACATGTCTCTTCGCTCCCACGGCAACACAAAGAAACTGTTGTGAAATTACCAGACAGTATTAAAAAGTGGCAAATTATCACACTTATTAGTCCTTTTGGTACGTGGTTATTAGCGCTTGTAATTGATGTGCGTGGTAGGACTTGGAAGACATATTTGATAATTAATTTGAACTATTAGATTAAGAACATTAAATAACCAGGCAAGGGCTGCGCTGTTTAAATTTAGAACTTTTTCGCATTCACGATTCACGGATAACAGAAAAAACAAGTACAATAAGTCAGGAAATCAACGTCTTTGGCTGTGCCAAATTGGGACAACTGAAATACAAAACGCATAATTCTACGTAACGCCAATTTTATGCCTTTATGATATCACAGAAATCTGAACGAGCAAGAGCACAGCGAAGAGACACCGATTCACTGTCGAAGTGCCGAGGATTCGTACAAAGCGTTTTTCTTCGACATTCATTGTAAGAACTGCGAAGCTTTGGAACTCTCTTTCTGATTCTGAGGCACTTTTTCCTGAGAAATACAATTTGGGGGTCTTCAAATCTAGAAATAAATAGGTTCATTCTAGGAAAGCGCGTTACATCTTAGACCATAGTAAAACGTAACGGTCAAACGTAAGCCTAAAGTAATTAGGCAAGCGGGTGTTAAACATGAGCCTATTCATCATAAATAAAAAAAAATACTAAAATACTTAGGCACCTCACCGGCACAGTTCGAATCCGTTAAGTTAATAAAGTCAAAGTTAAAGATCATTTTAGCTTATTTTTTTTTGTTTGGCATATCTCAGTAGATGATAGTGGTCATGTACATTGGGCATGTCGATCGGTCATTGTCATAATCTGACCTCAACAAGTAAAAAGAGTTCACGATAAGCCGACAACGAATTTACATATTATTTTCTCGATTACGGCTTTATTCTTTAAAGAAAGTATTCTAGTTTGGATAAAACAATTATCACACATAAAATAACTTGTAATTTGAAACAAGTAAAAAAGTAAAGAACAAGATAATACAGAAACTACGAGTACTTTACTGACTCCTGTTTTACCCTACTACGAAATAGGGTTATGTTTTTAATACGAGATGGATTTGTTATAAGGGAAAATTAAAGAACAAGATACAGAAACTACTACTTCTGTTACTACCGAACTGCAAAATAGGGTTATGTTTTTAATACAAGACGGATTTATTTTAAGGTCATTTTTTCAAACGTTCGTTCCGGTAAATTGTCATTTTAATTATTTTATTTCCTACAAAAACGCAAATTCACAAAAAGGGCCTCATTTATTCTACCAATCAACTTGCCAAGTTCCAGGAACGGACAGGCGTAGTGACCTCGTACTTTTTATTACTATTATAAACGACCTCAAATATCAAGCTTTCGAAGCAATTTAATTACGCTAACAGCCCTGTCACTTTTATGTACAATATTTTTGCGGAAATAAGGGCAATACCGAACAAAGTTGTTTTTTGGTCCTGGGTCACGCAACGGGATACGAGAAAATAGGATTCTACTTAATAATTGTTAGTCTTAGTACGAGCTGTCGTTAAGCCAAGTCATAGGCCCTTCGGGCGGCTTGACAAAATTGGCACCAGAGCTTTGTCACTTAGCACATACAAAAAATAAAGAAGAAGAAAGACTATTTGACTCGTGTCATCTCTTGCTTTAGATCTTAGTAAGTGTATTAACCGAGGACCAATATACTTTTCATCACTATCTCCAGTCACATTGGCCACCGCGCAAGTGAAATCGTTGGGCAAATAGTAACTAAATGAAATTGCTAATCTTCAGACAAACAGACCATCTGACGCAACAGGGGTGGAACAGGTATGCCAGCGACCCAGGGCTGTGCTCCGTTATTTCAAGGAGCTCGGCTGGCTTGGGTAGGCTGGTAAGGGGGGAATGCACAATACGCCCCTAGCGGGATGTCAGTGCAGATCTCAACACCCCCACTTCAAATTAGAATTAAAATTAGTAACTAAATGGTAAACACTTTACTTTGACATTATAATCGGCGCCGGCGCATGATACTTTACGCAACGGCCGACCCGAGGCGGTGGCAAACTGGATCACCGGCTTCATTTCCACATCTTTGCACTCAGACTAACCTGAATTAAGCGCACCGTTACTTTTAATGCACGTCTCTATTTACCTGAAAAAAAAAAGAATAAATCAAGATTAATCAGGATACTATAAATCTTTGAGCACTAAACTAGATTAGGAGTTGAATTATGATTCACGTTTTGGAAGTCGTTTTTTATAGGTTACAGAGTTCATGATGGCTGTGGGCAGAGTTTGTATCATTTTAATGTTTTATTTTATTTAAACATAATTTATTTATTGTTTGAACCTCATATGTACGAGTATTATTGCCAAACTTTTTGAGTAGGATATATTTAAGACTACGTAATTAAAAATAATAATAAACGTCAAAATAAATTTTATGACATAGCAGAAATAAAATAATTCATTTTATTGTATCAACATTATGAGTACCTGTCTCACCAAAACCAAACTACGCATAGACCTTCAATCGATCGATTATGAAGTCACTAAACGTCACCTTCATTTTTTAAAGTACGCCTGCTATTACATGAACGCCTACAACAACAGTTCTCCTAAACATATTCAAGTACAATGGCCACTTTGTAGTCCTTACTCAATATATTATTATTATAGAAGGAAGTTGGGGAGTAAGAGGCGAAACATACTGCCACCCACGCGCCATCCGTATAGAAACTCGTCTATCCATTAAGGATACATTAACCATTAGCTGGCAACATAAAAGCAGTAGAACAATTTGATAACATCTTTTGATAGCCAATACATTGGGTACAAAGGCCTATTTATAAGAACGAATAGCGAATGGCTTCAATCTTTAAGTGAACTTTACTAAACCAGTTCAGAGCACACGAGTTCCAAAGCCATCGAAAGAAAGACCCTGACAAAGTTAAAGAAACACTGACAAAATATTCTGACAGAAGACTACAACAAGGCTTCGTTCTCGGTCAACTAGATTTTATTATTTGCTATGTTCAATGTATACTAACGTGTGATTTGGCACAAGAGACTGCGAAACATCTACATTGTATGCTATTTCTCAATGCATTCCAATTTCGAGACGAGCCACTCTCAGATCAGCCTAATCTTGATAGATAGGCATTAATTCTTAAAATCAATATTTTTCACAATGTACGGACAATATAGTATATTAATCAACGGCATGTTCCTTGATTATCATCGGTTAGTACTTCAAACTGTGTTAAGTTGATTTCAAAGCAGGTAAATATTATAGCTATGAATTCTAATAATAACTAGGAATCATAAGAAAACTTATTTATAATTTTGTTCCTTTAGGAGTTGTGAGTAAATCGACTGCTGTTTCAAATGTACATATTTGTAATATTGTTCTCCCCAATCTTATTCCTCAAGATTAGCTCACCAACGGACGCGTAGAGAATTTAGTAGCGGATAATTCAATGAAGGCTCATATTCGTAGGCAATTGAATAAAAGCCCCGGACTGGAAAAGGGTAAGCCGCCTTCTGTACATGCGCCTATGATGGAAGGGAATTCATTAAACCATAACATGAGTTAACAGGGACCTCCAAAGTCGAGGGACGCAATGATAAAGATACATTTGGGTTAGAATTTTATTTTTGGGATGGTTGAGAACATTTATCTTTGCAAGTTGAATTGGATCACACAATTCTTAAAGGTCTATCTATGTCAGCGCGGTGCTACTAAAACAAAAAATACATATGGACATAAATATTTTTGGTGGATAGTCATAGTAAAAAAACTCATATGAAAACTCTTAAGTTTTATCAGACTCATTGCTATAAGCGCCAAGACATAAGACCATCTCTATTCAGAGTTTACAGACATACTTTAATTTTCTGCGCAGTTTCCACGACTAGTAGGTCGTAAACACGAAGCTAGCAGTTGAAATAACTCATTTGTAAGTGATGAAGCCTTGGTGTCGGACGACGACCTCCGAGGTCTAACATCTAACGTCAGCGAACGTGAGTCGACGACGACTTGCTATCGACTATCGAGTCGCCTGTATACTGTAATCGAGACACGGATCGCTAGCTGCCTTGAAAGATTCGATTTCAAAAGTTTTTGTTGGCTGGTTTTTGAATCGGTTGCCAGATTCTTGCGGAATAAGATACTGTCATTGTCCTTTGTTTTCTAAATCGTCCTATTCAACTTCTCTCACATATTCCAAGACGTTGAAGAAAACGTCTGATGCCAAAATTGCATAAAAAATATATTCTTGAGTAGGTATTCTTAGTAGCACTCTTTTGAAATGTTTTTAAGTACTCGTGAAAGTAAACCTAGAATGACAAAGGTCAAACAAAGGACGATGCTTTTTACGATCAACGAAGGCACCCACACCTCTCATTAACGGTAAATATTGCGTCATTTAATAAAAAGCTAATTAGCCCTGAATAAGTAAGAGTTCAAACAAAGTGATTTGCATAAACGTCTGTAGTTAGCAACAAGCGTTTAATATGCATTCGAGTTTAATGACAGTTCCAGCAAACATGGGCGTTGAAAATGTTGGAATATTCATAGTTCATTTCCAGCCGTTAAGTTTTAGAGCGAAGTGGGCGACCAGCTACAGTGGTAACGTTGAAGTCAGTGTCACCCATTTTTTATCATTTTACGACATAATATCGTATTTTCGACGATTCTTCTAATCTAAAACAAACATATTATATTGGAACTTGACAGTTACTTATAACACACCAAGTTAGTTGTTTAAAAGATTTTGCTGTAAATACTGTTGTTTATAAGATTTGGTGGTAAATAGCTGTTACAAAAAATATTTTCGTATTCCGATGAATCTTAAAGTAGGTATGCCATGTTTCATGATAATCTTTCGTATCTTTATTTATTTTTCCTATTTGTTCACTCAATTTTCGGCTTAGGTTTTCGGTTCGGAATTAACCAATGGATATTCTGTATTTCGTATACTCGTTCAATGCATAGTAATGTGATTTCGATGAAAATCCGAGCGGACGGGCGGCCTCGTCGGCTTTGGAAGTTATTTTCGAAAGCCTTTACTGATTATACTGTACCGAATGGTTTTGTTTTATAGAAGAATATAATTTGTAAAATATACGAGGACAAAAATAATTAATTTTTCGGTTCACAAAAAGATTGGTAGTCTAAACTAGTAAGATAATTTTGAAAGTGAAAGATTCGTTCTAGCTGAAGTTATATTCCGTGCGTTAGAAAAAGATAGCAACGGTGCCTTTCTATTCATATACAAACACGCTAGAAAGAGAGAGAATTTTTGAAATTGAAAAACTAGTTTACACAAATGCTTTTTACTAGAATTACTATAGCGTAAGTGTAAAAGTTTTACGTATTTTGGTGATACATTTATAATCACTTATTTCTTATTTACCAACTTCATACCAAATACATTTATATAACAAAATAATCATAAATATAAGAATTCTTCAAATTATTCATCCTAGACTATAATTTTAACAAATTTCCCTTGCAATACAAAGAGGCAATGCGGCTAGCCTGATGGGCACGTTTGGGCGGGTGTCTTAATTATTATTTTGTTTTTATTATTTTTTTAGTTTACAAAATTTTCGTCTTTTCTAAGCTTTGTAAATATTCTTAAGTCCTGTTAAATATAATTATTTGTAAATTATGTTTTAGATTATATAAGATTATAATATAACAGGAAACCATTAAAAAAATGTAATAATTCCTAGACTTATATTTCTTGGAATACGTTTTTTGTACTGTTAACTAAACAGGCCGACTACCGAGGCATTAGGCACGTACATAGAATAGTCTGTAGACAACTCTGCATACATCAGCCAAGTTTGACAATAATAACAATATCATACAAGCAAGTCCATTTGCATGCAGACTTTCATAACAAATAGTGTCTCTTACGGTTAACTTATTCATAACAAAGCACAGAAAATGTTTGGTTTATCTTAAAAAGTACACGATATATTTTAGCTTGTACGGAATAACGGTAGCTTAAACTCAAAACTATTATTTCGTATAGAGCATATGTATTTTAGAAACGTTTGGAAAATCGAGATAAGATATAGAATTTCACAACCTACATTTAATTTCAATGCGAAAAAAATGTAATTTCATTTTAATATGTTAACTATTGAGTTAGTAGGTAGGTATACATAATATATTAAAGCGTCTGTATCCCGGCTAGCTAAGGTGACGCGATCATCGAATCTAAGCAACAGTCGTTGCAGACGGTCTTTGGATGGGTGACCATGCACAAGGCTGTCGTTTTTAAAATTACACTTTCATGTGGGCGCTACTGTAGGTCGGATAACACGTTAAATGGTAGGTGCCGGCTATAAGTCTTAGTACAAGCAGTCGTTAAGCCAAGTCAGAGGCCTTCGGGCGGCTTGAAAAATCTCGACCCTAGAGTTTGTCTACTGAGCTCATACGAAGGAGAAGAACATTAGAAATTGGTTCAGTTTTGCAAAGAGAACTCGACATGTTTGGAAATATTCTGTTCGCCTAGTTAACATACAAGTAGCGATATAAAATGAGCACATATCGATATTATCAGGCCCATAACACGACAGTAGGATACATCGATCACTAGCTTTTACTCACGTAACAGTTTTGTTACAGAATAATCGACTTAATTGTAGAGCACTTACAGCCTATTGTTGTATGCAAGGCTACGATATAATCGATAAAATTTGTTACTAGTTTTTAGATCAAACTCGGCTAGAGAAAGTAGACAAACTGTTTCAGGCACGATAGTTGTGTAATGTCAAAAATTAAGAGATCGATAGGCACAATTTGTTTCCCTAACACTTTATAAACGCTATAAAAAAGATAAAAGTAATGTTTATTTAGAAAAAAAAATACCACTAATTTACGAAAACCATGAACACAAAGAGGGTCTAAGTAATAATAAGCAAATGTGGCTCGGTGGTAAAAACGTCTGCTTTTCCATTAGATAGCCCTTGGTTCGATCTTAGCCCTTCACCAATGACTTGTATTTCAAGTTATGTAAATAATAAAACATCGTGAGGAAACCGGCATCTTTGCGGACCACAATATCCGAAGACGTGTGTCATCCGCCAACCCGCTCTCGGCCAGCGTGGTGGATTGTGGCCTCTATCTCTCTCCTCTTGAGAGAAGGCCCGAGCAAGAGGAAACGAACTTTCAAGTTTTATTTATTTGTAAACTGTTCACGTAAGGCATCCTTCCCTTAGAAAACGGTCACACTTACTTATTATTAAAACTGTTGGACTCATTCCAACTTTTAATAATAAGTGTGACCGTTTTCTATGCGAATATATTTTCATTATTGAATCGAGTTGTACTAAAACTTTTAGAGTGTCAGACCCTATTGATGACTAAAGTTAATAATACTGCTTGGACTACATTTTTTACTTTGTTTTGCTCCTCTACACTTGAGATAGGTATTTCTAAAGGCCAAATAGCGTCAAAACGGTTCTCCAGTCAAACAAAACAAGTACATCAGACTATCAGCGACAAGTAACAAGTTATGTGGGTACATGGAGCTATCGGCGGGGTGAATGGCTATATTTCATAGAGTGTCGAACAATAGAGACTGTGTTAGACAATAGTTATCTTGGAAGTGTACAAATGAGCGCATATTCGCGGCTCGGGAGCAATGCACTCGCTCAATGCAGCGGCCTCGGCGACGGTATGTGCGTCATCTAAAATAGAGAATAGATGGCACTGTGGCTTACAACTAGGAGGAAAACTAGATTTTCCTTAGACCAAGCTGAGAATCATTCTGGGTTCATTAAATCTGTAGAAACTACAAATTCAGTAAGTATTTATCATTAAACTAGCTGACCCGGCAAACGTTGTTTTGTCTTAAGTAGAAGTATAAGAAAAATAAGTGTGACCAACCCTTATCACTCAGGGGTGTCGAAAATAGATACTTTATTGATTCTCAGGCCTACTGAATACGCATATAAAATATGGTAAAAATCGGTCAAGCCGTTCCGGAGGAGTACGGTTACTAACATTGTGACAGGGAAATTTTATATATTAGAGATTAGAAGATAGTACCTTCGGGCCCTAACGCTCGTAAGTTTATCAACCATCGCTCCAAACGGCTGGTGGACAGAACCAATGACCCAAGAGCTGGCGCTTACCTCGGCCAATATTTCAGTTTGGCGATCCAGCGAGGTAATGCCAGTATATTAGGCACCTTAGCCGCGGACACAGACTTAGGTATAATTTATTATTTGTAATTGAGTTTTTTTATATTTTTTTGACGTGATATGATTAGCAACTATAACAAATTTGTCATAAGATTCGTGAACAGAATATTATGTTTTAGGAAATTTAAAACTGTTAACTTTCGTAAAAACACATTATAATTTCCATAAAAGTAATTAATTCGCTGTGGGCGGAGTAGGCGTTGGTGATAAAACGAAATATTTTAATTACGCCGAGGTTCCTTTCACATAAAAATACTAAGATATTTGTGATAGAAACTTTGAACAAAAGATAGTTGAGAGGAAATTGAATGAGGAGCAACGAACTAACAACGATAATGTAGCTAATAAATGTAGTTCTAGTTTAAATGGAACTGATTTAATTTAGAACTGAGTGCCCGATAGCTATGAAGTTAAATTGCTGTTCTAAGTTACGATGGGCATTTTAAATTTCAAATAAGAGATTCGAGAGACAAGCTATTTTTAAAAAGAGCAATTTTTTTTATCATATAACAAAATGATGAATACATTATCTCATCGAATGGAATATGTATGAAGCAAAACTGGAAAGACCTAATCATAGATTTATCCAAAAACAGCAAAAGCTGAAAGGCGAAAAGTCACTCAGTCTACGTAGATTGGGTTGCTTTAAACCTAAAGAAAAACTCTGAACTGATCATAGAAAATTTCACACAACTACAAACAGAACTAGAAAACGAAAAAAATAAAACTAAACCCAAAGAAACATTAAGGGCCACAATAAAAACCAAATATAGAGAAGGCATTACGTTTATAAAACAATAACTGTCCAATAAAAAAACAGTTACGATGATAATAAAGCCAATAAAGATAGTTAGAAACCCAGAACTAACAACAGTAACTGGCAAGTTGGGAGTTTAACTTGGCGAAATTGAAAATAGCGCTTTCTCCAAAGCGTTTAACGTTGGTTGAATATACGGGTACACGAATGGGTAGAGTCATATTGTTATTGACATTACGGTACACATTTACACAATAGATAACACGCGTGTAGTCGGAGCATACGAATGAATCGTTTCTTCCCACCGGCACTACAGTTTGAATCCACCTATGGTCATAGTTGAGCAGAAAAGTCCATGCAGAAAATCTCTACTGCAATGTATTAAAAAATATATACATTCCTTCATTCACATTCAATCAAGACCGAGACAATTTGTTCTAAATAGCTGAACTGGTGGGCGACTCTATAATAAAGTAAATATTAATTGTTCTATGTTGAAATCAATTTTTGTCAGTTTTCGAGCTACGGTTGCCCAAGAAAAGTGCAGAGAGAGCATTGTGATGGTAAAAAAGGGTTTTTCCCTAACTTTATGTGCTAGAAGTATATCAGGTACAATTGAAATTATATCACAGAATAGAGCAATCGAGAATGGACCGAACGGACCAACGGTTCTCAACACGGCTGCGACATACTTAAAACACAATACGACACTTGAATGCCCGTAACATAATGTTCGCGACAGACACCGTGTGTGTTGAGTATGACTGCCAACGGGGAAAAACTATTCGTATATATGAGTATGTATATATATATGCAGCTGGATACTTAAATGTATATACACAAAATTGTCAAAGAACGAAGCTATAGACAAAGAGGTACAGTTTCTTAAGAAAATAATAAAACAATAGCGTCTGCAGATTGTACAGACATAACAGATGAACCCAAATGTATTTAAGTACCTAGTTATCTAGTATATATTTCGATATTTTCGTTTCATTTCTTTTTTAACCAAGTCATAGCCTCTTGAGTAGCATTAGATATACTAGGCCAACTAATTACGATTGATTTAAAATTTCCACTTATCCATTTTGTTTGACGTGTGTTTGTGTGTGTATCTGTGGCATCGTAGCTCACAAACGGATGAAACTTTTTTGTATGAAAGGTGTATTAGTAGGCGGGAGCGTTCGTAGTTACGTTTGATGAAAAACGGACCGAAATGGCCGCCGCTACAAAATGGCGGATTACTTACTTTTTCTCAACGTTTTGCTTCGACCTTCATTGTGAGAACTGCGAAGCTTTGGAACTCTCTTCCTGAGTCTCTTTATCCCGAGAACTACAATTTGGGGGGTCTTCTAATCTAGAGTAAATAGGTTCCTTCTAGGCAAACGTGTTACATCTTAGACCACAGTCAAGCTTAACATCAGGCTAGCTGCGGTCAAACGTAAGCCTATTCATCATAAAAAAAAACTTCCTCAATACGGATATCAAATAAAAGGGCTTGACAAGTTAATAATAAGATAGCCACCATCACTATAATGTTGAGTTGAAAGTTTTCCAAGTTTTTTAACTATAATTGTTACATTATCCTGTTAATATAACGCAACGACTAACTACAGTTCCGAGAACAGGATCATTGGTTGTTTACAACACTCCTGGTATCACGTGCAACTTGGTAACATAACATCCTGGTTCAACACAGGCTTACTATATCTCTCATATGGAATTATGTTAAGAAGGATGTTAATATTCTATGGTAAACATGTGTTAATGAACTTATCGATGATTTCTTTTGTTTTTCTTTTACACTTTTATACAGATACGGGGACGTTTAATCTAGCTAAGCTTTTCGCCTTCTTCTCATTATAAGGCTCATCATTATCATCCAGCAGATTCTATACCATGGCTGGGTATAGGCCAATCTCTTGTCATGCCAACTACCAATTATTTTTCTACGTAAGATCTATGTATGCTTTGGTGTCGAGTTTTCAAGCCACCCGAACGCCCCTGACTTGGCAACGACTGCTTGTACCAAGACTAACAAAGCTACAGGGACCTACAATTTCATTCGAATCACGGTTGATAAATGATTCATTTATTTTACATTACGGCCAAGTTTACAAGTTTATTACAAATCAAGTCAGATGATACAAGATGATATTCATACATTATTCACGCAGAAAAGACTTATTAATCTGTAAACATATCATGAAAGTGACAGAGATTGGGGATTTTTATTAGCTTGCCTACGTGCGTAATTCTAAAATTATCATACTTTTGCATCAATATATCGATTTTATTCAATTAATCTAGGCTTACGAAATATATTTTAAATGTCTTATCTATTGATATTTCGATTGTTTTTATTTACGTGTTAAGTAACCAATCATAAATGCGTTATGGCTGTTTTCTGTTTCGCCTTTACCATGAACTATTTGAGAGAACTGCAATTCAATGCTGGAAAGTAAACTTTATTATTGCGAAAACTCTTATTAAAAGATTTGGTAACAAAATTTTTTGATCTAGATTAAGATTTTCGGAAGCGTAGAGTACAAAGGAAGTTTTATATAGGTTACCGAGTCGACAAAGCAGTATCCAGAAAAGTTCACGTAAACCGGCATTACTCGTATCATTACAAACCATCATGGCAATTTAATTTTATGATTCGAAATTGAACTCAGCTAATGCGATTAACATTCACATTTATGTTAGAAACAGCCAGTTTGAAAGGAGTAATATTCATCTACTTGGTCTGCAAGAACAGGGTACTTATCTAGGCTGTAAAGGAAAATAAGCCACATTTGTAAATAGTGTAGCCATACATAAATAATGTATCATCATACATAATATATGCTGGTAAGGTATGTAGTACGTCAATGTTAAATGTGTGGTATACACAAAACGTGAGGTTGGAAGCGAAACGCTGCAGTAATTTTATTGTCATTTAAGTGAACGATCAAGTCAATTTATTGGTGTCATAGTACTTTGTACCAATACCATATTAATCTGCTTACATTAGATTATTTTCAGTTGATCGTACTTCTGATATTGGCCCCGTGCTTTCTTGCGATTCTGTATTTCGGGGCAGTGTCTGTCAGATGATTTATAAATCATATTTAGACACTTTTAGTAACCAAACTAACCACGGCACGCGTCGAATTTCGAACGGCATAGAGAAGCCTCAGAACGGTACTTAAAATCGTATGAGCCTGCTTCAAAACTTTCCTATATAGGACTGAAAGCGAATTGATGAGTCTCATTTGACGGGACAGCACGAACGGGCACAAAAGCCATATCGGTAACAACCGTGAAAGTTTAACGCTTGTGACCCGGAGATACAATATCCACTGTGAACCGCGCTGTGAAAGTTTGTGACACTGACTAATAGCTATGAAATAAAGCGAGCACTATTTCGTTGTACTTTTGGCATACTGCATGCAAAGTTTTTCTTTACGAGATAAATTACGATTCATTTTAAACATATTCTGAATGTTAAATCGTTTTAGCAGTTGGCCCGAATTAAATTTCGTGTTATGAAATTGGTGGAGCAAATATAATATGTGGAATATGCCTTCAATGTGAAATGTATTAAATATAATGAATTAAAATGCAGGAAATCAATAAATTCTGGTGAATATCCAACGCTATGTTCTATGCAAAATACACATATATTAAAGAGATAGGACTAGGCATTCATGACCGACAAGGAGGTACATAACTACTTATCAAGTTTGGCAATGCTGTCAGTATAGCAACCGCGCATCAAGTTACGTAACCTGCGGGACGCGGGGGGTGTGGACCAGGTCGACGACCCGTGTAGTCCATCCGTGCCAATTCGCACATCGCATCACATCACGAAATCTCCATTGCACAAATGTGATGCACTTCGAATATTTGCGAGCAAAAAGCGATCCTACATGCAGCTTGAATTGCAAATATGTCAAGGCGATACGCGAACGTTTTGCATCCACTTCATACACTTTGCTTACATGACTTTTACAAAGTTATTTTTATACAGGTCGGTACTTACGCAAACAAAAGTAAATCCCGAAGATATTGTTGCAAAAGCTCTCGTCTAGCAACTAACAAGAACAAACAAACAAAAGAAACTCGATTTAAAGAAGGATAAAAATAAGTAAAAGGAACGTTGTTATCAGAATCCTTCGGAATCCGTAGCTGGCACCGCGGCAACTCAATTAAAGGAGAACAAACAGGAAACGTGACGCAGTAAAAATATAGTTCGATTTCCGCGATTCTTGTAGATTTTTGCGTCTCTTTTGGTAATTGAAAACCAATACAAACGACATCTGCAGTGCAATATTGCGAAAGTCATATCAGCACTTTGCCTCGTCATTGTCTGTTCAAAAAGTGGCGTCCTAAAGGTGCCAAACGGTGGCCGAACATTTTCGTCAACTCCAGGTCAAAATAGCCGAGACAACAACGTAGAGTTTGTCGCGCAATTTCGCGTCGAGCTCAAAACACGGGTATATATCAAAGAAAATTGCCCCGAATTCAGCAACGAATACGTAATTACTCGAACAAAGCTTGGAGATTTCAGAAACGGCTTCCAATTTCGTCTTGGTCGCCGCTCTGCGACCGCGACATTTCAAAAAGGACTAGCAACTTATACAGATACAGTGCCGATGGCCCGGTTCTCATTAGGTGCAAAAACTGGTCGCGTCAAAGCCGGGGCAGATACGGGGCTCGGCAACCATCATCGTGATGCCAAATTTGGCGCAAGCACGAGTTGGCAACATCGGTCTCGGGCCGGTTTCGTTCGCGACTTGCACGTACCCACTTCGCTTGGCTCCACGTAAACAAACGCTATTGCGTCACACTTCGGTACACGCGAAACTACGCCTAAACAATCGCGATACACAGTCGAAATCGGTTTAAGCGAGAGCGTGTTGATTAAATTGTTTTCCATCGAGTATTTTGATAGAATATTTCGGAGCTACGGCTAACTATTACGACGCAGAGTTTTTAAAACGTTTTTTTATACACGAGCAGTTTCATTTTATACAAAAGTAGTTTGCGGCACGCTCAGTTCCACTCGATCAGTGACCCCACGTGCAAACATGAACCACCTTACTCACTATGACTATTTTCTTTAAAATAAATGTAACAGACGTTACGACGTCAAAGACATTAAGCTAGCGCTTCATTTTATCTGAAATAGAAAAATAAAAATGGCTCTATAGGTGTGTATACTTTTTCTTCTATCGCTCATTATTATATTGACTTTGACATGTGAGCAAGGCTTTTGACATCAAGTTTTGCGTCATAAGATCAGTTTAAGTCAGGTCAGATCCAGCTGTAAGTGATTCTTAAATGTTCTTTTCAAATGTTACTGTGACACAAACAAGGCTGTCCTCCCTGTCCCGGAGTCACGTTCCCGTCCCGTTCACGTGACCGTGTCACGGGGCCTTTGCTGACTTCCACGTGCCAGATCCCCACACGTATGTGCAAACAAATGTATTATTTTACACCTACAATTTGAACTGTATTTCAGTAGAATCTACAATAGTCAAGGCCGTCCGCTGGTTGTTTGTGAAGTCAGATATGCCGAGGTCGGAACCAAGTGTTTTTCGATCTGTGTGAAAAATAAAAATATTTTCGACAGTTTTAAATTCAACATGAGTACTCGTTAAATAAAATGTACAACATGTCCGACCGAAATTGTCCTTCATTTATACAACTATGCCAGATTTTTTTAGTACTCGTATTCGTAATCAGTTTCTCGAACTTCGGATAAATGCAATGCAAGTAGTGGAAAAGTTTCCAGACCACAACGCGTTAGCAATACCTTATTGCAAACTTATTGCAATCCGTTCAAAGGCAAACAAGAACGTGACGCCAGTGACCTAAACAATCGCCTTGTGCAACAAGCTGATCGCAAAACGCCAATCTGTGCAGACTTTTTGCTTGGTCAGACTCTTCGGTCGCCCTGACAAAACGGAAGTTGAATCACCTTGATCGGTTATTATAATGCAAATAATATTTAAAGTTAAAGGTAACCTACATTCGTAACCAAAAAAAAAACTACTACTTCCATCCCTCGGTAAAATAATAATCAATGTAAAAAATGCATTAAGCATTAAGATTAACATTCCCATGAATGAATCAGCTGCAAAATACTAAAGTAACGTAAGAATTGTGCAAAAAATGCATAATATGATGTGCTCAGGAGAGAGACGCGTGGCGTGCCTCGGGATAAGCCTATGTCCAACAACGTACGCAGTCGGGCAGTTGACGATGATGAACGTAATATCAGCAGCATTTTTCAATTAAATCGTCTCAAACAAGTTCAAACAATATCAAAACCACACCTTCGGTGTAAACGACGTCTGGATTCAAACGGAAACGAATATCCGGAGGTTAAAACTTTAAAAGCCACAATAAAGGACTGCAATCCAATTTCGGTTCAGCCGCGAAACACACCGGCGGAGGTGGTGGGCGCAAGGCGATACTTTCAAAACTGGCCCAGATGTTGGTTAACGGTACAAAGACCATCTCGCGACAGATGCGGGCATATTGTTGCCAGGGACTCGCGAAATTGAGGAGAAACGCTAAACGACGTTTAATACAAAATGAATTTAATCTATTTGACAATAGGCATTACCAATATTATAAGCAAAAACGTCATATTAAAAGACCATTATAATCAAATCATTCCCGTTTCAGGGCACGTCAGATCAGATTGCCGCAATTTAAAATCTTTTAGAATTTTTCGCTCGAGCGTAATCATCGGATCAAACAGCTTTCTCTCGGTAAAGATATTCGATACAGCCTGTCTGAAATGTTGGCTTTTAATTGCAGAGTTTTAGCTCGACTGACCTCAGTCATTTCCATAACATGGTGGTGATAAATCGATAATTCAACAAGGTTGTCTACTGACGAGCTATTGCTGGTCCTTGGCGTCGAAGGCTACGCCTGATTGATTTATATCTCCAGTCGATATATGTATAAACATTTACTCTAGGATCGCTTAATCTTCCTTCAAGTATTGTCAGGTGCTTGAACGTATAATTGGCGCATTATACGTTCAAGCACCTTCTTGGAAACTCATTAATTTTCAATGAGAACTCGGGTGGTGTGAAGGTAACAAATCAAATTTCCCGTAACGTGTTTGCTTTGAAAATATTGGCAGGGATCCGCTTTGAATCCCATTTTGATGTATCACTGTATATATGTCTAAATACGTATGTATACCACTGAAGGTAATTCACACACATGAATCTTCGGGAACATGGTTGGTGTGTTTCTATTGGAAACCACGCCCGTTTATAAAGCGCGAAATGATTACATATTCATCAGAGTATGCCCAGATTGGAATATTTAACTCATATAAGCTACTCATGTGGCATTACACACCTACTTGAACGAACATATTAGCACCTATCCTTTTAAGTAATTGTTCAAAATTTTATCAATTTTGCTACTCTCCATGACTATCAAATCTAAAGAATATTATCATATCTATTTAAAGTATGAGTATATCTACAACATATTCTTACAAAACAAGTAAAACAGTAACTTTTTGTGAACTTGTTCAACGTGTTGATAGAACTGGATATTATTAAATATTTATCAATTTTAGATAGAGGTTACTGCCGAGGTGGTTATCATTTAAATTGTCATTTAAATTGTATATGAATATAAATGTTATGTTCTACCAGAGTAACCTTTTCTGAGTATATTATATTCGATAACTCCCATATTATTAAAGGCGCTATTGTACAGAGTTCAGCCGCAAATTTAACATAACAAAGTAATATAGCAACCTACTATAGAAATATGTATTAGTTTCTTATGATTTCGTTTCAATTCAAACTACTAATTTTCAGAAAATAAAACTATCGAGCGAATGTCATGTAAACGTGTTTTAAAATTCTACTGCTTCATAGCACTGAATACTGAAAAAAAATTACTTTTTTTTACTCTGAATAGGTCAGCGATTGACAATTCACCGGATGGTAAGTGATATTGAGGTCTACGGTGGATCGCGCTTACCTAGAAGGAACCGGTTCACTCTCGCCTTGCAAATCTCTAGATTATAGTCGTACTGCCGTGATTTAACTATAATGCCGTTAAGTACTAAACAATTTGACTAAGATAGCGGCATTTTAGTTAACAGACGATAGTGTAATACTATTAACGTAAGATTTTATAGGATTTTTAAAATGTGCGATTTTGATCCCATACCGCTTCAACAGTATGAATGATGAAAACCTCGTTGGTAGAAAGTGCTAATTCTTTGCTTTCTCGTCACGTCAACTGTATTCTATGTTCACACATTTTCACCGAGCAACAAAGGCTCGGCACATGAAAACTACAGTCTCAATGCACAGAAAGTAATTCGAAAACATATGGAAACTTTACATTGTTCCATATCAGATGTAACCTGATAACATAACGTTATTGTTGATACTGGTATCTTATCATTTCGAGTGCATTAATCATTGCAATAAACAAGAAACTGCGATATCAAATCAAAATTAATATTACTGAAATTCAGTAATTATTCCCTATCTTAGACGATAAATGTATGAGGCAGCTTCCTTGAGAGCTAGTAATCCCAGACTTTTTTCTTTATTAAATAGTTTTTTTATTCATCGATTTTTGAGGATCTTAGTCTACTTACTATCATTCTATCCTGGTTAATATCTTTCTATCCTACTTAACATCATTCTATCTTAGTCTACTTTAACTTACTATTTACTTTATTTACATAACCTATTTAGTGTTCATTAAGAACATTCTATCCTAGTCTATTTTAACTTATTATTTACTTTATTTACATAACCTTAACCGTAATTCCAGACTAGTCACACTCCACTTTCGGCAAAGGATAAAGCATACTCGTATGTATATAGTATGCATGTATCTTGACCAGGCAGCTTAAAGCGAACATAAGTCATTCTACTTTTGGAGACCGAAAATACGTGTATCAATCTTAACTCTGATATCGAGATTACAAGCCGCCCGACGGCCATATGTTAAGTAGTTGAGCGAAGCAATAAATGGACGTAGAGAACAAAGTAGTTGGTGTATCTCACTCACCTTGTAGCCGCTGTGGTCTGGTTGCGCGTGCGCGTGAGGTAGCGTTTGACTTTGCGCGGGGCTCACCACGCGTCGCTTCTTGACTGGCTGGCGCGCCGGCGATACAGCCGACTGGTAATCTGGCTGGGAGTTGTGGGGCTGACTGCTGCGATATGGCGCCGGCGGCTCCGTGTACATGACATGCATTCCCTGGAAGAAACAATTCAGGGTTCAGATTCGAGACTGCAAAATATACTTGAATTCGAAAGCATAGTATGCAGGGGGGAGAGACCAGAGATGTTCGTGTATTTTACCTATATCACAATATTTAAAATATTGACAAATCTGCAATACGGAAACCCGACGTAGGACGAAAGTTATAGACGTTGGAAACTGTATTACGCGACCTAATTAGCTCTGGACAAGAGACGTTGCGAGACGCAACGACAAGAACAGATGGAGCAAAGCACCTCAGAATGGATTCCACAAGATAGCAAGTGCCCTATAGGCAGACCTCCAGCCCGATGGATACACGACATCCAGTCGGACATAGACGACATCGACAGAGAAGAGGCCTATACTGAAAAGTGGGGACGAGATAGACTGATAATAATGATACAAGTATTTGTTTGAATAAATTGGAAAAAGTTCGAGTTGGCACTATGTTTGGGCTACTGTTCGAACACTCGTCCTAAAACCGCATGTATAGGTAAATACAATACAAATACAATTTTAAGAGTATGTCAACATGTCTATCACATTTGTTAACTATTTATGCAAATTAATATATTATGCAACTATAATTGTCAGAACAATTTCGTTGAAGACACCAAGTGCTATTTTACGACCGCAAGGAATGATGAAATTTTCAGATTCAACATTCACTCGTGCCAGGTAATTCGACTTAGCATGTAGAGAAACCTAGCCCATTATTCGTCTGGCTTTCGAAAGACATTTGCAACATGTGCCGTCACTAATGCAATTTTTCTAGCGTCTGCGGTCTGTTTGGGCAAAGAACCGTTCGCCATCAGGCGGGGAGCACCTGTAATTTATTTCAACGGCTAATTAGTGTTGCAAAAACTGTCGCGACTACAATTTGGGTCCACATCCGTGACCAGTTTTTCAGTTTCCACGCTGCGGAACGTGACCGCTCTTTTTATTACAATTTCAAGACACGGCAGTTTAAATTACCCATCGACGACGACGCTCGTTACCATATTTCTCTTCTTTACGGCGAGGTAATTCCGCAGAAAGCGTCGTAAAATCGAGTTTTCATTTGCTAAGAGCCGCTATTACCGTGAGCCGAGTGTGTTCCGTGAATGTAGCGCGAGAGCCACGAGACCTGTGTTACCGAGCCAAATCTGAGACGGTTCATTAGCGAATTTGGAGAGTAATTACCGCGTAGGCTGAGATGGAGGCCTTAATAACACTTACTTCGGCTACATTTGCTTGATTGTTCGTGGATATAGTTAGCGCAGACGGAAAGGCCGGGAAACTCGAGCGGAGCAAAACAATCTAGGCTTACGTTGAAACCTGATTCGCCTTGAGTAGTCGAGACTGTGAGGGTTCGCCAAAGCCAAACGTGAAATCCGCTTATTATAATGAAACTAAGACAAATGCTTGCAGGGCTTCGTTGAAATGCCAACTACTATACAGTTTAATACGGGATTTGGACGTATGAAACGTTTATGACAAGTTTGAAACGATTCTCAGTGCACGATTTTAAGATTTTTTATATCAGAATGAAGCGCATACTGATTATCCAAAGATGTTTGAACAACACTTAAATTAATTCTTAACTATTTTAAATATATTCATTCACTCCTAATAATTTGAAACATTTATATTTAAGCAGCAAAATAAATAGGACTTAATAACATAGTGATAATAAAAAGTAATATTCTTTTTGTATATTCGAAATAGCAAAGGTCACATATCGGCGAGGTTAAAGAAGAAAATATTGGAGGTGATCAGATACGATGCCAAGACCTCTCTAGTTCAAAAATATTTGTATTTTCATTGGCAATTAGTTCAAGAATTACGATATTGTTACGAAGACTATTGGCAAATATTTTTCCGTTTCAACGTAAGTATTGAATATACTGCGTCACTTTAGTTCAAATATAAAATAATGTTACAATAGCAAGCTCTCTGGTAAATTTACGTCACTCGGTAATCACGTGTTCTGCCACTAAAATACACGGCTCGTCTACATTGAGGACGCATATTTGAGGCCCGACTTGATACATTTACTTTGCATCTATTTGTAGACCTTTCGCCTTTGTCTCTCAAGGAAAACAAGGCAGAACGAGAACGAGAACAATTTTGACAGCT
Source organism: Mellilla xanthometata (assembly GCA_035578125.1). Taxonomy (NCBI): domain Eukaryota; kingdom Metazoa; phylum Arthropoda; class Insecta; order Lepidoptera; family Geometridae; genus Mellilla; species Mellilla xanthometata. The sequence goes on along the minus strand of JAPUBQ010000019.1, from coordinate 5,423,317 downwards.
CGCTTTTTTAACTCCGAATAAAAAAGGACGGTGTTTTTATAAATTTGACGTGTATGTGTGAGTGGGTGTATGTCTGTATGCATTGTAGGTCCCGAACGAAGACCGATTTTGATTTATATTGTTTTGTATGATAGGTGCGCGAGTCGAAAATAAGAACACTTCTGACTGTATTCCTTCGGGAACTATGTTTTATATAAAAACATCCTATATGGCCGCTAACTATTACGGGTATTTTTTTTAACTTATAGTTGTCAACATCGTAAAGCAACTACTGTGTAGCGGAGAGACAGAAAACAATGTACCTAAGTATAAGTAGCTTCGCCCCGCGGCAATGATGCAGCAATTAGTTACAGCCAATATTAAAGAAAAGTTGCCATGTTTACACAAAGTAAATAAAACAACGAACTTTAGAAAACTCCGTTACAAACTTTTGCGAGGTTTTTTTATTTTTGATTCAGTGTTGAATGTCATTAGAATTCCTAAATACGATTACGTAATTAACTCGATAGTTTTATTTTTTAATAAAAGTAATTTTAAAACTACGGAAAGATTCAAAGAAATTAAAACAAAAAAATATTTTTGTAGGGAATCAATATCATCTAGAATTGTTAGAGCTTAAAAATTTAATAAAGTTCGTTGTTGATTTTTTATATGAACTTACTCGTAATTCGTGACATACCTAACGTGCATCAGGCTCTTTGCTCAAATATATGTACATAATTATGTATAGCGCAGCTTGAGTCGGTATACAACATCGCCTTTATAGTGAAGTGAAATACATGTTATCTAACCCCGGGATTCAAATCGTAGAACAAATCACGGGCAAATATTTAGTTATCCGTGTCACGCGAACCTGGGATCAAAATAAAGTAAACCAGTGGCATTTGTAATATAGGTATTGCTGGACATGCAAGCCTCAAGCCAGAGCCAAGTAAACCCTTGTAAATGTCATGCTGTTGTTTGTTTATAGTGGTAAATCAAGATGTTGTAGTTAGGGTGACCTTTTATGAGCTCACCCGCAGTAGTAGGTATTTCACGATATATTATTATTATTAAAAGCCTGTCGTGTCTCACTGCTGGGCAAAGGCCTCCCTTCTCTCCTTCCAGTCAGCCCGGTCTCTCTCTATTTCACGATATAAATTCATAGAAAATAAACAATATTGAAATTACCTATACGCTCTAAGGATTCTAGTTAATATCATTCATTAACTACAAAAAATTTGCTCGATAGTTAACCAGAAACCTAGAAAATTATTCTGGAAAATAGTCGTTATAAAATTATAACAAAGTGATTCTGTAAATAATTAATGAAATCCAGAATCGTTATAGCTCATAATTTTCGCATAGAAAACTGTCACACTTACTTACATCATTATTCAAAGCTTATAATTTAACTAAAAAATTCAATACATTTTTATTCGTATAAAAAGTAAGAATTGTTTTAATTTCTTTATAATTTTCCTGACCGTTGGACAAAGGTTTCAGACAGTTGAAATTTTCACAGTAATGATGGCACAGTAATTATTTTTAAATATTAAATGCTCAGTAAGCAAATATATATTGTTATACTGTGAGAAAGAAACTAACTCAGCCTTCATAACAGTCTACAATCTGCGTGTCTGTCACTAGCCTGTATGTGAACTAGTGCAGTTAAGAGTTGACATTTTCCCAAATGACGTATGGTGCCGCTTTAATAACAAATATTATAAACAAAATAAAACAAATACTTAAGAGATGCTGCCCTATCACAAACGAGATTATTTCAAATGTTCATTTAAACATAAAATACTGTAGATGTGCTTGTATAAATCATTAAATACAAGTAGAAACAAAATGAGTTTCTCAAATGAGATACGAAATTGGTTGAACAAAAGCTGACGTAGTTTCACCATACCTATTCGTTAGTACGTTCGTAATACTGAAACGTAATATGTGGAGCTTAGAAAGTTTCAAGTTAGGTAGGTATTAGCATAATGTATGAACCAACCGGGTGGTATTCACTACTTTTCTGTAGATACCGATATATCCTAACCAAAGTAATCCTATCCTTTAATTAGCGCCTGTAGCTCGGCTAGCTAAGGTGATCTGACGCGATCATCGAAGCTAAGCAACGGTCGATGCAGACATTGTTTGGATGCATGACCATGCACAACAAGACTGTCGTTTTTAAAGTGGCATTTTTATCTGAGCGTTTTTTTATAAATCTCAGTCAGACCCCCGCCAATAAGTTTACGAGTAAAACATACTCTTATAACGAAACTGGTATCTCAGCTGGTATACTTGTGATTGAGGTGTATTCATATACGTCACTCGCGAGCGCCTCCGCGCGCTCGTGGCGCCAGTAATAAACTAGCCGTTCACACGATCACCTGTCTTTTATTATTCTAACCGTGCTCCCGTATACGACATTGGCGACGAAGATGGCTGCCTTTTTAGGCTCGATAGAACCTTTTGACCACAAGTTATCGGACTGGAATGTGTTTGTGGCTCGCATAAAGCAGTTCTTCAAGCTAAACTCAGTGGAAGAGGATAAGCAAAATGCTTTATTATTAACCCACCTGTCGGAGGAGTCGTATCGTATAGCGCGTAACTTAGCGTACCCGCGCGATCTCGAACTACTCACATTTTCGGAAATTACAAAATTATTATCGGAATATTTTAAACCGAAACGTTGTTTGTTTGCGGTGAGAGCGGAGTTCTACGGCGCAACGAAAGATCCAGGCGAGTCAGTGGGAGAATGGGCGGCGCGCTTACGTGGCCTAGCAAGTCACTGTGAGTTCGGCGCCGTATTGGACACGGTACTTCGCGATCGATTCGTTCTCGGATTGAACGACGGACCTGAGCGCGACAAGCTGTTTGAGAAGGACGCTTCCCATCTAACGTTCGCAAAGGCGTTAGAAACCGCTGAGTGGGTGGCGAGCTCGAGACAGGCGAGATCATCGGTGAGCGGAGAAAAGCTAATGAAGGAAGAACCGATCTTCAGGATGAGTGGGCCAAGGTGCGACGCGCACGGCTCCGGAGGCGCGCGCAGCGGCGCGGCTCGGGCAGCGCGCGCGGGCGCGAGCAGCGGGCGGCGACAAGGCGCGCAAGGCGCAGCCGCCGGCGCCGGCACGGCTCCCGGACAACCAGTGTGTCAAGTGTGCGGCTTAAAGAATCATTTAGCTGAAAAGTGTAGATTTAAGCGATACCGGTGTCAAGTGTGTGGTGATATAGGTCATCTTAAAAAGGTCTGTAAACAACGAGTTTACAACATGTCCGAAGTAACAGAAGAGGACGGTGCAGAGGACTGCCAGGAGTGCTATATGTTAAGGTACGGAAAATTTGATCCGATAGAAATTAATGTTAGCATAAATAAACAAACTCAAACCATGGAGCTAGATTCAGGGGCAGGTGTTTCCGCCATATCTTATACATTGTATAAACAAAAATATTCTATGTTCCCCCTCACAAGTTGTACGACAAAAATGTGTTTCTATAATGGGCATAAAATTGAACCTGTTGGATATTTTTTTCTAGAAGTTACCTATAATGATTTTAAAAAATTCATCAGGTTCTATGTCATAAAAAACGGTGGTGCCCCTATTCTAGGAAGAGACTTTATGCACAAATTTAACTTATGTATATCGCCAGTGCAAAACAATAATGTAAAGTTAAGTAGCGATGAACTGCAAACATTGTTAAGCAATTATAAAGAGCTCTGGAGTGATGGTTTGGGCAGTTTCAATAAGTTTAAGGTTAAGTTAACGTTAAAAGAAAACGCACATCCTAAGTTTTTTAAACCGCGGCCGGTCCCCTTTGCATTACAAACAAAAGTAGACGCCGAATTAGATAGGCTGACGTCTGTAGGTATACTAGTCCCCGTGAGCCATTCCGATTATGCCACACCAATAGTACCAGTTTTAAAAGACGACGGAAAGGTAAAGATCGCCGGCGATTACTCGGTTACATTGAATAAAGACCTATGTATAGATAAGTACCCGATGCCACGGATTGAGGAGGTGTTTGCTAAGCTGGGCGGAGGAGTCCTCTTCACGAAGCTAGACTTGAGCAACGCTTACAATCAGTTGTTACTGGAGGAGGAGTCCCAACTGTTAACAACCATCAGCACAACGCGAGGCCTATATAAATATACGCGACTTGTTTACGGCTTAGCAAACGCACCCGCAATATTTCAAAAAACTATGGAGAGTTTACTGGCTGGCATAGAAGGCGTTAGCATATGGTTTGATGATGTTTGCTTGACTGCCCCCTCCCACGCCTCCCACATACACAGACTTAAACAAATTCTAGAAAGACTAAAAGGAGCCGGGCTAAAATTACAAAAAGAAAAATGTGTGTTTTTGCAACAGAGCGTTACTTATTTGGGATTCGTCATAGATAGCAATGGGCTTCATTCTTGTCCCAAGAAAGTACAGGCTATACTAAAAGCGCTCCCTCCTACCAGCGTGCTAGAGCTCAAAAGGTTTTTAGGTATAATAAATTATTACAGAAATTTTGTACCAGACGCATCCTCTATTTTGGCACCGTTGCATGAACTATTACGGAAAGGCGTACCGTGGAGCTGGACGGCGTGCCATCAGAACGCCTTTGACAAGGTCAAACGGGAGTTAGCGTCGGAACGCGTGCTGACGCACTTCGACCCTGCGGCGCGGCTCGTGCTGAGCGTGGACGCGAGCCCGGCGGGGCTGGGCGCCGTGCTGCAGCAGGGCGAGGAAGGCCGCGAGCGCCCCGTCGCGTACGCGTCGCGCGCGCTCACGCCCAGCGAGAGGAACTACAGCCAGGTACACAAAGAAGCGGCAGCTATCGTGTTCGGAGTAAAGCATTTTCATCAATATCTGTACGGCAGAGATCAACCGTTCCTACTCTTATCGGATCACCGGCCGTTATTAGCAATCTTTGGAAAGAAAAATGGCATACCTGTTATGACAGCGTCGCGCTTGCAAAGATATGCACTGTTTTTGTCCGCTTATAATTACGAAATTCGTTATATGCCAGGCCAGAGAAACGTAGTTGCAGATTATTTTTCGAGGGCGCCTGTGAATATAGATTACAAAGAAGCCGATGTGGAAGAAATCCATTCTTACATAAATTTTTTCGAAGAATCACAGTTACCGATCTCATTCAAAGATATTCAACAAGCGACTACCGATGACAATACAATGCAAACCGTCGCAAAGTATATGATTAAAGGCTGGCCTCGAAAAATAACTTGCCCAGACGTTAAACCTTATTTTAATTGCAGGACAGACTTAGAAACCAATAGCGGTTGTCTAATGAGAGGTCATAAAATAATAATTCCTTCCAGTTTGCGAAAACAATTATTAGAAGAATTGCATACTTGTCATTTTGGCGTTGTTAAAACTAAAAGCATAGCACGCGGCAAGATGTGGTGGCCGGGTATAGACAGAGATATCGAACAGCTGATCGGCGCGTGCGCTGCGTGCGCCGCCACACGGCCCGCCCCGCCCCGCGCGGCCCCCGCGCCGTGGCCCCGCCCCGCGGCGCCCTGGCAACGCATACATATTGACTACATGCAAGTAGGAAACAGAGTCTTTCTCGTCGTAATCGATGCGTATAGCAAATGGTTGGAATGTTTACATATGCAACGGGGCCTGACCACTATCGAACTGATTAGCAAATTAAAGTACTTGTTTTCAATATTTGGATTGCCCGAAACCATCATGTCCGATAATGACCCCAAAATAAACAACGATATTTTTTATAACTTTTGTAAAGCGACAGGCATAAATCACTTGACCTCCCCAATTTACCATCCATGTAGTAATGGCCAAGCAGAAAACTCAGTCAAAGCTTGTAAAAAGATGATCAAATGTATTTTGATAGACACTGATAACATGCATTGTAACCAGGTACTCGACAAACTTCTCAGTTTTTTGTTTATGTATAGGAACACGGTTCACTGTACTACCGGTGAGTCACCCGCCAAACTAATGTTTAATCGCGACTTGCGAGGCCGGCTCGATCTCATTTTGCCACCTAAACCTCACGAGACACCCACCGATAGTACCGTGCCGCTCGGTAAAAGTAGGCAATTTCATATAGGTCAGCAAGTGTGGGTCAAATGTTTTCTATCACAAAAAGCAATTTGGAAATTAGGATACATTGTTAAAGTACTAGGCAATAGATTATATATTGTTTCAGTTGATAACGTACAAGTTAAGAGACACGTGGATCAACTGAGACAGTATACGGGAGGTCAGGCGCCAACTTGTGGACATGCCCTTGAGCTAGGAGAGGAGCGCGCGCCCTGCCCGCCGCCTGCCTCGCTCCCCGAGCGCGCGGCGAGCGCTGCCCCGCCGCCCGCTCCCGCGCACCAAGGCATAGCGGCGTCACGGCCTTCAGCCGCCGCCCCGCGCCCCGCGCAATCTTCGTGCGCGCCAGCAGAGGGACGGCAACGGGAGCCCTATGCCTTGAGGCCTAGAACTAAGCGGATAAACTATAAGGATTAAAATAACATTAAATATATACTTAATGTAATTTAACTGTTTGTCACAGGTCCAATAACTAATGGTGGAGGGATGAGGTGTATTCATATACGTCACTCGCGAGCGCCTCCGCGCGCTCGTGGCGCCAGTAATAAACTAGCCGTTCACACGATCACCTGTCTTTTATTATTCTAACCGTGCTCCCGTATACGACAGTGATTAATTAAGTATATCAGCGTTTCCGAAACTTGATATAAAACCGTTATCTATTGAGAGAAATCACCTTTGATCGATGGCGAAACTATTTATTTAGACAACGCCTTAAGACATTAGTTTCGTACGAATTTTTAAGATATTCCTTGACTCGGCAATCTGAGGAGTAATATTTTCTGCGCAATGAAATTTTTCTTCTCTGTGAAAATCACAACGTAAATGAGACCTCAGAGCAAAACGCTCTCTTCAAAGGGTCAAAATTACCATAGCATAATGATTACTTTGAAAAACATTATTCTGACTCAATTTAAAGGTAAGATACACAGGGACTACGTAGAAAAGGGTTTTCGTAACAAAGTGTGTTTTCACAATAAGCAGTGGAATGAATTCTGTGTTGTTATAAAGGTCAAAAGTTACAAATTAAAATTACAAAGCAATTTGTGATTTTGGGTTCCTCTAAAATTGTGTGCTTTCAGTTTGTTTGTAACTAATTATTAATTAAGTTTCAAAGAAATTGATGATTATATTTAAAAGCGGACGTAATGCGACGTGGTATATATTTCAGTTAGTATGTACATTATGTACAACTAAGACGACTATGATTTGTTATTTTTATTATTACCTGCCCAATAAAAAGTTTATCTAACTATGAACTTTACAAAAAAAACATCGCAAATCACTGTCGACTTTCCGCGCGTCCCCCCTCAAGTCTTCAGCTTTAATGTTATTAGAACCAGTCGTGAAACTAGGCCTATCTATACTCGTTAATCCTCAAAAACACCGGAAGTGAGAATGGTACCCCATAATCCTATTGTGGTCAGAACAATACACGGTTAAAACCTAGTATTATCGGCTAGATCAGCCTCTACTTTCTAAACTGACCGCGTGGGCGAACTGAACGCTCAGTTTATAGAGATACAAAGGCATATGTATACAGACATATACGAGTTCAGTATATAGATTTATATATTGTACTTATATCTAAAGAAAGGCATTACGTGTCAGATTTCATCACTTTTTAGGGTTCCGTACCTAAAAGGTAAAAACGGGCTCTATTACTAAGCATCCGCTGTCTGTCTCCAGGCTGTATCTCAGAAACCGTAATAGTTAGAAAGCTGAAACTTTCACAAGATATGTATTTCCCGAGCCGCTATAACAACAAATACTAAAAATTAAAAATTTTAAGGGGGTCCCCATACAATGAACGTGTTTTTTTCGTATTTCTGCTATACCTATATCAATAACGGTAGCTGCTAGACACTTAATTTTTTTATTTTTAAGACGGAATAGGAGCAAATATTTTGAAAAATCCACTACCGCACGTCAAGCGCTCCGCTCAAATATGTATGGTGCGACTGAACTCAGTATAATAGCGCTTTAATGAAGAAGTAGTTTAGTAGACTACATTTTAAAATATTTTTTTGAACAATAGCCCCTGTTTCCCAATCATGAATTTTCCTTAACCATAACCACGGCTGGTTAACTCCATACTGAACCATTTCTAGTTTGTGTTATGGTAGCTAACACAACTCATATAGGTACTACATAAACATACATATATTATATATGGACATATATTTAACAACCAGACCCACAGCCAAAAAATTTAGTTAAGCACAAAGATGTTGGTAGGTATGCTCTGTGGATTCTCAGATGAGGGCCACAGCTTATAGCCAAATACTTCAACTTTTATTTCACAAACCTTCATTTATTTTAACGTTAGAAAACTGAGGTTAGGAAATAGTGATAACAATCTAGAGACACAGTTTATGGGATATAGTAAAGTAACACATTTTCTATAAGTACACTCACACATTGATAGTTTTAGACTTTGTGGTTACTGCAGATTGATTTAATGGCAGTAGCATGACAACACACTTCTATTTTATGATTTCGGAAACTCATCCCGACAAATATAATACAAAATGTGGACAATTTCCTTACCATTATTCAATGTCCAGACTCATCTACTTATTTTGGTCACAAAGTCCTACATAATCGCTCCTATCAGAGACTTAGCTTAATCTGAACCATAAACTGCCAAAACCATACTTACATCTATCACAAGACTCACAAAAACAAACAGTAATTTCAGTAATCACCACACACATCGAGTTTTATGTCAAAAACGTGACACATTGGAGTGATACAAGTATCATAAAATATATCTAGATAAAGCTTATGTTAGCAGTACTTTAACAAAACACACATCCCTCATTACCTTCCTGGCTTATTTCAGAGGAGGGTTTTTTATTTAAAAAAAGCAAGTATACATAAAACCTGTCCTGGCCTGACCTGCCCGTATAAGAAAGATCATTAGAACATTTTATAATGGAGCTATCAAAGAAAATGGATAATAAATTCAATAGGCCACACTCTCCAAAGGGAACCAAACCATATACTAAGGCAAGCCCTTTTAAGTCCGACATACATACCCCACCTGTGGTGTGGGCATGTGTTAGTGCATTTCAAGGCAAGTGTTAGTGCATTTCAAAAAAAGACATCAGGCTGGGGCACTGAGGAGTTTTAGTGGGTAAGTATACCACATAGCCTGGCTACACCCAATGTAGTTAGAAATATAAGTTATATTATTATTATAAGTGCAAAACTTTGTAAAGATAGATGTACACTTATACTCCCTCAAATCTGAACCAATTAGGATAATAGGTATTTGGCATAGTGATAAGACCCTGGATAGTCAATTTTTACCCTGAAACAATGTCGATAACTTCATGAGCCTTTGAGCCTTCATGATCATTCACCTTATTTTAATTTATTTTAATTTCTTAGGTGAATTTTTATTTTGTACATATATTGTTTTTTTCTTGATATGATGTAAATAAATAATAATAAATAAATAATCATTACCTACAACAAAAAATGCAGCTAGTAAATAAACAATGTCTTATGTGCCTAGAAAAAGTCAAAGTAAGTTTGTGTATTTAATTATTTACCTAATAAAACGATAAGAATGATGTGAAGTAAATGTGACTTATCAGATCACATACACACACAATATACAATAGGATAAGGGTAACCATATACACTGGCCTGAAAACTTTGTAGGCATAATGCAACAGTACATCGTAAACATTAGGCTAAATACATAATGCATAAATTATTTACCTTCCAACAAAATAAACAACAATGTGGTTACCATATTCTAACCATCTGGAATGAACCTGTTGTGACCTCAAAACGAGGCAATTGAGCAATAAAACAAGTTGCCAGTGATTTATAATAAGATTCCTATTGGAGAATCTAATTTGGAAACTTCTAAAAATAAGCGGTGTCGTGTTTACTTTTGAACGACACTCGGAAAACGCTCGCAAGCAATATGAGAGCCAGGTTAAAATTATACCAACACAGCGTATCAGCTGCCGCGTCCATGCACCCACTTTATCACCAGCATGACGAAAAATAAAAAGGTTATTAGAAACGTACACGTAGGCTCGCTCGTTCCACACCGCTCGTGTAGAAAGCAATCAACCGAACATAGGCGGGAATTGGTAATTTTCCGCTGGCCTCATAATAAACTAAAGCTGTAAAATGCTACTAGGATATGTAACCCACCTTTCGAAGCCAATATTCTGACCGTATGACTCCACTACCATGCTGAAGAAGCACACGAAAGCGGACAAAGGGTCCTTCAAAACACAGCCATTTTGAAACCGTTCTGTAGAAATGTTACGTGTACGCTGTGTACAATGTTTTGGGATCGTTTCAAAAGTAACACGGTTAACCGTTCGCACTCATTTTGGTTTTTTAGCACAGTTAAAACTAACACTAAACATTTCACACACTTTTATGTACGATTTCACTTCATACTTTCGCACACACCCGTTTCAGTCGCACAAAATCCCTGCGACCGACGAACTCACACTCACACGAATGAATACAGCTATGAATGGACGTGCTCGGCTGACACTGAGTTGCCAAGATCACAATTGAAACTTCTACCATTACTTTATTTTGATATATTATAACACGAACGCAGTTCAGGTCAGCACTGCCTGTTTTTGCTTCCATGCCACTTTATCAGCCGGCATCTCATAATAATTAAAAACAAGTAATGTGTAAAAAAAAGTGTTTTCATCATCATCATCTCAAATATGAGTCAAAATAAACTTCATACGCGTTATAGTTTGTAATAAACTAGAATGTATGATGTATCGGTATAAATACGTAGGATAGAATAATATGAGATATTATGCTAATATAGGTTGTTTTGTTATACAATCGATTCCAAAAGATTATTTTAAAACATAAAACATTATGATGATTATACATTAATCATCATAATGTTTTATGTTTTACTATTAACTCAACACGTATCAAACCGAGTGGATGAGGACATTGATTTCCAAAGATTTTTTTTACTTATTAAAAGACGACATTCGCTACATAATCGAAAAAACGCTGTATTTCAGCGCCGGTAAACTTGTTTTGCATTTAGAGGTTATAAAATTTAGAGGTTTAAATACTTTCGCGTAGAAAACGGTCACACTTACTTATTATTAAAAGTTGGAATGATCCGATTATCCGCTGTTGGTCTCTTGGGTCCCGACTCACTGTGGACACCAGCTACCCAGTCTCGACTCACTGAGGCATTGGGAGCGCCTAGACCTTCACCTCGGAATTCTGATCGGCGCACGTCATACAAAAAAAAAACACCTTCAGGACTCCTTTCTCCTTGGGGGAGTGGTGTGGCGTCTCTGTCGCACTTCATCGCCCGCGACCAATCAGAGCGCTTGTCCTGAATCGCGCAAACGGTATTTACAGCGCGCGTACGACGGGTTCAAGCTACAATGCATGACCGTCGGACGGCCGTCTCCGGACACAACATCTGTCCGGGGGGATATCCCTTTGCTAATTGGAGGCAGACCGTCGTCGCTCCATAAGTCCAACAGTTTCGGTGCTCTCCGAGCACCATCATCAGGGGTGAGTTAAGAGTTAGAGTTTAAATACTTATGTAATTTTTTAAATTTTTTAAACATATTATGGAACTTATTATTACATATTTTTATATAAACAAGAACAGATGATCTAGCTCTCGAGACTATGTTTAAAACATAAGTAATAATATGGCCCTTGCACAACATAAATAATACTATCATTGCTACAAAATGGTTATTTAATTATTTCATAATCATATCTTCGCTTCAGCTTTTTTTTATGGTCACAGCATGGTTAATTCATAAAATTTTATATGCATATTTCAACGTCATGATAACATTTCAAAGTTGAATAACATGTTAGAATATTAACCATGTTATATTTCAATTCATTAAAATGATATATTATATTTTTCCAAAACAAGATAAATAAAATTAAATTAACTAAAAACTACACATGAATTAAAAATTACAAATAATAAACTATACCTAAGTCTGTGTCCGCGGGCAAGGTGCCTAATATATTATGTAAGAATATTACTAAAAGGTAGAACCTGACATAAACTTGCAACATTTTGGGTAAAACGACCATAGACAAAACATACGCAGTCAGCGCGCCCAATTCAAATTCATTTCGCATTTGTTACCGTTTAATACCTTAAATTTTATTTTGTATTTGATTAATAGGTATGTTTATTTATAGTATTCTTAATTTTCGTAATTTTAAGAAAGCGTTTATTAAATTATGATGACCTTGCATAACCTTATTATTTACGTTTTATTCTATATTTGTCTATGGTATAGCGCGCGTTTTTCAATTTAGTTGCTTAGCAACGAGTTTAGAAATTCAAAAGCTGTGCGCCAGCCAGTGCTTGGGGCTTGACTGCACTGTAGTAGTTGACCGATTTAGATCGTGGTTCCATGCCCTCAGATCATAAATCAATTAACCAAAATGCACGTGCTAAATAACTATCAACAATACTGTGATTAATGTTTTTTTCGTTTCTCACAAACATATTTCTAAATAAAATGTTGTTTTATACAATAAAATAAAAACAAAAGAGTGAGATTTCAAATTTAGGCGGAATGTCGGGTATTAAAGTTGTGTATTTTTTGTTATTCGCTTCATTTTCTTTTATAAATGCTGATGATTATGAAAACGACGATAGACGTAAGTTTTTAATAGAATGTACTATTTTAGCACTTGCACTGTGTGACCTATTGTAAGCACAAAAAAATACTTGCACGTCTATATACATAGTAAGATATAATGTAATATGTAGTAAGACTATATAAAAAAAAAAGTTTCACAAAGTAATTATTTGAAGTAGATTTTATACATACGACAATATACGCCTCAAGATTATTTAAACAAACAAATTTTTGTACCTAAAAGCTATCAAAAATGGCCTAAAAAAGTTACGAGTTTTTTTTTGTAGCTGTTTGTCTATGAAAAATATCATTTATTGGTAAAAATACAGTTTGTCTGTGTAACATCCCACCATGGGCCCACCTTGCCAAGCTGGTTTTATAGAATTTATAGAATTTCGGTGCACACATCCTGCCATTGACCAGATTTTGTCGGCATTATAGAACTCACAAAAAGGCATATAATAGCTGTAATGGCGGTTTTACACGACAAGCGCTTGCGCCGCTTTTGTTCAAAGCGGATATGGAAGTAGGTCCTAGCAGGACAATGACGACTGGCGGTTTTAAAACGAACTTTATGTCTTTGTGTTATGATTGTTTTTAGACTTATATTTTTAGTTGGGAAGTGCAGCCGAGCGTAGCGAGATGACCCCTACTTTGATTATGATAATTTACTAATAGTCATTGTTGTACCTGTCTATGTACTCGTATCGAAGTACCTAAGTATAGGCACGTTTGTGAGTACAAGGCCAGTTCGATTTATTTCAGACAGATATTAATAGGTACAAAAAACAATTAAAATACTATGTACAAACTTAACGATAACAAGAAAAAACAAAACACTACAATTTAAATAGATAAACATCTATTGTACACTACTTAAATTTAAATTGTAGTGTTTTGCTAAGTAGCGAGGGAAACATCTAAGTCACTCACATAATCCAAAAAATTGTATAAGTGTGTATGATTGTTACTTCTTCACGCTCAAACGGCTTGACCGATTTTGATGAAATTTGGTGTGAAGATAGGTCAGACCTTGGATTAACGCATTGGCTAGCTTTATCCCGTAAACAATTGCGATGTACGTATAATATAAACGTATAATGTAAACAGTTGTGGGATCCGCAAATAACGTCGGTCGATTTTGATGAAATTTAGATTAGACCTAGGACTAACACATAGGCTATTTTTTATCCCGGATAAACGTGGGTAGTACCGCAGAGCGCAGTTAGTATTGAAAAAAAAAAACAAATTAACCATATACATATGGGCCGGGCCTATGTCCAACAGTGGACGTAGACAGGCTGATGATCATGACTAAACCATAAAAGTAACCTTCAAAAAGTAACCTTCATCTTCTTTTTGCTTATGAACAAGGAAGCCTTTCAGATGGCGTAGGTACTGGTTATTCTGATAACATATATATTTACTAGCTGACCCGGGAAACGTTGTTTTGCCTCACTTAGGGGTATGAAAAATAGATAGTGTAGCTTATATGACACGTTCGTAGATTTACCATAGCAGCGCCATCTATTGATTGCTTACTCAACCCAGTCGAAAAGTATCGACATCTGTTAGAATCATTTTTGTGACTGTCAAATAATAACAGTAAATAATTAGCAATAAATTAAAATTGCGACTATAATTTGAGATTTAAACTAACCTAGCTCTCAAGTTGGATCGAACTGCACATGGTGTGCGAATTTTATTATAATCGGTTAAGTGGTTTAGGAGTCCATTGAGGACAAACATTGTGACACGAGATTTATATTAAGATGAAAGATATTAAGATAAGATTAGAGGCATCTAAAAATTAATTAATTACCTTAACCTTTATTTTAGTACACGAGTTGTGCCGTGAAAAAATAATATCCGTATTTTATCAGATTACATGTAACCCTGTATGCCCATATTCTAACTGAATATTTGATGCCTTCCGTGACGAATACGATAAAATCAGTACCAAGCAGCGCACCCCATTAACTCAATATTAAATTGAAAACCAGCGGTGGGGTACCTGATACCCTCAGCATTATGCTCCTTTTTTGCACATACGAGCACTCGTAGGTTTATTTTATAATAATAATAAGCAATTGTATAACTGATACCATATGAATCTTTATGTGCACAATAAATAATTTTCTTTCTTTTTTTTCTTTAAATATTTATTTATTGTGAAAAAAATATTAAGTCTATTTTATAGAATGTTCAATAAAAAAGGAGTATCGATAGCTCCCTGTGTGTAATAAAAAAACCAACATTTTAATATCTTCCAAGATAAAGTGTTCAAGATACGATTTATAGACTTCACTATAGCTACATTTATTTATGTAGTTGAGTTTTGAGGAAATGCGTTTGTTACCGTAAAACCGGCGCATGGTACCAGTCGGTAACTTGGTGTATCCCTGCGTGTGGTTCAAGTCATTAGCGATGATAATAAAGTGCCATAAAAACGTTACTTTAACGTTTGTCTGTCAACTGCACGTTAAAATTCTTATAAAACAAACACAATAAAGACTTAGGTATAGCTCCTCTTTAATAATTTTCTCCTGAAGTAACTTCAAGTGTGTCATAGCAGACCACCACCAATATTGCCCAATTTTTACAGAACATTTTTTTTTTAAACTAACCTATTATACAAAAAAGATATAAGACGCTTAAACGTCTCCAGAACTGCGGACTACACTAAATATATCCCTCTTGCTTTAACTTCGGGCCTAAGATCAGATATGAATCTGTCTAGTAATTAAGAGGGGCAATGAAATAAAATAAATGTAACACCGTTAGAAGCGTTTTTCAAAACCAAAACAATTATCATAAAACGTATTATGTAAGAATCCTCGGGCTGAGCTATAAATCCCATTTTTGCGATTGCGGAGTGCGGTGCGCCATTGTAATGGCGCTTCGAAGATTGCACCCGCGCGTCGTTACTCGTATTGCAATTTTTTTATTGCTAATTTAGTAAGACCCGCGGACTTAGATTTAATCTGCTATTTGTAAGGTTTTTTTTATTATTGTGTAGCGGAAATTAAATTTATTTAGTAAGTAATATTGTTTAAATGAATATCTTCATCCAACACTACACTACTGCAAGCAACAACTCTCTTATAGCTTGCACCATACTACACGCTGACTGAATTGCTGAAAGTTTTCAGGGAAGGCCAATAAAGTAAGCTCCTTTTATTCTGGAGATCACGCGATGTTACCGATCCAACCCTGCTTATGTAGGACGAGTTATTATAATTCCATTGGGATATCATGCCTATCTATACATCTATAAGATTTTCTTCAGTAATTATTGATATTATAGGCATTGTTCTGTATTACAGACCTCATTATAATTGAATAAGTGTGCAAGTACTTATTTTTAATTTACTTACTTACTTACTATGATGGCTCGCTAACCCCAAAATGGATCCTGGCCTCCGACACCAAGAGACGCCACTTTTCTCTATCCTGTGCTATCTCCTGCCAGTCTGTGGCATGAAGTGCGCTCAGGTCTTGTTGCACTAGGTCTTCCCAGCGATACTTGGGTCGACCAACCGGACGTCGGCCAATTGGTCGTCCCAAGTATGCTCGCCTCACAGCCCGATCCTCTCCCATCCTTTCCACGTGGCCGAACCAACGGAGCCGATGTGCTTTACTTTCGCCCATGATGTTAGGTTCTGCCACAATGAAGATATTTTTAATTTAAGCGGAGCTATTTTTTGTGGTACACTGGAATATGTATTTTTTTCCTATATGTTCTATACCAATATTATAAAGAGGAAAAGTTTGATTTTTTGTTTGTTTGTTTGACGCAAATAGGCTCCGAAACTCCTGGACTGATTTGAAAAATCTTTCACCGTTGGGAAGCTACATTATCCCTGAGTAATAAAAGCTATATTATGTTTCTCTTTACATCTTAGATTTTTTTATAGCCCGTGCGAAGCTGGGAGGATCTGCTAGTGTTCTTATACAATGCAACAGTTTTCTATTTGTATGTTCAGCTGTTAAGTTGAATTCTATAGATCCTGTGCGTTTATCTTAGAACCGCAGTCGTAAATACCTGAAGCCATTTTCTCATGCCACCATCACCTATTCTATCTGATGATGTGTTTTATCATCATCATCATCATCAGCCTGTATCTTCCCACGGCTGGGTATAGGCCTCCTCTCCAACACACCATATAGTACGGTCTTCAGCCAGTTTCCACCAGCTCTTTCCAAGAGTGCCTAACGATGTCATCTGACCATCGGGCTGGTGGTCTGCCTCTCTGTAGTTTTCCGTTCCTCGGATACCACTCGGTGTATCAATGTGTTTTGTGATTATCAATTATTAAAGCAGAAAACAAACACTGACATGGTTTAATTTTCATATCTTCCAGTCTACCTGCTGGTATCACCGGACCAGCACCAACGCACGCCTCGCCTCGAAGATTTCTTCTGGACCGGGTCCGGTGACGGGCCTCCTCCCCCAGAAATGCCTGTTCCAATACCAGCAGTTCCGACTAAACCTGTCATTAGGACGACCACGGTCCTTGCCACTGTGTATCTGGACTCGTACCCGCCTCAGGTTAATGTTAAGTATTCTAGATGTTAAGGCTAAACAAATGTCAATAAAATAATTTCAGTGCTTCAATATTCTAAAGCCATTTATCAAAGCAGTGAAGCCAAAAGGACTCTTCTCATTTAGGACAGGTACGTTCACTAATATGAACATGCTATCGGATGCTCATATTTTATCTACTTTTTACTGCCACAAATACTGACCCATACCACATACGTACAATGTTGGCATTGCAATTTGGTCATCATCATTACCATTGGGCATGCCTTTATCTTCTATACATTAACATTAGTATCATAACATAATCTCACGAAGAATAAAACACAATTTTGGTTCTAAACCCTTTTTCAGGATTTGCCGAACTCTCACACTTTATAAATCGATATACCTTTTCCTAATCAAATAACAATTTGTATTCTTAATAAAACTATGCTGTAAATTTTTTGAAATTAACTATTTGGTTTTTCCTTTTCAACCCCGAATGTGTTCTACTAAAATTGAGAAATCGACCCACAAACTTTTTTAGATCAAATTATACCTTATATTAATCATCATACGCTTCTCCAATAGGCGGTGACAGACAAAACAACAGGCGAATGCGTACTTAACTGCGGCGAGCCCGTATCTCCTGACAGCTTGGAACCAGAAATACCTGAAGATAGGAGATACTGGCTCCTCACCGTCATACAGGGGTCTACGCCTGATCTGCTGCAGTTGAAGCTGGCTAGACTGTATCAAAAGGCTTTCCTTAGGTAAGATTAATAAGTCTTACCCATGAATAAACCTAGAAAAGGAAATATACATAGTACCGACTATAAGATTTGCCTTGCGGTGTTACTTGTGACAAATCTTAATCTAGAGCCTATCTATGCTGCTTAAAGTCAGCTCAGTATTTTAAATATTTAAGAGTACAAACAGAAGTACAGTCTATTTTTATAGGTAAAGCGTGATGTTTGTCCCCTTTCGTGATTAAACACATGATATGGGTACCGAGGTTATTCGTGATTCTAATGTGTTTTATCCTCATTATAAATCCTTATCGGAATCGCTTATATACTTTACAACATTTTGTATACGTACCTACCTAAGTACTTAGTAAGTAAATTTATTTTATTTACAGGCAACAAGAAAAGCACCTCGGAATTATCAAGTCACTAGACGCACCAACTGCACGGAAAAAACACGACGTTCACTCATTCGTTGTCAAGCACGACAACTTTAACCCTAGTACAGTAGTAACTAACACAGACACGCCTTTCAAATACCTCGAAATTGAGAGCTCTATGACTAACACTATTGTAGAAACAAAGATTGCTAACGATATGCTAACAACTGTATTAGCAAACAATGGAACAGAGGAGAAATATCAAGAAATGGTCGAATTTTTTCCTATAGACAACATCAGTGATTCAGAAGTTAAGTCAAAATTGAGAGTCACGAAAGTTAGTGACCCAGAATGGGTATTAGCAACGCCTGTACTTAATATAAGGAAAAGAGAAGTTACAGATGAGAAGATGGAAGAGTTGAAAGATGATTTGATAGACATTCCTTTAGAGAGCGATGGAAATGAAACGCTGCTATTCAAGAGAGAGATAATTAAACCAGAACAGCAGCCACCAGTTCAAGTTCACATTCAGAACATCACTGAGGTATATAAAGAATTTGTCTTTTATTGTCTTTGTAAATATTTAAATCAATCTAATGCCAAGGAAAAGGAAATATGCAACAGCAGTTCTCTTTTCATTCATAGAGTGTTACGGCATTCATGACATGCTAACCTAGGCTGATTTATTTAGAATTTTTCAAGAGCTACCCTGCTACTTTCTCAAATATATTTATACTACATACTTACATGTCTGTTTAAATTAATTTCTTTTTCAGTCATTAGAAACCGGTAGCGTACAAATAGTATACGTAGTTCTAGTGGGTGGTAGAGCGGTGCCAGCCGCCGTTGCCGCCAGAGATATGAGACTCGTCAGAGATGCTGAGGTTGCTAAGGAATTAGGAGCTGTTGTCACTACTAAGGCTGAACGTGAGTATGGGAATCAGATGGTAAGAAGTAACTCCAAATGCGAAAATTTAAATAAAAGAAAGTCTTACCAATAAATCTTATTATAGTACCTCCCTAGTATCTGCCCAATAAAGAGTTAATCTATCTATCTCCCTTCTTGCTCATAGAACTCAGTTATTATGTCGGATATAATATGTCGCAGTTTTATGCAGGGCGTGGAATTTAAGAGATGCAAAGAATATACGAGTAGTTACTTTAAATTTATATTGTCTTTTTTAGTATTTTCCCATAATATCACTAGTCACGATAAAATTAAACAAATTGGTAACATGGCAAGAAATATGAGTCCATTTCTGATCCTAGCAGCCTACCTCAGAGCAGCCGAAGGTTTGGAAGGTGAAGCAGACATTACTGGAGTGCATGGAACAGAATTATGGGCTTTGGCTATTGGAGCAATAGCTGCTATATTGCTCTTATTTGTTTTGCTGACCTTACTTTGTGTTGCTCATAGGTAAGAAATCTTTTTTATATTATCCTCTTTAATGAAAGGCGGGCAAAGGTTTGGAGCTAATAATAATTTTATCGATGTATGGACAGTATTCAACCAGTCATGACTTACGATGCCAAGGCGTGGTCACTTACGAGCGATGATCTAAGTAAAACTTTGCTATTGCAGAAAGAAGACGTTGAAATCTGCAGAATCTTTACGAGCTTATCGGAATGAGCTGATGAGAGAAGTCGAAAGGAATCAACTCAAGCAGGTCCATGAAGAGAAAGATGGTAGAGTAAGTATCATACCTCTGTTCTTTTGTTTAAAGGTTAAAGTAAAGAAGTATGGATTGGATTGAACGAGGTAGCGGAAATATTAGTCGACCTATGAAGACGTAGATGAATGTTATAAATGACCTTTATGAAAAAAAGGAGTGAACGTGGAGATCTGTGCCGATCCCACCCAGTGTAAAATGGCCACAAAATTACCAAAGATGAAGGAAGAAGAAAGTTGCTGAAATCGTTTAATTTAACGACTTATATACTCGTATATGAACTATCTGTTGCCCGCGGCTCCGACCGTCTTTGTCCTCACCATCACCATTGCCATCGCCATCGCTAGTCAGGACCAAGATTCTTATAGTATAGTAGAAGTAGTATTTGCAAATAATGTAAGTGACCCGTGTTTCTAAGGTTGGTGTTGTGTGTGTGGTTTATGTCCCTCGTAAAGAACATAATGCTAATAGCGCTATGAATACGTGAGTGTTAGTGTGCACGTTGTAATTTGAGGCAATTTTTCTTGCCAACAGTTGATCAGCGTTGTATCTCCGAGCAGAACTCGACCAAGCAGTACTTTGTTGCCTATTTATAGAGCTGCCAGTGCATCAAGGTAAGAACTTGTAACGCATCAAAATAAAAAAAAAGCCAAAAACGTTTATATGGACAAAGGAAGTACATAATATTAATAAAAGTAATAGGAATCCAAAGGCTCCCGAAGTAGTTTTAAAACTGTGTGTTATGTGAGCCAATGGCATCTCCCAAGTAATATTCTACGGTAACATTAAACTTATGCTAAAGTACTATAAGATAGAACTTACTGTATAATAATTTATAATATAGTATAATTCTGTTTAGAACACGTTTCCACTGAATAGTTATTAATTGATATCACGAATCGCATTAATTACTACTGAATACTGAATGGCATTAATTACTACTATTTTGAATCGGGCTCTTATCTATAGATTGTTTTCCTTTTCTGCCAAATCAATGACCTCCTTATGACTCGACTTTCGCCTTCACACTTAATCTTATATATAAAATTTCCGTGTCACAGTGTTTGTTACCGTACTCCTCCGAAACGGATTGATCGATTTTTTTCCAAATTTTATATACGTATTCAGTAGGTCTGAGAATCGGCTACTGTATATTTAGAAATAAATATTAAGGCAAAACAACGTTTGCCGGGTCAGCTAGTTGATCTATAAATACTCATCAAGAGTCTTGTACTTCCTATTATCTGCTGCAACTCTTACGAATCATAATACGAAGTATATATGTGTTCCAGTACCTCGACAACGTCATCAGGTGTTTCTGAAGTCACATCAGCTCTACGGCGGCGTCCGAAGAAACCTCATGCTTTGCGGATGCCGCAGAAAAAACGAGGTTTGTCTCTCTTTTTAAATAGCAGCTTTAAGAGAAGAACTTTATTTTTAACTGTATTAAAACTTTCGTAAGACATAGATAATATTTGTATAACCGGCTACCGTTCAACATGTATTTTATTTTGTCGGTATTAGCCTGACTTTACTTTTGTTTATAGCATCAACTATTTTGTACGAAAAATCTAAAATAATTATGTGGAATTTTATTTCCAGTGGGTACAACAGACAGCCTGTTAGAAGCAGCCGGACTGGATAGCTCAGACAGTGGCCAGCCTTCAATACCTCATACTCCGACTTCCTACCTCTCTATGCCTTCAGTTAATTCCTTCCCGAGGTATAAAATATATTTTTGTGGTATTGCCGAGTTGTTAAATTGTAATGCATTAAGAATTTAGACAAATCGACTCGATTTTCCGGTGGAAGCCCCTTTTACATGTCTTGCTCCTTGGGACATCACCTAACATTCCATAACTCAACACGGTTCTCATACATCCCGTAGTCAGTAGGGTAGATTATAATATTCAGTATCACCTTCTTCCTGAATTTCTTACGGGCAACATAGATTGGGCTTATAAGTACGTATGCAACGTTTGTTATTTATACCCTGTATTCCAGAGGAAACATCGTAGAACCACTATCAAGAATTCTCGAACCAGTATCAGTCAGGCATCTCGATATGGATTCGCCAGTCGCCATTCCAAAATCTGGCCAAAACCAAGACAAGACCAAAGATCTGATACCTAGAAGACAGATGGCTTCTCAGCTCGTCAGACTTGGAAGCATCGACAAGGATCCTGGCGTGATAGGACCGCTGGTCTGGGACCTGCACTGCCAGAGGATTAAAGATGGTAAGTGGTTTGAAGAGGGCATTAACTAAATGTTATAGATTTGAGTTATTTTTCCTAAGCATATGAACCACTTTTAATCTAATAACGCAATTAAAACCCGAAAAAATATCCATCGATAGTTGTACTTAACTTTCTTTCTTGAAAATACAGAGGGTCTGACCACCCTTGCAGAGCCAGTTAGAGGAGTGGAGAATCGGAGCAATATTAACCAATAGCATCGCATAAAATGTAAGAGAGCTCTCCAACTCAAGCTCTAACTGTTCGTCCAATAATTGGACGAAAGGTTTAATGAAATTGTATTTTTTCTTCGCAACCTGGCTCTCCTATGCTCAGATTCGACAGGCAGACATCCTAAGAGTCATTTTACTTTACTTTTTTGGCTTTACCAATACCGGCTTTGCTATTATCTTCTGATCGTTATCATCAAATGCCTTTGCCTTTGCAGCTTCAAAACCCCCAAGTCCAGCAAAATCCTCCGCATCAGCTCGCAAGGATCAAACCCCAGGCCCGTCCCGCATGAGGCAGCGGTTTAATGAACTCATGGACGATGCCTTCACGTTATTCGGTAGTGCAGGTTCGAGTCCTGATTCCAATACCACTTATACTGTCGAAGGAAGTAAGGAGAGTAAGGATTCTAAAGAGGAGAAGAGACCAGGTATGGAACTATATATTTATTTAATAACTCTATTTAAGTGCTTCTCGCCTAAGGTTATACGAGCGACGCGATCAAAAAATTAAGTGGACAACCGTCTATTGGAGTAGACTCCAACTGTAAATATTTGAAATTAATGTTTTTGAGAGTGAATTATTTTTATTTTCTTTTACTTTGAATAGGTCCTGATGATATCATACGCAGTACTTGAACTTACTTCTTTTAATATATCTTCCCAAATGAGCTCACCTTTTCGGTGAAGGAAAAGGTGAGCTCAACGGTGAGCTATGGTTTCCTCATCGTGAGGAATCATCGTTTTGAAAAATCTGTCGCCAAGCACCATAAAGTATGTTCCGGCAGCATCCTTGAGGGCCAAAATATTCCAGACCAGGCTTGCCCCACCTTAGCCCAGGGTGCTGCTGACTCATGTGGTTATGAACCCTACTGGTCAGACTATCTATAAAGAGCAAAAAGCATAAGTAAATGGGATCCTGACTACGTAATATTTTATTACTTATTCTATTATACCTACTGAAGTACTTGTTTAATACGACAGTCCTTTCAATTTCATATTTTACAGAAGAGCTCCCAGGAAGTCAGTTGGCACAAGCTCGCAACGACAATGTGCGTCTACCGGGATCTCCTTACACTGCTCTCGATACAGTTCGAGGGAGATCTGCAGGCGCAGGGCCTAGGTAACAGATATACCATTTGATTACATACTTAGTCCATACACAATCATTCTTATTCTTTCACAGTTGGGTATAGATCTCTCCTGTCTTTTCTTCTTTATAGAGTACTGTCTCGGTCCTCGGTTATACCACAGAATAATAACTTGTACTTCGTAGTTATACAAACATTAAACGTTTTAACCACGCTATTGCGTAGTCAGAGACAATAGATTTTCAATTGACACCAAAGACTAAATATAAAAGACCTCTTGTTAAAAATCGTACTGCGTGTATCATTCGGTACATGTGGCGCCATCTGTTTTCATGAAACAACTTCATACGGGTCACATAGTCTACTACTATTGACACTTGCTGTGTCTAAAACCAGTGGTTTTAAACCACCCAGCCCGGAAATCAAGCTCCCTATCCCTCAATCGCGAATCAATTTCTGTTATTATTCTTGGCCTCTGCGCACCACGAGCCCGCCGTCTCATAAAGAAATAGAGTAAAAGAAGAGTGAAAAATAAACATTATGTTCTACAATTTTTAAACTATACGAATGTTTAAATATCGAAAAAAAATATTTATTTTAATAATGTGTATGACATCATTACATATTGACATTTACTACAAATTGATTGTATTACATATTGACATAATTTAATTTTTTACGTATATTGAATAATTATCAATAAATCTGGGCTTATCAATTTCCAGCAAACCATCAACCACGGCAGCACCAGAGGGCAGTCGGCCGCGCACTTCGTTCACCCGAACCCTCGCCGAGCGCAGAGCACCGCCCGCGCGCGCCTGGGGACCTACTCCGCCACAAGTAAGGACCTATCAAATCAAAATCAAATCAAATAGTTTATTTAGTACAAATACAGGGGTAAAACGTACTTTGAGTAATTAAATACTAAATTATAGCTAAGTCTTAGTGTACGTTTTGCCATATCCACTGCGCCCCGCGCTAAGTATCATACCTATACAGGGTTACTTGTAACTAAACTCTGGCGTCCACTTTATTTAGGATGCAAGAGGGGGCTACCCGCAAAACAAGTGGGACACGCTTCAATTTATTTACTTCGCTTTTTATTTGCCACGTCACATCATTACTACTATACACATGCACTTAAACAAAAAACCACTAGTACGAAGCGGTTTGCCTCCACCTACATTGTGTGGCAAACCGCAAATGTGTGGGATTCCTTGACAAGTGCCCTGTTCCCTGAAAACTTCATTCTCGCGGTTTTCAAAGCATAAGGGAACCGTTTATATGGGTAAGCGCGCTGCACCTTAGATCATAATATCGCTTACCATCAGGAGAATTTTGATTAAGCACAAGGCCATTTAAATAAAAAAATGGAAAAGTCCTTTTCGTATACAAACCACTATTTGACACATATCTATATATAACACTATCTTCAGTCATGTTACTTCTCAGTGATCGTATCTTAAGTATTGTATATTAAATGCATGGAACGTTTTAGTTTTGCCGTTTATAAATCAGCCAGCGAACTAGAATAAATAGAAGAGTAACTCCATACAATTGCCGCTTAGAATTTGGATCCATCTACGCTCACAATTATACTGCTATCCCAACGAAACTCACACACACAAAGCTCGCATGCGATTAGGTACGCGGTAGCTGTTTAGCCCCGCCCGCCGCGGTATTTAACGCGTGGACGGTGGAACCATTTTATCAACCAAATTACTATTCTATTTATTCTAGTTCGCTGTAATCAGCACTTATTTAGCAGCAGGCGAACGAACTGTCATCGTCGCTATTACTACAAGCCTGCCTTACTACCACATCTTTCTAACACAGCTTCTTTTTCCTTTCAAGTAACCACCTGCAAATAGTAAAAGTAGCTTCACTTTCCACACAGCAATGGGACAACGAGACGATGATCATTTGACAAGCGCAAAGACAAGTTTGACAGCCTCTTTGACAGCTAGTTTGACAGCCGATTTGACAGTCCCTAGGTCGGCCCACGGTGAACATGGCATTGGTCTCGGCAGAAGGAAGATTGCCGCCCGAAGATCCAGCGATACCTTTGATATCGGCTATCAAGAGCGAAATACAGAAAATGAGAGAAAACGCTCATAAACCTGATACTTAAGAGATTATTTGTATCAGATATACATTGAATGATTTCTGCATATCTTTATGTTGATCAAAAGTAAATACAGGGTTATTTTGAACACTCATAAGAAGCTGAAAGGGGGTCAATGTACTAATAAATACGTACCACTTTAGAAAAAAGCAGTACCCCATACATTTTACTAGGTATTTGTCGAAGATTTTTTCTGACTTTAGAGTTGGCTCCTTTGATGACTATTTTGATCACCTTTGAAATTACTACTCGTATTAAATGAATAAAGGTGTTTGTAACTAACCTTGTATATTGCATCAAAACGTGCTATAAGAGCCTTAACATCAAATTATTATGTACTTGCAACGCTAGATGAAGATTCAGATGTAACTATCAAATTTAAAAAGTTTTCTAAACTAATATCCAACTATCAATGAACCATCTCTGTACTTGATCAAATAATCAAAATGCAATGTTCTCCAATTTTCTTAAATATCTGGCATTGATCTACCTAATATGCAGTTAAAGTTATAGGAAATAGTTTTTAAAGTAGTGTCATTAGATATAAGTAACGAAGTGCAATTAATAAAAAACTTTCGAATTCTTATTGTATTTTGTAGAAAACATATTTTGTTATTAGCGATCATGAATTCTGTTATAATTATTATATACATGGTTAATGGGATCACTAAGCTGAACGGAATTCAAAAAGTTATTTTCAAAACGAACAACTTTTACTCTGCGAAAAACTCTCAATTTCGATAAAAAATGTAAAGCCGTTCCATAAAAAAGAAATAGTTACATTTCACACACAGTTAGTAAGCCCCATACTAAACCATTTTTAGATTGTATAATGGTTGCTAATACAACTGATATAGTACATACTTCATCATAAATAAATACTTTATATCGATACATATTTAACACCCAGACCAAAAGCCAAGTTTAGTACATCACTAAGATGTTAGGCGTGCCGGTAATCAAACCCGGGACCCTCTGGTTGGTAGTCCGGCATGGTAGCTATTATGCCAACGAGGTCTCCAAAAGTCCGTCGATCTGACCGAAAAAGCATTGTAAAATTTACAACTAAATTTATTTTTCGCAAATTCAGGGTTAGCTCCATAGTAAAAGTTGTTCAATTCATACTCGTTATGTACACTGACATTTTGCGCCTTAGAAAAAAAAATATTGCATTGTATTAAAATATTAGTGGTACATTCTCTCATCAAATTTGATGCCAATTTACTATACCTACTTTAATGTAGATTAGAATAATTATTTATAACCCTCTTGATATTATTTTACAAATTGTTTACAAACTGTGTTCATGAATGTAATAAACTTTTTACTAAGTACAAATTGGAGTTTTTCTTTAATAAAACCAGTTAATTAATAGTAACATTTTTATTTGCAATCCAATATAAAAGACATATAATTTCAATCTACCCTCGATATTGTTATATTTACAAAGTTCAGTTTAACCGAAATATTTGTAAACTGGTGAGAGCTTTGTAATGTTATTTAGTTCATTTAATCTCAAATGTTTGGTTTAATTTTCACCAATTTGCAAATACTTGGTTATATAATTATATATCTACAGGGTTACTGGTACGGTAAGTCAATTTCATTAGGAAAAATTTTTCTATTCTATAATTAGAAATAATAGACAACCTCCAATTTCCATTTTTATGACTGAATTATCCGAAAATAAATATTAATTTAACTTCTTAACGATTCAACTATTTCTTTTATTGCAATGCCTCAAATCATAGAAAAGCTGTATTCAGTAGTAATCGCTTTACACCTGATGTTGCAGTCAAGAGCAAGCCTGTCTCAAACAGTTGGCATATTGATAGAGATCCTATAAGTGTTTAAGTAGGTTACCAGTAAACGATATACCTATGGTTGGTGGCAAAGCGAGTTTGGCTCGGTGGTAATAACGTCTGCTTTTCAATCGGACGGCCCCTGGTTCGATCCCGGCCCCACACCAATGACTTGTTTTCCAAGTTATGTGTGGATTTGCACTCGCTTTACGGTGAAGGAAAACATCGTGAGAAAATCGGCATGTTTGAGGACCACAATATCCGAAGACGTGTGTCATCCGCCAACCCGCACTTGGCAAGCGTGGTGGATTATGGCCTTTATTTCTCTCTTAGTGAGAGAAGGCCCCGAGTCCCAGCAGTGGGAACGTATAGTGGGCTGCTTATGCTATGCCTGTGGTTATTTTTCAGAAACAAAAACAAAAAGTTAAGTACAAAATCTGGATAACGCCTTACACACAAATAAATGACATGGCTTGTTGTGAAGTCACAATTTGGTGACGTACAATTAGCAAGAAAAAAACTGCTAAAATGCAACATTTAAAATAAAATAGATTATTTTAACATTACAATCCATAAGAAAAATATATATGTGTGTATTTTTATTCGTTACTAATTGTAGTACTACAGACAGCTCACTTAGTATTGGAATTGAGTATTGTATTTGAAATGAAAATTTGATTTTCATGTTTCTTAGTAATAAAAAAAATGTAAGGTAATGTTTAGTGGAAACAGTGAAAACGTATTTATACAAGATTACTTGCAAACAACACAAAAGCTAAGGATGCCGTTAGTGAACAACTTTTGTGCAACGTGATACGAGGGTGAATCAAAAAATTATTGGAATCAATATTAAAAAATGCAAAGATTTAAATAATAATATTTTATTTTTCTACATAATCTCCCTGCAATGCAATGCATTTAGAATAACGCGTTTCTAACTTCCTTATTCCTTGTGAAAAAAAAGATTTTCTTGACTCTCGAAAAAGTCCTCTACGGCAGCTATAACCGCGTCATTATCGTGAAATTTTGTTCCACGAATTTCCTCTTTTAATTTTGGAAATAAGTGAAAATCACTTGGGGCTAAATCCGGAGAATATGGTGGGTGGTCAAGGAGATTGAAGCCAGCACAGCGGATTGCGTTGAGCACAACTTCCGATCGATGAGCAGGAGCGTTATCTTGAAGGAACAACACGCCCAACGACAGTTTTCCACGACGTTTTTCTTTAATCGCTTCACGCACTTTTGGGATTAAATTTGCATAATAGGGTCCAGTAATCGTCTGGCCTTTTGGCATGTAATCAATAAAAAGGATTCCTTCACTATCCCAGAACACAGAGGCCATAACTTTGCCAGCGGTAGGAGCAACTCGAAATTTCTTAATGGATGGAGAGGATGGTCGTTTCCAAGATATGCTTTGTCTTTTAGTTTCAGGATTAAAATGGATTGGACCCACGTTAAATCCATGGTGACAAGACGACGGCAAAAATTATCCGAATCACGCTGGAACATTTCGAGATTACGCTTGGAAATTTCCAAACGTCGCTTTTTGTTTTCGTCGGTTAACATTCGTGGCACCCATCTTGCAGACACTTTTTTGAACCCCAGTGAATCAATTAAAATTGGTTGAACGCTACCAAAAGATATCTTTAGGATCTCAGCTATATGTTTTATAGTCATTCTTCTGTCTTCCAAAACCAGATTCTCAACCTTTTTGACATTTTCTTCTGTAACGGAGGTTGAAGGCCGCCCAGAACGCGGGTCATCTTTACAGCTTGATCTACCTCTTTTAAATTCAGCCACCCAGTACGCAACCGTAGAATAAGATACAGCATCACCCCCTAATGTCTGCTAAATGTCCAAAAAAAATTCCTTCGTAGACATTTTTTTCAAACTGAGATATTTTATCACCGCACGTAACTCACTTTTATCCATAATTTTAACTTTTTAGCAACTCGTTGCACAAAAAAATTTATTACATGCGAACGAACTGACAAAAACAAGTGACAGTCTGCATAAATATAGTGTGATAAACACTCTTTAATTTGAATATCGAACTTGATCCAAAAAGGTTTCATATATATGCACTTCTAAGAACTTTTTGATTCACCCTCGTATATTTATTACTGTGCCATGCAAGAAGTTCGTTCGTCGTCGAACTATAACAACAAAATTCACCAGTGTGGCAATGAAGATGTAAAATCAAAACACTGGCTATCCTAAAGTCTATTTCCAAATTTAAAGTATTCAACCTTATGTATTAAGTAATATATAAAGTAATGCGTGCGGCAGAACAACATATACGTTCTGTTTACATAAATACTTATAGTGTCTAATCTTAACAATTTGAGAATGTATGTACTTGAGTATTTTTTTAAACACATTTATATTATAACGCCATTTTGTTAACGTTTCATATATAAATAATAAATTAATATATATATGCTGATTACTTTAAAAACAATATTTCTTAAAAAAATGCCGCACAGTGTTTTAGCTTCGACAAATATCAGAGCTCAGTTTTTAGTCTAGATATTATACCTATAGTCAAAATATACAAATAATGAAGAGGTTGTTACCAGTAGCCCTGTACAATTCATCCGTAAGGCAAGGTATTGCTTTTTTTCGAATTTGTATAGCAATATATAGCTTTCGTTTCATTTCTTTTCAAAAACAAATAATATCATAGATAATAGTCTCATAGATAATAATCTCATAAACAAATAATCTAATAATCTCATAGTAGAATTTTATTTTTGACATGTGACAATAATGATGACCTATTTACTTCTGTAAATATGCATAAATATTATATACTTATGTGCTTTAGATTTTGACTTATTTTACAATTGTCTAATAACTTTTGTAATACATTCCTATGTAAAAATACATTAATTGAATTGGTTAAAATGTTTGGCAGAGCCAAAGAGGATAACATATACTCGTATTCTTTGGTCTATGGATAGAATTTGACTATAATGGAAACTATAGTTTTTCGTACTTCTTTCTATAGACAAAACTATATAAGTTGCCAAACATTTTAACTAATGAGATTATTTGTTTATCCAAAGAATCAAAACGAGAACTATACGCATGTATGAATAGTACCTACACCTTCGTAAAAACTTATAGTAGCCCAACCGTCCCTAACATACCTTGATACAAAAATATTATTTACAACAGTAGAACTTAATAACAAACCAACAGATAACATTAAAATAAGAGTACAATAATTCATAATATTAAAGAATATGGCTCAAGCAAATATTTTAAGCCAACTGATTTGACACATAATAGGAAAATAAAAAAAATGGTTGCCTGTAAAGTCGGTTTTACGGGCGAAGATTTTACGTGACAACGTCTGCCGCGTGCTGCGCGCGCGGCATACCGATCATAGTTGAGTGGGAGAGAGACGCAAGGCATTCGGCGGGCCTCTCTCTCGTTCGGTGACTCATCGTAACGTTATCGGGCGTTACACTTTTTCATAAGTGACTCCCAGCCGCAACCTAATTTAAGACGTTGTCACGTCAAAAATATTGGATTATTTGATATTATAATATAAGTATAATCCGGCTATTTTCAAGGCAAGGTTTTTAACCGGTTTCTTCTAGGTAAGCGCGTTTCTTTAGAGACCACCATTTCGCTTACCACCAGATGAATTGTAGTCGCGCTTAGACACAATTTAATAAAAAAAATAGTGTTATGTGCACTGATTTTCAAATCGATCCCAAAATATTTGCAAGTGCCTAAATCAAATAAAGTATACCTACCTACTAATTATAAAATTAAATAACTTTCTGATAAGACATAATAATTAATTAATTATAGGAAACATTTTTCGAATCAAATTAGTTTTAGTAAATTAATTCTGTTACTAAAACTGGACATTGCAGACAGACAGTTTTAATTTATTTAATACTTTTTATTTTTTTTAGGTATACCTAGCAAAAACAACCAAACAATAGGGCGCGTTTTTGGTTAGTGGTTTTGGTAATCTGTAAAGGTAGGTTTACACCAGACGAGTGAATGCATATTCTATTCCCTCTTCGTCAAATTCTACAAGTGTAAACAGAGATTTACACCAGAAGAGCAAATTCTCATTCTATCCACTCTCCGACAAATTCTATTATCCTGCAAATATAATAAATGAGAAAGTTAGTGTATGAATGTGTATGTTTGTTACTTCTTCACGCTCAAACGGCTGAATTAACACTTTTTTTTTTGTCTGGTTTAACACGGGGGCAGCTAGTGCTATAAAAAGAGAGAAAATTCCTTTCTTGTTTTATCTTTACTCGCATTGATTCTGTGTTTTTTTTTTTAATTCTCGTTCGATTGTTTTAAAACGACACTAGAGCGAGAGAACAATAGAGAGCGAGAACGTAGCGCCCAGCTCCCCGAAGTGTTTTATTTTCGTTTTTAGTTCTCATACTTGCTCGTTGATATTTTAAGACAGCTTTTGTTTACACCACGAAATAATACTCTTGCCCGTTTAGTGTAAACCCACCTTAAGAAACTGCCATACGTTAACCATAGACAAAACGAGTGGTATTGAGCAAAGCACTGATTTACTTCCTTTTATTGTTAAACTTTGAAATAACACACGTTATCGTAAGGCATATCATATATTTGCACGAAACAAACGGTCACACTTACTTAAAAAGACAAAATCTCGTCGGTGACAGTCCGTGTGAAGCTCGTCCCCGATGATGACGCTTGTAATGCGTCGAAACCCGTTGGACGTATATCCAACGTTTTTTAAGTAAGTGTGACCGTTTGTTTCGTGCAAATATATAACACGCGTTAGTTTACCAAACCAACCAAGATTTTTTTCAAGTGCACAAAAACAGACATATTTAAGTTATTTTCTTTATCAGTTTTAAATTTAATTTCACTAGATTATTTCCGTTTCCGCACAGCGAAAATTAATTAAAAACTTACCTACCAATAATTTTCTTCTTTTTCCGCGAAACAAAAATTGAATATTTCACCTCACAACCAAAATTAAAGTAGCACTTTTTGAATCTTTCCCTATAAGAGCTATGCTAGGCTCCAGTGTCAAAATGTTCAGGCCATCCATAGCCTCATTACCAGTCTGGGTCTTAATTTTATCACTTTAAGGTTTTAGTCGACATCCAGCTTTATCCTATACATATTATCACAACACATAATATTATTTCTCGCACTTTTCGTCACTATCTTCATGCTATGATGACTGAATGGATTGATGCGGCGCAAGTCGTGGCCATTGGGCTTTCTCGTTTTCTTCTTCATCCTGAAAAGAAACAAAATAAATAAATAATTAACATACAATGCAAAAAAAAGGAACTATTCTATGTGACTAAAAAGTATTTCGGTAATTTTCAGTCGAAATTATGAGACTGAAAATTATATTTTCTTTCAGAATTAATAGTTTAGGGATAAAAATAGTAAACGGCTAATGAAATAGAAAAGTCATCTCTGTAATCAGTACAACGATTCAAGCTAATGGGGAGATTTATTCCATGCGTTTTATTCGTATACATATTCAGGTACGTACAAATACTTTATATCGATACATATTTAACACAGAGACAAATATAGTTCGTCAAAAATATCGAACCCTCTAGGTTAGGGACCCTCTAGTTGGCAGTCCGGCGTGGTAGTCATTACGCCAAAGAGATCGCAAAGAATAATTAAGTTTTTTAAATTCAAATTCAAATCAAACCGCTTTTGCCGTTCAAACCGCTGAACCGATTTAGATGAAATTTGGTATGAAACTAGTATATACCTTCGATTAACGTACAGGTTACTGTTTATCCCATAAATGACACTACAACTACCATGACAGTTCATGGCATAGAATTAGAATTTTTGCTGGCACATTTTCTTTCAAACAAACCATAGATAAAGGCATCTTTTGTCTATGGTTTGTTTATATTAAACCTCCTTGGTTTATCCCGCACAACTGACACTGCGGTCCACAGATATCTTTCAAAAAGTCTGAATACAAAAAATATTAACTTACATGAATAATTGTGATGGAAACTGTTTCTGGTTTGATTTCTTGCATGAGTTTCTGGTCTTCTGACTCGTGATCTTCGACTCGCTCCTTTTTGTTCCTGAAATGTTGAAGTCTATTATGAGAAATTAGTATATTTTTTGAGAGCATATTAAGTAGCCCACTATATGATCCTACTGCTCCTTTTCTCACGATGAGAGATAATAGACCATAATACAAATATAAATGCAAATCATTTATTGATAACACCAAAGTGACAAGTCAAATCCACCACTCTGGCTAAGTACGGGTTGGCGGATGACACACGTCTTCGGATATTTTATCCGGGATTAACGAGGTTAACAACACGAGGCGCAGCTAGTACGTAAGATAAAAAGTAAAAAATATACGAGTTAGTTTTTTCTGCTTTTTTTTTTTAAATATTAGGACACATTCACACACGGCTGGTTAGCCCATACTGAACCATTTCTAGCTCGTATTATGGTTGCTAACACAACTGATATACTACATATACATACATATTATATATAAATACATATTTAACACCCAGACCCACAGCCAACAAATTTAGTTAAGCACAAAGATGTTGACTGGGCCGGGAATCGAACCCGGAACCTTCTGATTAGCAGACCGGCATGGTAACCTTTACGCCAACGAGGTCGTCAGAGCTTATCTTTGATGGGCAGCACAGAATTTAAAAAAAAATGTGTGAAGATAGGTTAGACCTTGAATTAACACATAGGTTTCTTCTTATCCCCAAAAAATTACTGGTTTCCATGGGATGCGCAAATTACTTCAAAATCTATTATTAATCTAATCTCTATCTAATTATCTTAAGCGCCTTGACCAATTTTGATGAAATTTGATATGGAGACGGGTTAAACCTTGGATTAATAAAAAGGTTACTTTTTTACATAACTTCTTCTCAAATAACTTCAAAATCTATGTCAATTTGTGCGTGAAGGAGTACCTTCACGCACAAACCCCTGTATTGATTAAGCTTTTTTTTAATTGAAGATAGCTTAGACCCTGGAAAAAGTAGCCCATAGGCTACTTTTTCCACACACACACATATGTGTAGGCTACTTTTTATCCCGGACTAACGCGTGTAAGACCGCGGGGCGTAGCTAGTAAAATATTAAAACTACTCACTTTCTGCTGCCCGAGTGGAATCTCCCACCTTCACCACGTATCCGGTTCATTGCATGTCTGTGCCGAGACTCGTGCAGGTATTTCTGAAAAACAAAAAAATATATAATTCTGCTTTAAAAAATGAAACCGGCCAAGTGCGAGTCCAACTCGCGCACGTAGGGTTCTGTACCTGTGTATGTTATCTGTGTCTAGATTGAGACAGTAAGCATTGAAAAGTTAGATATTAGATGATCTTAGAACAAGCTTGAACGACAAATACTTGCTTTACTGACAAAAAAACCAAGGGTTCCATTCGGTCAGAAAAGTCTGGTATATTATCGTGTCGGGAATCGAACCCGGGACTCTGATTGGTAGTACATTCATCACCATTACACCACAACCGACGAATACCATGGGTGTTAGTTTCGGTCAAAGATAAATAGCACTGGCCGACCAAGGCATTTTTATTTCTATATTTGTTCGGGACTGTACTTACAGGTCTTTCTTTAGGTATTTTTCCCAGCTCATGTAGTTTGGCTCTAGCGGCGCGTCTTTTCAGTATCCGTTTGTACTGCCTCGCGTTCACATACAACAAAGGTTCTTCGTCTGAACCCGCTCCGGACGTGGAAGCACCTTCGGAAGAGGCCGTGGCACCCGCTGTTGTTGAAGCGTTGCCGTTGACCATCTAAAATAAATGATTAAATACATGTATACTTATATGTCTAAAGCTAAGCTAAGGAATGAGTACATTAGAGGAAGTGTGAAAGTAGCCCCAGTGAGGGAGAAAATAATGAGTAGAAGGTTAGCGTGGTATGGACATGTGATGCGTAGAGAGGAAATACATGTCACTAGGAGATGTATGGAAATGGTAGTGCGAGGAAGAAGAGCAAGAGGCCGCCCTAATGACATGGATGGAGTGTGAGAATGAGGACATGAGAGAGAAAAAATTGAGTGTGTTCATCATATTTGTATTTGATTGGTAAGAAATATCGCCACCTGAGTAGACTTTTTTTTTATATGATAAATAGGCTTACGTTTGACCGCAGCTTGCCTGATTGTGGTCTAAGATGTATCACGCTTGCCTAGAAGGAACCTATTTACTCTAGATTTGAAGACCCCCAAATTGTACTTCTCGGGAAAAAGAGACTCAGGAAAGGAGAATGAACATGTTATGAACTTGTATTATTTAAGTTATGTTGTAACTTACCATAACGATGTTAGGCTGGTTGACAATCTGTTGTTGCTGCACCGCATTACCGACGCCAGCCACTTGCACCAAGTTGCCGTTTAAGGTAATCACTAGAAACATACACATAAAACATCTTTATTTACCAAAAATTTTATACATTTTTGTATATCAACACAAACTATGACTAAATAAGTACTAGGCTTAAAAGTATATGTAATATGTGTTAATGTACACTTAGTTGCTCCCTGAATCCCACACGAGGCAAATCCTGTGTTGTGGGATTCACTGGAAACACACAAACATTTAAGTTCAATAACTGTCCCTGCATTTTGACAACTGAAGCAATAGCATGGGATGCACTTTTATTTCATACAGTGATTTTTGATGCACTTTTATTTCATACAGTAATTGTTAATTAAGACTTTTAAAATTAATTTTAAAAGTCTTAATTAACAATTAAGACTTTTAAAATTAAATAACTTTTATCTAAAAAGTACACAAAGCCTGTTGTTGTAGTAATAGTGTTGTTAATAGCAGTTTGGAGTATAATGTAAATAGTGTTGTTAACAGCAGTTTAGTGTATAATATGATATAAAAAGTGTTGTATCAGTATGTTAGCGTATAATATAAATAGTGTTGTTAACAGCGGTTTGGTGTATAATGTAAATAGTGCTGTTACCAGCATTTTGATGTATAATATAAATAATGTTGGTGTTGTAACAGCATGTTCGTGTTCAATATAAATGGTGTTGTTAAGAGCAGGTTGGTCGGCAAGAATGGACAAGGTAAGAAATGAGTATATTAGAGGAAGTTTCAAAGTGGTACCTGTGTCAAAGAAAGTGAAGAGTGGACGGTTAGCGTGGTACGGACATGTAATGCGTAGAGAACAGATGCATGTGACTAGGAGAAGTATGGATATGATTGTACCCCACTTAGTAGGAAATGGTAAAGAAAGAAGTTAACAGCAGATTAGTGTATAATATAAATAATTTTAGTAACAGCAAGTTGGTGTACAATACACACACACACACATGTACATATACACATATAATTTATAAGAGTTATAACTTAAATTATTTGTCCCCTTTATTATAAAAGTGTAAAGGTTTATTTTTGTGTGCTAGTTATCATTAGAATGGGGAAGACTGCTGCAACACAGCTCACGCTAAAGCAGTAGGCAGGGCCTCTACATGTACACTTTTTGAATCAAGTACATTGTTCTTTATTATTGTAAGTGTAAACTGTAACGTTGTAATTCAGGAGTGCGCAACGGAGTTACATAATATAATACCACCATCTCCGTTCCATTACAGAACGAGCAGAAACTCAGCGAAGAGACATAGGTATACAGTCGAAATCCCTAAGTTTCGCACAAGCCGTTTCACTTCTTCCTTTCTTGTGAGGACTGCAAAACTTTGGAATTCTCTTCCTGAGTCTCTGTTTCCTGAGAAGTAACACCTGGGGGACTTCAAATCTAGAGTTAATAGGTATTTTCTAGGTATGCGCGTAACATCGTAGGCCATAGTATTGTTTAACATCAGCCAAGCTGTGGTCAAACGCAAACCTATAAGTTATAAAAAAAAAACTGTCAAATAAAAACATTTTGTATTTTTTTGACGTGACAACGTCTTAAATTAGGTTGCGGCTGGGAGTCACTTATGAAAAAGTGTAACGCCCGGTAACGTTACGATGAGTCACCGAACGAGAGGCCCGCCGAATGCCTTGCGTCTCTCTCCCACTCAACTATGAAGCGCGCAGCACGCGGCAGACGTTGTCACGTAAAATCTTCGCCCGTAAAACCGACTTTACAGGCAACCATTTTTTTTTTGTAATATAGTGTTGCTAGCAGCAGTTTGGTGTATAATAAAAGTAGTGTAGTTACCCGCAGGCTGGTGTATAATCTGGTGCTGGTCTAGTGCTGGCTGCGTGCTGGCTGTTGGCTGGTACAGGAAGGTCTGCCCGTCCGGGGTCTGTACTAGCTGCATAGGCTGGATACTGCCGCCTGCGCCTGAAATATATCATAATATGCCGTTCAGTTCAGTTTTAAATTATCTTTATTATATACAGAAATACAAATAAATTACAAAACAGTAGTGTACATACAAGCCTTTGGATCCTACTATTTTGTAGCAATATTAAAAATTACGTTTACAAGGATCCTAAACTTTTTACAGAATTAATGTATTTTTACACACTTGGCGACTAATTTTTACATTAAGTATAAAAAACACATATTTATATCTATTATTGTATGCTTAGTAGGCACTACAATTTTTAAACTAACAATATAAAAAAGCTATAATAATGAACTACATTAACAGGTAGTTATGAAAAAATATACCGTTGTATGCGTCAGCGATACTTGCCAATGGTCAATTCAATTCAATTAATCAAATATAGGTACATGTAATACACTTAAGAAGGTCAAAATTTACAATCAAAACTTATAAACAAATGAAGATAAAATTAACAAAAATAAAAATTAATTACATAAAGTAGCAAATAGCGGAAAATTCTTGTCATTAATAAATTCGTCAACAGAGTAATATGCTTTCTTAATTAGCAGAGACTTAACATTTGTCTTTAATTTAATGTCACATAATTTTTGTACACATTCAGGAATTAAATTATATTATAATAATCTTATTTAGCAGAGACTTAACATTTGTCTTAAATTTAATGTCACATAATTTTTGTACACATTCAGGAATTAAATTATATTATAATAATCTTAATTAGCAGAGACTTAACATTTGTCTTAAATTTAATATCACTTAATTTTTTTTGTACACATTCAGGAATTAAATTATACAATTTGACACTGTTAGTTACAAATGCTTTTTCGGTTTTTATAAGTCTGGTCATAGGTACTATTAGGTGGTCTTTACTTCTACATGGATGTTTGCAGCTATTATCGGTCATGGTATATTTGTGTAATTTTTTCCGAGCGTACATAAT
Organism: Mellilla xanthometata; assembly: GCA_035578125.1. NCBI lineage: Eukaryota > Metazoa > Arthropoda > Insecta > Lepidoptera > Geometridae > Mellilla > Mellilla xanthometata. The sequence goes on along the minus strand of JAPUBQ010000019.1, from coordinate 5,384,538 downwards.
GCTAAGGAAAATGACTGGGCAAAGTCAGCATCTTTATCTTAGTAAAGACTTCCCTGAGTGAGTACCTATAGCCTAACCTGTAAATCATGGTGGAGCATGCCTAGTCTGTAACTTTGTGTCAAGGAAGCTGCAGGTAAACACAATTAGTTTCTTGGTGGCAGAGTTATCTAGCTAGGCAAGGACTAGAAAATTCTCTACCAACATGCAATAATTTCTTTTCTTTTTCTTTTTTTTACTAGTAATGGGCTTGCGCTTGACCGCAATTCACCTGATGGTAAGCGATATTGCAATCTAAGGTGGAGCGCACTTGCCCAGAAGAAACCGGTTCACTCTTGCCTTCTTCATCGATAGGGTCTCAAGCTCATTGCTAGGGTCGAACCCAAGCTCTGTGGTACACACCACAACCACAGGCCCGACTGAGCTGTTGTCGTTTCAAATGTCTATCTATATAATCTATATAAAGCAGTTGTTACCTTGTAATCCAGATATAGGAAGCACTTGTAATTGTTGTATTTGTTGCCCGCCAGGCGCCGCCACCTGATGAATCAAATGTTGAATTTAGTAAAAATTCATTAAAATAGCTAGGACTATAGTGAAATATATTTTTAAGTTACTACTACCTGGATTTGTGGGGTTCCAATCTGATAGCATGAAATAAATATAAATGTCAATTAAGTATGTTATTTTCGTTTCAGAATCCTCTTTTATGAGAAAAAAAATTAAAGGATTAGAATTCTACCAAGTGCGAAAATTTGTAATAGTTTATATGGATGTTATTTACTGTTTCCCGAAAAAACAACAGAATATATTTTTATTCAAGTTCACAATAATAAAGCTTATAAATATAAAAATACTGAAATGGCCAAAAACTCAAGTTATAAAATTTGATTTGAAATGGACAAAAACTCAAGTTATAAAATTAGATATAAATATTTTTAGTATCTATACTATAAGACTCTTTGTCCTGACTTATTCATTCATTCATTCATTCATTCATCTATAGACAACGCAGAGCCCAAACGGCTGGTCCTAGGGTTGTGAAATTTGGAGGGTGTATTTGTTGTAGTATGTAGACGCGTACTAAGAACGGATTTTTGGAAATTCCACCCTTAAAGGGGTGAAAGGGGGTAAAACAGTTTGTATGAAACTTCTTTGTTTTTGAACGTATAGCAATGAAATTTGGAATATGTATAGTTTATGTAAAATTAAAAATAATGGTATATTTTTTTTTACCAGGGGTGAACTAAGGGTTTGTAATGGGGGGTGAAAGTTTGTATGGAAAATTCTTTATTTATCAAATAAAAGTCTTGAAAGTTGTTATAGTAGTAGTTTATTAAATTGTCAAATTAAAATTTTAAAAACTTTTGCCAGGGGTGCATTAAGGGGGATACCATTGGGGTTGAAAGTTAAAAATGAAAGTTTAGTGTTTTTGAACTTAGAGGTGTAAAATTTGGAGTGTGTATATATTTTAGTACTTTAAAGTGTACTAAGAATAGATTATTGGGAATTCTACCCTTAAGGGGGTGAAAGGAGGTAAATCAGTTTGTATGAAACTTCAATGTTTATGAACTTCTGGCATTGGTATTTGGAATATGTATGGTTTATGTAAAATTAAAAATAATGGTATCAAGTTTTTTTGCCAGGAATGAACTAAGGGTTTGTAGGGGGGATGGGGGAGGGCGAAAGTTTGTTTGGAAAATTCTTTATTTATCAAGTTAAAACCTTGAAAGTTGTTATGGTTGTAGCTTATATGGTGGTTAAAATAAATTTGTTATAATATTTGCCAGGAGTGCATTAAGGTATGCCATTAGGGTTTAAAGTTCAAAGGGAAAGTTTTGTGTTTTTGAAATTAAATACTTCTGAATTGGAATTTAAGTATGTGTTCCACTTGGTGGTATGGTTCGCGTATTCTAATTATTTAAATTAAAAAATGGCTTGGAGAACACGATCTAATCTTTCGCATCATCACCAAAGTAGCTAAAAACAGAGGTTAAGTAGATCTCAGGAATCAAATGCGGAAAGACAGATGCGACTCATTTTATTATCGTAGCAGTGTAATGTTCATATAAAATTGGCACGGGAATGGGATACAATAGAATTTTCCACAGGTTACGCGAAAACCGACATACACGCGGGCGGAGCCGCGGGCAACCTCTAGTTGGATAATAAAGATAATCTCTCGTAATATAAGAAATGATTACCTGCAAAGTAGGTGTGGTGGAAGGTATAGTATGAACAACAATTTGCTGCCCGTTAGGCCCTTGCAGCATATGTGGGGTGTTATTCATCTGCAGCACTTGCAGTTGCTGACCGTTGATTGTCATTACTTGGGCACCGTCAGATGTTTGAAGTTGCTCCATTTTGAATCACTGAAGATAGATAAATATACATATATGTAGATTACCAGTAGTGCTATGTCACTTAGGATAAAATATACACTAATTGTGTTCAATGTAATATAATATTATTAAGTAAAATAAATATTATTTGAAATTGCAATTTATATGGGTTTCCTATCTAAGGGTAAAAACGGATCCTAATGTCACTCTTAACCACTTTAAAAACTAGATAGCTGATAGGCTTGATAGCTGGCTGCAGAAAACAAAAAAATCTCTTGCTAACCCGTGATCAGTGCACCGGTGGACTTTAAACATTGACATTGAACAATGCAAATTTTATGAACTGTTAAAAATAAAATTTCAACTCAGTGTGATATAGGCATATCAGCATATTGCTGCTCGCCTATAAATCAAATCAATAAATAAAAATAAATTATTACCAAGTCTCCGCATCCTGTCTGTCTGTCACCAGGCTGTATCTCATCTTTTCTAATTTTTTTGCTCTAAACTAATAATGGTAACAGAAAAATCCTGAATATTTTCACAGAATATTCAGTTGTATATTACTTTTCAAAATAAATCATAATATTAAAATAAACATATCAGTTGTGTTAACGGTTCAGTGGTGTGGGTTAACCAACCGTGTGTGAATTGTGGCCTAGTATTTATTTATTTATTTGTTTGGCCAATTATTTTAAAGATTTGAACCAAGAACCATAATAAATACAATAGACAACAGAAGAGGAAAGATGGTTGGCCACCTTATACGACATGACAATTTCATTAAAAATATCGTAGAAGGAAAGATAGAAGCCAGGAGAGGAAGAGGAAGACCTAGAAGATCATATTTAGACCAAATTAAGGAGAAGGCGAAAGTCATGTCGTATAGGGAGGTCAAGGATTTAGCCGAAGACAGAACTACCTGGAAAAAACTCCACTGACAAGAGCCCAGCTCTTAAATATTGAATGAATGGTACAGAAATTTACAGGCGCGAAATCGACTAGCACTTGCCCATTTTGTTTTTACGTTTTAAGTATTTGACCAGCAGGATGTGTAACTTCACAGGTTAGTGACAATCTGGCCTGATATGAAGCATACTTAACATCACATCTGCCAACCTGCACTTGGCCACCATGGTGGATTAAAGAGATCCATAAAAAAATTAGAAAGAAGTGTTTCCATGATGAATAGTTTAATTACTGATTATTACTTATTAATTTTAACTTCAACATGTATCTTGTATAAGGAATTTATTCTGGAATAAACAATAATATTATTATTATTATGGTCTACTTATAACTATCTCTTTCCTAGTTAAAGAAGGCCCAGCAATGGGAATGTATAGTGGGCTGCTTATGCTATGTTAGGCATGTTGCAGATAGGTACCTACCTATTATTAGAATGTGGAAAACGAGATAAAGTTTATTGACCTCAAATATGCAACTACATAAAAGCAATTAAAGTAGGTATTTTAAACATTACGCCTTGGTCAATAATGTTTATATTGTATAGAAACAATTTTTATATATTTACCTAAGTAGGAGGTACATTGAATTATAAATAGTAGGTACATGACATACCTCGGTTGACCTAGGTACAAGTTGTTAAAACTAGAGCAATATAAATTCTATAGTCACGAGCAATTCCGTAAGTATGTCTTATCTATACTTCAAGTAAGTATATTGATAACAAAATAAATAATGTTTCGGAAATCAAATATACCTACTAAAAGACGTAGGTATGTCAGACCTGCAACTAGCATGCGGGCAGATAAGGTGTTGTTCCTTAAGATGGTACATATTACTTATAGGTAACTGTTGGATTCGACTCAGGACTGGCCAAGGAATGTATTTGTTTGGTGTAAAATATCTAATTCGCAGAGTATGTTCGCAAAATAAAATCAACACGTCACAAGTGCGAGGCCGTGAAGCATGCTACGTTTACAAAATGGCTGCTTTCCGAGTAATTTTGTCAGGAATACCAAAGGAAAATATTCCCTAGATTCAACAGTTTCATTCTTTGTTTTAGGATAAGCCGGTACGCCCATCTCCAAGGAATAATCCGCGAAAATAAATTGTAAACTTACATTGGGTCTTCACCAGAATTTCAATGATTGGTTGACAAAAGATAGACCAATGGTCGAAGTCAATGATCACAGGAACGCAGTAGATTGGTTCGGCGCGTTACCACTCCCAACGAAGCACGGCCGGTCGACTATCCAATCGTTCACGTAATTAATGTGTTGTCTATGTTCTAAATTAACCAATCTCGATATGAGAGAGCGAAAATTCAAAATAAATTACGTGATCTTACTTTAGTATACAATAAAGAATATTTGTTTTTTAAAAAACAATAAGAAATTAAAATGATTTTATTACTGTCACGTCGTAACATAATTGTAAAGAAACTCAGAATATTTTATAATTTACATTTTTCTACCATATCACTTCGAATTTACTGTAGTAGCAAGAATGTTACAAAAGAAAAATGTTATCTATGAAAAATGTCTGTCATTCACTGTCAAAAGTGTTCCACATACGTAAAATCTATTGCATTCGTATTGCATTAGATCTGTTGTCTCTTTCATGCAATCCATAACACAATCAATGCTACCTCTTTTAATGATATATCTCATAGAAAATTTCGAAACATTCTAGACGGTTGCCATTTTGTATTGCAATACAATTGAACGACGCTTTAGATTCTCAGAATTGTGAAAAAAGTTATTGATTTGCTGTAATAATATTTGTGAATAAATCTGCGAATGCTGGTGTGAACGAGGCAGTCGTAAGATGAATTCCCTAATGTCTGAAGATTTGACCCGAGAATATTTAGCTCAGGAAACTGCAAAGTGTCTAAGTAGGTTATGTTTCGAAAAAAGAATTTGTCTTATTCTCTTGTTTTCTGTGACAACGTTGTGAAGACTGTATGTTTTCAGGAAAAATATTCTTAAACAACGAAAAAGTGAACGCATTGCAACAAGAAATACTTGAGATCAATTTATCCGTTTCGGCCTATGTTGAAGAGACCTTGAATAACTTGGAAGAATTGCGTTTGGAAGAAGCAAATACTGCTAAAAGCTCCCAGGAAGTGGTTCAAATACTTTCCAATAAATGTAAGTCTATGCCACAGTATAGACGTATTCTTACTAAACCTTGTTGGTAAACATAGTGATGTCAATCTCATTATTTGAAAATCTAATTAGAAACTCTTCTTTCAGAAACGCTATCATGTCTTCACCGTCTCCTATTAAAAACAAAAACCGTAGAATGACCAAAACAGTGCTAGAAGACAACAACAATAAGAGTAAAGTTAATGAACGCCAGCAAGCTAGATCATTTATATCCTGGTACAAGCAAATGGTAGACAATGACCGCCACAACTTAGCGCTGTATTTATCAGACGATATTATTTTGGAGTGGTTTGGCCGTACAGTCAAGAATAGGAAGAAAGTTTCAGGTTTTCTCAGAAATGACATGCAATGTTCCCGCCATGATTTCACAACTGTTGAAAGCATAGAGAAGGTTGAATTGCGCTGTGATCAAATAAAAAGGTTTGTGGCTTTGATTTGGTAATAAAGCTAACACTTGCTTGAAGCTTAGTTTTTCATTAACATATCCATTCTACCCTGTAAAGATATCTTATAAACAATTTTCCTCATTAGCTTAAAGAATGCATTCTATAAGATTATACATTCATGTAGATGGCATATTACAGAAGTTGTAAAAAGCCCCTTTATAGACCCCTACACCCTTCCTGGTGTGTTCAAATCAAGTATAAAGGTTCCTTCTAGGTAAGTTACTTTGTAGACCACAGTAAAGAGTTAAGGCTTTGATGATAAACAAACTTATAGGTAAAAACTTCACTCTGATTTTGGAGCCAGGAGCTCAATTAATTAAATATTTTCGAATTCCAGGAAGGTGGATACTGTTTTGGCTAATCCACTCAATTCACCAGAAATTGTAAAAAGTGAGAGACCCAATAAACGAAAACTGTTCCAAACAAGTCACAGTCCAGAATGGGCAGAGGGATGCAAACCAACTCCTGAAAATTCTGATCAAAAACGATCCAAAACAGACTGCTTAGGTGACAGTGTGGAAACTCATTGCAATGGTCGAAAAAGGTTGTTCTCCGAAGAGGATGAAATTGGCAACAGAGGTGATGGAATACCTGGATGTAAATCTAAACGCAAATGCGTACAAGATTCTACTATTACACCTCCGAATATAGAAGTAGGGCAAGGTGACTGTCTACCTTCTACTAGTGGTACTGACTCTGATAGATCACATGGCACTTTAAATGCTCAGCTACCAAAGTTAGCAGTAGAATGCAATGGCTACATAGAATTTACGAGGTCTCGAAACAGTCGAAGCACAGACAGTATGAAGTGGGATCGGAAGTGCAAGGTACAGATTAGTTACTCTGAAGATCCATTAAACATAGGCGAGTATATAATATGGATGTTACGGTATACTGATGATTCTAAATGTAGAAGGAATTTGTTGCCAGCTTTTGAGGAAGCGGCATTGGAGGAGCCAAAGTTTAGGGATGTGGAAGTCTAATGCCTGTTGTGACTGTTTCTTCTATAAGTCTGTGAACTCTTCTTTGTCATGTCCAACAAAATGAAATTGTAAACATAATTATCATGAATAGAGAGTTCACTCTTAGTCCTTGCCCTGCTTGCGATTACTTTGTCAACCATGTGATACAGAAGATATTGTTTTTTTTTCTAAGTTATAGCATTTATTTTTATGTACATTTACAATTATGATATTGTTTATATTTTGACCAAATTGTACCTCGGAGTATTATGAATTACATTTTTGATTACATTTTTCTATTGGCACATGTTGTACAACTAGTTTTCAGATTTATTATATAACTAGTGACAATGGAAAAATCACAATTTAAATAAGATGGTAAAGATGTGATAAATTATTTGCCTGGTAAGGTTGGTTTGTGTCATTTAGGTTTTACCTATATTTTTAATGCCATGTAAGATAAAGTAGAATACTGGACTTGCAATTTGCATTTAAGATTTCATTCTACTTCATTCTTCACCAAAACTTAAGCATAAAACATTATAATTTATAGTTCCATTGTATATTTCACAACAAACTTGTCTATTTTTTACTCTAGATGTCTTTAGACTTTACAGAACTTGCAATTGTTCTGTAGCAGTTAGGTTCTTAAACTAACTCATTTCCAAGTTTAGTTTGTAGGTATGTTTGTATTTAGCACACAATTCCACGTTAGTATAGATTAATTACTTGAGTTCTTAGAAAGCATATCTTAGATTTAGTTATATGAGTAGTCAGTCTTACAGGTTTTGTTAGTAGTATTTTATTCATGTGTACTTTTTTCATTGCCTATGTTTTGTTACATTCAATTTATAAAAGACAGTAACTGGTTTGCTATACGATCTCTAATTCGATTCCACTAAAACCACCGATTCGTTTTTCCTTTAGAATAGTTTGTTGTAAGAGTTAGTTTTAGTTATTATTTTAAGACATTGTAAAACATAGATTTTGTATATTATGATAAATTGCCACTTAACATATACTCGGACATAAATACTCTACAAGTGCTCAAATTTTCATAAGTGAAATCAAATATATGGCATTTTGATTTACACAATTTCTTTGAGAAGTAAAATTGTACTGTCTTTGTTTTATACAGTTGAGTGTGGAATGTCGAATACCCCAAAAATATGAGGAACAAATGATTGAATTTTTCTGGTCAATTTTCTTCAGTCATAGATATAATTACAAATATGCAAACATATTAATAGTTACACTGTGTTTTAGTTAAGTAAATTTTTTTCAAACACCTCATATTTGTTTCTACGAAAGACTGAAGAAATTAAACTTAAAATGGGCTGCATTTGTGTTTGCTCTAACATAATTAAACCAGTTTTAAAACTAGTAAGAAACTAATAAGATTTCGTAAAGCCATTTCATACTGTAGTAGGTTATTAAAGATACTTGATTTATCATTTACACATTATTAATTTATAAGAATATTCAAGAAAGCCAGTCTTAAGTAGATGGAAGAAGAGTCGAAAGCCAGTCTAGTAGCTAACTAGTGTAAATTTAAATGAAACCAGTGAAGGTATTTCATACATTTAAAAAATTGTATGTAATGGACTTTTTCGTATAGGTGTGATATAGGGATGTCGCTTGGCACCTATTAGTTTTAGTTGATTTTGCATGTATGCCCAGTTGATTTGACAATGGAATGTACTATGAGATTTTCAAGTGTTTAGGTTTATGTTGTTAACTCATTACTTGTGAAGTAATGCTGTGGAAGATTATTTTTGTTCTAATTATGCTTTACATGTATAAGATGAATAAAACTTGTTTTTAAATTGAAACAAATTCTTTTATTTTCAACCCCTGACGCAAAAACTACGGGGTAGTATAAGTTTGACGTCTATGTTTTTTGGCATCGTAGCTAACGAACGGATGAACCGAATTTTATTTACTTTTTTGTTCGAAAATTGTGTTAGTCGACAGTGTCCTTAGGTATAATTGATGAAAATAGATCCAAGATGGTTGATGACATTTTTTTTCACAAGTGCCTCCCATATGGGTATCCAATAAAAGTACTTGATTATTAAAACATACACTGGGATGGATAAATTTTAAACACTAGAAAATGTTTTAGGGCTATTTTTATAATGTACACTTGTGTTGAATACATATTAGTTCTAATCATTTGCAATTTTACCATACATGTAGTAACATTAATTGTTGATTGATCAACTTCGTCACATGACAGAGCTCAGTGGTCAAGCTCTGATGTGTAGTTTTCAAGTTGCCTGAAGGCTTCAGACTTGGCTTAACGACTGTTAACTAAGGCTAACAGCCGGGACCTACAATTTAACGTGTCATCCAACTCCCGTTAGTGCCCAGATGAGAATGCCACTTTTGATCAACAATATCAGAAGAATAAATAGGATTTGCGCCTGGGTTAAAATAAATAGTAATGTATAAATTCAGTTTAATTGTCCATAATAAAAACAATATACAATTTACTTATTTTATCAACTATCAATTTGGGTCAAAAATATTGTAAGATTATGACTTATCTACAGCATATGTCAGTAACTCCTACAAATGTAGTAGTTAGTACATCACTAAATACAAATAAGTATTGCTGATTTTTAATACTTTCAACAAACAAATATAATCTTTGTATTGCAATTCAATTATGTTTAATTACATTCCCATACTAGGTTTTAGCGTTATTTTTATATATAAAATGGAAAGTCAGGTTCCTTATCTAGTTAACAACTATAAAACATATAAGTACAGCATTTTAGTTCTTAATGTAGGGCAATTGTTAATGCTCTACAGATTATTATTTTATATGTCTAGTTGAACTGCAAAATATACGAAAAAATGTTTGTGGTTCTAACAGGAATTTATAAACTTCAGTCTATCTAAAACACCTGTCTTTTGTAAATGCGTCTCGTTTTAATAAGTTGACCAAAAAATCACAAAATAAGCTTCTTCAGTTATACAATAGTGACCTTAGCAAGTAAGGAAAATAAATATACTTATTAAAAATTGAGCAAGTAACGCAAATTATAAGAAATTGTTATGGGTTAGGTAAAATCAGATCTAGTACATAATACTTAGCTACAGTTTTGCGTGGCACCATTATGGCAATAATCTACTTACAAGTACATATTTTACTATTACAATGACCCATTTACAATATGATTTTGTCTATTGCTAAGTTACATAAAAATCACACTTTACTTTTTATTACAAACTTTTATATGTTCGCCTCACGACTTTGTCTCATAAACATACATATTATAATTAAATTTTATATTAAATAACAAAAAAATATATGTATTGAAAAAACAAAAATAAGCCGAACTGATGAAAACTATAAAATGATATAAGCAAAAGTATCTTCACTCTTTTGTTTAAATAATAAATATATACAAATTAAGAAGTCTCATACAAAATATATGCATACTTAGTAATCAAAATGCTCAATTGGAAAACTAATTTACAATCAGGAATTTAAGTTAGTAGGTAACAAAAATAAAGTTAGGTTTAACTTCTAAAGTGGCATTCAAGAATTTCTATTTAATTGTTATATTCAACCACGGAAAAGAGAAATAACACAATTATAGCCCTTACAACAATTAACTTAGGTCAATTTAATTACATGTACTGATACTAATTATCATACTATTAATTTATTAGTTCTGTGATAAAGATTATATAATTTAGGATATCTAATCTAAGCAACAATTGTGATTTTTCATGTCATATAACAGTTATATTCTATTTTTAAACTTATCTCGGAAAACAAAAATATTTGTTTGATTAATGTAGTTGTAATATCAACATGATAATATACATAAATTAATACCTCAGAATATATTTAAACTGTGATGTGGAGATTCTACAAACTAAAAACTACCAGAACACAATTATAATTTACTTTTAGTAAATGATTGTAAGACATATAAATCTTACAAGTTTAAAAATAATACCTAAAACACCTTAAATTAACATTTTGATTCAATACTTGATAATTATTCATTAATCATTATCACAATACTTTGTGGACATATTTTTCCATATTAATTAAGTATACATAAGTGTGTGGTTTATATGATAAGCATAATTATGAAAAGTGTATTATACTTTTCTTGATAAAGTTATTCTCAAATTTTATATAAAAACCCAGGACCCTGTTCAAATTTAAGATACCAAAAATAAATAACTTGGAATCAAAACTTAAACAAACAATTGAGATGGTATAAATATCTTGGCCATACAATCTTTTAAAACTAGGAAGAATATTTTACAAAGCTATTTGCTTTAAAACCACAAAATAATGATTTAAATAAAATTAAACATACAGGAAGGAACCACTGTTCAGATGTGACCATCGAAACCCAGCTGAGAAAATATTTTAGAAACCCAAACTAAAAAGATCAACCACAGCTGTCAATTTTAGAACCTACAATGGTGGATCTAACCCCCCATCATCATTATTAATCGCATTTACATCTTCAATATCTTCCTTTGCATCATTATCAAGACCAGGTTCATTGAGAGGATTCATAGCATTGTCAGGGTTCTCAGGAATGTTTAACGAATTTTCAACCTTCATGGAATCATCTACTTTTAACGAAGGACTTTGTTTAGGGGGCACCGAGGCCGGAGTAACTTTAGGGGGTACAGGCGAAGGTACCGACACACTCTTTGTAGTAAGAGCTGCCTTTAGTTTCTCAACTTCTTTCTCTAACTCTTCAATCTTCTGCTTCTTTTCAGCTATCTGACTAGTCATAGTGTCCTTTTCTAATCGCAGAGTCTCCAGCATTGCACTCTTACTCACTTGCAAGTTTTTCAGAGACTGTAGTTCAGTCTTGCACATCTCTACATCAACGCGAGTGTGGTTCACCTGGATCTCGGATTTCATCAGCCTGGTAAGATGGTCCGTCAAGTTGTTTTGCAACTGTGTTTTTTTATGCTCCAAGTCGTTGACCTTGGTCAGGTATGTGTCCCGTTGCTCGAGAATCGTCATGGATTCCTCCAAACAAGTAGCAGACTGCCGCGAACATTGATGCATTTGAGAGACCATAGCATCCAGTTTGATCCGTAATTCCCTCTCTAAACTCCAGCTGTTGAAGAGTGAAAACATCAGCAGAATGGTTACAGCGAACACAGCGTACATAGGCCAGCGACGCATATTTTCTATGCCCATATTCGAGAGCGGCACAATAAGGTAATAACACACGCGATAAGGATTTAACGATACAAGAACCAAAATATTTTAATTTTCAACAAACGAAAACCTATCAACTTCAAGTTGGTTTGCGTTCAAAGTCAAAACTATTTTTTTTCCTTTGTGATTTGTTTATTTTTTTAATAGTTATCCTATTCTCTCACAGGGTTATGACAAGGACAGACTGCTATTAAGTGTCGCTGTCGATTGTTCCGAATTTGGACAAAACCACGGACAAGTAATATTTTTTGACCAAACAGTCAAACTATTTCCTAAACATGAATATTTGGTAGAAATATTTCCCTAATTACGGCTATAACTACCAAGATCACGTGACCATACTCTAGATCCATAGACAGCTATCCTTCATCGACTTCTTTGGTTTATAGCCACGAGGTTTTTAGAAAATATTTCAATTATTAGTGAGTTAGTAAGAAGTTAGCCCGCTTAATTGGAACAATATGCCACCCAGCAATTCTTTGCCACCGAAAGAGAATGCACTTTTCAAAAGAATCCTGGTATGTACGGTTGTAAACATGCTTTGATTTTAGGTCACTTGTCATTCTCGGCGAATATTCCGAATTTATGAAAGAATGCTCCCCAAGCCGACTGTTTTATTGTCATTACGCACTCTTTAGCCTACTACTGATAATAGGCATCTTCTAAAATTTAGCAATTGTAGATTTAGATACATTTGTTGTATCAAGAATGTCTTCATAATTTCGGTGTTGGAGCTCTGAATCTAATAATAAATAGAGGTTAAACTCGTCTAAAAAATACTTTGTGATCTTTCAGCGTTGCTACGAACACAAACAATATAAAAATGGGCTGAAATTTGCAAAGCAGATCTTATCCAACCCAAAATTCTCTGAGCATGGAGGTATGTTTCTTTTTTAACTATTTACAACCAGTCTTAAGTTGTAAACTTATAAAAACAAACTGCACTGATCTATTTTTACATAAAGCTGAATTATTACTTTTTGTAACTGAAGTTATTCTGAGATTATTATAAGAGGAAGTTTTGTATATTCAATGTGAACTTAAGACTCCAATATTTAGTTACATAAGTCCACACTAAAATACCTTTATTTATTTACTTGATTTTTCTTGGTTGACTTGAAAAGTTATATATAACTAAACCTGTAAATATTTCTTCTCCACATTTCAGAGACTTTGGCAATGAAAGGTTTGACCCTGAACTGCTTAGGACGCAAAGACGAAGCTTACGAGTATGTCCGTCGTGGTCTTCGGAACGATCTCAAGTCGCCAGTTTGTTGGCACGTATATGGGCTTCTCCAACGTTCTGACAAGAAGTATGATGAAGCGATCAAATGCTACCGCAATGCTCTTAAATGGGAAAAAGAGAATATACAGATTCTACGAGATCTATCATTGCTTCAAATTCAGATGAGGGATTTGGAAGGGTACAAAGTAAGTTATTTATTATTTTACATATAGAAAATGTCTGTCTAAATAGGCTTGATAAATTTGGACATTCTCCTTTTAATTCCAAATTAAATATCTATTGATTGATAAAATGTAACTCTTTTGTGTAACTTATGGTAGCTTACCTAGTACACTCAGACTTGCCAAATACTATCAAGCTTATGTACTTACCTACTATGATACACTTAAATTTTCATACAATAGAACATTGTGTGGCTGATAATGATTTCAAAGTAATATCTCTAGTAGTAATGTACTAGTGGCTACAATGTATGTTTTGTTTATTTATTTATTGCTCTAGATCAGAATAAATAAGATTATTCAGTGTAAACTCCATGTAATGTTACTTGATTTAACAATAAACTCTAAAGCGTTGAAACCAATTGACTTTAGTTGGTTTACCTTGTATTCCATACAATGATATATTCTCTCCATTTAACAACCACTCTCTATAACGCCATAAAATGCACAGTCCCTTCAGTGTCGTTATATAGAGTTTACACTGTAATTAGAGGTGGGATATTGTAACAGTGTTCTGACTGAACCCAACTAAGTTAGAAAGTGCAGAAGTAGTAAGCAGAAATTAGTAAGCACAGACACTGTATTGATGAATAAATATGATATAAGAATAGTTAGTATAATTAGCTCCATAATTCTGTCCCAGCTGTGATATAAGCAGCCATAACATCAGATGTGGGTCAAAACAACACTCAAATAAAGGTTATCTATTTTGTTTTTTTATTATTTAGCCACAAATAATTTGTTAGGTATTCAATGCATAAATGTACCTTTTTATTATGTAAGAGTTCATGGTCAGAGAGAGCATCTTTTGATTATTTTTTATCACTTAAATTGTATATTATGTCAGAGTGTTTCTCATGTGCTGTGTATGTAATGTTTATATGCTAACAAGACATACTTAATCTTCATTTAACTGTTAAGATTGATCTGCAAGTTATGTTATAAGTAATGTGACAGTAAAACTAATATTTTACTTTCTTACTACTGTTAATATTACATACATAAATTTATATGCAAAAGTTTGTGAGGGAGTATGTATATTTTTTATTTTATCGTATCCAACTAACAGATTCTGTTTAAGAAAACTATAAGTACTCAACAAAAGATGCTTCATAACAGCCAAATGATTTCTAAACTGAAATCCTATTGTGTCAAAAATAGATTAATCTACAAAGTATCAAATAATTCTCAAAGTGTGAGTTGAGGTCGCGGATGAAGGTTTCCATACCTTTATCATGAATTTTATAATTTATTTTGAAAGGTATATACTAAACTACTACTAGAGTTAAATATATTGTGAAATTTTTGTTACCATTATTAATGATTATGGGGACCCCTTTAATATCTTCGTATTTGTTGTTATAGCGGCAACGGAAATACACATCTGCGAAAATTGCTTCATTTAATGAGCACCATATTATAAATATAAATATTATAAATATTAGGACACTTTCACACACGGCTGGTTAGCCCCACACTGAACCATTTCTAGCTCGTATTATGGTTGCTAACACAACTGATATACTACATATACATACATACATATTATATATAAATACATATTATATAATTTTCAGGATACACGGTACCAGTTATTTATGCTTCGTCCAACGCAAAGAGCGTCATGGATCGGGTTCGCCATGAGTTACCACCTATTAGGAGACTATGAAATGGCAAACAGCATTCTGGACGCGTTCCGCACAAATCAAATGAAAGGCCCATATGATTATGAGCATTCCGAGTTACTGCTCTATCAGAACATGGTGTTAGCAGAGTCGGGACAATATGAGAGGGCTTTGCATCATCTCCTCAAGTTCCAGAGTCAGATATCGGATAAGCTATCTATTAAGGAGACCTCGGGCGAATATTATTTGAAACTGAAGAGGTGAGTGTCTTTTTTTTTATTCTTATATATTATGAGGCACACTAGTTTTTCTAAAAGCTTATAGATAATAATAATATAGGTTTTTTTTATTGATCAGCTTTTGACACCAAATATACATTTCATGTGCGGAAGTATAATTTATTAGAATTATGTGGATGTGCCTATATCACACTGAGTTGAAATTTAATTTTTAAAAGTTCACAAACGGTTGCTACCGTTGCTCACAGCTATGGATGCTACAATTCAACAATTGCTTTTACTAATATTCATATCTAAAATTTCAGGTTCCGGGAAGCAGAAAGAGTGTATGAGGAGTTGTTAAAACGCAACCCAGAGAATGTGATGTACTATGAGAAGTTGATAGATGCAAAGCAGATCACAGACCCTGATGACAAAGTGGCCTTCTATGATATATATAAGTGAGTTTATATAGTACTGCAAACCAATTAAAGAAGTATTCTGTGGTAAAAATCTTGATAGAGTATATGAGTCATTCATGATTTTATAAGTCGTAAATGTAAATATGTAGTGGGCACCTTTGCCTAACTTTGGTACGGTCGATGGTGAAATGTCCTGTTTTTTTTTTGAGACATTTAATTTTGATAAATTTTATTTAAGGAATTGACTGTAGATAGATAGATAGATAGATAAACACTTTATTAAAACACTCACAAAAAAAAATTGGAGCAAATTACAGAAAACACATAAAATACATAAAAGCTAGTGCCTTAACTGGCGACCTTATCGCTAATAGCGATCTCTTCCAGGCAACCAATTGCAAGAAAGAACACAAAGAAAGAACATAATGGCGAGGTGTAATAACATAAGTGTATATGGGAATTCAAATACATAAATAATATATTTTAACAAAATAAATATATAATAATAAATACAAAATATATAATACAATAGACAATAGACTGTATTGAATATTATGATTATTGGTCCATTTATTTGTGGGATTAAAGAGACTAAATAGTTTATAGTTTTAGCCAATTAATTAATTATGTTTAAGTTAAGTCTTGTCAAATTCGTTGGTATGATTTATGCAATATGAAAGTGTTTACATAATGTTTTGAGCCAAGTAATTTGAGACTATGTAGTTTATAGTTTTAGCCAATTAACCGTTCGTATGTTTAATGACATTAGCCCATTTTGTATTATTATCTGTTGAAAAAAGTCCAAGTTCCAAGTTTTAGTTTTACCCACACCGGCTCCCGGTATGTCAACAGTTGGGGCGAAAATGTGTTGATACCGGGAGCCGGTGTTTCAACATACTAGTGGTTAGTTAATTATGTTTAAGTTAAGTCTTGGCAAATTCGTTGGTAAGATTTAAACGGTATAAAAATGTTCACAACATGATTTATGCGAAAAAAAATGGTTGCCTGTAAAGTCGGTTTTACGGGCGAAGATTTTACGTGACAACGTCTGCCGCGTGCTGCGCGCGCGGCAGACCGATCATAGTTGAGTGGGAGAGAGACGCAAGGCATTCGGCGGGCCTCTCTCTCGTTCGGTGACTCATCGTAACGTTACCGGGCGTTACACTTTTTCATAAGTGACTCCCAGCCGCAACCTAATTTAAGACGTTGTCCGTCAAAATCCTCATTTTGGTCAAATTGTAATTTTTTATATGTTTTCTCCACGTTTCCAGGAGAGAGTATCCTAAAGCGATAGCGCCGCGGCGTCTCCAGCTGACGGCGGCGGTGTCGCAACCCGTCTTCCAGAAACTAGTCGACGACTACCTGCGGCACGGCTTGCACAAGGGCATCCCGCCACTCTTTGTTGACTTGAGGTAATGTTTTTACAAGCGTCTCGGTACTGTTTATTGTGCAACCCCTCTTGTTCTCGTCCTTTTCAACTCCTTTCCATCCAAAGGTTGCCTGGAAGAGATCGCTGTTAGCGATAAGGCCGCCGTTTGTGGCATACTTTTGTGTTGTTACTTTTTATTTTGACTTGTACCTTTAATTTGCACAATAAAGAGTTTATCTATCTATGTACTGCTACGTTGGCCTACTCGCCTTTGCCCCAGACTGCAAAGCGTGAGATTGCATGTTCGTTTCCTGCTGATTTTTGAATGATGGTTTCGAAATCGTATCAAACTCGAGTGTGTGCTTGTCTTGTGTAGCTTAAGCATAAGCAGCCCACTATACGTCCCCACTGCTGAGACTCGGGGCCTTCCCTCATGAGGAGAGAGATATAGGCCATAATCCACCACGCTGGCCAAGTGGGGGTTGGCGGATGACTCACGTCTTCGGACATTGTGCTCCTCAAACATGCCGGTTTCGTCACGATGTTTTCCTTCACCGTAAAGCGAGTTCAAATCCACACATAACTTGTAAAACAAGTCATTGGTGTTGGGCTGGGATCGAACCAGGGCAGTCTGATTGAAAAACAGACGTTATTACCACCGAGCCACACTCACTTGTCTTGTGTAAGTCTATGGAATCTTCTATACCGAATTCCTTTAAGCGACGATCTAAGAAGCTCAATGCCAATTTTTGCGTTGCGAAGGCGAAGCTTCAGAGCCTAGAGCACCGATGCAAGGTTGTTAGTATGTCGTTCTTTTACTGGATATATTTCGGGGTATGTGCTTTGGAACTTCATAATTTAATTCCATCTCCGTTCTACTACAGAACTAGCAGGACTCAATGAAGAAACACCGATATATACATAGTTGAAGTTCCAAACTTTTGTAAAAAATGTTATGCGTCTATCTTTATTGTGAGGACGTTGGGCTTTGGAACTCTCTACCTGAGTCTCCATTTCCTAAAAGCTGTTATCCGAGGGTATTCAAAAGTAAATATTATGTATCTTCTGGGTCAGTGCCTTATCCTAGAAAACAATGTAGCTTTACATCAGGCAAATTGTAGTCAAACACAAATATCTCCTTTTTATTACAGTTGGTAACTACTTATACAATTCTAATGCTTAAAATTGTGTCTTGAAACCCCTAAAGCCCCTAATCCTAAATCCTAATCTTATTTTCCAGATCCCTGTACGCGGATCAGAGCAAAGCAGACACGATAGAGAAACTAATCCTGCAGTACATTGATAATCTATCAAAAACTTGCACATTTTCGTCTGAGCCGAGCGAAGTGAAACAACCGGCAAGCGCTTTGCTTTGGGCTTACTACTTCGCGGCGCAGCACTTCGACTTCAAAATGGAGACGGAACGAGCGTTACGTTATATCGACGATGCGATAGAACATACGCCCACTT
The DNA here is from genome assembly GCA_035578125.1 of Mellilla xanthometata. Taxonomy (NCBI): domain Eukaryota; kingdom Metazoa; phylum Arthropoda; class Insecta; order Lepidoptera; family Geometridae; genus Mellilla; species Mellilla xanthometata. Next base: position 5,365,868 of record JAPUBQ010000019.1, on the reverse strand, counting down.
TAATAGAGCTTTTCATTGTGAAGGGACGGATATACAAGGTAAGAGATATACAAGAATTAATATAAGGTTTAAAGACATTTATTTTCCACAAAGATTACAATAATCACTCACATGAGAACATAATTAATGTAACATTTAAAAAAAAAAAATCTTAATTAGTAAATTATAAATTATTATCCCCATAGTAATATTTATGATGGTGGCCATTTTGGATCTGAAATTTTTCATTGTGTCATAAAGTCCTCTCAATAACGAACCATAATGAAGTAGTTGCGAAAGACATATAAAGCGGGCCCGGCCATTTTGGACTGATTTCCATTAAGCATAGCTACAGAGAACACACCTGATACACCTGCAAATTAATTACTGGTGTCAGTTTCGTCGCAGGTTATAAAAAAAAACGACCAAAAACAAATGATATTTTTATTTGGTTAATCATAGAAAAATAAACTCAATTATTTCCCCCTTGCCGTTTCCCGAACAGGATCCAACATGTGGTACTTTTATATTTAAACATTGTAAACTGTTCACGTAAGGCATCTTAATATTTCCGCGTAGAAACGGTCACACTTACTTATTATTAAAAGTTGGAATGAGTCCAACAGTTTCGGTGCTTTCCGAGCACCATCTTCGGGGGCGAGTATTACACGGTCCGCCGCCGACGAGATCCGCGCGTTCACTGACTGTTGGACTCATTCCAACTTTTAATAATAAGTAAGTATGACCGTTTTCTACGTGAAAATACTTTATTTTATACGGTCCGATAAATTAATTATTTTGTAAAACCATAATTACATGATAAACATATTTCACTTCGGCTTGAAAATTTTTGACACCATTTTCTCAATAACTTCCAGCACGCCGGTGACCCGATATCGGCGTACCAGTGGCTAGAAGAAGCCCAGGGCATGGACACCGCGGACCGCTACGTGAACAGCAAATGTGCGCGGTACATGCTGCGTGCTGGACACGTCAAGAAGGCCGAGGAAATGTGCACCAAGTTCACTAGAGAAGGTAACAGTACTGAGAAATTTAGTTAAAGTTTTTAGGAAAGTGATTAAGGTATGTAGAAAAGTGATTAAGGTATCTAGGAAAATGATTAAAGAAACTAAAAAGTGCTGAATGTTTCAATAAAAGTAATGAGTTTACAAACTCAATTCCGAAGTTCTATAGGTGTCAATGCACAAAACCAGAGTTGCGTAGAGAGCCATGGAGAGGTCCATACTCGGCGTCAAGCTTACAGATCGCATCCGTAACACTAAAATCCGACGGCGAACGTAAGTTCGAGACGTTGGATGTACAGTTATGGGCCTTAAATGGAACTAGGCGGGACACCTGGCTAGGCGAACTGACGGCAGGTGGAGCAAGGTTGTGACCGAATGGTGGCCAAGATTAGGAAAACGGAGCGTCGGTCGTCCGCCGTGTCAATGGTCTAAAAAGGAAGTCGACGGTATCTACGTATATTGGGAGGTGCTTGAGTGAATATAGTAGCTATGGCCTAAGACATGGATACTAGACCATTACATGAATAGCAAGTGTGTGCGGTAACTGTCAAGCGGGCCGAGTAAATTTGGCTTTCTATAACATAATTCAAAATCATATGTCAATGTCTCATTTCCAGGTGTCCCAGCGACAGAGAATCTGAACGAGATGCAATGTATGTGGTTCCAAACGGAGGCGGCGGCGGCATACCAACGCGCGCAGCAGTGGGGCGAGGCACTGAAGAAGGCACATGAAGTTGACAGGGTCAGTGAACTACCTTTTTATTTTGATATCCCGATGTCTGAGTGGTTTTATCAGTTTGCCGTCTCTTTGTGTGTCAAACGGATTGATCTATTTATCCATTTGTATGTTGAAACACCGGCTCCTGGTATACATTTTCGCCGCAACTGTTGACTTACCGGGAGCCGGTGTGGGTAAAACTAAAACTTGGAACTTGGACTTTTTTTAACAGATAATACAAAATGGGCTAATGTCATTCAACATACGAACGATTATATTAAGTGTCCCTTCCTTATTTTTGCCTTTTCCCACTAGGTGGGTTTGGCACAGCTAGTTTTTCGCTTCCACGCCACTCTATCAGTCGTCATCTCTATTTCACTCCCTTCTCATTCATATCCTCCTTCACATAATTTATCCAAGTCTTCTTTGGTCGACCTCTACTCAATCTATTTAAATTTAGTATTTTAGTTCAATAGGTTAATCGGGAGTGTTCTTACATAGTAATATGGTTAATGAAAATCGGTCAAAAATGGCCGCCGCCACAAAATGACGACGGTTTTGTATATAGCTAGGCATTTGATCAAGCACATCGTGTAACCTCACGAGCCTGCGTTACGAAAAGTCGAAGTTGGAACTTGCTTAGTCTGGAATTACTGGATTTCAAGAGGCTTGCCGGAGCACACCGTTAGGTGCTTGACGGCAGATTTTACGACTTGAGGGTGGTTATAGAGGCTAATGGATGGTTAATATGGTATGGACATGTGATGCGTAAAGATATGCATGTTACTAGGAGATGTATGGAAATGGTAGTGCAAGAAAGGGGGGCAAGAGGCACCAAAGAAGAAACGGATGGAGAGTGTTAATAATGTCTTGAGAAAGAATAAAGAGAGTGCAGAGACGTAGAGAGAGGACAGCGGAAGAAATTATAATCCTGTGCCAACCCCACCTAGTAGAATATGGCGAAGAAGAAGATTAGTTTCTAATTATTTCTTATCCAAATTCCAGCACTTCGCCGAAATAATGGAGGACCAGTTCGACTTCCACTCGTACTGTATGCGGAAGATGACGCTACGGTCGTACGTCGGTCTACTCCGCTTAGAAGACGTGCTGCGGTCTCATCCGTTCTACTTCAGATGCGCTGCAGTAGCCATACAGGTTAGTTTTATAACCAATTGACTCAGGAGTTTATCATCATCATCATCAGCCTGTATCTTCCCACTGCTGGGTATAGGCCTCCTCTCCAACACGCCATAATATAGTATGGTCTTCAACTCAGAAGTTACTTAGCGGAAATCCATTGTAGATAGAAGAAAAGTTACAATATAGTTGAAGTACACTAAATATTGCAACTTTTCTTCTATCTAGGTTAGTTTTAGTTATTCATTAGTTATAATTGCATTTTCAAATGCAAACTGCTCTATAATTTTCAGATTGTTTATTACGATTCTTAGTAACGAACAAGACATTTTCAGGTACAAACTGTAACTTGCAATAATTTATTTCCCTTAACATTTAATAAAGATTTCGTTTATTTTCTAGCATATTACAGTCAAAATTAATAAAATAAAATAATATTAAGTTTTTTTAAATGACATATATTTAATTTTAAATTATAGTATATAATTATGGTAACTGTAAAACAATTTTAAACGTAAATCTTTCTCTTAATAATAGATTTAAGTATTATTCTCTGTAACAAAAAATCTATTTAGGTGCCCCGTACCATAGTTCGCCCGACTATTTAATCGGTCGTTATAGGTTACTATGGGTCGGGTGAGATAATAAATTCTAGGTCCCGGCTGTTAGTTAAGCCAAGTCACAGAGGCCTTCGGGCGGCCTGGCCAAAAGAAGACCATTACCAAAATTCCAGTGTTGTTATGCCTTTTCATAAAAAAAAATTACATGTTTGTTTTTTGTTTTTAGGTGTATCTCCGGTTATACGCGCACCCGATGGAAGACAAGCCACAAACTCAGGAGCCAGATACAGGTATGTGTGTTTTTCAGTTTTTTATAGAAAATATTATATGTGTATCGATATATCATCTAATATATATAAATATTCCATGTAACAACGTTAGTTACCGTACTCCTCCGAAACAGTTTGACCGATTTTTACCAAACTGTATATGCGTATTTAGTAGGTCTGAGAATCGGCTACTATCTATTTTCCAAACCCCTAAGTGATAAGGCAAAACAATGTTTGCCGGGTCAGCTGGTGCACATATAACATTTTCTTCATACTATATACTAGAGAAATATATAAGTTCGAATATACTAGAGAGATATGAAAAATACTGGTCAAAATAGTTTTGTTGAATGGGGCCCTATTAAATATTTAATTTTTATTTTCAAATTTTATATTTATTATGTATTTCTGTTAGCTAAGAACCCGAAAAGTTCTTAGTTGGTAAATGTTTCTCCAACGACTTGATTTTTTATGTTATGTGTGGATTTGCGCTTGCTTTACGGTGAAGGATAACATTGTGAGGAAACCGACATATCGGAAGACATGTGGCGACAGCCAACTCGCAATTGTCCTGTGTGGTGGATTATGGCCTCTCTCTCTTACCTCGTGAGGGAAGGCCTCGAGTCCCTGCAGTGAGAATGTATAGTGGGCTGCTTATTCTGCAGCTGCTTATGCCATGCTAATAGTACTTGGCTTCTTACGATGCTTATTAATTAACTGTAATAATTGCACTTGTTATTTGTTGGAGAACTACTCGGTTAGGCCGATTAATCAAACAATACATGCAAACTTGTTTATTTATAAAATATCAGTTGAATAGGAAGTAGGTAAAATTAGGAATTAATTATCAAATACAAATCTAAGCTACTCTTGCACTAAGAATTTTCAAAGATAATGTTGAAATATAAATTAAGTAAATTTATATTTCAACGTTATGCATGGCTTATTTGTGGCTGATTTTAAAAGGGTTGAACGGAGATTCAGAATATATTTTCAATGTCTCTAATAACAAGTTTTATTATATTCGTAAATTAATTTCAAAGCCTAAAATAATGATTATAGCAAAACGCTCAAAAGATAAAAAGATGCTTTTCCTCAATGTTGTTGTTTTTATGTACCTTAACTAAACTGTACAATTTCAACTTAAAAATTCTCATTTTATAGTTAGCAAGGGAGTGTGCACAAATTTAAATTAAATGTATTTTATTTATTATAAAAAAAAATTATGCTTTTTACGTTAGGCGTTATTTATATAAAAAAAATAAAATCGCCTGGTAACCCAAATAAATCTGGTAAACCTAACTTTAGGTTAATAAAATGGCATATTTGTACTGAATCTATCTATCTCCTTGAAAAAGTTGCCTGTTAAAAGTGATATATAATGCATGATATATGATCCACGCCTATAAAATTACTCACACAAGTCCAGTTGTCTGTAGTACTAAAAACTAGCTCTAACCAGGTAGCTTTCTATTCTACTATCAAGGCCGAATCGTGATTGATTAATCCATATCTGCTATGGACCAATACGATTTCTACAAAACAACTAGAATCATTATTATTTTTCGCTCGTAATTATGATAATACCACAGCCGATATGATGTTATTGAAATAAACATAGGTTGTGTAACTTTTATGTCAACTTTACCATTATTGGTGCAGTTAAATAATAAATAAATGATTGTTGCTCCATGTTTTTGGAGGTCAACAAACTTGGTTAAGTAATTGTTTGCAGCAATTAACGTGGCCTGTCACGAGCTATGTCTCAATTATTCTTTGTAATTGCACTCTTAACGACTCCTACGCAGGCAATGACATTTCAAAGGACCAATAAAATGCGAGGGTAATAAACATTTTCATTTATTTTTATTTTTTATAAAAAAACTTTGTCTTTGTTTTTACAAAATACAATACAAAATCACAATGATTCGTTTAAATAACAATTTACAATAACAATCGCAGCTCTCGCTATATTAGCATGTGTATAACGGAGCTACAATTTGCACACTCAATATATCACATCATATCATACTCGCCATTCTGAGAATACTGACATAAATAAATTAACTATCAATTAGCACACACCACATTCTCTTAACAAATAATTTAATAAATAACTCGTATTAGAATATAAAAACGTTTATAGCGTCCATTTTGTTTCACAACAATATCGCTTCGACGATCAGTCGCGGTTTTTAATATGGCATGGCGGGGTTCCCGCGAGTCTTTCGAGCTTACACTACTTAGGACATTTTAACATCACATTTGCGCTTATTTACACTTGGCCGTCTAGCGGCGGTTTATAGTTCAGACTAGAGCTTTGGTTTCACCGTCCGTAGCCGGGCGCTCGGTACCTCTCCCGCTGCGCTTGCGACTGCGGGGTCAGGAAGTACACGTGAGCGCCTTCCCCGGGCAATCTGTACGATACGAATGACCCGGGGCGGCCTTCTCCCGCCGTGTTGACCGGCCCGATCCACTCCGCTTCGGGGTTGACGGGGGGTAGCGGTCTCTTGTAGTTGACGTTCGTGTCGCCTTCCAATGTAGGCGGATTGGCGCCGTTCAAATCTAGCTGTTCGCCCGTGAACTGCGGCCTTGCCACTTGAGTCGGAACCCGGTATTGCTGCAGCGTCCGGTATGCAGGGTTCGTGATCGGGATGAACTCGCTGTCTGGATTAATTGAAGGTCGTGGCAACCGATCGTTTACCAACGTGTCGTCTGCTAGGGATACCGGTTTCGCTTGGACCAGTTGCGCGTTGGCATTCGCATAGCCCTGCGGGATCGGTTCGCTGTCAGGGTTGATCGGTGGTCGCGGGTGGCGCTCGTTCACAAGCGTATCTCTGTCTAGATTCGGGGGATTGGTCTGCTGTTCTACGATCTCGTATGCATATTGCAGGTTGATGTTATTGTTGATAGGTGTGCGGACTGTCTCCAGCGGAGCCGTCACAGCGATTCCATGTACATCATGTGTGCTATCTTCCAACTTCTTCCCAAATATGTCGAAGGAGTTTTTAGTGATGTCGTCAAAGTAACTCTCGTCCTGCTTCGTGTAGTATCCGTGACTGATCGGGTTAGGAGTCGTGTGCCTCGTCTGATGAACTGCTGACGCAGGCTTGTCGCTTTGAATGGGAATGTGATTTCTATTGCTATTCCTGATTTCCTTCTCCGGAACATCATCGTAGTCGTCATCTCGGGGCTTTGTCTTTGGGTAGTATCTGCTTGAAGTTGGAGTCTCTGTGGTTACTCGCACGTTCTCGATCAGATACTGTTGCGGGTACGCAGGGGATACAGACGGCGTGATGGCGTTGAAATCGTTTTGAATGTTAAAAGGTTTACTGTAGCTAACCATCGGTATGAAAGGTTCTGGATCGAGTTTCGGGGCTCTGAACGGATTATTTTCTGGCCTCGGCTTTGATTGGTAGGCGAACTGATAGACGGGTCGTCCAGTAATAGCTTTCGGTTTGTGTGTGTGGGACCTGTGAGAATGTTGTTTCGGTCTGTTCGTTGTGTAGAAGTCAATAGTCTGTTGAATATCTGCTATCTGCTGGTAGAAAGAGTTGGGCCTTTGTTTGGGTTGCTGCACATACACTGGTTGCGGTCTGGGTTTCTGGATGCTGAAGTATTCCTGCGTTAACGTTCTACTACCTTGTTTCTGAGGGAACAGGAAAAGAGCGTCGGCTTGATCGAGCGCGCCATAAGAAACATCCACGTTAGGTGTATAACCAGATTGAGTATTGACATTTTGTTGCTGATACACCTGTTGATTTTGTTGCTGGTACACCTGCTGGTTCTGTTGGTACGAAGGTTGATTGGATGGCACTGTCTTATAGTAGTTCCTTCCGTCGAAGAAACTCGCAGGTGACGGCGATGTTTTTGGTTGCTCATCGAAGAAGTAGAATGAAGCCAATCCATCCTCGTTTGGTTTAACTCCGTTGTAAACAGGCTGTAGTTTGGTAGTAGGAATGTCGTTTTGCGTGTTGGAGTAGTAAGCTCTTAAAGGCACAGGCGTAGAAGTTACATCGTGAGTAATTGTTTGAGTCTTTTCTGGCAACTTATAAACGATATATGGCTTCTCGGTCGTAGTCGGCACTTTGCTATCGTAAATATCGGGATAGTCGTAGATAACGGAAACAGCGAGAGGTTTCGAGGTGAGTTTGGTCCTGGATTTGTAAACGGGCTTCTCGGTCTTCGGTCGTGTAGTAACTTCATCTGGTAGATTGTGTATGCGAACTGGATGTCTCGATGGTATGCGTTGGGGTTTCCTTGATTTCGGTGCAGTGACGATTTCAACTGGAGCCGGTGTGCTCGTGGTAGTGTAAACAGTTGTCGGCGCGTCCGTGGTCTTAACAGTCTCTGTTGTCGTAGGTCGCGTCTTATATTTGTTTCGGTGCACAGTGTGCGTCGTTGGTGGTCTAGTAGTTGTCTTCGGCCTGGCATAGGTCGTGATTGTAGGCTTCGTTGTAGTTCTGATTGCCTCAGTGGTAGTTTTCTCCTCTAAAGGTGCAAAGAAATCAGGTGGCGGGGGCAGGATGATGCCCGGTACGAGAGGTCCAGCCGGCACCTTGTTCTTGTAGTCACCGCGGTAGGAAAAATTGTAAGGCGGCGGATAATATATCGAAGGGTCGTCTTCGTCGTACAGGTCTGTTTGGTTGCTCGGTGGTGGTAGGAACGCGGCGCCCGGGGGGAATTCTGGAAAAGAGCCGTTCATGGGAGGGAGGAACGGGAATGCTCCTTCGCTCGCATTCCCGGGTAGGAATGGGAACGGAGGACCTGGCTGCGGCGCTCCCCCGGCAGAAGAGTTTCTCGGATCACCACCCGGGGGGTAGGGCGCTCCCGGAGCGAAGGGGTATGGCGGAGGAGGTACAGGGCCTTGGCCTTCTCCCGCAAAATAGGGAGGGAAAAAGGCCGCAGGGACACTGCCGTTAGGCGTAAGGAAGACGAGCGGTCCGTCGTCGGAGAGTCGTACCGGAAAGGGCGGAGGCACCTTTGGTTTGGCCGGGAGCTTTACTTGCCTGTTGGGCGCCACGTAGTCGTCTATCGGCGGCCACGGGCGGCGCTCGCTCTCCTGTGTGCGCTCCGGGAACGAGCCTCCTTTCAACACCAACAGATGGTCCTCTGCGAGCCAAATCTCCTCTTTCTTCAGTCCTCCGAGACTCTGCAGGTTATCTTTCGTTCTCGTTTCAGAATTTGGCTCGTAGCTCACGATTCCCGGGCGCTTAGGTGATTTGGCGAATATTTCGTTTTGTATCAGGCCGTATTTCCCCTCCGCCACTTGGTCCGACAGTGTCTTTTTATCCTCGTCATCTTCCTTAGGCTTGACGGGCTCTTTGCCCTCGCCGGCGCTGGACATGAGCATGCCATCGTCCCAGATGCCTTGGTTCCATCCCACGTTGCCGCCCGACTGGTCCGGCACGATTGCCGGCACGAACTTGCCGCTCTCACTCTTCGCGTCGAAGATTAGAGAGTTTTTTGGTGTTCCGTATTCTTTTTCATTCTTAATCTTAATGTGTCCACCGACGAGGCGCTTGATCGTGCGTTGCGACTCGGCAGTATTCGCGTCGGCGGGCGCGGCCAGCGAGCGCTGGTCGCGCACGAAGGAGTCGGGCGGCAGCACGTAGGTGGGCACGAGCACGCTCGCGCGCGCGTTGCACGCCCACGCCAGCGCCAGCACAAGCGCCAACGCCGCCCCTCTCACCATCTGAAAGTGTGGAAAACGACACTGTTAGTCATAACGCCGACCGTTATCGCACTTACTTAATCGCTACGTAACAGCCGTGAACTTATCTAAGTGGGGTTTTGTTTGTGAACGAATGTTGCGTTTCGGCGCTCATGAGCGATCGCGGTGAAAGGACGGCGGAGACAAAAACGTTATCCAGCGGGCACTGGCTAGGTACTGGCGCGCCGCGCGCCTCCACCCGCCTTATATCAAGTGTGGCGGGCGCCGCCGACCCGCGTGGCATTGACAGCCGACCGTTTAATTGGAAATTGAATGGCGGATTAACGCCCGCGAGACGGGAAGGCCGCGAAGCCTAAATTACTACGAAAAAATCGAACTGTCATGCTTAAATCGACATCATATTGTTATCGTTACGAGCGGAACCTGCGCGAGTGATTGTTCGTCAGTGGGTCGCCACAACCTCGCGGAGAAATGAACCGCGCGCGTTTCGATATAGAAATCTGTTTTGAAACAATCGTCGGGTAATTTTTACAATTTCATCGAGTACGAGCTTCGCAACGTAATCCTAGGTATGGAGTCACGAAGCTACGTTTATCATTATCGCGGCTCTTTAGCGTGCATAATGAGGTTACTACACAGCCGTGAAGACGCGCTCCTAGAGGGGTCTGTCTACTCACCCCGTGGGCGGAAACTATGAGCGGGGTTTTGCAATTTAGTGCGGAATATGAGTCTAATTAGAAGTAAACCGCTCAGAGGCGAACTACACCAGTAGGAATAATGGCAGTGATAGTTAACTGGTGCAATGTAGAGTCCGGTGGGTGCGCCCGCGGCCCGTGAAAGGCGCGGTCACCCGCGTGCCCGATTTCGCTTCTGATAAACAACTACAAGCAGTAATTGTGCCAAAGCATACTCGTCGAAGTTAGATTAAGAGCGCAGCGACGGGCGGAAACTGCCTTTTGGCCAGACTATATAATTGGTTTCGATTGTACCGCATATTACCTCGATAGGTTGCCGTGGCCTTTTCCTTATATTATTTTCGGACTTTGTTCACGTGCGACTAGATTTGTACTTTGTTAAAGATCTTAATCGTGGAATTAAAGTCGCTCATTAACCGCGCGATTCATATTATTAAAAGGCCTTGATTGTTCATAATGTTTGTCGGCGACTTGAAACTGTTGGGCAACTGTTGCGCAACCGTTGCTGTCTACAATATCAACACATCTAAATAATCGTTAAAGGTAGTGAATTGCAACAGCTCATGAGCAGGTGAGCTGAAAAGTTCATTGCGAGTAACGTTTGGCATTTGGTGCGCATCCTTTCGTTCAGCTGCAGTTAGCCTTCGCAAAAATGTGTCGCGATTGTTCTGCGTAAACTAACTGTATTGTTGTACGTAATTACTCGACATGAGCGATGGAGATCGTAGACAAGTCCGGCCTTGTCACAGCAAGGTGCCCGATTTTTTTGCGGTCAACACAGAACGTGTAACGATTAACCAAGCGGCCTGGCGACGCGGCGGTCCTCGGTTTCGACAGTACTGCACAACCTTGCACCGATAAATGATCAAAGGAGACAAATCGTTATCGTTCCATACGGTTCTCGATTCAAATGAGCTCGTAAAAAAAGCTTTCTTCACTCGTTTCACCGACGCAGCGTTGGGAAATTCTCTCTGGTGATGCATTGTCGCCGATTTGTATTCTTGAGGTTTGACGCGACTTTCCATCGCCTTTTTGTTTGTGGCAATCACTTAGTATGAGGTGATTGATTACTGTTTAGAGTTTTCTAGGGTAATTTATAGTATTTTTATCATTTACGCGTATTAAAATCATTGTCTACATGTAATATTGAGTTTAATAGCCCTCAGGGTACAAGTTTGCCACCCAAGCTTTGCGTGCCGACAATAAATGCTTTTTTGCCTCTTTAACGACATACAACCAACAATTTGCATAATTACGCACCTAAGTCACTAACAGGTTGAAGTATTTTGCGCTTAACATGGGTTTGCGTTTAGGACCATTGCAAAGTGAATAAATCTTAAAGCTTTTATTTGGGCTAAACAATTTTGGTTCTAGTTTATTTTGGCACGGTACCATTGAGTACAAGTTTCTCCGACAACATAATTGCATACATTGATCTCCTTGAGTTTGCGGAATGACGGAAAACTTAACTAGCGCTTATTTATTACTAGTTTGCGACAGAACTGTTTGTAAGCCACTCCTTTATGTCCGGCGTGCAAGTGTATATAACTGTATACATATAATTACGCAATGGTTAATGATTTCTATCGATTGTCGGCGCGATGTTGAAACAATCTTGATACTTATGATACGACATTGGTGCCCAAAGCGTATCGAATCGCGCTATTATAACGCGTCCTTAAGATCAACGGTTGCTGTTAGCCAAGTACAAACACTTACGATTACACGGCTTAGCTGTGGATCAATTTTAAATATTTGAAAAATAAAAAATAACTTTCAGCTTGCAAAAAACCCAGCATCCGTGTAAAGATCAAATTTTGTTCATTACAACGACAAAAAAGAGAAAAAATATAACCGGTCGAATATCAGTTGCAAAATATTATAATCGGTGTTACAAAAAGACACTGCTAAAAGGCCTTCGTATAATTATTATCTCAGTTTTAAATGTCGGTTAAGTGTTATTGTGATACGTTCGAAAACAGCTGGTTAGTTCTCTAACTATTAATCAACGGTTTAAAAGCAGGATGTCTAGTCAGACGCAATGATAATGGAGAATGCGCGAGCGCATCATTATTCTAATAGATCATAATTAGGGTTATCACGATGCATTTGATGAAATATTAGGTAGACGAACTAGCTATCTGCCCGTCGTCTTATTATTAGTATTTCTTGTCTATGATTTTTTTAATATTAAAGTTATACAGTAATTATAGGTTCATGGTTCTATTTTGTTTAGGTGGCAACCCTGAATATGCCAAAAGATGGCGCGTGCCGTCTGATTGATCTATATCATTATACTAATATATCTCGTGTCGGATCAATTACTAATCTATTCTTTGGGCTTTATACTAATGATCATGTTTCAATTTAAAATGGATTCCTCTTATGAAACTTTATTAATAGTTTTGAATATAGTTAGAATATAAAAGGCTACCTTGAGGAAGGCATTAGATATTTTTTTTTAATTGTACTTTAATACAATTTAATCACAGCATACAACAACTAGTCTATAATAATCAGTTCATTTTTTTTAAACTAACGAGTATGCTATCCGAAATCTACAACTACCAATGTAAATAACACCCATATACATATATATTTCAAAATCTCAATGAAAAAAATCATTACAAGGAATTATTTTATTGCTCTAGCTTTGAGAACAAAGGAATTCAACACGTATTTGCGAATAGTTTTTGCCTCTACCTTAAATGTCAGACGTTTGCATTGGAATACCCGTATAATTCAGTAGAAATTCTAATTGTGTCACGGCTTATTGTAAGTGACTCTTGTATGTCATTCGCGGCCAAGGTGGATGCATCTTACAAGCTACTATGGCAGGTAGTCTAGGATGCACCGTATAAAAATTGCAGACAGTAAGGATATTTGATGAAAAAAGAATTTGATTTTTGTACAATTTCCGTATATATGTATTTTCATCTTCAATTTATCGCATAAAATAGTTACTATGTTAATAAAATTGTTGTAATTTTGCATTGATCTTTCTGCATCATATTAGTGTCTTGTTAGTTTATAACAAAGTACTTTTGTTGTGTTTTTATCAGGTTTAGTTTAATTTGCGTGTATGTGTGAATGAATCTACATATTACATCTAATCGTGATTGTTACATGTTGCAATCATGGTTTCTTCCTTACTGTTGATGTACATATTTAATTTATACGTTGCATAATATATCCTTACTGTTTGTCAAGTTCTGCCTACAACCTGTTTAGCCATCATCCTAACGAGGTATGTTGTTATGTCATCTTGCCTAGACCTCTATATCTTCTAGTAGCATCCAATACTATTATAATTTAATTGTTCATTTTACTTAGTAATTGAGCATTGAATGATGTCATTTGCATGCTTATTATCTTGATGAATTATGTTTACAACAACTGCTATTTTATTCTCATTTCTTGTAACCTTTAGCTTTATTGTTTTCTATAGTTGCAAATAAATGTCCTATTACGGATAAAATGTTATTGGATGTTTAACTTTATTCAGCGCAATGTTATTTTGTAACGAAGCAACCCTGAGGTAGCATCTGCATTTCAAAATATTTTATTTCGCGGAATGATACTGTAGATACCGGGCTTGTTATGGACCATAACGAAATGTCAGGCTATTTTTTGACGCCAAACGCGACGACCTTGCATTTATAATGTGGGAATTCTTTTTAAAATTCCACCTCGCTCGTTAGTTCTAATTTAGATTATCTTAAATTTGGAAATTATGTTGGCGTAATGTTTGCTTTGCCGTATGGAGTATTTAGAGTTGAATGCGGCTGCGCAATTTTCTGTGATATGCATTGCGTTGACATTGTCGCATAGAGAATCTTTACTATTGCTTACCGTGAGAGTGTCTCCTAATTTCTTGGTTACAACTTGAATAAAGAAAAACGAAGTTGAGCTTCTCGGTTTCGAAATCAATCTGCTATTTCGATACGTTAATTATCTTATTATTGTCCATAGATTTCACTCTAACTTTGATATGTGTATCGTAAACAAGTTCCTTTGTTGTCGGAATTTCGAGGTCGCTAAAATTGATCTACTTGTCCGCTTCGTGACCGAAATGGTCTGCGCACGCGCCGCCTGCGCCCATTCTAAAGAAAACCGCATTCAAAGTTCAACTGTTTCAATGTACCTATGTTACACCTCCATTGTTACCTACTTCATGATTAATACACATTACCTTTAAATCCAAGGCGAGACATACAATATTCAAAATATTAAAAGCGTTTTTATGTCGTCAGGTTTATTTTACGTCAGCGTTCAATAGCACAGGTATTTTGTATATTTTCTGTAGTCTTAAAAACATCACGATGGTCTTATTCATCGATAAATAACATGTTTTATATACATACAATGCATACGTTAATCCCACCCTTGAGTTTAAGATACAACCTTCGCCAAAGGTTTTCTTCCGTGTATATCGATGATTCCACTTGGCTTGCTTTAATTGTACAAGTGTCCAAGAGCGTGTCATATACTAGTTATACTATGTGCTGGCATTTTATATTGTATAGCAACATCTTTTAATATAATTAACTCATAAGCCATGTTTTTATGATTCTCATATTTCAAGATTTGTTTCCAAATCTAATTAAAATGAATTCAAAACTCGGCGAGTTTGCCACAAAAGACGACCCTTTACTCAGGTTACTATTTCATATTAGCCTTGAGACATACATTAAGGAAGCGTAATATCCATATAAGACGATACGACTTTTAAATTGTTACAATTTGTATAACCGCGCTGTATAAATGCATATAGAATCAGATTAAACGTGATAGGCTTTCATAATGAGCATTGAGCACTTTAGCATCAACTTTCTTGCGTCGCGACCATTTGCGGAAACTTTCTTTTGTTTTTCGATGTCGTAACACACCGCAATGTTTTATTTGCACGTAATGTTTCTCAAATTGACTTTGTCTCTGCGTGTGATTGCAGAATCTCCTGTCATCTTTGCTTTAGCTTTCTTCATTGTCTACGGACTAATGATGTGCAATTTACGTGAGCTTTGTTAACTTTTGAACTTGTTGTCTACGCTTATTGTTTACGTTTAAAATAATGATGGAAGCTCATGAAGTTATTAATGAGACGTTTTTACGAAAAGATATGGTAGTTCAAGTTACCGAACCACGTAATGTTGATGTTCTACGTGCATAAAAGTCTCTCTTTACGTAACCTTAAAATGCAGTACACCCAATTAACCTTTATTAAATCTTTTTACAGGTAAGCAAGCATATATCAGACTCAGGAATCCAGGTAAGTAGGATAATATACGAAACATCGTCGATAACTAAGAGGGCGGTAGCGTACCGCTCGCGATGTGGTAAACATCAATTAAGCGATTTCGGATAGATAATCGCCAGTATTAGTTTGTTCTGTATTGTTTAATATCAGGCGTTATGAAAGAGCCGCGTTTCAAAATTTTTCCGCCGTTTTGCCTGTGTTACCTTTTGGTGTTTTTCGGAGCGTGGCAGATAATAGGCAACCTTAGCCTGGTCCTTCGTAGAGGAAAAGCTGCATGTTTTTAATAGGCACTTTTGTAATGTTGCGAGCAATTGCGCCAGCGATCGCTTTTGCTATCGGCTAGATTATCGTACAGCAATTACTTTCAAGGTGCTATTATTTTTTTTATGTTACGTGGGGTGGTTGTCATGTCGAATGCTGTTCGTCACGGAGATTAGACGCGCGGTTAATTGTTAAGACGCGACCATTGTTCGTCTCGACATACTCTGACGCTAGAAAACAACTTGTTCTTTTTACGGACTAGCTGGTCCTAGCCAGCTCTGATGCCGGGAATGTTTGCGCCGCATCTTTTATTCTCCCTTTTTTATACGGATTATTTAGTTTCTGTTTACGAGTTAGTTACACAGCGAAAAGTGACTTTTTTATTACATTCTCAAATGCTCCTTTTTATACCGTCTCAAGCAAGCCGGATACGGTTTTTTGTTGACGTGCGGTCGGTCGCTCGCATGACGCAACCGTGTGTTTATATTATAGTTATATGTAAAGAGTTTAGATTTTGTCGGAAAAACTTGGACAATTGCAAACATTATGACTGCACTGACAGATTTGGAGCGAGGCCGGTTTCTGTTGTCACTAAATCACACCTTTTTATTTTATTTTCGTGGGAGATAAGGAACTAAGGTATTCTGTCAGGAATTTTGACCTACCTGAAGGCTTATGTCATGAATATTGTTTGTTATTAACGATTTTAAATGATTAGATTATAAAAAAATAGTAATATCAAGTTTATATTGGCAAAAGAGTGATTCACGTAAGTTCAAGGCGAGTTCACTAGTACGCTGTATAGATATGAGACATTCCTCGCCAAAGGTGAGCTGGTTTGCCATTAACATCGTCTCATCGAAACCTTTTACATCCGAAGGAATTTAACGCGACATTCCTGCACTTACGAGTTAACGAGACTTGTTTTACTATATTTAGATTTTTCTTTAAACAGTTACATTATTCTTATTTGTATTGAACATAATTAAAACACGTTCTTTTCTAGGTAATGTAAATTTAAATTTGTATGCACTGATTATCTAAAAATTCATATGTTTCAAACAAGAATGTTGAATCGGTTTGGTCTGTTCGTCAGAACAAGAAAAAAATTAAACAGATTTTTCGTATTCGATAATATCTGTAGGTCGCCGTTTGTGGCATGATATAAATAATTATGTGTTGTTAATTTTTATTTTGACTTGTACCTATTCTCTGCCCAATAAAGAGTTAATCTGTCTATCTATCTACATGTAAAGATTTACCTTCATGTTTAAATTAAATGACCCGTCAGAAAGAATGCGGTATTTGACGTCATGAAAACATAATTGACATACAACAATTCCTAACCGACGATTACATCTAATTGATCCTTTCATTATAAATAAATGGCATTAAGATGCTAAACATTGCATAACAGGATACATATTAGCAAGGTGAAGCGATATTTTCATACAAATAGGTATTCGTTTGAATTGATAAAACAAAACACGATATTAAAGTATTGGATTATCTTAAAGTTGTTTTGGATGACGCATGGATGCTGTATTCTAATGTTTGTAAAAAAATATATAATAACCTTCTCCTTTTTTGAAGTCGGTTAAAAATAGTCAGCTGTTATAAAGAAAAACGTTAAACACTTTCTCAAAAACAAGTGCTGGGGAAATATTCACTATCCAGTTAGTGAAATCAACACACTTTGATGCCCTAGAAAGTGAAATAAAATAACAGGTCTGATAAATTGAATTTGTTAATGCGTTTAGTTTTAAATTTTTAGTTTTATTTATAATTTATAACTAGTTGACCTGGCAAACGTCTTTTTGCCTTACTTAGGGATGTGAAAAATTGATAGTAGCCGATTCTCAGATCTACTAAATACGCATATGAAACTTGGTAAAATCGGTCAAGCCGTTATGGAAATTTTATATATAAGACTAGCTGACTAGTACGAAATCCTTACACATTAAAAGAACGTTTTCATTTATAATTAACGTTTTACTATTTTTACTACTTAACGATATCCTTACACATTAAAAGAGCGAAATGGTCAATTAATTGCTATTTGTTCAGAAAAATATATTTTGAGGAATTTCCATATTACTTGAGTGGGCACGAAATATCGATTACTGTCAGAATATTTCCTATTTAACGTAAAGTTTCAAGGCTCACAGCCAGGTCAGTAGATAAAAATCTTAATCTCATTGTGCTGATATAATTTTCCACGCATTTAACTTGTTCCGCGTTCACGGACACGAAAAATAACACTATTTATTACCTCCGCTCAGATAAAAGAAACATTTGAGTGGTAAATTCACACGGATCAAGCCGGATGGATATTTTTTCACAGATAATTCAAACTGCACGAGATTTAGCTATGGTCTTAAAGCTGTTATGTATGATTGAGTAATGTTATGTCATACATGTTGTATGTTCTATGCAAGTTTGCAATGTCCGACTTTGTGAGACTTCCCGCCACTTTCATTCATGTGAATGAATCGATTTATTTTATTGAGGGCGCGATTGAAAAGCTTATTATCTATGATATAACGTTTCGATTATTTTACTTGCACGATGTTCGATTGGTAATTTATTCGTATTCGATTATTCATTACGAATTTATTAACTTCGATTAAGTGTTTGGTATGGTTTTTCACCGATGTAAACAACTTTTTGCTTTACAAATGCAAATAAAGTTGGTCATCGTGACATTGTTCGGGTATTTATGTAAACGCTCAAGTTTTTCGCTAAAGAACAATTAGGAGTCAATCAGCCAGTACGTGATATAACAAATAATTATCGAGACGCTTTAGTCAATGGAATTCAAAATAGTCACGTAATCGACTTGGAAATGCATATCGATTGTGAATTTGCACACGTTTGTAGGTCCGGTTGAGATTCCGTTATCGGCATGATAAAAAATTGTTAGACGTTTTTCGGGTTTGAATTAAATAAATGAGCGTATGTCATCGAAAATACCGGCTTCGGGAAATCCCGATTGTTTCAAATTCTTCACACCATTGACTGTCGTAAACGTCCTAACAATAATGTTAGTAATAATCTTAGCTCCTTCCTTGGCATAACTAATAACTCGAATAAGTACTTCGCGGTAAGGCAATTCAATTAAGCAAGGATTGTTTCTTGTACATCGACAAGTACTCGTACTATGGTAGAAAACGTTACAGCAATTCCGCAATTTTAGATATCGCTTTATTGTTTCACTATTCGATAAATTAAATTGAGCGTTTAATCGATAAAGTTATCTGCATTGGGTCAAGTTAGCTTTCATTCATCGCATATTCGAATCGAGTACTCACGATTTTCGAAAATTCACTGAACGTCTCGAAGGCTCGCGTGGGTTCGTACGGTGGGTGTTCGCAATTGAAATATTAAATAGCTACATTGGAATAACGGCAACCGGCTTTGCGCCGAAAATGATCACTGCATAATACGGTCACATTCACAGCACAATTCGGTCCGTTGAGCAATAATTATATTCGTAGAGCACGCGTATTACACTAAACAGAACGTTTGAAACACACACTTTTGTTTGCGTTTTCTCACAGGTGTTTCTTTACCTAACGTCATTGAGTTTTATGTCGAAGGCTGGTCTCTGTGAAACTTTGACTTTAAATATTGTGTCGCGATAGCTAGCGCATTGTTGCCAGCCTCATTGTGGAGCCGGCGCGACCGGCCCGTGAGATCTAGGTCGGGGACCCTTATTCCTAGCCGTAAACAAATCGCAAGCTTACATTTACTGATAAAGGCTGAGGCTGCGGCTGTGTTCACGTTCTGCGTCCACTGTTCAGTCGCACATGACAGTGCTAGAGTCACTTCACTGAATGTCCACTGGCGTATCACTGGCACATACTGGGGCTGCGGAGTCGCGGTGGTGTCTCGCCGCCGTGTGGAGAGTCGGGAGGGTCGCGCCAGTGGTGGGGTGCGTGTGGTCGGCAGGTCGCGCGGCGCATGAGTGCTCGCGGTGGAAGGGCGAGCCGGTGTAAATACGCCGCGCTAGCGCGTGCTCGGCGCCCACGCACACACCGCCGCCGCCACCAACACAGCCGCGCGCGCTCTCGTCACACACGGTGCGATGTGCCCGACCTCTTCTAATCATTCTATTCAGATTAAATTGACGGGAGAACCCTAATGCCCCGCACGCGGATGTCGGCCTAACTGTTCAGGTTAGGGGCTCGTTTGAATTATTCATGCGAGTGATGTAAGGAGGCTGTTAAATAGTCACAAAAGCGTACGTGCTTTTGAGACGTAACGGTGACGATTAGTAAACAAAACGAATTTACCTTTGACTTGGTTGCATTAGAAACTGTTTTACCTGGTCTTATCTGTCTTGCAAATGTGCAACATACGTATAAAAATTACGAATTAAGAAACAATATGTTAACGTTAATAGTTTTCACCAAATATTTCACAGAATTTATGATTCTTAAAGCTATTTTGAGTCAAGATCTAAGTATTCATAGATATCCGTTAGAATTCGTCTCCATATAAGGATATTATGTTACAGTCTAGACATTCCTAAACGTGAAGAGTTTTGTGGTTTTACATACGTATTTAAACTAGGTTAATGATTAATAGTAAAAATATGTATGTGTGTACGTGATAGTCGAACAATACCGGTTTATGGAAATTCCATTCTGTGGCTTGAAATTACAGTTAGAGGCAATCTTATTGTTCTGATATAAAATCTTAACTTCCATAACAATGTAAAGAAATAACTCTATCAACAATAAATACGCATGAACACGACGAAACGAGTGTGTCAAATTTTCAATAACTAAGGTTTCTCGCATGGTATGGACAGGTATTGCGTAGGGAGGAAGAGCATGTGACAAGAAGAATTCAATAGGTATGGCAGTAGAAGGCAACTTTCTACTATAGATTGGCCACTTAGCTCATACGAAGAAGAAGATTAAGTAGAAGGTATACAAGGAAGACCTTAAAATACCTAGATGTGATGTGTGAAACAGGATATATCAGAGAGAGAGAGAGAGAGAGAGAGAGAGAGAGAGAGAGAGAAAGGAGTGAATGAGGAAATGACTGCTAGATAGAGTTAAATGGAGGGAGGGAATATGCCGTGTAGACTCCACCCAGTGGGAAAGGGCAAAGAAATCGATAACGCTGATAAACTTAGATTTCTGACATTTTCATTATGATCTCTATTCACAAATGCATTTCCGTCCTAGATGAATACGAGTAACATTAATACACGGTATCGGATTACTCATTGGGTTTTCTGATTAACGTACACCTTAACCCTTGTGGTTAATCTTTACTCAGATGACATACAAAGATCATTTAAATCACTGTATTGAACAAGTCTCAAAATGTAAGCTTTAATGTATCAGACACTAATTAAATCAGAACGTAAAAATATGATACAAATACGTTAGTACTTGTTACTAAGGCACTTAAAAGCTCATCGCGGTAGTTGCAGTGAAGTAGCTTGTAACTTGAATTATATTGACCAAATTGTAATTCTAAAGAATTTGATTTTAACTATTTTCTTTTCTTAATCAATTTTGGAAACATGTAAGGATTAATACAGACTTAAGCGTCTTTCTACGGTACTTTAGACGCATTTGACAAAGTTCCTAAGATTGTGAAATGTTATAGGAATCTCCATAAAATGATTAAATTGGCCATAAACGATGGTACAAACTACTTTGATGACATCCGGTGAGGGAAAGTTCGCTGTTAACCTATTAAATAACTATTGAATTATGATTGCTTTGAGCTTATGTATGTATTTCCTAAAAGTATGTTTGATGGGAATAGTATTTGTACCAAGAAAATCTATTGATTTCATAAAACTGAGTTTGTATGGCAAACACTTCTCACCGATTAATAATGTGATGAAGACTTTTCTTACCCATTACACGACCAGGCAGCTTGTAAACTGTACTCTTTGTTTTAAAATCACAATTCAATTTATTTGTCATGTTCCTAATGCAATGTTTATTGTTAGAAGTGGCTATTATTTACAAATCGTTGACTTTGTCTGTGTTTGGGGAGCTATTGATTGCATTATGCGTCTTTGATCTTTAAAGTAATAAAAAGTATATATTGAGTTGATACTTAAACATATTTTTTTTTAACTTTTATACTTACTTACGTTTGCGGCGACCATAAAACTCGCGTACACTGAAATCTAACCTCTTAGTTTGTCTATAAAACACTCGTACTCAAATTTGAAGCATGAAGCTATCATACAATTATAATACGACGCAAAAAATTAATATGTACAAAAAATAAGTGGAGTCATTGACACCAGCCTACATATCATGTGAGTTAGATCCTATTCAGTTGATATGAAAAAGCCTAAGAAATCCCTAACACAAACTATACTCGAAACTAAACTTGTACTAAAAATATATTTTAAAAAGTGTGCTGACAACGTTTACGAAGTGCTGGACGTTTTTTCAGTTTCTAGATAACCAAAAAATATAATATACTGATATTAAAAAAAAAATCCTAAGTATAATTATAATATCATATACGATTTTAACTACAAAGTTTCGATTTCAACGATTTCTTTAATTAAATAATGTGTTAAAATACTTTTAGCAATCACATCGACGCAAAGTAAAGTTTTAAACATTGAACGTTCTCTTGTTTTAAACTTTTATTAATATGACGAGCTGCATTACCAAGTTCCAATGCTCATAATAAACAGCAATATTGATATCTTGCGTCGTCCAGTCATTGACTTTGCCCATCTCGCCGGTTTATCCGAGATAGCCCGCCAGTTTACTAGCGAGATGTACATTCGTTGCGCAAGCGCAAGTATACTACGAGTCATCGACACCGGGGCGTCCTCGGAAGGTCGCGGTCCGGACCCCGATGTGCTAATATATTTACAAACGGTACATAAAAATGCCCAAAAATCCGGCTTGTGAACTTTTATGTGATCTAAGTTAAGATTAGAAGGTGCGAGAATTTCGTGCTATTGAAATGAAAGCCAGTGGACTTATTTTACATTTATGTCGTGTCATACGAAATTAAATTAGTATGGTGCTAAATGTTTACGGAACTATCTTTTTTCGGAGGCTAGGCACTAAATTTTTGTCAAAATGAATCTCCAAATATTTGTGTTCGCTTGAACAGTGGAACATTTCCTTCTCATGTACTCAAGTACTTTTTATTTTACTTTGAAAAGATGCATTTACTTAAAGTTTAGGTCATCTGCATAGTTTTGACAATTATTGTTACGTTTAAATAATATAAAATCATTTTTATGTTCATGTAATTGTTCCGTTAGTGTAGGAAGCTGGTGTACTGCGGTACAGAATCCAGGTGTATTACCATAACATCTCGACGCCGGCCGGCTTATCTGCCGCATCGATTTGTTTACGCCTCGGACCCGGATCTAGGTTTTTAAAGTTGTTTTTTGTTGGGGAAATACGGTGGTTGGAATTCTTTACACTTGCTTTTTTTACCGAACGATCCCACATTCCTGACCCCGTATTTCGGATTTCTGTCTCTAGCGATCGTTGCCTTCCCTTATTAATTAAAACTTCTTCTTCTTTTTAATTAAAACTTCTTTTTAATATGACGTTATTTATGATAAATGACAAACTTTAGGGGGAAAGGGTATACTGGTTCTCATTTTGGGTATTACTAAATTAAACCTTTACAATGTAACTGGGGAATAAGAAACACTTTTAAATTTGTATTTATATTTGACATTTAATTTTTCAAATACCTGATACAATGTCGGAATTTCCATTTGAAAACAACCGTTCAACAGTTTCGGTTACAATTTGGTTTTGCATTTGAATAGGTATGCTTGAATATTTAAACACCCATCACTTTTATTTAGCTCTGACTTTTTAGTCTTACAGTCTTTACATGTTGGAAGCGTAATTGGTTTTCCACAAACAGATTATCAGTAAATGACAACGCATGAATCGAATTCAGCTTTTAGAAAATACCTGTCTTTTATAAATTCATCTTCTCAATATTATCACACATTATAAACCGCATGGTTGGGTATAATTTTTTTCACTACGTCTCCTTTAGCGTAAACTTCACTTTGCACTGCATTTTAAACGTAACTGCACTTTCTTGCACCCGCGGAATTTTCACATCCTTTTCTGTCGCGCCATTTGGCGCTGCTCGTTTATTATTTCCATTTAATTGTATTTTTTTCTCGGAATCCGTGTTTAGGTGATGTCGCGGTGGCGCGGCCATGCCGCATTCCACGACACACCGGCGCTTGCCGCCTGGTTTGACCGTTTGACCACTTCATAATTTTGGCGGCACTACCATTGGTAACGATTCATTTTGTTATGTTCCAAGAATGGTTCGTGTCACATATCCCATTCTGCGTGATCGATCTATTAAGACTATCTAAATATCTCTTTCTAAAATTTAAGAAATGTAAATCTTTTTTCATTGCAGCTTTTAATACTAATGTTTCTACGCGAAAATGTTAAGATGCCTTACGTGAACAGTTTATATAGTTAATTTTATCTTTATTATTGTTCAAATTTGATTTCAGTTAAAATAATAATTTTACGTGTACATTGCCGGTTTCGTATTATAGTTTCTTCTGTATTTTATTTATTTATAGACGGAGTCGTACACGATGCTTTCATTGTCATTCATTCAAAATATTACTCATTCGTCGTAAAGTTCATCTTACTCGTAATTTTACGTTTCTAAAGACATGAGATGGACTCATCGTCTCGTAATAGAACCAGTGTCATGGCTTCGAATTAAATCGAAATCCGAATCATCTTACGCGTCGGTCAAGTCATTGTCATTTTCCTTTCCGACTTTAACAGCTGTGACTTTTCCCAGAAATGTAAGGAAAGTTTTAATTGAGTTGGCTAGCATCTCACGATTAGTCGGCTAGCTATATTCGTGTTTGATCTCTTGGGTTGAAGGGACAGACTAAAAAAAATATGTGATACTCGTTGGTTGTTAGCATTACATTTCAAGGAATGGGTTCAGTTTTTAAATTTTTACATTCTAGGAAGGCCCGGTCTTATTGAAAACTGATATAATATTTCTTACATTGATTGTTTTACAAATCAGATATATACGTACATAGACACTGTAACAATTTAACGAAGGCTGTCTATATAAAGTTGCCTGTTGTTATACAAAACAATAAAGCTTTTCTCTCTATTATTTACGCATTATATATAAGCCTTATTTGTACACGCGTAGGTAAGGATTCAGTTTGCGCATTCTAAAACCAATAGTAGTATCCGCGAATTCGGCAAGGCGCCACCAACTGGCCACCGCGCGATAAAATTCGACACGGCTCGCTTAAATTATGTAATCGAATATTCATGACTCTTCTTTGGTGGAAGCACTGCTTTTCTGATACCAATTGTACAATGTACTATAATGTTACTGGTTCCCGACCACGATACCTCTGGCGCCTTATATTTTAACTTGTCAGATTAAACGAATGTGCCTCTTTATGGGTTGGCCTTTAAACTGTCTTAAGTTAGGAATTTTACGAATTCTATTTTTGAATCATTTACAAATTTATTCGTGTCAAACAGTTTTGAATCGTACTATGTATGTTTTTATATTCATTCTTTTAATAGAAAATTAGCAATTTTATTATGCAAGTCTGGTATGCTGTTTTTGACATTTTGGTATCACCTTGTTCATTACGTAAATGGTAACATTTTCGTAACGTGGTTAAATGTGTATCGAGTCGTACACTTGCGGTTTAATCGACGTTAGAATCGATTACCTACATGTTTATAATCGGCTTAACGGTCATTGTGTTTTTAGATGATTATCGTCTGATCTATTTATGCAAGCTTTATTATTTCCGGTATTTCTAATATCTACTGACCTGCGTTTTAGTATTATATAATGAAGTATTCGATGTTACTTATAGATGTAACATGATTTAATACTTTCCTGTACTCGAAGATTTTTAAATATTTTACGAAACAAGTTGAGAAACTAAAAAGACTAATATAATTGTTGAGAATTTTCCATGGAATTACAATTACGATCCACCAACCCGCACTACCCGCAATTGGCCAGCGTGGTGGATTATGGCCTATATCTCTCTCCTAGTGAGAGAAGGCCTTGAGTCTCAGCAGTGGGAATGTATGCTACAATTACAAGTAGTAATTTTATAATAATATATTTTGCATAATAATGTATAATCTTTATTTAACACACCTTTTTTTCTACCATTTGTCGAAAATAAGATCAAGATGTAAATTGCTTTGACTCGCGTGACCTTTGAAAAGGTAAACAAAGCTATTTTCTTGTTATCATGTTCCACTCCAATTAATAAAAATTAGCTACACGACCCGACTCGACGAGTTTATTATTGTTTACGAAATAAGATTCAAATTTTACATTAGAATAGCAAATTTTTATAACGTTCGCGTGATTAGACACTCAAATTATTCCGTGACGTTCGTTTGACCCATTAATTGCCTGCCAATACATAATATTTGCGACCACATAAATATGTATGTGATATTTGACATTGAGACGAGAAAAATACTTCGAATTCCAACGTTTTGACGTAGATCTTCGTGTCCTGGTGTTTAGAGGAAATTAGGTACGAAGTCTAATAAAATAACCTACCTTGGCGTCACTATAATGTTGCTCATCATTTATTATGCTTTAATTTGTGGTTGTATAAATTAGTTTGTTTTTCTACCATAGAAAAAGTGACGGCGCCACTTGGAGCTCAAGCGTCTGTGAACCAATAATTTATCACAAACCAGCTACTAGCACCCCGCGGAGTTTGTTACTCGTAGTACGTTACTGTACTTCGAGTATTCTTTGCGCTTTCTTTCTTCTTTTTCATCGTATTTAAGGCGATATGGGAAGCAAAATACCATGTTTTGTAAAGTATATTAAAATCATGTTTAATTTAAAATAAATCTATGATTCTAAGTAAAACTGAATCATAGATTAGTTTAATAGAAATATTTGAAGATTGGGCTTCTCAAAGTTATAAAGAAATTACACTTACAGATATCTTATAGATAGAGATCTTAGATTATCTTGAATCTTTAGAGTTTATGATTTTATTATTGTTAATTGTTGAATGTATATATACATTTATTTTTTTAAATACCTACTACCGTGGATCAGCTACGCTACTCAAATTGTAAGGGACAGCTGAAGCCAGTAAACCTTTTTGCTCTTTTGAAATTGCTCTTTACCTTTAACCATTTCCATAACCATCTTGTACGAACGAGACCAAATTGTTTTTTCACCTCAACCAACCAAATTTTCTACATAATATAATTATTTTAAACCCGTCTTTTAGGACTGTAATTAAAATAACCGCGATTTCCGACCTTACATTAAATAAACAACTCCCTTATCGAACAAAACTCGGCTTCTATATCAGTAAAAGGGATCTAAATTAAAACCGACAAATAATAAAAATATGAAGAAGGCATTTTATCGCGCTGGAATCAATTATTGGCGTGTTCCCAAGAGGTTTTGCAATCAGAGGCCTCGCTCTCGTTAATTTTGGCCAGAACTTTTAGCACATCCTCCACTTGCTAACTAGCTGCGTGTTGTGCAACCCTAATTATCGGGAACTTTATGTCTGTGCATTGTTTTATATATATATATTCGATAAATCGATCACATAATGTCACCTTCTAAATAGTAATCACCTTCTATGTAGTATATCAATTGTGGTAGCAACCATAATACGAGCTAGAAATGGTTCAGTATGGGGCTAACCAGCCGTGTGTGAATGTGTCTAAAAAAATACAATGTTAAATACATATGTACATCAGTTTCAAAGTGACAACCGACAATCTTTAAACTAAACTTAACAAATTCCTGCCTGACAAGGCCTTCTATTCTCTAGAAGATGTTTTATGGCAAATCGTGAGCTCAGCTTTTTACTGAATTTTCCTCTTTTTTTTTGCGCACCCGTAACGGTTTATGTATAGATTGGTGTTTGATTTGAGTAGTTTTCATTAAGATAAATAGGTTCGGAAGCTTTATTCGACCTACTACTTACTACTCTTCACCAAAATTAAGAATTTTGTACCGCAGCTAGCCTACTCGTCCAGGATTTTATTCCTATCATTACACTCGTACTTTTGATGACTGGAATGCTGGATAAAGAAAGCATCTTGTTGCTCAGATGAGCCCTATAATATATGTATTATAGGTAGGTACTTAACATTACTTTATTTCAGACTATTACAGAAATTATCAATTAAAATATTATATACAAACTTAAGCAATACAATTTAAATTAGAGTAAGCTCACCATCCAGGCTGTCGCTGCGGGGCAGAGTTCCCAAGATGCTGGCAGCATTACCCCGTTGAACAGCTAAACTTAGTCTTTGTAAGAAATAGCTGCCAGCTCTTGGATCTCCAGAAGCGAGGACCAACCGCTTCCCGATGTCTTTACTAGATAGGTAGGTACTTAACTTTTACTAGATATTGCAAGAAAGTTTCATCGGCTTGTTACATTACGAAAAAATACGTGAAATTTTGTCGAAAAGCGAGTACCTACTCACTCGTAGTTCTTCATGTTGCAAACGTTGATACGCTTCGTTGGCCAGTTGCTAAATGTAAGAAACCAAATATTTTATTATTTCACCTCATAATAAAATTTCACCTCGCCGAGTAATTTTTTGTAAAGTGATTAAATAAAGTAGCAGTTGTTAGAAAAGTAAATGTAAAATTGTTAATGATTATGAAGTTCGTAGTTTACCACGGATAATAGAAAATAAGGATATGGTGCGACAAGAAAAAGTATAGTCTATGGGTGTGCCAACTGAAAAACAACAACCATAACGTTGTGTTAGGCCAATTTTACCTTTTATATTCCATGACAAGACATATAGTTTTGAGTTTATTAGATGAATGTTACTCAAATTTGAACTTTAATATTTCGTAATTAATTACTTTTCTGGTCTTTTTCTTCGTTCTATGTAGCTCATAAGCTAATTGGCCAAGCTCTGGTGTTGGGAGTTTTCAAGCCACCCGAAGGCCCCTGACTTGGCTTAACTACTGCTCGTACTAAGACCTAACAGCTGGGACCTACAATTTAACTTGTGTTCCGACCCACGGTACGGCTCAGATGAAAATGCCACTTGAAAAACGACAGACAGGCATGGTCACCCATCCAAAGACTGTCCGCATCGACCGTTGCTTAGCCTCGATGATCGCGTCAGATCACCGTAGCTAGCCGAGCTACAAGCTACTTTTCGGATAGATTGCAACTTTGACGTACCTACAATCAGTTAAATACGCTTCATACAGAAAAGGATGAGTACCAAATGTTGCTTGAGAAAAGGATGAGTAGGTACCAAAAGCTTTCGATAAAGTTTCTCAATTTAGATATTCTTGAATTGTAACAAACACACCCATTGTGTTTTAAATTTTATTCATAAATTCCGGCTATAAATAAATAATTAGTTTAAATTTTATTTTACGAGGGCTTTTAAAATTTTATTGCTTGGAATGGTATGTCCATTGTTACCAGAGATTTTTTTAATGTTATAGATATCTTCTCATTATGGATTCAATAAATTCGAAATCTAATTGATAAATTAATTTTAATGGTTGCAAACTCATCCTGTCTCAGGCACTTGACTGGTTTTATATTTAACTGCCTTTGTTTTTATTACCTGCCAATTAGATGGCAATTTAGCCAAATAGCTTTAGTGAATTAAAATAACTTCGTTCGCAAAACTTTGCTATTTTAAAACTAAATCTTAATTGTTACAGCGCAGTATCTAGTTATTTCTATACTGATATTTCCTTTCCATAAACCTATCAAACTTTACTTCAAAAATTATCCATTTCGAACCTTGAAACTGATTTATGTCGGCCCAACTCGATCCAACTTATTTTTATACAGAAGTGTAGGTAGAAGCTTCACAAATAGAGCAGAGAAAATATCAGATATGATTTGGTTAACCTATAACTTTTTAATTCTAATGTGTAACCTGTAGCTCGGCTAGCTAAGGTGATCTGACGCGATCATCGAATATAAGCAACGGCCGATGCGGATGGTCTTTGGATGGGCGACCATGCACAAGACTCGTTTTTCAAGTGGCATTTTTACCTGGGCGCTATCGTGGGTCGGATGACACGTTAAATTGTAGGTCTCGCCTGCTAGTATTAGTACAAGCAGCCAAGTCAGAGGCTTTCGGGCGGCTTGAAAACTCTCGACACCAGAGCTTGGTAACTTAGCTCATACGATGAGAAAGAAGAAGATTTCTAATGTATGGAAATAAACAACATAACAACTTTCGAGTCAATCATAACAGCTAAATAAAATAACCTCAACACTCTTTGGCGTCTCAAGTATCTCTTATTTTTTATCGAAGATTTTCCGCAGTTTTTATATTTTGTTTTCTTTTTTGTTATACTTTTGCGATTGACCACAGCTTTCCTGATGTGTCAGCTTCAAGATTTTCACTTCTTATCCAGTCTATCAGCATATTGTGTCTAACCTATAAAATTAATTACATTTTTGTGTCCGTGTTTTGACTTAAAGTTTTAATTGGTAGCCATCTTAAAAAAATACGGATCTAGCAGAATACCAAGCTTGTTAGTTTGAATGCTAAAAATGTAATAAAAAATCGAACAGGTGTTTTCTTAATATAGAATGTGTGCAAGTGATATTAATAGGTTTTAGGAGGTACAATTAATTTCATTTTTTGTTCAAAGCTTTTAACACCTTTTAAGTATTCGATTACGAAATAAAATATCATTTATACCACAGATATCTTATTTTAGTTCTTTTGGTATCTTTAGATGTGTCCGATCGCTTCGAAAAACAAATCAATCAGAATTTTGTAATGTTCCTTTTGTTCAAGTAGTTCAAGTAGTATGTACATTAATTGGTGAATTCTCAGAGTTTTTTTAAGAACTCACCAGGTGCAGTGTTTCTATGAATAAATCTAATAATGTTTTTGAGTTTTTATATTAAATTTTATTGATAACAATAAACTAAAATAGCTATCATTCGTCAATCCTTATGAATCTTAAACCAATCTATGTTAAAGAAAGAAAGTAATTCTACATAATTCTTCTCCGTATGAGCTAAGTGACTGAGATCTGGTGTCAAGAGTTTTTAAGCCGCCTCTGACTTGACTTAACAACTGCTTGTTCTAAGACTAACAGCCGGGACCTACAATTTAACGTGTCATCCGACCCAGATAAAAATGACACCTTTTAAAAGACTTCTTGTGAACGCCCATCCAAAGACGTCCGCATCGACCGTTGCTCAACCTCGACGATCGTGTCATATCACCCTAGTTAGCCGAGCTTCAGGCGCTACCAATAAATAAAAGTTTTAGAATAAAATAATAACTATACATAGTGACCTTCGCATTTTAAAACGATCATATATGTACGATTTCGTGTACGGGTATCATAAACCAGTACTGCACATGAGTTGACAGTCCCTAATCATAGTTTTAGTGACGCTGTGATTACAGATTAGTCCTGTACAGCTGAACATCACCTTCTTCATCTGTGTATATCTAAACGATGATTAAAATATACGACGCGCAGTTTTTACAATCGCATTGTTCGCATCTATGTATGCAAATTGTGAAACAAATATGCATTTTTTGCTTATTAACGATTAACTGCCTTTTGTGATGGCAAACGTGATTGTTATTAATATTGCTGTAGATAACTCGTGAACTTCTTTATTGACGTAATTCTACTAAGAGAACGATACTTTAAATAACTTATTGACTCAGGCGTTACTTTGCGGAAATCCATTGTAAATAGAAGACAAAATTAAATATCTAGAGTACTTCCGCTGTGATCCGAAATCCAAATTAAGACAAGTAAAGGAAAAATTAACTAAGATTAATTATAAAAATTAACTAAGACTTTTCTATATGTATGTGTAGATACAGTAGAAACTCGAGTACCCGGTCTTCAGTTATACGGATTCTTGATTATCCTAACTACAGACCAGTTGTCCAAAGTCGTATTTTTGCAAGCATGAACGTTTCGGACGGAACTGGCATCACCCCGTCGCAACGCTTCGGCTTCTCATCGGAAAAAAAAACACGATTTTCTTCATTCTTTCGATTATCCGAATGCCTAACAACAACAATTAGTCCGATTTATCGAGTTTCTACTGTACTTATACATACATACATACTTGTATGTAGATACAAATTAAAACTGTACACTGTGTTTGTTAGATTTAGTTACAGGTTTGATTAAAGTCTGTAAAAAATATTTTACATTGAATAGTTAGATAGATAGAAGAAGATTGAATAGTTCAATTTTAAATTCAGGTCTATGATTTAGTATTGAACTATTTTATCCAGGTCTAGAAGGGATTATTTCAGTAAATTATAAATTATAGCACCAGCCAGTAACAGTGTAAAAATCTTAATATATATAAATCTCGTGTCACAATGTTTGGACTCCTAAACCACTTAACCGATTATAATAAAATTCGCACACCATGATCAGTTCGATCCAACTTGAGAGATAGGATAGTTTGAATCTCAAATTATAGTCGCAATTTTAATTTATTGCTAATTATTGTCTTTTATTATTTGACAGTCACAATTATCTGTTAACTCCAAATGATTCTAACAGATGTCGATACCTTTCGACTGGGTTAAGTAAGTAATCAATAGATGGCGCTGCTATGGTAAATCTGTGAACGTGTCATATAAGCTACACTATCTATTTTTCATACCCCTAAGTGAGGCAAAACAACGTTTGCCGGGTCAGCAAGTATTTTTATAGGTTTTCACAGATTTTTATTACAAGGTTGATTATTACTCACGTGAGTAAGATTTTCTAAGTAAACGTAAATGAGTAACAGATACAGTCTCTGGTCCCACACTCCCAAGTTATCACCTTACTTGGCTTGCCCTTGCGAATTATTCATAACGGCTCGTAAAAAGACCAAGGTCGTCGCACTGGCAGGATCGCGGATTCGGTCAGGCGGTCCGCTGCTCCAAAACTGTAACAAATAAAATGCAAACGAGTGGGATGTACGCGGACCTCGCCCGGACGGACGCCTCTGATGGCGCCTTTTCCACCATCTTTTTAGGGTTCCGTACCTAAAAGGTAAAAATGGAACCCTATTGCTAAGTCTCCGCTGTCTGTCTCCAGGCTGTATCTCAGAAACCGTAATAGCTAAAAGGTTCGCAAGATATGTATTTCCGTTTTTTGCTATATATCAATAACGACACTTAAAATTTCACAAAATATATTAATGTGTATTAGCTATAAAATGAAATTGTTAATTTTAAATAAAATAAATATTTGAGAGGGGCTCCCACACAACAAACGTAATTTTGACGTGACAACGTCTTAAATTAGGTTGCGGCTGGGAGTCACTTATGAAAAAGTGTAACGCCCGGTAACGTTACGAAACGAGAGAGAGGCCCGCCGAATGCCTTGCGTCTCTCTCCCACTCAACTATGATCGGTCTGCCGCGCGCGCAGCACGCGGCAGACGTTGTCACGTAAAATCTTCGCCCGTAAAACCGACTTTACAGGCAACCATTTTTTTACTCGATCTGTATAACGATATTTGGTAGACCCTCTATACATTTAAAGAATATTGAATTATGTATTAACTTAACAAATTCATTATAAAATTATTAAATAAATAATATTTAAGGGGGGCTTCCATACAAAAATGGTACGGAACCCTTCATGCGCGAGCCCAACTCGCATTTGACCAGTTATTTATTTTTCTTTTTATTGAGAAGAATTTATGGCGTACGATACAAGCTGCCAGTGTTACGCGGGTTTTTGGCTCTTTTGAATATTCTAAGGCTTCGAGTCTTAGAATGTGGTTCTCGGTTCTCGAACGTTCTTTAGGAATGTTCTAATCATTTTCTCGTGGCTTGTCCTTGAATTCTGCTCAATAACTCGGGTTTGGGTTGCATGTCAAACGAGTTTTAATAAGCACCGGCCTTCCCCCAGTTTTGAGTCCTGTTTTATTTCGTCGTTGGCCGTAAAACTTACCAAAACTTGAAACCTAACGATACACGGTAAAAAACATTACCGTGTATCGTTAGGTCGGAATTTGATTTGATACGCACGGCTGAAAAAGTGTTAGGTTTAAAAGGCTTTACTTCATAGTTATCTTATTATGCTTGTTACAAATTCAAAACCAAAAAGAGTTCATACTTGTGGAGTTAAGAGAAGCAATTGAAAATGGGTGGGTGGATTTTTTTTGCGGTTAGTGGTTAGTCGACCATAGTTTATTGGCTAGAGCGATCGGCCTAGTTTACCGGATGATTCGGGATCGAATCCCGCTGGTCGTGATATTTGCGATTGCTTTTCTATATCTACAAGATAACCTCGGTTTTTTTACTCCTTACACAGGCATTTCTAGTATACCAGTGGTGTTAGCAACCATAGTACGAACTAGAAATGGTTCAGTATGGGGTTAACCAGCCGTGTGTGAAATGAGTTCTAATATTTATTTATTTGAGCAACATGAAGAACCACACAAGATGCGACACTCTAGCCTAAGGTGGAGCATGCCTAGTCTGGAATAATTGGCTCTCAAGGAGGCTGCCTGAACGCACTGTTAGATATAGAAATTTGGGGACAGATTTTTCAATTTGAGGGTAGTTGCTAGCCAAGCCACTACTAGAAAAATGTCCTACCACCATGTTGTGCGGATTTTGCACTATAGACAAAATTGTAGCTATGAATACAGCGTCAACTTTATATAACGACACTAAAGGGACTGTGCATTTTATGGCGTTATAGAGAGTTGTCGTTAAAAGGAGAGAATGTATTTTTATTTTCATTGTATGGAATACAAGCTAAACCAAGTAAAGCCAAATGATTTTGACGCTTCAGAGAGTTTGTCGTTAAATCGAGTGACGCTACATGGACTTTACACTGTACTTGTATTGCTAATATGTATTATGCAACGGATGCAATACTGGTCTGGTTCCCGCCGTAACACCAAACACCATAGAAAGTTGTATGGAGCGAGTGGCGAAGGGAAAGGACTTTTGCAAGCTCCATGTCCGCTAGATAATTGGTCCAGTCGAGCCTTGAGTGTTTTTCATGTCACTTTAAACTTTTATTACGAGTAGCTTTAGATAGTTCTGCTGGAATGGATGGATATGCAAAACGAATCGTAGAAACTAATAAACCGTAGAACCGATAAGATAGTGTAAATTGTGCACTCACAATCTATTTACTGAATAAGGTATATATTAAAATCGTCATATATATATATATACTAGCTGTCCCGGCAAACGTTGTTTTGCCTTAATAATCATTTCTAAATATACAGTAGCCTATTCTCAGACCTACTGAATACGCATATAAAATTTGGAAAAAATCGGTCAAACCGTTTCGGAGGAGTACGGTAACAAACACTGTGACACGGAAATTTTATATATATATATATATATTGCGAATTTTGGAAATAGAGTACCTTGAATTACAAACAGACTGAGCGAAACTATTATTGTTCCTTATTTTACTTCGGAACATTGAGGAAACATCGATTTATTCTTGACTAGTTGCGCCCCGCACTGTACCCGTGTTAATTCGGAATAAAAAGTAGCATAAATGTGTGATCTAGTGTTTATTCTATCTATACTATATAAGAAATTTGGTATGGACCAAATATCTTTGAATTCGGTCCAGCCGTTTAAGCGCAAAGAAGTAATACATACACAAAAACTTTCGAATTTATGATATTAGTAGGACAGTACTCGTGTTAGTTTATATCTACCTTTATTATAATTAATGTTAGCACTTGAGATTATGCCGCATCTTTTTCAGTCCATATCATGAAGATGCCTCGTGAGAATCACACATAGTTATAATTATGTTTTGCTGTTGTTTTTTATAACAAGCAAAACCATGCAGCGTGAAGGTTAGACAACGGTCGAGGCAATAAATGCTATTTAACCTACTGCTGAGTGGTGATGACTAAAGTTATACGTATCTACGAGTACTTAAAAGCATAAAAATGTATGGAGCAGAGATTTTTTTCTGTAAAATTTAGAAGTATTAAAAAAATACTAATGCCACTTTCAAAGCTTTGCGTTATTTATCAGTACCGAAACGAACCCATAAACGTGACAAAGCTTTCGACATATATAATCTTGACAAAATAATAAAATCAAAAAGAAGTAAAAGTAAAAAACATAAGTTCTGCAATGCCGTTATGCGAGATAAATTTACTTAAAATACTTATTTACCATCTTTTCATCGAATTAAGGAACCACTTTACTCTCAACTTCTTAAAATATTTGTCTTCAAATATTATATAGGTCAATGTACAAGGTGTTTCGTAAAAGTGTGACAATATTAAAGATACCTTGACATATTTCATTCACATTATATACAGAGTCAGAAACCAATACGTTAAAGGTCAAATAATATTTTTTCCCCATACAAGAACCAAATATATTTTCCTTTTGTTTTAATGGCAGCCCTAACAGTCATCACTGACCGCTTATCAAATGGCACGCATACAAGTAGACGTATACACCCCTCCACTTAAGGCCATTGTTCAATGATAAGTTGTAGGGTTGAAACTCTTAGTTTTCGTTAGTTCACTAGTTACTTGAAATCTGTGATACTGAGAATTCTAAAACATTTTGAACTGAATTCTTAATATGTTTAGGTATGTGTAATATAAGTATTATCACACCTTTCAGAAACACCTTGTGTATTCCGAAATGAACCTAGGTGACAAAGCTTTCGACTTGACAAAATAATAAATTGAAAATGAAGTATAAGGTAAAGGATGGATAATATGTTCCGTAAGAAGAGGCCGTTATACCAGGAAGCGTACTTTAAGTATATACTTAATTTGAGAAATCGAGTGCAAACATTTGTATCTTTATTTATTCAGTTGTCTTGTATCTGCGCGTTATTTGTAAAGAATTGTCGTTTCTTAGTATTTAAATAGACCTGGCATTGTTTTTAAGTTTCGAATTCTACTAATATTATGAATGCAAAAGTTAGTATATGTGTTCGTGTGTAAGTTACTGTTACTACTTCACGCTCGAAGGCTTGGTAGTTTTATTTACTCCTCACAGCTAAGTAATTGACCAGCAGGCAGCGTAACCACACTCGTTAGTGGCACTCCGACCTAAGGTGGAGCATGCCTAGTCTGGAACACCTGGCTCTCAAGGAGGTTGTCGGAACAAACTGTCAAGTGCTTGGCGATAACTTTTAGCTAGGATGTGGTAGCTAGCCAGGAGAGCAATGGTGGCGATTCAGCGGCACACACGACTAAACCAAATTTAAAGAAACCCCGTCTCTTTCATCTTAAGTGGCCAGAAAGAGACGGCACGTTCTGAACCACAGACAAAACAACTAAAATCACGTCAAATATGGAATGTGCAGGCAGTTTTAGAGGTGATACAAGTGAGTGCGTTCTAAAGTCGCCTATATTTTCTACATTTGACGTGATTTTAGTTGTTTAGACTATGGTGCAGAAAGTGCCGCCTCTTTCTGGCTACCTAAGATGAAAAGAGACGGGTCTTCTTTAATTTTAGTTTAGTCGTGTGTACCGCTGAATCGCCACCATTAGAAAATGCTCTACTACCATGCTATGTATAGAAATAGCTGATAAGACACAGGCTAATTTTATACTTGTTCAACGCGGGTAGCATCGCGGGGCGTAGCTACTAATACATATTTTGCCTTTTGCATGTATGTTGTAATTAATGTCGCAGGTCAAAGAGTTCAAATATACAGTACGGTATTATTTTTCTTCACATTGTTAACAATGAGGTCTGGTTTGTTGAAGAATAATAGATTATTGTTCAGGTTTCTTGGTAAACTGTCCAAATTAATTATCTTAAGACACGAATTTAATATTCTTGAAGATTTCACATGAGACTTTTGATTAAACACTTACAATGTAATTTAGGACTATCAAAGCCATTGTTCGTATCATATGAGATTGGTCAGAAGTCATTGTATTCCGTCGTAATCTTAGCTTTTGGATTTCTGTATTACGTACTATTTAATTTTGTATCATGTAGTGTGTCAAACTAATAGTGATTAATAACCTATTGACTCAGATAATAACCTATTGACCTCATTGTACAAGGTAGTGGAAGTAGAGGACGACCTAAGATAATGTGGATGATTTGTGTGAAAGAGGATATGAAAGAGAAAGGAGTGAATGATGGCTGACAGAAGAGTGTGGAAGCAAAAACGAACTGTGCCGACCCCACATAGTGGGAAAAGGTGAAGACAAAGAGGAAGAAGAAGAATCTGTTGACTCAGGTGTTACTTTTCGATGGAAGAAAATCTGATATATTTAGCGTACTTCCGCTGTAATATCATTATGGTTATTTTAATATGGTTTTAGATGACGATAGAAGGTACACTAAATATTTCAGTTTTTCTTCCATGAAGTACATAATCAAACGTAAGATTACCAACGCTGTTTACGCACTAAAAATAAAACCCTTTTTAAAACAATTCACATCCCATATTAACTGTTTGCAAAATCAAGTTTTTGTCTTCATAATTAATTAAAATACTATACAAGTCGATAAATATAAACGGATTCACTGTTTAGTTTTACGTAACTTCTATGGTCAGGGTTCACCGGCAAAGAAACGTGGCTTGGGGCTGACCTTGCGACCTTACTCACACTCGGTCACGTGAGCCGGTATACCACAACTTGCTGTACAAGGTTACTGGATCCATTATGGAAATAACATCTTTTCCATCTTACACATAAAAATCCAATATAATCGCTGAATATTTAGGTGTGCTATGATTGCTTTCATTTGCTCAGTAAAGCTAGACATTTGACTATCGGGGCGCGTAAACGAGCTAGCGATCTAGCTTAAGGCGCGACATGCCTAGTCTTGAATAACTGAGCCTCGGGGAGGCTGCCGGAGATGCTTGGCGACAGATTTTTCCACTTGGGCTTGGTTGCTAGACGGACGAGTACTAGAAACTGCTCTACCACAATGCTAGAAATTATGAAAAGACCGAAAGCTGATTGGCATCGATTGAATCCTCGTGGATTCCATCATACAAGTTGTAAGGCGGCAGCGATGGAGCTATTGTTTAATTTTTTATTTTCATAAGAGCAACATGTCTTTTCTGTATCCTGGTACGCGTATTCGTCCCGATTTCGCGTTGCTCTGATGTCTGTAATATCACAAGCAGGACTTAAAAGTCTTGAGACATCGACGAACTAGCATATTGATTGGTAGATCAACGCTCCTGTTGTAAGAATTTGCTATTCCCCTTAAAAGCCTCTGACATAGTGTAATGACGGCAACGAATTGTTAGATTTTTCATTTATGTATTCCCTTAACTTGTAGAATAAACTTAGTATTACGTTAATTATGTCCTGAAGTAGCTAACAAATAGACGCTAATAGACGTTTAGTTAGCCCGTATATCAGTCTAAATACGTCACCCTAGCACTGATTCATAATGGGATCACGTGTGTTCTGCATAAATAAGACGGGAGCCGTATGATGATGTCGCCAGTCTTATGATGTCACGTATTGACGCTTTTACCTAGTGAATGAAGTGATTATGACAACCGCAGTAGCTCTCAGCTACGGCAGATAAGGATTAGAGAGAGAGAGAGACGTTTAGTAAGTTGAGATTTTTCTTCTAATTGTACTCGTATGTCAGTATGATGATTGGACTAGTACAGGATACGTGATTGGTCCTTTTGATTATCTTGCGTTTTAATTGTTACATATTTATTTTGCTGATGTACCGGAATGTCAAACATCAAACCGTGAACATCAGGAAGATAAGCTGCGTCTACTCGTGATTCCGATTCTACAGTACGTATCTTTGAATAGAAGTATAGTCAGATCTCTTATTGACATAGATCTTCTTCTTCTTCTTCGTATCAGCTAAGTGACCAAGCTAAGCTCTGGTGTCGTTAGTTTTCAAGCCGCCCCAAGGTTTCTGACGTGGCTTATTCACATAGATAAATCATGCACACAATCAGGCTGAAGTATCGGCGTTACACTCGTATCCATCACGTATGACACAGTACGAGCGACACGACGCGGCGCGGCGGCGGCACGGTGCCGTCATTATGCTAAACAGCCGGTCCGGCCGAAACACGCGGTCATCTCCGCATTCCGCGCGGCCGGTGCGCATGCGACGGAATTCCCGCCCCAAACTCGCAAACAACAGAAACCTGTCCCGACAACCTTCGAGAGAGATGACACTGTCGCCAGGCCAGATATCAACATCTTACCACCTGGCTCAAACTAATTAAACCTCTATACCCCAACCAATAAAGCTAATTTATTTATTTTTTTTAATCCGCAGACACTGGCGCCAAAGAACATTAAAATTGGAATCGCAAATGATCACTGTGTTACCATTTTAGTAAAAACATATTATAGCACGTGATTAATGTCGCCCGACTAAAAACAAGTCGTTAATAAATGTTTTAGTTATTTTAATATTTTCCACCGTGCCTCGTCGGGGGCTACTGTATTAACATAAATACAATATATTTCACTCCAGCCAAATATACTTTTTGTGATGCCTTTTTAGGTAATCGAAATAGTTTGATCATAATCTTTGATATGTCGATTGTGAGGGCAAAGGCCAAGAAATTGTTTTAAGGAAAATAAACAATTTGTCTGCGAAATAGATTAAGGAATTTTGCAAAAAGTGGACCGGTTATAATGAAAGATCGAATAAACAAACTCCCACGCGCACTTAATACTGCAAAAATCGATTAAGCGAATTAACGATGGCATTTCGAAAATGGAGCTATTGTGTATATTTTACACATAAATTAACTTTGTTATACAATTATATTTAATGTCCAGAATTATCATACAATTTAAGAATCCAATTTAATGACTTCTTTAAAAAATAATGTTACAACTACCTACAAAAGGTTAGCGATTAGGACAACTAAACTAAATATTAGAGGATATGTAAATAAATATTCCTTAGGTTTTAAACCTTTGGAATATGTTTAGCTTCTTTTTATTCAGGGCTATCTATTAAAAGCAGCTAAGAAAGCATTACTACTTTGAAAAGTATTAATGCTTCCTAGTTTTACGTCATTTAGACATACGTCAAAAGAAAAATGCGAAATTTTATTTTACTACTAGCTGACCCGGCAAATATTGTTTTGCCTCACTTAGGGGTATGAAAAATAGATAGTAGCCGATTCTCAGACCTACTGAATACGCGTATAAAATTTGGTAAAACTAACATTGTGACATGGAAATTTAATATGAGTATGATTAATTTGCAAAAATGGACTAAAAGTATGTGAGAATGAGTTGAATTATAATGCACTAGCTAGATTTCTAATATTTTTGGATATACAATATAGCATAATTATGTTACTCGGCGATGTAGCTTCCCAACGGTGAAAGATTTTTTCAAATCAGCCTAGTAGTTTCCTAGCTTATTCGCGTCAAACAAACAGACAACCAAACTCTTTATGGATAATATTATTTTAATACAAGAGCGGTCAGTACAGTGAATAAAATCAATGTTTTCAAAACATTAAGAATTTTTTTTCGGTTATAAAAAAGGTTTTTGGTGTTTTATCAAAACAAACAATTATGCATGTAATACAAAACCTAATTGGGGACGTTTGTTGTAATTATTGTTTTGTGTTAAAATGTTGTAAATTTGTCAATATAACACATTTATTGACAGGTACATTGATCACTGAAAATATTGAAATCGGAGATGTTTTACAAGGGTTCCGATTGCAGTGATGATTTCTGCATCAATATTTATGGCGGTATGAGAGCAAAATAGCAAATTTTTTAAAATCTTGCGTCAAGATAGGACTACTAGGATTTTACAGTTTATAATACTTAATTCAATCTCTAAAAATAGAGTTCCACTAGACGATTACGTAAAATTAGCACTTTAGTTTAGTTTATATTTATTGAAAAACAGTCTTTTTACATTCAGAAATTGCTATGCTTCTAAAAGTAATAAAGAAATTAATGCACATCTCACTTTTTTGCAGATCCTAGCTAGAATTGTCAGAGCTCATACTTTCAATATTGATATTTGTTTGATTTTAAATAAATCTAATTCATAAAATACCTACAGCAGCGCTTCAGGCGCTTTGCTCAAATTTGTATTATGCTGTAGAACTCGGAACAACATAGACATAAACTATGACGTAGTGTACTATTGGATTGTATTCCGTCACAGGTTTCCTCGTACGTAGCGGCAGTTGGTCTAATCCACTATATTTACATGACGCGAGAGTTTTCCCATGCGCCGGGAACGGTAAACAATAGACAGCCACGCCACTGACAATGGCTGCCGGCCACTTTCCACTTTCCCGAGGCTTCCCACTGCAATGAAAAGCTTGACAATCACACCGAGTGTATCTCAATTTGTAACCCCCATCGCAAAAACAACGGCTGTTATTAGTTTCACATGTCCGTATGTAAGCATAAACAGCCCACTATACGTTCCCACTGCTGGAACTCGGGGCCTCCCCACGTGAGAAGAGAGATATAGGCCATAATCCACCACGCTGGCCAAGTGCGGGTTGGCGCATGACACAGGTCTTCAGATTTTGTGGTCCTGAAACGTGTCAGTTTCCTCCCGATGTTTTCCTTCACTGCAAAGCGAGTGTAAATCCACACATAACTTGAAAATAAGTCATAAGTGTTGGGCTGGGATCGAACCAGGGGCCATCTGAATGAAAACCAGACGTTTCCCCACTGAGCCACACTCGCTTTCCGTATGTACTTCTCAGGAATTAGATACTCAGGAAGAAAATTCAAAAGGCTAGAGTGTCACCAATGTAGTTACATACCCTCCTGTTTCAAGTGCCTAGATGTAAAAAGTGTCAATTTAATACACAAGCATACTGCTAGGAAGTATGTGTATATGCATATATTGAACAATAAATCAAAATGAGTTATGTAATAATAAGCCAAGCACGACTTGGCCAGATAACTTCACACTGTACGCAACGCTTATCATTAACTTGCAAAAATGTGGGAAATATTCACAGAATTCGCAACGTTTACTTATGGTGTATAAAAACGTCGGATTGATATCACCGAGTGGCGATATTAAAACGAAATATGTGGATTTTTAAATGACACTAGAAATAAGTTCGTTACGCTGCCCACGCAATATTCTTTTCTATACTAAATAGCAAAAAAGAACCACAAACAAGACCAGATTTCTAGAACTTTTCTCGAAATCTAGGTTTCATCTAAAATGTTTCTGAAACTGGTATTTTGTTGATCAAATTAAATTGCTTGATATCCGCCAGAGAAACAACATTTTTGCAAATAAAATTCGGGTCACAATTCATTTTCTGCTGATGCTGTTTAATTGTTCTGGTTAAGAATTTCATTAAAATCCAGTCTTTTATCAGTTAAATACCATCTTATATGTTACCGCTGATTGATTGCGTAAATATCTGATTTGCATAAAACGGGTTTGGTAAAGGTATTTTATATTACATTTTTAAACTAGAGCATTGGATGATTTTATGTCATGTGGAATAATTTACATTATCCTTTTATATATAATTCTCTTCTTCTTCCTGACGTGTTCAACTTTGTAAACATACGAGTATGTATATTTATTGCAAATCCCCGAAAGACTTTCTAGGTGGTGGCTCATCATCATCAGCCTATGTTCGTCCACTGCTGGACATAGGCCTCTCCCAAGGCACGCCACTTGGCCCTATCCTGTGCTTCTCTTCGCCATCCACTACCCGCTACCTTCTTCAGATCATCGCTCCACCTGGTTGTAGGGCGTCCTACACTACGTTTGCCGAGACGCGGTCTCCACTCTAGAACTCGTCTACCATAACTTTGCACTTCAGCTTGCTTATGCGTTGGGCTATGTCGGTGACTCTGGTTCTCTGTCGAATTACCTCGTTCCGGATACGATCCCGTAGAGAAACACCGAGCATAGTTCTTTCCATAGCTCGCTGAGCGGCTTTGAACCTTCGGACCAAACCTGCCGTAAGTGTCCACGTTTCGGCTCCGTAAGTCAAGACTGGTAGGATGCACTAGTTGAAAGGTGGTGGCGCAGAGCAATTTAAAGATTATCTTTATCGCTATAACCGCGTTTTTAAAGAAAACGTTTCAGTGTTCGTTTCTTCTTGCTCACAATAATTTGGTTGTACAAGAGGATATGGAAATTCAAATGTTTTCTTTATTGAATTGAGTTGTAAGTGAATACGGATATGTGTACGTTTTATAACTTGTATGTAATCACGTTTTATAATTTGTAGTAAAGTCGCACCATATACATACGTACATGAGTTATATAGCTTTATTCGCTTATTTCTGTCTACCTAAAGTTACTACATTTTATAATTTGTAGTAAAGTCGCACCATATTTTTCTCCGGTTTACGCTGTGTTGACACACATGGTGCTTTCTTGTTCAGGTTGTAAGTGTAGTTGTGTAACCGAACGATGGCCGATTGGCATCTTTATAGAGCGTGTCGGCGACAATTCTTTGATGTAGGCTTCTTTGCTTTTGGTGTGTTGGTCAACGATTTGGTTTTATTTGCTACGTAAGATTTGTTGTGTTGACATGGTTTATATATACATATACAGTGCAGGTACCTTTTTGTGTACATATTTAATACATGTAGGTATTAATGAGTAATTTAGTATCTCCATGGTTGGTTTAAAAACGTAATTTGTTTTGACTGACTACCGCATTATTTACGGTCATGAGCTCTCCCGAAAAGAATACAATTATTTAAAATTAAAGTTGCAAGAAGTAGGTTAAGTTATTTTATTGAAGTAGATTGTAGACGTAAATAATTGATTAATTAAAAAAAAAACAATAATATTAAATTAACAAATTTGAATGTCATTTTAAACTACATAAATATTAAAATGAAAACACCTAACTTACACGTACACAAGACATAAATATTTATTGTAAGTAATAAATAAAATAATAACTGTTTTTACTATCCGCATAACCACAACATCCGTAAATTGAACAAGAGTTTTTATCCAACTCATCACAGGCAATTTAAGATACAAGTAAACAACAATCATTTAGTCGAATCATTATGTCAGTACCATAAGAATGTTACAAGCAAAACATCGTTTTGTACCATCGTGATTATACTTTTTGCAAAAGCC
Organism: Mellilla xanthometata; assembly: GCA_035578125.1. NCBI lineage: Eukaryota > Metazoa > Arthropoda > Insecta > Lepidoptera > Geometridae > Mellilla > Mellilla xanthometata. Next base: position 5,321,228 of record JAPUBQ010000019.1, on the reverse strand, counting down.
TGGGGAAATCCATATAAGGCCGTATTGTATGTTGCACTTACTGCCTTTTTTGCTGAATTTAAATTATGATTTGTGTCGAGTATGGAATGTGTCAATTTGTATTTTGAAATTTATCGATTGCCGACTTGGACATTAGACGTTAGTAAAACGTTGCACAGTTTTTGTTATGCCTGCCGATGTACGTATCTGATCCTTATACGTTTAAGTTTATAAGTTTTACTTCCAATTATTTCAGTACTTTTGATTGGATAGTGTATGTACTGCATCAAATTCAGTTCTTCCAACGCTTTTGTTAGATTGGATCCGTATATCAGCATTTACACGGTTCTCGGCACAATCTTTATCTTAAATATCAATAAATAGGCATCACATTTTGCTGAGATTAGTTGTTAGTATAACATCAAAAACACATCTTGAATTTTGACCTTATATTAAATTAACTCAATGTTAAGTCAACTGAATTTATTCCAACAATGTTACCTGTATGCCTTTTTTAATTTTGTATTTTGAAGTCAAGTTCATTTCGTTTATCACCTACATTTTAGAAAAAGTCTTGAATGCAGCGGTATCTAGTTACATTTTTTTTTATTAGCCTCTGGTATTTCTATGGCATTTGCCACATTACCACTTCGATATTTGATTGGTTGGAATTAAGTAATAAATCTCAAAGGTCAGCCTTTGTATAGACATTGGAACTGTTAGAGCGCGGAAATATAACACGAAATGGACATTTCGTGCAGGGTTGTCCCAAATCAGTTCATGTTAGTTGTTCTGTTTTTGCAGTTGTACGATTTCACACTTTTTTTTCATAGTCATAGTTCGACTCTAAGATAAATCGGCCTCAGTCTCATAAGTAACACATTTGTCTTAAGAAATATTTTTTTTTTTGCACAAACCCAGTTTATGTTTTTTACTATCCTAGGTTCGCAATACCTTATACAATAGACAATTTCGCTTGAGTGAAATTGTTTGACTGCTAATAATACTAATTAGACAACCCTATTCATAACCATGCATAATAATCAAATTAAAATAATATTCGACAAATGCCCCGAGGCCTCTATTTGTCATATGCATGTAGTAGAGCCCAGATATTCGTGTGTAGATATGATATAATCGAAAACTATAATAATAGCACGACAGCCGAGGTCATTGCCACATACCTATTGAATGATTTGACTTGTATTATGTCGATTGTATTATGACTATGTGAGGAATGAGGCCCACCCTAACTTTGCTGTGCATTAACTTACGAACTAAAGAAGGAAGATGATAGAAGTCAATATTTTGTTTTTCAAACTTGTTGTAGTAGTGGTCGTTCACGTGATATTTTAATAACACATACTTACTTAACCGTTCGTATGTATGAATGACATTAACCCATTTTGTATTATTTGTTGAAAAAAAGACCAAGTTCCAAGTTTTAGTTTTACCCACACCGGCTCCCGGTATGTCAACAGTTGCGGCGAAAATGTGTTTATACCGGGAGCCGGTGTTTCTACATACAAGTGGATAATCTATGTACCATGGAAGCAAAAATCAAGTAAGAAGTAAGAGAAAACACCAAAGTAGATTCGCGACATGTAGGATTGACATAAAATTAATCGCTGCACTTCAAATGTCTCGGAAGTGCAAAAGGAAAAGCATTGCCCCGAAAATACCTCCCTGACCCCTGCCTTACACGGCACGCAAGGTCTTCCTTCCGCCTAACGGGCGCCGGGTCGTGATGTCATTACCAATTTGTTTCGTATTGTACATTTGCAACGCTTTCTACGATATAAACATAACAAACGCTCACCGGACGGTTATTGACTACATCCCGGACCAGCGATGGTAGTAAAAGCCTTAGACATTTCTCTAATTTTATGATGAAGAAACTGCGGAACTAAATTTGGAGCACTAGTAAAATGTTGTTTAATGTCTTCAATGTGTTATTAAACGCCTTCTCTGTCAGTTAATGACAGACTCACCATCCTTGACATCTTACTACGACGAACACAAAACAATAGAATGTTTTGAAACATTTTAATTTAGCTATAAAAGAGCATCATTCGCTAAAAAGTAATGGATCCATATTATTATTATTACCAGCTGCCTCAATATCTAGCTGCAGAACCTATAATTTAGTAAAAAGTGCATTGTGGGTTAAGCGAAAGTAGAAATAACTTTCTAACCAATATTCTTGGCGTAAAAGTTTTCCAAACAACTTAAATATCAGACTCAAGGTGAAGTTCAAGGTCACGAAAGTATACTTTCGTAAATTGGCAGAAGTGAAGTTCTACCAACTTTGATTAGCATTATTAGTTTTACTCCATGATTTCACCCGTGTCTTATAATATTATTTCTACTGATGAAAGAGGCGTGAACACATATGTATGTTAGAATCTTTCTTGAATATGTACAGGTATGCATGTTAGAATCTTTCTTGAATATTTTTTGGGTTAACAATAATAATTTCCAAATATCATTGAAGATCCTTTTTGTAATATTAGTGTGGATATATGGATTAGCAAGTAGACGTCTATTATCTCTTTGTGTTTGGGTTTGAAGGTCAAAAATCGACAGCAAATGTCAGTCTCAGAGTAACAAACTACGGACCACCCACAGAACGTTTCGACATGATCTTCGAATAAGAATAGGTCTTAGATGAATATGGCATTTGACTGATCGAAAATAAGTCAGAGGATCTAGCTGTAACTGATCAATCAAGATCAAGGTTGTGGAATCTATATTATTAGTATATACCAATGCATTGTAAAAGCAGTACAGAATTTATTTTGTTGTCTTTCCGCTCTTTACCTGTGGTGTTATTAGCATAGAACAGCGACATAAATTATCTTAGTCGGTGCATTATCTAAACTATTCTAACTTAAGAAGCGCCTGTAGCTCGGCTGACTAAGGTGATATGACGCGATCTTTGAGGGTAAGCAACTGTCGATACGGACAGTCTTTGGATGGGTGACCATAATTATATTCTTTTAAAAAGTGTCATTTTCATGTAGCGCGCTACTGTGGGTCGGTTAACATGTTAGGATAGGTTAGCCTTAGTACAAGTCAGCCTTCGGGCGGCTTGATGACTCTCGAAACTAGAACTTGGCCACTAAGCTTATACGAAGAAGAAGACAAAGAAGAATATAATATTATATAATTTGGTATTTCATCTGTTAAGAAATCACATCATCAAAAGTAGTTTACCAACATACAACAACAAAATACCGTACCGTATTTAACAAGTTTTTAATTTTTAATAAATTAATCAGTTATTTTTCTCTACAAGTGCAATAATTAGCACCAGTGGCCCGCCTCGCGCTATCTCGGTCACAGTACCAACGACCGCGGGTCAATTGATGCTGCGGTCATCAGAGCGAGAATGTGGCACGGACGCTGCGGCCTCCGTTCGCCATTGAACTTGACCTGCTGGAATTGGTTTTTGCACTATGCCTTTGCTTCTTACGAGAAGAATAGGTGACTTATGTCATGAGTGGAGCACCAGTCTCCGGTGATATCCGCTTTGAACTATGATGAAACGTGTTCAGATTAGTTTGAGCTGCTTTAATTTGAACTTTCGACTATACATGTTGTTCTTAATTGATTAAATTTATATTTATAGAATGAACATGGGTCGGGTTCATAAGGTTTGTGGAAAGAATACGCGATTATGCTTCTAGAAGAAGAAGATCGGTAATGAAGCAAAAACCTAAAGGCTACAATTATTATCTCCAAGACAAAATATAAATAACGTCATGATTTGCCACCGATGATAAATTTAATTGAAAATAGTACCTGTTATTAATAATTATGACACATGCAATCCTATATAGGAATTTCTGAAAACGACTCTCATTGATTTGCCAAAGCGGAAAAGCTATGTGACAAATATTGTTTACAAATAGATATGTTTACGATACATTTCTTGAAATTCATGACTGTTCAGTTCATTCAATCTTTATAATATGACTTAAGGTACGTTTTTGTCCAATATTGTACTTTTACCCTGACTTGCCATAATTCTTCTAATTATTGTTTTGAAGAACCGCTATGGCCGGGATTAGTGGTTTCTAAAAGGGATCATTAAAAAATATGTACCTAAAATATTTTACCCTATGAAAGATCCAAGAACAAACGTCTCTCTTCTTTTCTTCTCTTCTCTTTCTCTAGTGCTATTAAAAAAAAACCCGTTTATTATAATGTGTTTAATATTTTTCACGTTTACAATTAGCGTTTATAACGATGAAGTAACTTCACGCTGGCGCGTTGCAAAATTACCCATTTACCAAGACGCATTAGATGCGCAAGAGTGGCCGTAGTCATGAACTTGACCGCACGGTCGGATGCGCCGGCGCAGACGCCCGGTCAGCCTTCTAAACACGGAGCGGATCTGCCATTTTGAAACTACGTTTGGTCATTGCCAACTGTAGTTAATAAATGTTATGTCGACTAGATGTGTTTCTTTTTATATATATGTGTTGATTATGTCTATCTTTACCTATATGTATTTGTGCAATAAGAGTAGCAATATTAGACAACCGAACCGCCAAACTTTGGAATTCCCTGTTCCCCAATGACTACAATCTAGCGATTTTCAAGGCGGGTGAACCGGTTCCTTCTAGGTAAGCGCGATCCGCCGTAGACCTCAATATCACCATCAGGTGAATTGTGGTCAAGCGCTGACCTATTCGGAGAAAAAAAAATTACACAAAATTGCGACGAGACACCATATCTAGGTATATCCTTCGTCATTTGCATTGACCGAAGACATACCTAACCCAGTAATGATTGCATTAGTTACGATATACGAGTTATTACGAATTATTTTAACTGTTGAACAAGCAGTATGATGTAGCCACGCAATCTTCTTTGTATATTAGTATTGTACATTTGAACTTAACAAATCATTAATTCATATATTTAGCCCTAAGTATATAGAGCAATAAAAATACGTTTGAATTTGATTTATTTTCAGTCCTGTTATTATTAGCCTTACCAAAATGTTCCAATAGGCAGATTATATTAGGTCCTCAATTCGTTTTTACTTTGGTATTATTATAATACTGATCGTATCTAGTGATGTACATATTATTATATATCTATGCGTATTTCTAACGGTCTTGATCTTTACTTCTCTACCTTACTTAAGTGTAATAACACAGACGTAACAACGTTCAATAATATTTAGGAATAATCTAGTACGTTGGCCAAAACATTTTGATTCGTATCAAGCTTAATTGCCATGTTTTGGCGGAATGTTAAGACTATTAATTGCTATCGCGTTTTTATCGTGATATTTTTGAACAGCCAGAGACTTAAAATTTGGAATTTCTACCCAAAGATCCGTTTTATTTGGATGTTGTTCTTAATTGCTGCTATTTTTCAACTTTGGAACAGAATTTTAATAATTTAATCGAATTTTTATTACGCCCAATTCTTCATCATTGTAGGTGTAGGTGAAAAAGTCTCGAACGATTCTCAACAAATTGGATTGAATATAAATGTACCTATATTTACCGATATGTATTTTGTATGTATAATAGAGTAGGGCCGTGACGTCACTCGCGGTATTATTAGTAAAAAGATACATAAATAAATGCTAAAATATGTTTTATACTATAAATTCTTATCATTACAATTGAATACGAAAATTTATTTCAGTAGATGTGCAAACGCAATGTTTTGATGTAATTAAATCACACAGTAAATGCATCGTGGGACAAATCTACGACAAGCGGTTTCCTGTTAACAGCTGGTAAATTGATGGCAGAGAAAATTATATTTAACAAGTTAACACGTAATGGCAACATCACAAGATGTATATACCTGAGGGCCTAGACAAAGTAACATTTGGTTTGGCGATAACGATAGTAGAAAGACCAAAAATGTATGGGAATGACATAAGCTGACGCTGTATCACGTGGTCCTCGGACAACGAATCGCATTAAGCTAGACAATGTAACCATAATTCGATTCCATAAAACGAATCACCATGGCGGATCGTCGACTTTCATACAAATGCGTAGCCAAGTGGCACTTAAGACCGGCGATAACGATTTTTTCAGTAGATCGTCTGGCGACAGCCAAGACCCTGTAGAATTCGATTCACGGATACAATATGGCGGTTATTAGTAATCATCTGTTGATGCGTAAAGTTGTGTTTTCTAGTGTTTATTACTAAAAATATTGTAAACTATTGTTTTATTATGCTTCGCTGCGTTAGTTGTGGGCAGCATGAAATATAAGTGTCTAGCTTAGACGCCAAAGAAGATTTCGGTCCCGGCAGCAGTTGGAAGTGTTGACGAGACGCCAGCAATTTTGTTTATAGTGCATTTTAGGCTCATTAAAGCTAAGCCGGGATTTATGAGCTTTGGCTGCACTGTACGGAACCTATAGAAATAAAGGTGAGTAGTACCGAATACTTAAAACACCTAGATTCCTCCAAAACATGACCTATAGTTTTGATGATTGAATGTTAATAATTATGTTCTTTTTAGGTAGTACTAAGCCTTTGCCCATGAAATTATATGTGATTTGCTTACCAATAATTTTATTTTTAGATATCAAAGAAAATACCATATACCGGATGCAATAGGGTACCCATATTGCAAATGTAAAACCAGTGGATGAGGAACATCTCTGTTACAATAGAAAGAATATCATAATCCGAATGTTCAAATGGTAAGTAATTTTAAACTTAACAATAAGGTTAATAAGCTTACTTAAGTATTACCTATTGACTCAGGCGTTACATTAAGAATATCATTATACATAAAGCATTATTATTAAAGCTTACTTAAGTGTATGCTAGAGAAATATTCTGCCAATATTATAAATGCTAAACTTGGTGAGGATATATATTTATTACTAACAAATATGAATTATTTGTTACTTATTATTCAAATTAGCGGTAGGGATTGAAAAGGTTGGGATGAGATATAGTATAACAAACTTTGTATAAAAATAATTATAATAATTTGTATTGTATAATGTTTAAAATACAATAATGATAATGATGGATGTCCTGATATGTGAAAGTATGTTTTGCCTCAATAAACGATTTATTAATTAATTTAGTATGGAAAATGTTAAAACAACACATTGACTAAATTTTATCCCAGACAACGCGAGGAATGTTAAGGGACACATTAATTGCAGCTAATCAATAAAGGAAACCGATTCAAAAGTTTTCTACTTTACTCTATTTTAAACTTTACTGTTTACAGATTAGCAATCACAACAAGTCACAGGCGTGGATTCAAAATTTGGGGAAGCAACTAATGATTCTTACATATGGTCTGCAAGTCAAGTAAACCGTACATGCGTGAGCTTTATCTAAATGTTTGGTTACTCGGTAGGACATCCATTTAAATTTATTAATTGATTACCAATTCTATATTTTCTTTTTGTCTAGAGCCGCTTTCAGAAACTATATTTTCAGAAACATGCTCACTTTTGGAGAAATGATAGCAGCTCACAGTGTTAACAAAAAAAAGGTATATTACTGTGTGATTTAAAGTGTATATTATAAACCAAGCAGGTAAAAAAGAGATTACCATTTTTTATCAACACTGCTGCAAACCACTTGTGATTACTGGGACCCCTCGGAAACTCAAGTAGGCAGGAATTTTGCTAATGAAAGGAGAGTCAAATCTGTTTTTAATATTTAAAACAAAACGTACCAATCTTAATTATGATAATGATAATAGTATGTGATGTTATGTTTGTAATAATGATATTTTAACTCTTAAATCTCATATAATAAGACAGTTAAAGTGTCTGTATATTAAATACATTTCCAAAAAAATAAGTGGTATTTTGATCTGTCTGTCTGGTCCAGTAATTAATTAAAATGCTATTAAATTAGCAGGGGCTTAGATTTGACGCAAAACCCTTATTTATTCAACTACCTTTTTAAATGTTGTAGGTAAATTGTGTAAAATAATGTATATTATAACCTACTATTTTAAAATGTGTGATCAAAATAATATAAATTCTTAATTTCAACATGTTTTATTTATTTAAACATACTCGTACGTACAATTACTATATAAATGAATATAAGATAAATACTTTGCAAAATATTAGATTAAGTACACATATATTAATTTGATACAAAAAATTAGGAACACTATATGATAAATGTTTGGTGGTATATGTGCTTATTATTTACCTGTTATTACAAACTTAAATAAGGATTTCAATGAAATTTGGGATAGATGTAGGTGGACACATATTACTGTTTATTTTACAAATATTGTTGAAGGAATTCTTCAGCAAAATGCCTGTGTATGAGATTTCTATCACTATCCACTTCTGTCCTTTGAGTGTCATTTGCTTATGCTTTTCTTCCAACTGGAGACTGCGCTGTTTGATGGGTACAAACTAATCCGCAGCTCGATCGAAAGGAGTTAGTGCGAGCAGACGCTGCGTGTCACGTGGTGACGAGCGCCGAGCCGCCGCCTGCTAATGCTGGCTGGTGGAGGGCACGGCTTGTTATTCTATTTCGGGTTCATCTTGTAGGATAAAGGAAGAGGACCGTATTTCTATCTCTGGTAGTTCCTCTGAGATTGGCGGTATTGGCTCAACACCTGAAATCAAAGTGGTTATTTTTTCAAAGTTGTATCAATAAGATCATTTTAGTTAGCAAACGATTGACGACAGTCAGTCATACTGTCAGTGACAATTGTTATGTCAACTTGAGATCCATGCTTTATTTTATCTTGTGTAGAAGCAAATGGTCTCTGAGTTAAGAGAAATAAGGAGCCACATAAGAATTTTGCACCAAAATAGGTATTAAAATATACACTCTGCTCTATTTTTGTGTAATTCGTTGTGAAAAAAATATATTAATACTTAGATCACCATAATTATTAACCCTAAAAAAATACTTTGGTACTGTATACTAATAACTAATCTCAAGAGTGCTACAAAAACTTTTTTGATCCACTTTACATGTTTAATATGGCCCTTGTCAGCCATGCCATAAAAAAAGTGGAGTAGGTACCTTTCTTTGAATATTTTGTATCACAAACTTTTTGCAATTAAATAAATGAAAATAAGATTAGATAATAATATAATGAAACTTTGATTTTCAAAATAACCATTGTTGAAAATACTGTGAGTATTGAAAAAATACACTGATCTTGTGTATACATAAATATAGTACTGTTTTATACTAACTTCAAAGCCTTGCTCTTTTACCTCAGCATGTCCCTCCACCGCCAACGCACCAATTGTGCCAAACACTCTTGTCTCGAAAACGGATAAGCAGATATTGGTACATATGTGGACCACCACCTGCACTTTTGTTTTTGACTTCCAACCAGCCCACACCTTAAATAAATAATGTTGGTATGTTATAGCTTAAGCAAATTATATCAATAAAATAAAAGCTGTGATATCTTCGAAATGCAAGCATAATAAGCAGCCCACTATACGTTCCCACTGCTGGGACTCGGGGCCTTCTCTCACGAGAAGAAAGATATATGCCATAATCCACCACTCTAGCCAAATGCGTTTTTTTTAATATAAGGCACATTTCACACATGGCTGGTTAACCCCATACTGAACCATTTCTTGTTCGTATTATGGTTGCTAACACAACTGATATACTACATATACATACATATTTTATATAGTTACATATTTAACACCCAGACCGACAGCGAACAAATTTAGTTCAGCACAAAGAAGTTGGCCGAGCCGGGAATCGAATCCGAACCTTCTGATTGGAAGTCCGGCATGGTAACCTTTACGCCAACGAGGCCGTGAAATACGGTTAGAGGAATACCCATGTCTATGGATATTGTGGTCCTCAAACATGATGGTTTCCTGACGATGTTTTCCTTCACCGTAAAGCGAGTGCAAATCTACACATAACATGAAAAACCTAATAAATTTGTTAAAAATTGTATTGCGTACCTTTTTTCCACTGCTCTGAAGTCTTAGTTACACCACCACCAATAGAATTCAGGGTCTTTGCCAACTCACCCCACAAAATAGATCAGCCCTAAGGCGCTCCTGAGCACCGGGCTATGGTTTGGCAAGATCACCATGACTGGAACACAATGAACAAAGAGCCCTTTAGTACTTAAGCTTTTTACTAAACAAACACATCGGTTCATTTGCTTCAATGGGATTGTCACTTGAGACAAAGTTTAAGCAATAAATACTTGTGACCTTGATATAAATAACTTGTAGGTCGGCGAACACATATTTTGCAAAAAAAAATCGTGACATATAGTATAGTATGACTTCGTTAAGGTTGTTTGCTGGCTTTTGCTCTTGGTTCCTGAATTTAGAAGAATAAGTTCAGAGTAAATAAAACAAAGTTCCAACTTCATTCATAACATGTATGAAATAATATTAAATATAAAAATATAACATAAAGTTATGTTATTACTTACTTTTGTTACAATTCAGCACAAATCACATTATTCACAACCATTTTGGGCTTTCGAAACACTTAGGAGAATTTTTTTAAACATCTTTCCGCCACTCGAACTTTAAAGTGCTTCAAGTCCAATCAAATGGGTGTTTTGGCATTTGACAGTACTCAAACGTATAATTTGACGTTAGACAGTGACAACACGCTGTAAAATTGACATTTGGTGACGAATCCAGAGACAAATATGCAATTTTTCGCGAAAAGTCTGATGGAAAAAGCGATAGCGATCTGTATGTTACTTTGTCTACCAAAAGAATTACGCTATCGTTAAGGCGGCTGAAATTTTAGAAATGGAATCGTTCCGAAGCAAATGCCATTTGTCTAGGCCCTCTGGTGATCATAAAATATATACGGTAAATATGAACGTATTTAGTGCTGTAATATAGTCTGGTGCGTCTTATCAGATTTGGAACGAATCTAGGAAGATCCAGTAACTGATATGTAAAATCACTGTAAAACCATATTTTGCATGGCGGTAGAGCATTTTTTAGTGCTCGCCTGGCTGGCAACCACCGTCAAGCTGAAAACTCAGTCGCCAAGACCGTAACAGGGTGTTTCGGGAGTCTCATTCAGAGCTAGTTATCAGATCTTAGGCCAGAGTGTCGCTACGACTAAACTAAACGCGTAACCACACGTACTGTTACGCGTGGTTACGCATCCTGCTGGTAATATGCCTAACTGTACTGTGTAAACAAATAAAATAAAGGACCCTAAGAATTTTAAGCGTTTCTTGATCATATTTGCCCTAGCAAAAAGTAACTTGTATTTCACAGAAATCTTTTTAAAATTGTTGGGTACGATTTCCATCTCATGATCATGAATTAAGTTAACCTCACCAAATACGGCCGCCGGGGCTTGAGAACCTGAGATCATGTTCAGTCGTGGGCGGTAATGTCCATTAAATAGAGTATCACAGATACCGACATTGTCTGCTTAGCTCACAGATTAAATAATCTTTTGATTGCACCTAATAGCAACATATATTGGTTTGAAATGTACAAATGCATTCACGTAAGGCATCTTAATATTTATCGCGTAGGAAACGGTCACACTTACTTATTATTAAAAGTTGGAATGAGTCCAACAGTTTCGTACAAATGTTGACTGGGAAAATGAAACAAATAGATACTAAGTTGTCGATTAAAGACTGGTTCTGATACGATTCAATTTGTCAATAGTACATTAATATGTAACAGAATCTTATAACAAATCGGGAAAGATCTATGCTCAGGAGTAGAACATGCTAAGTTGATAAAATATGCCTATTGGATGCTTCCATCATCACTTTTTAAAAGCTTTAAGTATATTGGATGGAAACTTTCATTTCTCTTATTATTTTTTATATTTAGTCCGATTAAATTCAAATTTAGTACTCATATGCATCTTTGATAGCATTAAAATAATATGGTTGGTGGTGGTTCTGGTGGTGGAGACAAAAGACGGGCACAGTAACTTCCAAAGTAAAATAAACACATCGAGTTTGAGCTCATTCGTTTTTTATATTGGAGTACTTTGATGCTAAATGATACCCAAAGTGATGATGGAACCGGAAGGCGCCCAAAGGAACTCCTAAACTAAACAAGTTAAAGTCTTCGAATATGATAGTAATAGGTATGGGAGTATCTATTACGTGTAAAACTTAATAAACATATTAATCAGTCAATAGAATATACCTTCTTTGATTGGCTAGCTTGCATCAGTCTGCACTGTTTGTAACGAAGGTCACTGACGGCCACCATTTATAGAGACTGCGGAATGATGCAAAATACGAGAAGTTGGTACAGAAATGCAGGCAGACACGCGTGAGGTATCGCCCTACGTGCCGAAAGCTCAGTCGTTGACCCACTAAAGCCAGCCTCGGTGACCAAACGGCCAAATCGTGACATGCGTCTTTCCGATATTACGGTATTCGGCCGGTTAGGTTTGTTCTACTAGCTTTTGACAGCGGTGTTACTAGTGATTTTCCATCGGTATTTCTGGATAATTATGCTATCCCTTAAAAAATACGAATATAACCTATAGTACCAATATTTGACGGAGGACTTTAGTTATTAAGTTTGAACAACTTTTAAAACGCGAAGAGGTAGAATTTGCCTATAACATCGTTTGAATAAAACATTTATTGAGCCTAAAAAGTTTCTAATCGCTTTTACGTATTCATACAAGTGCTATACTTTAGATTGTTTTTAATTGTTTCAAGTAAGTAAGTAAGTAAGGGAATTTCGTAATCGAATGACAAAATCCCATTCATGTTATAAGTGTGATAAAATCGCGCATGACTTTGAATCCAAATGGCCCTTTTCGACTCTTATCTGATCAAGTCTATTCGATTTCTTAATTTGCCGCGCTCAAGACCCTGCTCGATATTAGTGTCGAATTAATTTATGGTTTGTTCGTGATTTTTACTAATAACTGTCTAGGCTTGTTAATTAATTTCGATATAAGTGGTCCGAGAAATTTATAACATCAAAAATGTTAACCTTACTATACATGTTTTTTTATATATACTCGTATGATTGAATGATGTTTAACTGTAGCCATCAATTATTTTATTTATAAGTTGGAAATTTTATAAAACCAGTTCTGCTGTACAGGTAAATTAAGTTAAATTTAGATTAATTTTGAAACCATTTTAAAGCAAGTCATATTTTAAATGCACGGCGTAAAGGTATACCTTTATTATTATATCTATATGTAATAGCTAAGGAACTGTGTTCCTTAGATGAAATACAAACAGTCAACACTAAATGTCGATCCTATAAATCGACCAAGGCAGGGTACCACAATTCTACGTCTTTATTCGTACATATATTATAATCTATAATAATTAGCTTAGATTAATGGAAAAATAAGAGTATATAATTATACCTCCGCTGGCAGAAACCAAAATACGCTTTCATTTTAAGCCCAGGAATAATATTAAGAAGATGTACTTATGCTTATGTACACCAATGTTATTATATAGGTTGTTAAAAAATGGCTTCAATTACTTCTATTTTCAGTGGTTTTATGTTGTTTAACTCTTAAGGATTTTCTAGTCAAAAGCTAACCCGGTAAATAATGTTCAGGGCCATCATATTAGAAGTTTATAGTAGCCCCTAGGGCGTGTTCGTTGCGAAATATCCAGCATATCAACGTAGTAGTAGCCTTTGGCACAATGGTATAATCTACTTCAGCTCTACATTAGTCGAATTATTACGAAAATGCAATTGCAATGATAGATAAATGATCGTTAATCGAGCAGGTGCTTTTGATAGAAATACCAAATTAGATATGAAGCCGAATCTGACGTTTATACAATTATACTGCATCCATAAAAATATCTTGAAATATATTATAATATTTAAATCCAGAATATTACATACACTGTGTCGTTAGTTCTAAAGGCCCTGTTGTTAATCTTGTTACTGTAGTCGTAAATCTACGTATTATATCAGAGGATTTTGCGGCGGCTCGAAAACTAAACACCACATCTTTAGCTAATTTACCTATACTCTGTATAATATATAATAAATACGAAGTCTGATAAATAAAAACTCTGTATACGAAGCGAGATATTCCTCCTTCTGAAAATAAGTTATGTACACAATTACTGTTATTCTATACCTGAATCTGTTTCCTCAGAAGTACGAGCATTATCCGTGGTTCTACAAAAGTAGAGTATTTTCTAAGGAGGTGTGCTATAACGTACTACTGTGTAGCTTTTCATCAGGCAAGCTGTAGAGGCTAAAGCCTGTGTTGCTAGCAGTCTAGAAATGATAGGTTTTCATTTGTTTACAGTCTGTTGTCAAAAATCATTCGGACGCTAAATGGAATCGTCTCTCGTAGATGTTAAGGGCCAATGATGATGATGATGAATAACAAATTAATAAAAGTTGTAAAAAAAGTGTAGGTACTTAAAGGCTTTGCTTTGCCAATGTACTCTTTAAACTAACTGTTGATTTTGGTTTACGTATATTATTATTCAGAGACGCGCCTCGTCTTACCGAGCTAACCAAATCCTCGAGTGTTTACTTATTCGGTAATGCGGTTTTGGTGAAATCTGGCAACAGATTCATTCCAATTGGCATCAAGGTGCATTTGCTTTTGGAATTGCTAATCTTAGAGCTTTCTTTGAGAACATGTACCGTTTAAAATGATAAATATCGTTGGCACAGTTGTCCAGTCTGGAATAGCACTGTTTTATCGCATCGATTATTTAGTACTAGTAGTATGTGAATAAATTAAATTGAGCAATTTCGTAAATACATGCTCTCAGTAGTTTATTTCAACTTGGTGATAATGTTTAAGTATTTTCCCATATAAGTTATTAGTTAGATTATGTTCTTTCTTGTATGAAAAATCAATTTTGTTCACGTAGCTTTCATATTTCTGGTTGCTTTTTTATGTTGTACAGGTTCGCGATTAACTACATCATGCACGGTGTTAAGCTAAGCTGTTGTCTACAATATAACACTTTTTACCTATTTAGTAAGGTCCCTATAGAAAAAAAACCCCTAGATGGTAGGTACTTCTCGGGTAACAGACATATGAAGACACTTTCATTCTTTCCTGAGTAGAAAGATTTTAGCGTAAGTCAGATCTGGTGGTATACCTTGTTGGTAGCTTTTAAATAACAACAAAATAAGACCAAAACGATTGAAGCACATTAAGGTGTCTATGTATACTCATCACATCATAAAAATATGTTACTTCTATGTAAGAGTGCTACATTGATTTGTCGTATAAATAACATAAAGCTTTAACTTAAATATAAAGAGAACTTTAAATATAAAGACAGAAAGAATATCATTTTACTGAGGCACAAACTTTAAATATAAAGACAGAAAGAAAATCATTTTACTCAGGCCCATAAACAGACAATCCTTCAAAATAAAAATTAATTAAAATAAAAAAGAAAGACACGTTTGCCATTTTGATCCTGATAAGTCTTAGCAGCTATATTCAAAACTGATTGTACCTGCAAAGTTTCACCCGAGACTAACAGTGATTCATAGGTTATGCTGTGGGCATGTCTGCAAGGTTATGAAAGCTTGGCCTTTGTTTCTAGCGCCGCAGCGACATTACGAATGCTTGTAATTCTTGCACACTGAACCGCCTCTATTATTCCATTATTATAATAACAAACTCGGTGATTAATGATCTCTTCTCGGTATGGAATGACCAGGAAAATCTCCCAATGACACTTGATAAAAAAAACGTACTGACCGTGGAAACGGCTTTATGCATCACACAGTTTTTTTTTTAATTATAGTCTAATAAATCATCAATTAGGAGTTTGTGTCAAGTTTTTTAATCATTCGGTAACTATCTACATACTGGGAATTTTGTTTTCTTTGAAGTCCTCTAATAAAATATTGGATAAGCCATCTACATTTACTTTAAACGTTAAAATGTAGATGGCTATGTATTAACGTTTAAAGTTTATGATTTGCAATAAAAAAACTGTAAATACAAGAAATACTCAAAGGTTTGTCGGGACTAAGACTCTAGTTTATCTAGAATTAGTTTTAGAAATATCTCCATAATTTAATATTCGGGGTGTGGTCATACTGTACTGTATCTCGTATGAGACACGACTTCAGCATTGTTTGCTCGATCAACATACTGCAATGAAACCGAACAATGGGCACGATTTATTCAATTGTTTTGTTAAATTGTAGGGTGGTTAGTTTACTAGTCTTAAACTATTTTCTAAAGTTCTATGTCAATATCTAATTTATTTAAATTATAATAAATATTAGGACAAATTTCACACACAGCTGGTTAGCCTCATACTAAAACATTTCTAGTTAGTATTGTGGTTGCTAACACAACTGATATACTTACTACATCTATGATATAAAAATAAGTCTGGTTTAAGGTTTTCCTTCCTGACGCTATAACTCCAGAACGCACGAACCGATTTCCACGGTTTTGCACTCGTTGGAAAGGCCTCAGCTCAGGGTTTGTAGCAAACAAATTTCTACTTTGTGGCGAAACGGAGTTCGCCGGGTTTGCTAGTATACATACATAAATATTATATCGATACATATTTAACATCCAGACCGACAGCCAACAAATTTAGTTCATCACAAAGATGCCGGGACCTTTGGCGGCGTGGTAACCATTACGCCAACGAGGTATGAGGTATGATGATGATGATCTTCTTACTTACACTCATTTGGTTATCCAAGTGAGAGGACATGAGCTTTCTAATGTTTTCTTTAATTGACTTAGAGTTAAAAATGCATTTTTAATTGCTTTGATTAAAAAATAAAAAAATAAATTATGATTTTCTAAAGTTGTTATAATATTTTATGGCTTAAATATAAAAAAAAATTCTATTACAATTTCTAACATTACAGAAATTGCAAGTAAAAGCGCTCTATGGAAGCTTGCAAAGTTGCTGTACTTATAAAGTACCGGTCGTAGAACTGGTTGTGTTCAAGTTGAAAGTGATAGTCGCATCGGTGTGCAGTTAAATATCTATCTTATCTTTCAATTAGTTTAGAATCTTTCAATTAGTTTAGTTTCTTCTTCTTATGAACTATGTATGTCCTCTGGTGTTTAGTTTTCAAACCGCCCAAAAGCCTCTGACTTGGATTAACGACTGCTTGTAGTTATATTAACAGCCGGGACCCACAATTTTACGTGTCACCCCTCCCACGGTAGCGCCCAGGTGTAAATTACAGTCTTTTTGCATGGTCTTCCATCCAAAAACTGTCCACATCTATAGTTATATTTAATTATTAACTAGACTTATTATGGGTATTATGGGTAATAAAAACAATGAACTCATTTTATGATCTGCTTGAAGAATCTTTATCGATATAAAAATAAACAACGAATCCAAATCGAGTGGTGATTCCTTAAAAGTTGCAGCCAGTCAATTCATTTGATCAAATGAACATGCATACTTGAAATATACGAGTAGGTCTTTATAGATATTATGCACACGTTTCATCGACATCTCGACGAGGCTCGGTCATTTCTAGGTGACCGATGTATGAACAGATTGAAAAACAAATTTGATCTCATAAATCGTCTACCTACTACCTAGATGTTTCTTACGTTACTTTTTTTTATTGCCATTCCAATAAGGACGTGATGACGTGACGTTTGACGTGTCTCTGTATGTATGTTTGTCTGTACCATCTTAGCCCCTAAACGGATAATTTCATCTAGATTTTTTTTTGTTTGAAAGGTGTGTTGCATATTTTTTTACAACTCTCTCAATATGGGTGTCAAATTAAAGCGCTTTTTTATAAGGACACATACTACTGCACTGTGAGGCCACCAAACAAACCAGAAGGAGTTACGGCCTGATGATAGCAGCTCAAGATGAAATTTCGCCTTCCATTGCTAATCTTCAGACAAACAGACCATCTGACGCAACAGGGGTGGAACAGGTATGCCAGCGACCCAGGGCTGTGCTCCGTTATTTCAAGGAGCTCGGTTGGCTTGGGTAGGCTGGTAAGGGGGGAATGCACAATACGCCCCTAGCGGGATGTCAGTGCAGGTCTCATCACCCCCACTTCAAATTAGAATTAGAAGGACACATATCACACACGGCTGGTTAGTCATGGGACTAAACCTTTTCTAGTTTGTGTTGTGGTTAACACAACTGATGTAAAACTTTATAACGATACATATTTAACACCTAGACCAACAGCTAACAAATTTAGTTCATCACAAAGATGTTGGCTGTGCCGGGAATCGAACACACGACCCTCCGATTAGTCCAGCGATGTAACCATTACGTTAACGAGGTCTTGACTAGTAGACATCCATACACTAGTACTAAATTCCAAATCCAAGACAGAAGCAACCAAAAAAGTTGTGTTTTAGGTTTTCTAAATTTTTAATATATGCTTGTCTCTTGAGATGTTAGTTGTTTTGTGCTGTTTTACTGTAATTTATGATTTTGAAATGATTTCGAGTGATATGTAAGTCTTGATATTAAGAGACTGGTTTTCCTTACTTTGTGAATAGTTCTCAACTAAGATCATTTTCGTGTTCTGTTTTCATTGAATTGATTTTTGCATTCGTTTTGGTTTGCTTATTGATTATCTTACCTTTGTGTTTACTTTTTGTGTCAAAATGTTATCGTTGTAGAATGAAATATTGATGCTCATTGATTTTAGTAGTACCTAGTTATATTTTTGTACCGTATATCAATAAATTCTCAAGATTGTTTGGTATTATCGCAGGCTGACTTGAAATTCAAATACACATATTCGAAGAATTGAGATTCGGTAGCCAAATGCATACTAATCGCTTCTGTATATTTGTTATGTTCACACAAGTACAAGTAAACACTTACTTTACCAATTACCCTTGTTTATCCTCAATACATATAATGAGACAGTAATAATCGAGTGTCTGTCCATTAAATATTTTTCCAAAAAACTGTCAGGGTTCATTCAAGAAAAGTAACAGAAACCAAAGAAACATTTTTTGGATTTTTTGTCTGTCTGTCTAGTACGTTATAACTTCGAAACTACTCAGTGAATTAGTAAGTAGCGTTGTTCAAACTTATTTTTGTCAAATTCGGATAATGGAAAAAGTAGTTATGTTCAGTTGTAAATTTACTTTTAAACTGAGCTGAAAGCGGTTAACAAACGTATTTAAAACTAATACCTTTTGCATTGATATTTGTTTATTTTTCATAATATGAGAATATTTTCTAAAATTCTCTATCTATCTAGGGTTACTAATATAATTTATTCATATTATAAAACAGAGGATATATTTATACCACCTGTTAATATTGGCATAATTAGTATATTAGTTCAGTATTACATTATTATCAATATTTATAGAAAATATATATTTAATTTAATAATGAATCGACTAATGCATTTATTTTCATAACTTAACATATTTCTTATAATGATAATTTACTTTAACTACTCAAACTATTTATTTCATAAGTCGTAGCATACAGACGAAACGTACAATTGAAAATAAATTAAACGGACTAATTAAACGGCATTTGTCGTGGATTTACTAGGAATGGCCATCGGCCGCGCCTCTACTCTATCATCGCATTATGAGTTATTAATGGTTTTCTTGATTAATACGAGTATCCTTGATTCGTTAGCTCAATTAGAATCTCGTATTTATTTAAAAAATCATGAGTTTTGTCTGAATGTGTATATCCGCGTTTTGATAATGCGCTGATTATCTTTTGTGGATGGGCTTCTTGTAGATTTTGTAACGGAGGTTTTTTCTTATTACTCTGTATATGTCTATGCTATTCTTTGAAAAAATGAACTAGAGAAGATAGTTACAGACTTGCAATATTGATAGCTTGGTTTTTTATTCAATTATGACGCTTGATTTTAAAAGGAACTACTACTATAATAAGAAATATATGGAAATTTTAGAGCAAGGTGAACGGTGAAAAAGGCTACCAAAGAAGCTATCGATACAGTTTGTGAATGTTGACATGAGAGAGAAAGGATTAAGTATAGAGATAGCGAATGATATAGGAGTGGATGATAGATAAAATAAAAAAAGACTTTTTGTCTATGAAATTTTCACTTTATCATTACTATCATCCATTCTATTCCACATTTGGCTCAATCTTAAGCTAGTTTGGTACATTTTCTAATTTTGTCTATTAATTTAACAGTGCCTCCATTATTATCACAAAGATAATGAAATCTGTATTGAGAGATAAGCAAAAAGCTGTCTGACGCTGACGCCCGGTCAGCCAGATTTCTATCATAATAACTTTCTTGTCTAGAGGGAAACGCCTTTCCCGTCAGGTTTTCTATCGGCATTTTATTCTTGTATCCTGAAATACTTATTTGATACTATTACGTATTTGACGTGCATGAAAGACGGTGGTTGGAATCACGTTCTTATATTCAGTAACAAAGAGGCGGGTCGCAGCCGCGCCACGCATACTTATACATAATCTGTAACACTTTCCCCCCTTTAACATATAAATCCCGCAGAAAAAAAAGAAACGTAATACTAATTACTCAAAACTGTAAACGATATATGTCTTAAGTTGTCCAGATTGTTTCTAGTACGTTTAGTACTTCTTCAACCACCTAAGTTGAAAGTTTTGGCGCCAAGCTCCGGACGGTGTGTTCTATATCTATAGTATGGTAGTAGGGCATTCTATAGTGCTCGACTGGCTAGTTACCTACCACCCTCACGTTGAAAAATCTATCACCAAGCTCCTAACAATGTGTTCCGGCAGCTTACTTGAGAGCCAGTTATGTCAGACTAAGCATGCTCCACCTTAAGCTAGAGTCACTTACTCGTGTGGTTACGAGCTGTGTAGTAAAGTAGTTTTCTAAGAAGAATATTTAATACCGAAAAATGTGTTCAAAATACATAAGAAACATAATTTTGCGATCGTAATATTCTACAGGCTATCCATAATTATTGATGGCACCAAGTAATATAAATACCAAGCTCCGTGTAAAACCATCAATCAATTCCTATAAAGAATACCGGATTCTGACGTACTTATGACGATGATACGCAAAAAGATCTCGTGAGCACATCCCTACTCATAAATGCCTTTGATTAAAAAACCAGTCCCTACACAATGGCCCTTCGTCATCGTTTGAGGTAGGTCTTTATGTACGTACTTGTTGGATGCGACTCGATGCTATAAAAATACGCAGTATTTATCGCTGGTTGAGAAAATAATGTAAGCATTCAGATGGGAAAATATTGAGCGTAGTATTTTCAAAGCGATAAAATAAAAGTGGTTTGGCATTTCTTCGACAATTGTATCTTGTATTTTATGGTAGCTCTTCGCTTTTAAGTTTTGTTTTTAATTGGATCTTCGCTATGTGTGTATGAGTTTCCACTTGCTTATCAGATCGATGAATTTAATCGGTCATTTCTTTTTATTTGTACAACTGATAGGTTTGTGTTTGACCACAGCTTGCCTGGAATTCTAACTATTCTAATATTTTTAATTGAAATTTATGGCTCTATTGAAAATAAAAGTATTATAATTATTACTTTTATATGAGAGAATATTCTGCCATATATTATAGTTAACAAAGAATAATAATAATAATACATAGAAGTATTAAACTATTCGGTTGTTCATAGACAAATGCGCTACGTACGGTTTAAAAAGTAGGTACAAAGATCTAGAACTCTCGTAAGTACATCTAACATGCGACATCTTTTAATTGACGTAATTAATGACGTCTATAGTATAATAATCGTCACGGAGCCGCTTTTTATTTGTAATTGCTTATATAAGTCATGATATAAGTCAGGTACTTTGCTACGTTCCCATTACAGCCAATTAAAGGAAATCGAGAAATACTCGTGTATTATGTTTTTGTTTCGTTTTGTTGAATGTCGCATCGGTTCTCTCTAGGTATAGATGTTTGAATGCTGATCTGAGGTGACAACACATTTTTATATGAGATAGTCTATGTTCATTCTTAAGTTTCAAAGTACCTTGTTATAAAATGTCAGCCTAATCCGATTTTTAATTTACTCGCGACAAAGCAACATACAGACACACAGACGAAGTTTGAGATTAGTTGGTTATTTTAAAATATTTCACTTTATCGAGATATTGTTACATTTCAATTGGAATATAAACTGCCGCGCACAAATCCCTTACACTATAAAAAATATTGTCATTTTAATCAAAAAATAATAATAATAGTTTCTAGTACTTTGCTCAAAGTAAGTTTTTTCTTTTTAAACTGATCATCCGATGTTTCTGATAGTAATTGCTTAATGACAGTGTGCTTACATAATATTTCACCGGAAACGTACGATAGTTCCTCCCAAATGTCAGTAATTAGTGAGATCCCAGTTTAAGATAATTTTTAACTGTGGGACTAATACATCACACTTGTGAATGTGTATTTGAGAATGCTTGTGTCGCACTCAACATTATGTGGCATAATCTAACTGGCTTGTTCGCATAATTTGTATTTGTTTCTAGTAATTGGCTGGGACCACGTCTCGGCGACTTTCACGACTTTTATTGTCGTGTGAAGATAGTTTTTCTCGTGTTTCTCAGATTGCTGATTTGTCACTTTTACCGCATTTAATTGTATGCTAAATATGAAAGCAGTTTCTTTGGTAATGTGTTTATTCGCGTGAGTACAATGTTACTGCTAAATTAGACATTTTTACAAAACAAACGAATTAACTTCTAAGTAATTTGACGGAAAAATATATAATGACGCGGGAAAAAAATCTATTGAGAAGTCACATTAGTCGCAAATTTGCAAAAATCTTTGAACCCAAATTTTCAAAAGACTAGCATTTTGTGTTAGCTACGAGTAAACTATATTGGTTTTTGATTGATAACATACTGATTGTCACTCATTATCGTGAAAAAATAAGCCTAAATTTACGTCACTATTGAAATTAGTATTCATATATTTATTACTAGGTGCCGCGGGGTTTTCTGCATTAATCCGGGATAAAAAATAGCCTATGTGTTAATCGATAGTAAACCATATACATACCAAATTGTATCAAAATCGGTTCAGCCGTTCGGGCAATGAAAATTTGACAAACTTATACATACACAAACTTTCGGATTTATAATATTAGTAGGATCAATAAAAAACAAAAAATTAGTTCCAGTATTTCTGTACAAATATGTAGATGAAACATATGATAAACGCTATATCTGCAGTAGTTACACATACTTATCTGAAGGTGTATCAAAATTTTACTTAACACATTGCAGCAACTCTCTCAAAAAGAGATCCTAATATATTAGCGGAACAATAGCTAATATTCATATTGCGTTTGTTCATATTCTTTGAGTATGTTTTGGCTAATGAGTTTTTCGTGTCGCCACATCGGGTGTTCCATGTTTTGCATCGGGTACATTGCGTGTTGATATGATGGACCCGGCGCAATTAACAGTTGCGTAAGCGACGATGTAACACTTGTAATAGTTTACTTAAATGATTTTGGTAGTTGTTGTAAAGTGAAACATGCTACTTTCCCTTAGTTTTAATAGTATACATTTTTTTTTTATGATGGATAGGCAAGCGCTTGATCGAAACTCACCTGATGTTAAGTGATGTTGCGATCTAGGGTGGAGCGCGCTTGCCTAGAAGAAACCAATTCACTCTCGCCTTGAAGACAGTAAGGTTATAGTTCAGAGGGAACAGGAACCTACTGAATACACATATGAAATTTGGTAAAAATCGGCCAAGCCGTTTCGGAGGAGTACGGCAACTAACATTGTGATATAAGATAAGATAAATAATTAAATATTAGGACACATTTCACACGTCTGGTTGGCCCCATACTGAACAATTTCTAGTTCGTCATCATGGTTGCTAACACCACTGATATACTAATTATACATACATATTTTATATAGATACATATTTAACACCAAGACCGATAGCCAACAAATTTAGTTCAGCACATAGATGTTGGCCGTGCCGGGAATCGAACCCGGAACCTTCAGATTGGCAGTCCGGCATGGTAACCATTACGCCAACAAGGTCGTCATTATTCTTTCAATCGTGGTAGGTTTCTGTCTGTATTTAAATATACATGTTACTTCGGTTACTGTTAATTAATTGATTGTCATTTATTAATTATTAACTATAATTACATAAATGTAATGATAGTAAGTACTGTTACGACGACTGGCAATGTGCTCAGTTCATGTTTACGACTAATTAAAAAATTAATGCTTAACCATTGTTTAGAATAAGTAGTTTGTTACATCGGTTTTAATATGAGATATCTGTGATTGAATATGTTAATTGCGCGATGTTTTAATTTGCTAACAATTAAAACAAACAATGGTGTTTATGCAACGCATTTCAGCAACTGGTTTCGCATTTTTTGTTTCAATTAGTTGGAGTATCGTAGTTGCGACTTAACTTATTAATTTTTAAGTACAAACAATTACGTTGAAACGTATCTTGGATATAATTTATATACAATATAATGTATTGAAAATCCTACTAATATTATAAATGGGAAAGTTTGTGTGTAAGTGTGCATGTTTGTTACTTTATCATGCTCAAACAGCTGAACCGATTTTGATAAGTTTGGTGCGAAGATAGGTTAGACCTAGTATTAACACATAGGCTTCTTTGTATTCCGAAAACAATTGTGGTTCCCGTGGGATACGCAAATAATTTCAAAATGTAAGTTACTTCTTCACGCTCTAACGCCTGGACCGATTTTTATGCGATTTACTTTGAAGATTGGAGACATGATCGCTTACGTCTCTATATAATATTGCTATATTTCCTACATAATATCAGCTACTATTTAAATATACCACTTCTGTGTGTGTATATTGTAGTGTGAGTATATAATTTTTATTTTGTGTATATTTAATGTTGTATTTATTAACACTTATGAACACACCTCGTCTGTCTCGTGTTTATTTGTCAATTAATTGGTTGTCTGAAATAGATCGCTTTCATATTCGATAAGGCTGCCAATTAAAGCACTAGTTTTTTATATGTTTCTGTTAATTTTGTCATTTTAAGTATTTAGCAAAGAGTTAATCTACTTAGATAGATCTATACCACATTATTATTATATCAGGCTCGCGTATTAGAATAACAATAGAGTATTTAACTTAATCAATTCATAAATACTTCTATTTGTATTGTAATCTCATCACGAACCAGCACTAAATAATGGCGATCGTCGGAGAGTTTTATTTTCCATTTACATACAAATGTTTCAATGTTGTCTCGTATTTGACCCGATAATTATCGCTTTAGGGCATTAACGTGTTTTTAAATCGCTCGTTTCAAAAATTAGTGTTAAGCCATAAGTGCCGATTTGTTTATAGGGTTATGTGTGTGTGTATAATTTAGAAAAATAGAAATAATACATATTTTGAGCAGCTTGACAAAATTTGTTATGTGCGATAAATTATAAAGTTACAATAACCAAAAATTAAGTTTTTTAGTTTTGATAATTCATAACTCTGGCATTCATTTGTATCATTTTCTTCATATGTTTGCCACTTTTCCTTCTAATTTATTGAAGCTGACATGACATAAGAAGATGACGATGACAACTCAGTTAGACATGCGGCGGTTTTACATCTCGAAGGTGGGTTCGCTATCCGCCGGTGAGTTCAAGCTTTCGCTGACTGAAAACATCGGGTGGAAACCATAGTATAGTAGTAGAGCGTTTTCTAGTGCTCGTCTGGCTAGTTACCTTCCACCCTCACGTTGAAAACTACGTCACCTAACCTAACAATGTGTTCCAGCTGTCTCTGAGAACCTGTTATTCCAAACCAGGCACGTTATGCCAGAGTGTCGTTAATTCGTCCTGCTAAACAAATATCTAGCTGTAATGAGTAAAAAATACACTATATTTATATTCGTACCTGTTCCTCTACTCTTTCGTATTCAAATCACACTGTAGCCAAACTAATTGCTCAAGAACCTTCCATTACAATGTCAGACGGGATCGTGATCAGCGCCCGCGCCACCTGCCTCCCCCGCCCATTGCACTTTGTTGAATTCCAATCGATAGTTGACTCGATACTAGTGTATCGAGTCGGTATAATCGAGTTATTTCTTTTTAGTCGAGTTGTTTATTAACTGCCGTAAAGCTTGTCGATGCCGACAACGTGCAGCACCGTAATGAAAATGTAAATGGTGAAACATACTTTATTACTTTTCGATGTATGTTTTGAAGTAGGTATTTTTTGGAATAAAATAGAAATTTATGCTACATCCGTTCTATAAACCATTTAAGTCTGAGTGTTGTGGTTTTTCTTGTACTTTTGTAATATATTTAAATCTGAATTAACAGATTCGACCCGAAACTAACAGCGCCTGGTTTTCGGGAGCGTTCAATAATTTGGTTTTGATGAACAGCGATGAGTATTTTACTGATTCTATCTATTCTCTGTGTAGTATCAACTATTTAATATTATTTACATGTGTGTATGTATGCGGATGTACACTATAAGTGGGATTACCCGGCAGTTTTACACTGCCAAGAGATTTTCCGCAATTGAATATTCAAAGCAAGCGTTTTTCTTCCGAGATTGTTCTTTTTCAATGATAAACAGCCTACTCTTTCAATGGTAAAGGGATTGCGTTGCCGTCATTCTTTTAATTTATGATAAATTGTGCGGAAATTACGTATGATTGAAATGTATATTTTGAGTCAAAAAAATATCTAGATAACTGGAAACTGTGACTAACGAAATCAAAAAAGATCATGCTTAACTCTTCTTGTTAACTGTTTTGTTGTTTAGTATCATTTGTACCTATCTTAACATTTGTACAGATTAAAGTGTCTTACAGGTCAGGTTTATCCATACACAAAGCATTTAATAAATCGGTGCTACTTATCTACTTGTCCAGTATTTTATTCTTACATATTAGCATCGTCTTATATCCTGTTCGGTAAATGATCTCATTTAAATTATAGATCACTTAACTCTAGGATATTTATATTAATTCTAGTAAGAATTCTGATCTAATTGACGTGTCTATTGAATTACAAATCTTTTAGCACTTGCATTTTTATAATGATTAGTAGTGTCACAAGTTAAAGTGATAACATTTTTTATAATAAATATATTAATCATAGAAAAATAAATATCTGAAAGGATAAGAAGAAAAAAGCACTTTCACATACGAGTATATCTCAATCACATTAGCTCTACTAATTGTAGTTGGGGCGCAAGAATGTTTTTTTATGAAATCAAAAGAACTAATCTACTTTTAAATGTCTAATACGCGAGCCTAAGTAGATAAATTATTACCGGCCAGACGCGAGCCCGACTATCACACGAAGGGTTCCAAATTAATGTTATCCATAAAAACGACAAAAATTTCGTTTATTTGGAGTGTTGATTTCGTCTGTATCAAAATCGGTTCAGTATTGTTGCGAGGTAATAAAAGACGCGATTGCAGAAAACAACTGATACATTTATGTACTACCCGTACTCACGGAACGTACAATAAAAATGAACTATAATCTACCACAACAAGTATTTATTAAAAAGAAGTCTATTTTCCAATGTTTAAATATTCATTTGGTTTTTATAATAGATACAACATACATATGTACGCACTTCTGAGCAAAGGTCTCCCCTGACCCTTTATATTAAATCAGGTTATTATATCCGTTTTAATATATTGACAACGAAAATACATCACCTGTGTCACAGGTGATCAGTCAGTGCTCATAAGATACAACCTGGTGACAGAAGGACAGACGGAAGTACAGCCGGAGTCTTAGTATGGGGTCGAGTAGATATGAAACCCAACTTAATAATTGAGGCAACAATCATTCTTACATTTGATAGTCCATAAAACATAATATATAAACGGTTCCTCAAGTTTGATTGACTACATACTTGTTTAATTATAATCATAGGTGTATGACTATCGTTTGTCGTGACAAGGTTAAACATATAATTTATAGTAATTCGTAATTATTGCTTATACACGTGACTAGTATTATTGTGATTCCGGTTCGATAATTTAGTTATTGTTATGATGCAGATTGATATTAGTATTGAAAGAAATACAGATACTACGTATGTAATTCCGTAAATACATATAAAGAGTAGTTATACCGATACATTTTTGTAGATGGCGTAAAAGATGATATTACAAAAATAATATACTTGTTGTTTCAATTGCTCTAGACATGTAGTTTCTTTACCAAGTCCACTTAAAAAAGAAACTACACATATTAAGTCCAGTAGTAGCGCCTGTAGCTCGGCTAGCTAAGGTGATCTGACTCGATCATCGAAGCTAAGCAACGGTCGATGCGGACGGTGTTTTTTGGATGGGTGACCTGCACAAAACTGTCGTTTTTCAAGTGGAATTTTTATCTGGGCGCAACCGTGAGTCGGATGACACGTTAAAGTCCCGGCTGTTAGTCTTAGTGCATGCAGTCGTTAATCTAAGTCAGAGGACTTCGGGCAGCTTGAATAACTCTCGACGGCAGAGTTGGGCCACTTAGCTCATACGATGAAGAAGAAG
Source organism: Mellilla xanthometata (assembly GCA_035578125.1). Taxonomy (NCBI): domain Eukaryota; kingdom Metazoa; phylum Arthropoda; class Insecta; order Lepidoptera; family Geometridae; genus Mellilla; species Mellilla xanthometata. The sequence goes on along the minus strand of JAPUBQ010000019.1, from coordinate 5,292,836 downwards.
ATTAAGTCCACTAAAAAATAAACATGAAAACCTGTCGCTGGTTTGCGTATCTTATACCCGTATTGATCTTTATACGCTCTTTATTCACATCACGAGCCACAGTAACTGCCGAGTTTAAATCGTGAATACGTTTAGAAATCCCCACAGTTACGGATCGGCATTATCTTTGTACATTAGCTTCTAACACCTTCGAAGGTTCAACGACTCAATGCTGACTGTCACCAGGTAAATACGTCTTTAATATGTATATCGTATGCCACGATTAAATGCACGATGGTCGTCAAATCCGCGTCTGAACATGATTGGTTCGGCTAAGCCGCAGTCACGAGCAATGCCATATTAAGTCATAAATTGGGACCGAGCATCGTAACGACGAAACGCGTTATGGTTTCTGCATAACTTATGCATATTTTATATGTATCCTAGAGGAATTTTTAAACAATTTTACCTTTTTATATGGATCGTAGAGGTAGCTCTTAACCGGATTTCGTAGATGTGCGAACACATATGTACCTAGGTTGAAAAACAAATGACGGTAAAGATAAGATAGGTATCATCGCTACTTGTCCTATGCTTCATCATATACAGTAATACAATAAAGGCAAACATATGAAGATACTCTTAAATATTATTTTTCCTGCGTGAATTACCCAAAAAATAGTTTTGTAAAAACTAGATGTGCACGTCTTGGTCATCATAATGTTACTTAATTATAATTTCTTGTACCAAAAATGTATGCGAAATTGAAATGTTTTTGATATTATTACAGAGATAATTTTGTTGGGTAAATTGGAAAGAGACAAACAGCTTAGCGTTGCAAAAACAGTCAACAACGTTAAACATATAGGAAGGTAGGAACAGTATAATAGAATTCCATACTTCACTCCAATACTGCATAATTATATCCTGCTGTGATAGACAAGTGTTTGTCTTGTTCTTAAACATCTTGAGGCACCATCAAGATTGCACAAAATCAATACGTACATGATAAATCAAAGTTTTTACATCTTTGTTTTTTCACTACTTTAATACTAGTAAAAACTTTATTATAGATTGATTTGTGAGTGGATAGATCTTCTTTAAATTGTATTTTACTACTTATGCGTAAACTAGTTATATTAAATACATTCTTAAAACGAGTGCTGAAAATGGCGGCCTTATTGCTAAGAGCGATCTCTTATAGGAAACCACTAGCTAAAAACCATTACTTAAGTATTAGAACTCGTTAAATGTCTGTACAATTTCCTTTGAGGTAGGTTTCCGTTTTACGAAAATAAAACAGAAGTGTAGTTTTTCATTTCGTTTGGTTACTTTTTTCCCATAACATTTATGGGGACTGACGGCCTTAAGGATTCACCTTAGCCAATTGTAGCAAATAAATAAATACAATAAAGGCCTCACACATAATGCACTTAGGATTTTAAGACTAAATGATGCCGATCATATCTTGCCTTGATGACCATCTGTGAGTAAGAACGAATAAGAAATACACAATAATAACACGTTTGAATAAGCTTGACGAATTGGTACATACAACTCGTGCAGTAAGTGGGCGGTCACAGCGTCTCTAAATATGGCTGTGAGAATCTTACGGTGATTCATTGGAAACCCTTCTTGATGGAATCTTAGCCTCCATTTACCATAACAGGCGATTCTCTCCTTAGAGGGTGTCAAACTAGCCAAGGCCTGTATCTAAGTAGTCCTATAGTATAACCCGTTTACAATAAAATAATCTTAACTTCTAACAACACAGTATAACCATACAAACAAAACAATATTACTCGTAGTTTGTTACAACAATCTTAGTTTATAATGTTTATGTTTTACGATATATGTTTGAATATGATATTTACACTGGCTTTGATCTATAACTAAAGCTAATTTAATGTTAGATATTACTCGTGATAAGTTTTAACTGTATGTTTTTTACACCTTTTAGTTTTGCGTTTGACCACAGCTTGCCTGATGTTAATCATGACTATATCTACGATGTTACACACTTACCTAAACAATACCTATTAACTCTATATTTAAAGATACCCAGGTGGTACTTCTCAGTGGTATTAGAAGTTTATGAATACATTTAGATAAAGTATACCTAATTATCTTCAACTGTTCTTAAGGCATTTATATATTTGCAAGATAATAGTTATTTAAAAACGCTGGATAAAGTAAATTACATTTTTATGATCAACCTTGTCGCTTTGTGTACACCCATTGTAGATGTCAATAATGTAATACGTTGTACGATTGTTGAAAATTTTCTCATCTTTTTATACCGATCAAAAGCAAAACATTATAAATCATGGATATGCAAATAGATGCTTACTTAGTCGGAAAACCCATTTTTTTAATTTCTCATAATGACATGCCCTTGTCATAGGTAGATTTATTCTTTCTCACGTCTTTGCTTGCTCCTATCATTAAGATTACCAGGAAGTAAGCATGTGGAAGAAACCATTCGCTTTCTATGCCTTTTTCGCTTAAGAAAATATGGCAGCAGCACTTGATGCATGTTAGTGTTTTGATTTGTATCTCATAATTAAATTATTTTATTGAAAAAAAAAAATACTTGGACTGTAGAACAAAGTAGATTCGTAGATATATTTTCTTGTTCATAAAATGTAATAGATCTAAATAACACGAGTATGTTTTATTTTATGTAATTAATTATATTATAAACACTTCTAAGATAGCATTATTTTAATTTCCAACATATGGCTCATCTGTTTTTCCGATTAAGGTTCTCCGAAGTTATCTGTCATCCAATGTTTAGTTTTCAATAACAATCGTTACATAATCAAAATGTACATTAAAATCACGGATACTACCTCGTCCTTGATAATCGTCATCTGCGTAATTATTTTAAACACGTGCCGTTCTATTTATGGTCAGTGCATTCGTCACATATCCTGTCGCAGTACCTAATCCTCATCGTTAACTGGAAGTCATCAAATGAGAAATTAAAGATGTCCTTATTAGGCTCCTTTAAATATTCAAACAATTAACTTCTACAAAACGATTAAAATGTAAATGCAATTAGAACTAACATTGAGATAAACATGTGGACGTGACTGTTTTTCTTATTTACATCACATGTTTAAGTTCCTTGAATCGAGCCATCTATCTCGGGTTTTCTCGTATGTTTTTTTTTTATATATAGTTTATTACGGCGAAATAAATAACTATTCCAACATCCGGGACAAATGAATTCCTATAATGCAGTACAGCCGGTGTAGCGTCCGGGTCGCTGGCCCTTTTGTGTTTTAAATCTTGTTGCCTTCTGAATTATTTCTTTTGTATTCGCACTATCAAGGATCTAAAATTAGTCATGAGCAGTCAACGTGGAATAGTTTTTTGCAAGTTATTATTCGGTGAGTCAAGTGCTTGCTGTTTCAATATTTAGTTTGTCTGTAGTTTGCTTGTCATCATTTCGGTATGCTGTGACGTCTGGTTTGGACATCGCTTTTGAGCTTATGATGATGTCATCTGTGTGTACGGGAATTTGCTACGGCATAATGGCTATTTTTACAAGTGCTGTCATTAAAGTTTAGCGTAACACTTGATACATCACGTCCAAGTTTGTTAGTCCGAACACACCTTCTTCTGTTCCTCTGATATACTGTTTTACGACTGTCGTAAATTATATGTTATCTTAAAGACTACCATGTTTTGTGACAGTAAGCTAATGCAAATTTTAAAGGTTAAAGAGTTGCTTGCTAACAAAGTATCTTTGAGAATACACAATTACTTATGTCCCACATCTTTGAAAAGGTTTAATGTTGTGTTCCGCCCATTTGTCTTATTTATCTGATGAGCTCCTACATTCGAAACCTTTGGATTCACATCAGAACCTTTGTGTCTGAAGTGAATTTTTATGTTCATTTCATACATTTCCACTCTTAGCATAATTACGCTCAAGTACCTAGTCATGTATCAGAAACTAATTACTGGAGTTAGCTCAATTGTAATAACTAATTTGTATTTCGAAATAAGTACATTAATATACAAAATTTGATAAACTAGAGCACAAAAGTTTAATGTGGGTAAAAGCTTCTTCGTATGAGGTAAGTGGTTGAGGTCTGGTGTTGAGAGTTTTCAAGTCGTCCATAGGTCTCTTGGCTTAACGGCTGTTAGTCTTGATACAAGTAGGTAAAAGATGAATTAGAAGAACTTCGTATATTAACCAAAAAATACATAAAAACAATTTTAGATCATCGTTATCTTAAATTTCTACTGCCTCTCTCATTACTTAATTTTTCTTACACATGTTTTGACAAATTAACCTCTCCGGTCGACAAAGGTCTTGTATCCTACGTCACGCCCCCGCCGTCAGTGGCTCCGTTCGTCAGTGCTGAGTTGATGAGGTCGTGATGATGCGGACCACGTGCCTCGCCCACGCTGACGCCTCTGCGTCAGCCACCTGTCATAGAGGATACCCTGTACGAGCTTAGCTAGTGTCGGTGCGGTTTCTGCTCTTAGTCATCATGCGTTTGGGATGTCGTATAGTGTTCATGCGTCTGAACATGCATTGGTCTTTTGGTTCTAATCTGGATTTCAAATCATGACTACTGCTAAATGAAGTGCTAAATAAAGTCTCTGTCATTCTCTTTCTGAGAACTTTAACGTGGTGTCACGAATATTTGTTTTCCCAATACGATACCTGTATATTTTTAATTATGCAGTTCTTTAATTGCGTATCAGCAAGATTATTGGTTCTATTTATATTAAGTAAAAGTATTAAGTGTAAGAGAGGTAGAGAGGCCTTTGCTCTTCAATGGGGCAAAACAGGCTCTTAATTTGTAATAATAAAAGTATAGTAGAAAGATTCATGTTATTGTTTTCCTATTTGTAAATGTTACGGATCCGGAAAGTAGACGCAAATTTTGAGAATTAGTATTCTTAAAATACTGTTTTATTTTGACTTTATCTGACTTGAATTGAGTTAGATCTTATTTTGTTCCTTACATCAACTGATTGCTCATTCCCCCCTCGATGTCACTAGCAAGGGAGCCGTGTGGGTTTTTCTCCGTAGTGTTTACACCGGCTTATCGAGCACGATGATCGAATGCAAAGTACGTACCGCGGATGTGTCCAGGTGTTAATGGTCATGTTTGCACAAACTGTGACGTACACAACTGTTGGCACAGGTTTTTCGATGTGTGTTTTGCCTAACAATTTGTATTGTACGTGGTAAATTGGAAACTGCCGTCATTTTATCGGTATGTCAGAGTAAATAGCGTATTTGCATTTGAATGAAATGGCCCGATGTGTTTTTTTTTCTTCGTCTCGTGTGTTAGCCGGTATTTCCAGATTAAGTTTGGCTATTGTGGGATTATGACTCAACTCTGTGTATTTGAAGTAAGACAAGTAATTAAATGTTTAAATAGGTATACCTAACATATATTTATTGCGTTTTAAGTAGTGCGGACGGAATATAGATTATGCTCTATGATAGTAGGAAAACTTGCTACTGCTCCTTTATACAGTCCAAATCTCTAATATTATACAAAATGTAATAAATAACCCTTTGAATTTAAAATGAAGTAGAGACAGTTTATAAATAAGAGTCATATTAACAGCGGATTTACATTTAATAAGAGTTGTTTCACAATTATTTACTTAAGTAATTTTACAAAGCAAATAAAAATGATGTTTTCACTTTATTTGATTTGTTCAAACTAAAGTAGCATATTTCGGTACATAATTTAATCATCTGTAAGGGCGTTGAGTTTCCCAGGTGCACATAATTGACGTAAGTTTTAGTCAAGGCACTTTGCCCTTCTACGTATCACGACGCAGACCTCTGTCCCACTAATTAGGGTATTTTACGACTGCCGTAAAGTAATAAGATCACTTATTACGTCTAACTGGGTTGGCAGGTAAATATGGTTCCACAGTTGAAAAGTATTTTACCAGTCCAAGTACAAATATCAACAGCATTGTGTAATTGTTTAGTTACCCATTAATATTATACTCATTTTAAATTATAAAGCGAGATAGTAAGTAAACTATGTTCAGTTACTTTTTTTTTACTTCAACAAACTTAAAAATGTTTCCTTAATCTGATATTTTACTGAAAAAATTGCTTCATCATGAAATTAACACTAGATCCCTCGTTACACAATATAGGCCCCCATTGTGCTCTGTTTTCTTAACCCTAAAATGGACAATGTTGTTTTTAAAGAACATACTAAAAATCACACATAAAATTGACCTTCATTTAATTTTTATTTTTAATTTTGCGCAATGTAGTTTATAGACAACACTCACATTATTGCCAAAAAAAAGTATAGTAAATTAATGTCTAGATTTTTTTACTAATTTTTCCTAGGCAGTAATACATGTCTTTTACACAAATGTATTTTTTTAAAACGTGAAACAAATATCGTCCATTTAAGGGTTAAGTGCTTACCATAATATAAACTTACTTTACTTGTGCAATGAAGCTTTATTCATATCTATTATAACATCACCAGCTCGTATACAAAAGTATTCTTGCAGCGCAGTCTACAAAGACTCAAAAATACCATCATCATTAATATTTTCATTAAAATACAAACCTACTACCATTAGAATACTTGCAAAACGTTACTGTCTCTTCGAATGGAACTTGCAAACAGCGTATTTACAATTGCGAGAGAGCATGTCTTTAGAACTGGGCCGACGTGGAAAAGACATGCCGCTTTGTGCTTTAGATATACCTAAACAAACAACTGGAGAGCAACTTTTAAGCTTTGAGCTTGAAAGATAATTTGGTGTATTTGAAGTTGTTATTGCATATTTGTTGCAATTAAACCGTTAAGTGTTTTAATTTATCTCAACGCTTCTTAATTCATTTTCCGAATAAAAAAATGCCATTATGTAGTCCCACTGTTTCTACACTTTAGGTTAAAATATACCTAAATTTAAATGGAAAATAATATAATTCTATTTTGTTTAGAATAGTCCTATTGTTTTGGTAGAACATTTTTTAGTAAGCGCCTGGCTAGCAACTACCCTCAAGTTGCAAAATCTGTCGCCAAGAACCTAACGGTGTGATCCGGTAGCCGCATTGAAAGCCAGTTATTCCAGACCAGGAATACTCCACCTTAGGTCAGTGTCACTAACTCGTATGTTTACGCGCCCTTCTGATCTTCTTCTTCTTCGTGCAAGCTAAGTGGCCAAGCACTGGTGTCGACATCTTTTTAAGCCGCCCGAAGGCCTCTGACTTGGCTTAACGACTGCTTGAACAGCTTCTGATCAAATGCCCAGTTGTAACGAGTAAAATAAAAAGAATGCGTTGGAAATGTTCATATTCGTAGTCGAATGAGACGCTTAAGTATTTTACTCTATATACGAATAAGTATGTAAGTAGAACAGTTTTACATAGCCCGCGACAGACACTGGCTAAATGGAACCAGTTGAGGTGAAACTATTACTTATTCGTTAGTCAAGTGACAAAATTTCCACTCATAGCGAACTGAGAGAACAAACGTGTAGATTGCTCCTAATATTGAAATGTTTCTATTTACAAGTATGATGTGTCTATTGACTAAACTCTATTTAGACTACAATTATTAAGATCTAAGTGAGTGGAGAGATCTGCAAAAGTGAAAATCTAAGAGAATGGTACTTACAATGTATCTCCCCCAAGTATTTACAATGTAGAATCCACTACTCATCAGGAGGATGAGTAGTGGAAAGCTTAGGTGATGATGGGGAAGAGAGTGATGTAAAACCTTAATACATGGTACATACTGGAATTATATACAAAATATTATGTATGTATATGTAGTATGTCAGCTGTGGTACCAACCATAATACAAACGGTTTAATATGGGGCTACCTAGACGTGTGTGAAATGTGTCCTAGTATTTATGATATTATCTACAGTTCTATATTTCTTTTAATTAGCAGGAAAAATAATCTCTTCCACATACTTTTGTCGTGATTATTTGCATTTTTTGTATAAACTAAATATACATAGCTGTACGTCTAGTTGTACCAAATCTATTCTTGAAACGTTTTTGGATTAGTTATCAGTGCATATACTAAATTAAAATAAGTTAGAGCTTATTATATAGTATAATATAGTACAAAACAAATGAATAAACTATTATAGAAGAAACTAGTTATTTGATATCTTTCTTTTTTAAATTTACAACGTTCGCTTTTGTGTGATGAAAACAAAAGAGTTGAATCGAATCGAGGCTTTTAATTACTAACTAAAAAAAACTACCAAGAAAAAGAAACACGATCGTGATTATCTAATAAACCATCTAATTCTATCTTCACTTTCGCAAGTATTATTACACAATCAGTCCCTTAACAATACGCTTTGAGACCGCGTGTCTGTTTGTTACACATTCTCACCGTTATGCATGGTTATGCGTAACAGTGGTCAAAGCCCTGCAATATTTTACTAATAGAATAAATGGTTAAAGCGGTCGCAGCGTCGCTGGTAATTGCAACACTTTGTATCTCGAACTGTGTCTGTTGAATTTACCATAGGGAGAAATACTTTACCTAGACTGAGTTGTTATTACTTAAAATATCAAAGTATTTCTTACTATGGTAAATTGAGTAGACAATTATCGTTCAACTTAGCATTTTGCGGGAAGATCTTTTTCTTTCTTGTCTTACCTCGCTTAGCAAACTTTTTGCTTTGGTCGGCACAGCAAATCTTCTTCTTACCCTCTCGTCTATTAGTCATCGCTACATTCAGTCCTTTCTCTCTCATGTACACACTCCATGTCTTCTTCGGTCTGCTTCTCATGCTATTCTTCTGTGCACTACCATATATCTCCTAGTAACATATCCTCTCTACGCAACACATGCCCATACAACGATAATCCTCCGGTTTTGTAATTTTTCACTCACTGGAGCTACTTGAGGGAATTCCCTCCGGCGAGATTAAACATTGACATTCGACTATTTTTAGATTGACATACATACATATGTATACGCTTCATAGGCTTTCAATAACGCAACAGCAAAAGTTAAATTAAGTTTGTATATTAACCTTTACAAGCACGGAACTTGGCTACGTACATATAACAAAATATGGCATATATACATAATATGTATATGTATAACAGTGTCAGAGACACATCGCCCTTTAACTTCTTATCTTATCTTAGCAAGTGCATCGTAGTTCAAAACAATATCGCTTAAAGAAATTATCTGTAATAGAATAACAAGCTCGCTCAATTGATTTCACGACCAATTGAATTCAATTTATGCATTCTGAGAAGCGAATGGTTCAACATCCCTCTAGAGGAGATAAAATATGTGCGGTTAATGCCAACAGGAAAACTTGTGTGCTTAGTGGATACATATAATAGATTTAAGTATTCACGCGCCGGATTATCCTCCAAAGTCTTTTAATTGAAATACACACAGCTCTTTGATCGTGAAGGAGTAACAAAACTCAAACTTTCGCCGTTACAATATTACCAGTCTGATACGTAGTTTCCTATCATTTACCTATGATTATCATATTTTTCCTCAGTGCCTGTGTATCGACCTCTTTTCCACCATTTGCCCATGACTATTGGGTAAATATGCTCTCCCTTTTATAATATCCTTTCCCTTTTAGCTTAATTTTGTAGAAGAAAACCTTTTAGTTCAAAAAACGCTACCCAAGCACTAATATTAAGTTACAGTAGCCTTCTTGAGAGCCAATTATTCCAGACTAGACATGCTCCACCTTAGGCTGCAGTGGAGAGTATTTTTTTTAGATATGGTTCATCTTTCACCTGTGTATTTCAGTTGAATATCTATTAATTATATTTTTTTGTGTTCCGATCGCACCGCTAAATTGCTCTAATTAAAAAAAAAATGTCCATTATATTCGTACTTCATCATCAAAACGCAATGCGATACCAGCTATAAACATTACAAATGAAAGGATGGACCAGCATAGTAAGCCGGTTTCGAGTGATAGTTGCCCCCAAACAATGGTTCAGGAACGGCCGGTTGTATAACTATAACTGACCACGCAGAGCAACGATAATAATATCACACTGGATGGCCGATAAGTAAGCATTGTCTCATATAAGCGCTGTTCGCCTCTGCGGTCGCGAGACGGGGTGCTAGCAAAGGTGAGAGCTATAATGAGCCCGTGTGTTAGAGCAGGACGGATTAAAGAGTTCTTCTACAGGGTGTCGGTGCTTTAATTATCGCGTTTACGTCATAATTTAATTCCTGATTAATTAATTTGCGAATTAGTAAAAAATAAATCTTACATATAAAAGGAAAATAAAGGCTAGGCTTTCAGACGGATTTTTTTCATCTTACTAATATTATAAATGCGACTATGTCTGGAGACTGATCTCTGAGGAGTGTCCTTGGAATAAGTATACCTTAAACTAAGTACCTACACATGAATTTGTAACAATATATAAATAAAGATATATTTGGTTTGATTTAATCATGTGTGTATATATGCTATGAATATTAAAAAATAAAATAAAAATTTGTGTGTATGTTTGTTAGTTCTTCACACTCAAACGGCTGAACCGATTTTGATGAAAGTTACTATCAAGATAGGTTAGATCTTGGATTAACACTTGGATACTTTTATCCCAGATTAACTTTTCTTGTCCCGGATTAAAGCGGGTAACACCGCTGTGCGCAGCTGGTCTATTTACAAGTGGGTAATAGGCTACGCACTGGGAACGCTTAGGAAGTGTTAGTTAATAATCACTTACTTGTTTCGAAGAGGGGTAAAGTTATGCGCTATTATTATAATTAACGCAGAGTAAGTGATAGTTCTAAACACGTTCAACGACCAGTCAGAGCATCTCAATAGTCTAATTGATTGTTACGAGTTGCTTTGTAAAGTGTATGACAAGATTCATAGCCGATTCTGTGTCTTTCGAATGGCTAATATTGATAGTACCTATTGTCTGCGTTAGTACCCACTAACGCAGACAATAGGAGATGCACCACTACGCAAATTCGGTTTGAACGAGATGTATGTTTGTGTGTCGTCCGCATGAAAATGGTAATTACTGTGCTTGATCGAAGTTGCAATGTCCTACAGCTAGTTTTTCAGAATAGAACAGTGAATTTATATGTGTATATTTTAGTTATTTTTTGTAGTTGTATCTAAATGTAAGAATTTTATTTTCTCATGTGTATATTAGTACTTTTGTCTTATTTTTTATATTGTTTATATTGTTTTTTTTTCTTTATTGTCTTATTTTTTGTATTTATATTGTTGCGCAAATTATGTTTGTTTGCCTATCTGCACCCTGCCATACGCGCAGGACGTCACCGCCAGTCGCAACAGAATACCAGCGCCGGTAGCCACACGCCGCCGGCATTTGCTGAGTTGCGACTGTATTGCGGCAAACTAAAGTGTTTTATTTTAATGTATACGTTTGTTTTAGGTTTTGTGTTTGCCAAAATAAAAATTATTTTTCTTTCTTTCTTTCTTTCTAACTAGACGATGTTGTACCGGGCACATGCGTGCCATACATATTTGAGCGAAGCACCTGACCGCGGGGTTTTAAGATTTTATCCTTTTTTCTTGTAGTCTGAGGATTTTATATGTTACTAGCTGACTCGTTTGAGTCAGCTAGTCCTGTCTGAACGATGATTTTTTAATACGAATTGCTATAATTACTAAAAAAGTGTGTACTTTTTCTGTCATAAGAACCTCCTCTTGACAATAACAAACACAACAGCAAACAAATGCGAAATCGGTCCAAACATTCAGGCGTGATATATGTTTTATAGCTATGTGATATGATTTTTAAAATGTTCGAAAGTGAAAACAAAAGAAGATTGGCAGCTTCATCACTAAGATTTGGCGGTTGTTGAATTCTCTTTGTTTTGCTCGGAGCGGCCATTTACTTTGGCTGGACTAATAAACAACTCAAATATACGAATTGAAAGATGCACTATCTCATTTATTGTTAACGGTATGTTTTTTTTGTTAGCGTAAAGTTGAGTGAGATTGATCTTTTGTTATGGTGTAATATTCAAATAATTTAATTTGACCTAACGCTCATTGGTTCCTCTTTAAATAAACTACTTATGTAAACACTCGTAGTATTTACTTGTACTTAGGAAATAGCCAACCGGAATAACCAATACTCACTACTATTCTATAGTAATCGATATAGCCAATCATACGTCAAAGTTACATGTTTTTCTCTCGGAAACGTCATCAATTACTAAATGTAAATGTGAAATTTGCATAGCATTCATTTATTCAACGATCTAGTTCTAATGTTCAATACTAAATATCGTGTGAGAAGACATACACATTTACAGATCTTTATTCCTGTGATGTAAAAGTCGAAATTGGCGTAACACAGAGTTACGACTTTTGCATTTAAATTGTGCCAATTTATTTCAGTCTTAGACTATGTTTTTTTCCAAACGTACCATTTTCTTTTTTTTTGTATTATCCGTAGAAATAGCTAATAAAGAACGGTATCTTTCATCAAATTTCCTAACAAACCAAAAAGCCTAACCATTCTTAACTCGCATTTATCTGCAATGCGATCGGCATATCACGAATACCGCAATCTGGCTTATTCGAAACACCACCCACTGTTTATCTCGATTATACAGCCAATAGGCTATAATTATTAATACATTTTCTAAATCTAGGTAGTAATATCAGTGTTTTACTAAAATAAATTTCTAGATCACAGAAAAAAATATACCAGCTCTGAAAAACAAACCTTAAAAATCATAGAGCGGAGCTGCGTGTATGAATGAGTTTGTTTCAGTAATTTATTTAACGAAGATGTGAACCATCTGTCTCTTTCTATATTGATCTATTATTACCAATATTATGATCTATTAAAATATCCAGTCCAGCTTTCCTATTTCCTTTTCAAGCCTTTTTTCTATTAGTCAGTTTTAATAGTCTTAATCTTCGTCAAAGAGCCAGTCAGTTACCAGACTAGGCTTGTTATATGTAGTGTGGTTATCTATCGCGCCCTGCTGATTAAATACCACATAGTATTGGGTAAAAGAAAGCCCATTCAGTGTAAAAAAATTTAATGCATATGTTTTTTTTTACTCTAAATAGGTCAGCACTTTACCACAATTCACCTGTTGGTAAGTGACATTGAGGTCTACGGTGAAACGCGCTTACTTAGAAGGAACCGGTTCAATCTCGCCTTGAAAATCGCTAGATTATAGACAATGGGGAACAGGGAATGCGGCAAGGAGTTCCAAAGTTTGGCGGTTCGGACAACATAGGTGGAAGCAAAACGCTGTATGCATAATATTTTTTAACTGCTGTTTGTTTGTTTGTTGATATTCTTCATATTATCTTGCCGCGGTTAGACACTTGTTCAGTTACGGATTACTGTATAGTGAAAGCGCACTTACTCGCTTCTGTCGAACAATGATATTGTATCGAGGCATGTTGCGGTTTTAATAGTACACACCAATAGTTACTTATTATTATAGAATTGATAGTTACTCCCAGTGACTTCACCCACGTTGACTTGACGTGCTCAAAATGTTATTCGTAATCAAGGTTGAATTCTTTTTATGTTTTTATTATATGTATAAGTAAACTCTAGATTACTCGATTTTAGTAGTGGCAAATATACTATGATAATTAGTCTGATTCAGCAATGATTATACTATATGTATTGTTTTCTAACAACACTATTTGACGGTAGAAATAATAAACCGCGACAAAGTAATTTTATTTGCCAATTCTCGGTCTTTGTCTAATTTGTATCTTCTCAACATCAAATTAAAAAAAATAATGGTGTAAAGGAAAAATTGTTGAAAGTATTTACATACTGACAAACTTTCTTTTTTACAATATGAGAGAATGATTCTCACGTGGATAGCTGACCCATAAGGTCACTTTCATATCCATTGTTTCTTATTAGCTCTACTTTTACTTGCGGTATTTGTTTTCGCTGGATTTTTTAAAGGAATTTTATTATCATGAGTTTTTAATATTTTATACAATTTGTTGACCAATTGCGATTATCTATATTTAGCAACTGTTGACGGCTACCCTTTCGATAGTTTTCCGAAAATCCCAATAAGTTGGCATGATGATAGATTAAAAATTTTAGTTTAGTTTACCGATTAGTTTACCAAAAATCATGAAACTTCGTACAATCAACTTTGTAAAATATACGTATGTATATGTAATTTGACACCGAAAGCCATTGCCATCAAATTTGAGCTTTTCCAAAAATCCGGCTGATTGTTATTCTTGCGCATTCTATTGGTATAACTATACATTATTATTATTATCTCTAAAGTTTTATGGAAGTATCTAAATCGGAATAATTTTATTGTAAATCGACCTTAGTTTCAAAATAAGTGTCAGTATTTTGTCAATAAATAGGCAATACATTAAGATACAGTCCTCACAGTGGACAGGCGTTTGAGCTTTTTCAAAAATCCGACTGATTGTGATTTTTGCTCATTCTTTTACATAATAAAACATTATTATTATCTCTAAAGTTTTATGGTAGTATCTAAATCGGAATAGTTTTATTGTAAATCGACCTTAGTTTCAAAATAAGTGTCAGCATTTTGTCAATAATAAATAGGCAATACATTAAGATACAGTCCTCACAGTGGACAGGCGTGTAGAGTCGACGACCCGATACATTTAGCTTCGAACTCGCATTGCAGTCAATATATCTATAATTTATCGGTTATTTATGAATTTAATGCTCTCGATATGTTGCTATTTCACACGATGGCTTAGGTAGTTCCTCCACTGTGAAATTGTATTCGAAAGCTATAAAGCGATATTTTAAAGGGATGACAGTTCAGTCGGACGTGCGGCTACTTTACGTTCTTTTGGTTGAGGGTTCTATCTCCAGCAAATGAGCTCGAAGAGCTTTCGATCATTGAGGAAATCATTGCATTTTCTAGTGCTTACCTGGTATGCACCACCTTTAAGTTGTATAAATCTGTCACCAAATACTTAACGGTGTGTTTGGTGCTCTCATTGAGGGCCATTGAGTCCAGATAAGGCATGTTCTACCTTAGGCCAGAATGTCACTGACTTGTTACGCGCAACGCTGGTCAAATGACAATACAGCGTATAAAAGCTATAAAGTCAGTTATTGAAATCGTTTTGTGGTTCTCTTCTCAAAAGAATTTTTCGGAGTCGTACCTACTCCAAAATTTTGTAAAATCGAGGTAGCCATTTCTGATTTCGTGCGAAGATTGTGGTAAAATATATAATCATTATTTTCAAAATAAGAGTATACTCATAAAACCTTTAAAAGTAATGCATATACTTAAACTTATCATTTAAGTAGGTACATATTATCTTCTTTCAGTGTACCCAATCTTTACAACCTTTCAAACTAATGCGCATATCCTTACACATTCCATATAAGCTACGGTACATTTACAGCCAAAATGAGTTAAAAAGTAGTCCGTAGCTGATTCCATCGGTACTTTTAGTCTATAAATGGTGATCTTAATGGTAAGATCAGATCGATTACGATAATATCGATATATCGATAGTCCGTTGACTAATGATCGTTATAATTTTTACTAAAGTTATTAAAAATCCTTATCCTTATTATATTATTAAAATATAGGTAGCCTAGCTACATATGTATGTACATGTACTATAATGCCATTTTTTAATTTTCGTTTGAGAAAAATATCTATTATTTTGTAAATATTTTTTCTACGTGACGAGATTTGTTATTTTTGGGTGTCATTTTTCGTAGGTATGTGTAACCGCGGCATTATAATCAGAATCAAAAATATCCTTCCATCATATATAGTAATTTTCAGCATCATATATTTTTTTATAAGAAATATGTCTATAATTTCTTGAAATTATAAAATATCAACGTAAACAACATATTTAGCGGGCATTGTATTCAAATGCAAGTGGTCGTGCGTCCCACTTCTGATATTGTTTTGTTTGCAATGAGAAATCACTCGTATTGTATTGTCTGTATAAATATTATATGCAACTTGTCGTGCTTGTTTGTTCATACGTATTTAATATGTATATCATATTTAATGTAATTGAACAATTTTTTAGGTTCCGAACCTAAAAGGTATCGCGACCTAAGCTACATAAATAATCCTAAGCTATACTCTTATATCTGTCACAAGGCTGTATCTCATAAACCGTGATAGCTAGAAAACTTTCACAAATTATGTATTTCTGTTGTCGCTATTACAACAAATAATATATTAAATGAGGTCCCCATACAATACACGCGCTTCATTGGTATTTTTCCTACTGTTGAGACATTGATTTTTAATCAAACTATATACAAATTGCAGGCATTGAATGAAGACGATATATGCGCCCATAGAATGGTTGAGTGGCGTACCTTGGGAGAGACCTATGTCCAGCAGTGGACGCAGAGGGGCTGATGATGTTAAAATATAGTTCGATTCAATAAAGAAAACAATTGAAAGTTCGATTCCTCTTGCTCGCACTTCTTAAGTCATGCAGTCGAGAGAACATCAACTTTTAAATATTTTCTTTATTGACTTACAACCAAAATAGTCAATACATCTTATGAAATTGCAAAGAACGGAAAGCGGTCAGTAGGAGGTGATTATGCATATTTAACGAGATATTAAACAAGGTGTCCACCTAAATAATCATAGTAATTACATTTAGATTTGACTCATAATTTATATCTCAATATTTACCAACTCAAAGGAAACTTGCTTCACGTATTTGAAGTCTTAATTTATTCATTTAAACGCGACATAATGTTGTTAATTGCTCACCTAAAATTAGTTGGAAACGCCACAAATCATAAAACCGCTTAACCTATTGCTGTGTCCGTTAACTAGTCATTTACTTAAACTAGGGCCGGACTATTATGAAACGAAAAACAGAGCTTCATCAGGGTTATTTATCTAACTTAGTTAACGCGGTCAAGTCATTGTCCAGAAGTTTCCATGTTCACCAACATTCTACTGATGAAGTAAGATTTTGTTAAAAAAATGCCATGAAAAGCAGTCATACAAAAAGAAAATGACGTTTGTTTGAAAATGATGTGTTGGTTATTTGTTCAAAACCATTTTCTTTCGGATACTTACAATTTAATAAGGCATGACTTATGCAAATGATATTAAATTTTGGACTTATAATGTAACCGGCATTTTATATTAGTGCCAGTCAACATGTTTATAATGACTGTCTTGTCACTTTTTTGGAAACAGTTTTATTAATAAAATAAAACAACTTTTGCCGGGTCAGCTAGTATCATTATACTTTTGACGACCTCGTTGGCGTAATGGTTACCATGCTGTACTGTCAATCAGAAGGTTTCAGGTTCGATTCCCGACACGGCCAACACCTTTGTGCTTAACTAAATTTATTGGCTGTCGGTCTGGGTGTTAAATATGTATCTATATAAAGTATGTATGGATGTTTATGTAGTATATCAGTTGCGTTAGCAGTCATGATACAAACTAGAAATGGTTTAGTATGGTGCTAAACTGTATATGATAATATGTTAAAAAAACTAACTTCTTCTGTTTAAAATTACGCCTGTTATTACAAGTTATTCATAACCAATTATTCTGCTAAACTATAACGTTCAAGTTTTTCTGAAAACTAGAATCTGTGAACTTGAGTTTATAGGTTATGTACTGATTGCATCATTACCTTCTTCACGCTCTCTGTCATCTTCTGATCTAGACACAATGACTCATTGTGAGTCCTGTCACACTCAGTTGATTTGTACATATAAATTATGCTTATTGTTGTCTAGCGTTTCTACTACTGGACAAAGGATTCTTTTCTTCCCATATTGTTCGAAGCTGACATTTCTCCTAATCTTAATACATATTATAATAACCGTGACTTACCATAAATTATTTTTGGATAGTGTGTAAATGTTTACAAATTAGTATATTAGTAAATTATTCGTTCTGTTCAGAATGAAATCAATGAAAATGAATTTAATTTATAGGTGTGTATTATTTTTTGCGATGTCAAAAATACATATACTACTAGAGTAACGCACTGAAGAAAGGTTTAAGTCCTTTTACAGATGCTCTGTTCTATTTACCAGTTCAGTTGTGCTTTTAAAATTACTGTTCTTGTTAATACGAAATTAAACACAAACCAAGCTCTGTTTGGTGCTATTACTTTTTTATTTTCTGTAGCGCCTGCAACTCGGCTAACTAAACTAAGGTGATCTAACTCGATCAGCTAGTATAAGCAAAATCAGTCGATGCGTACATTCTTTGCACGTGTGACTATGCACAAGACGTCTTTTAAAAGTGGCATTTTTATGTAGGCGATACCGTGAGTCGGATGACACTTTAAATCGTAGGTCGCGGCTGTTGTTCTTAGTACAAGCAGTCTTTAAGCCAAGTGTTCGGGTGGCTTAAAAACTTTTGACACTATAGCTTGGCCACTAAGCTACTAGGATACAAAGGAAAAAGTTTTCTCTATAAGGGCATGTTTCCATTGCACTGCGACCATAGTTGGTCGGTGGCTTATGCAGTTTTGTATTTTAATTATGTCCGACCTCCGCGACCCGGAGGCGCGGCCTCTGTTCCATTAGTTTACGAAATCCCTCCGAATTGGAGCGGCAATTTGTGTTTTGTGTGTGCGACGACTACGTGGCTCACAACTGAATTACGTTCTGTTTCGAAATTGGCCTTATTCAAATTCTCGAAGAACTGAAACAAAGAAAATAATGTATAAAGAAAAGCTGAAATGTGTTGTGTAATTCCGCTGTGATCTGATACCGAAATTGATATATTCTTATTCTATGATGGGGGCGATCAGACCTGCACTGACAACCCGCAGGAGGCGTATTGTGCATTTCCCCCCACCAGCCTGCCCAAGCCATCCAAGCTCTATAAAATAGCGGATCACGGTCTTGGGTCTCTGGCATACCTGTTCCAATATGTTGGTAATATTAAAATAATATTTAAAGGGGGCTCTCATACAACAATGGTACGGAACCCTTCATGCGCGAGTCCAATTCGCACTTGGCTAGTTATTTATTTTAAGATCTTGACTAATGGACAAGAAAGGTCGTTGGCAAGTAGTTGGAAGCCGAGAGATATTTGTCTAGAATCTGGAATTCTGGAGACTAGATAGCATTTCCGGAATATTAATCTTGAAAGAGCTATATTACTACATCATTGTGTATTAATTATATTTTTTACCCATGTCTTGTATCATTTGGGAAATCATCTAGTTACTAAAATAATTGAGTCATCTCAAAGTAGATGGAGTGGATCAGCACGTGCGATCAATGAGCGTGACGAATGTAAGGCACCTATAGTAGGTTTAATTGTGAGACTGTTGAGTTACAGAAAACGAAATCCATTGTGTAAGATCCCTGGGTAGACTATGGAATTGTTTGGTTCATATATGTAGTTTTATAGATAGAAAATAATTTACTTAAATATAAGATGCAAGTTAAATCTAAAGTTTGAAAAAATATGTACTTAAAATTAATGTGTCACAATTGATTACATTGCCAGAAAAGTTTTCTCTAAAGAAGAATGGAAATAGGTAATTAGCTTAGTGCGAGTCTAGCTCGAGAATTAAAGGTTCAGTACAACTATCTATGGCAATATAACGAAAAATAGAGTTTGGTATTGGAATCCACCTTATATATTCGTTTTTACTATATTTTTAGTATTTGTTGTTATAGCGGCAATAGATTACTCTGTGCTGAAATTTTCACAAATGACTCTAGCTGTCACGGTTCTCAAGAAACAGTCTGGGGGCAGACGGACAGCTTAGTTAGTATAGTAGGGTCGCATTTTGGGTACGGAACCCTGAAAAAGAATAGTTTACTCCTTACCTTGAATTCTAAAAGATAAATTTTAAAACAATTCAGGTATGTTTTATGATCGTTACAGTCTGCACTACTTAAATCTCTACCTCGCTATAAAACACTACTGTTTTATACTACGTCGAGTAATCGTTGTTCGGTAGACAAGAGCAATATAGGTAATTAGTCAAAAGTTCTGTAGCAATTATAGGCACTATCTAAGTCCGCATTGAAACAAGTCGTAATCCGCTATGCAAATACTGTGAGTGTCAGAAGGCAGGCCGGGGGTAAAGCTACAATGATATCCGGCACACCCGTGCCGCATTCTGCAGGTCACTTCAAAATGTGAACGTGCGCTGGTGTCTTTTATTATCAGACTGTGACTCATATTCTAAATAGAATATTTTTATTCGGTGTTAAGTATCGTAAAGCCACTAATGTACACATGCGAAAGTTTGTGTGTGCATGTTTGACTTCTTCACGCTCAAACGGCTGATCTGATCCTATGATGTTTGGTATGCAGATAGCTTACACTCTGGATTTAACATATTAGGCTTTTATATCCGCGATTAATGTAAGTAACACAGCGAAGACACATTTAGTTATTAATATAGTTCTTATTATAAACACACTCAGGATGAGTGAGTATGGACTCGTTAATGTTTTTTAAGATAACAACAACTATAAGGTGGATTACCGCATTCAATTTATTACCTCTATATACTTCCATTTCCCAAATACTATAGACTAACTGAGATACTTGGACTTACTTATATGCACAAAAATAGTTTGAATTTAGCTCTTTTACCAGAATACATTATCTCTAATAAGCCGTATATGATTCCCACGTTGTAGCCAAAAAGCCGTTTTTTCTTTTTTTTAAGACGCTATACATATACAACAATTATTTGTACTAAGCAATGGAAATGTAAAGACAATATCTATATACTCATTATTGGCGACCCTCTACGGTCGAACTACGCTGATTTCGTGAAAATAAACGTAACATAGATTAGTCTATAAGTAGATTTCCGATATAAACAATTCCAAATTACTATAATCATTAGAATTGTTGTGACATGTTGTATTATCTATCTAGCTCTAATAGCTTAATTACAGAAGATGCAGGTAAGTCATTAATGCTAACATAGATTTTATTGGCGATTTCAAATAAAGAACGCCCTTATAAAGCATGCCATCTTTATACAAACTCAACATTCAATATATTTGATTCATTTACACATGTAGATTAGAATTATTTACTTATCCTCAAACTGGACGAATTTGCGTCCGTGTCATAGAGGTTAATGCCTTCCAGTGCCTTAGAATACGTACATGCATGTATTATATATTATAATTCATTAATTAAGTAACAACAATATAGATTATTCCTACGATCATTTTAAAATGTCATTGGCACAATGGTATTGTGGCTTGATTGGCCTATTATAAACCCAACTGTAAACCTACAAATTTATTACAAAAGCTATCAGATAATCTATTTTTTCGGAATCTTCATGGACAGGCCAAATTTTTCGTCTAAAATAACAAAAGCTTTTACCGTTAGGACGTGACAATATGTAACCGCTATGTACGATTAATAACGACCCACTGCGATAAAAGAAAGTGTGGGGAATCGTTTGACACAAATTGTATAACTACGGACAAGCAATACATGATTTTAATATCCTGTTAAAGATATTAAAATACTTTTACTATGACTTCTTCCTGTCTGTGGTTTAGATTGTATTAATATGTTTTGAAACCTACTTCCTACTAAAATTGTAAACGCAACGTAAAACTTGTGTGAGTGTTTGTGTGTTATTGTGTATATTTGTTACTACTCCAGTGTCAAAAGGTTTAAATTGATTTCAAGAAACTTAAACAGAACTAGTAGAGTTACTAGTTGTACTTATTATCTCAATTTAACGTTGCTTACACGTAGACAGCTAGTGTGAAATAAAGTTATGACTTCAATGTGTTTGTTGAGTTCAATATCAACAAAAAATATTCATTTAAAGAGCAGTCAACAATATTTCTATCTAATCAGATTATTTCCGTGCGCTTGCGCCTCCTAATGTCATTTTGCAACGGTCATCCAATCAGCTTCGCTTCAGCTGATTCGAAATTCAAAAAATATATTTGATATATTGTTCCGCATGAAGAATACCGGCGATCATTTCCTTGTTTTTGTCACAAATCTTTGTCAGGATCGCCTTGACCTTTCCTGGATCCTATTTCTAAACAAACAATCAAATAAAATTACACTTCCGGCCTATTAGTAGACAGTCGTCTGTTCAGTTTTGAATAGTTTAGTTAAAAATACCAAGAAAATCGGTAATAATATTTTATGGGTCTATTTTGTATCCGCAATGTTGATGAGTGTCTTCTGTTGTTTACGTACAATGACCAAAAATGCGGGTTATTTTGCCTTTATTAGCCATAAAAGTTAGTAGGAAAAGGCTCATGTGTTCCATAGTCCAAGGGAAAATTTCCGGTAGTCAAAAGTTACGTTAATACTATAATATAATACTATACTATAATGAAATCGTTCTTAACGTTGTATGTGATGGCGAGTTTGTTATAACAGTAGTATTATTTTAATAAGATTCGTTGGCTATGTTCTGGTGTTGAGAGATTAAATTCAAACACGAATTTTTGTCATTTCAGTTTTTTTTACAAATCAATCAATTTCAGTTTGTTTACAAAATAATCTCATCATTAAAAAAATACACCGAGTCATCGATAAGGTTTAGATCTAACGTATTATGAGCTGGACATTTGAAATGCGCACTGTTCTCCACAGAATGTTGAAACAGCGCAATGGAGTTCAGACTCTTTCGTTTATAAGAACATATAAGTAAAAAGACACGCCTAACCCAAGTCCAACAGTGGACGCAGACGGGCTGATGATGATGATGAAGTATAATAATTATATGATAATAATAATAATTGTTCTTTATTGCAGATAACGTAGATCCATATTACAAATAATAAATAAAGAAACAAAGTCAAACAGTCAAAAGTTAAAGTAAAAATACATAATTAGGTGGCAATAGCCATCCATTGCCCGTACGTTGCAGATCGGAGCAACCTTTCCGCAAGACTTTTAATGACATGAGTATAAACTAGTGAAGTAAACTTGTAGGCGAGTACATTTCTTTTACACAGCACTGTTATACTTGACCAGCAGGGCGTGAAATCACTCGAGCCATAGCGACTCTCTGGCCTAAGGTGGAGCATGCCTAGTCTGGAATAAATATTCCACATGTTTTCCTCGTAGCAGCGGCACTATTCCGTGCAGCGCGAAAATAAGACAAGGTTATGCATTTATCTGTTATCAATTAGTATCTTAGATTCAATATTTATTTTTGAGCTCATGGCTTTGCATGTGAAAGCGTTCTGGTTTGACGTTTATTCGATACGTTGAAGGTTAAAAACACATTTTGGGTCACAACTGTTCCAATAAAGTTTTTACTCTACATGGTTACTTAAGGAAAAAATACACGAAAAGACGTGGTATTTGGAACAGAACGGATATGTTTTCCTTACTTATAACCAATACGTTACAAATTTCACGATTTTCGGCGTAAAACATTGCTAAAAAAGCTATCAATACAAAACTTGAACCCATGACTCGAAGTCAAAATCAAGATGTCGAGTTTATAGTTTTCCAATATATTTTTTACATGTATTTTCCGTTGTCAGTAAACCTGTATACTGACATTGATCCAGTTTTCATGTAGAGCCGGTTTTCACATAGCGCCCCATTACTCGGCGCATGCTATGCGCGTGCGCACCGACCCGGCGTGGCGCAATCGGCTTGCGAAACTGTCTCAATAATGCTCTATGGTCAGTGGCCCTAATGCCTCCGCCCATTGTGTACCCTAGTATGCATGCTCGTACATACATACATGTATGAGAAAACCTTGCTTTGGTCGTTGATATAATAGTAGTGTAGCTTTTAAATTTTTTTTTTTTTTAACAACAGCTAATCTTAATATATATAAATCTCGCGTCACAATGTTTGTCCTCAATGGACTCCTAAACCACTTAACCGATTATAATAAAATTCGCAATACACCATGTGCAGTTCGATCCAACTTGAGAGATAGGATAGTTGAAATCACAAATTATAGTCGCAATTTTAATTTATTGCTAATTATTGTCTGTTATTAAATATGTATTTATATATAATATGTATGTATGTATATGTAGTATCAGCTGTGTTAGCAACCATAATACGAGCTAGAAATGGTTCAGTATGGGGCTAACCAGCCGTGTGTGAAAGTGTCCCAATATTTATTTATTTTTATTTATTATTTGAGTCACAATTATCTGTTAACTCCAAATGATTCTAACAGATGTCGATACCTTTCGACTGGGTTGAGTAAGTAATCAATAGATGGCGCTGCTATGGTAAATCTACGTACGCGTCATATAAGCTACACTATCTATTTTTCATACCTCTAAGTGAGGCAAAGCAACGTTTGCCGGGTCAGCTAGTAGTTACTATTAAAATATAAGCTAATAGCGCCTAACCAAACGAGCTAGCGACACTCTGACTTAAGTGAAGCATGCTTATTCTGGAATGACTGGCTCTCACGAGGTGACAGATTTCTCAAATTGAGCGTGGTACAAGCTACTCAAGAAAAAACAAGAAAATGCTCTATTATCATGCTACGATGTCCTCACGATAATTTCATTCACCGGAAGCTCAAACTTATTGGTGTAGATCCACGGTCTGTGTGATCTAAAACGGCCGCCTAAAATTATAATCTAGAAACATCTAACCGAAACGTAAATCATTAATAGAGATATAACAAGATACTTGTTAATATTACAACATTTACTCTACTATTAGTACTACTTAGACTATTCCATATTAAATTTAATAACTAACCGTTTGAGAAAATGTTACGTCTTAGACGGTACACATACAGACGCTCTTTCTGCTCGTCTGAGACTCTGGTGTCGAGAATTTTCAACAATAGGCCACCCAACATTGTTTCACGTCTTCTGTACTAAAAATAATAGTAGTTTAAAATAACTAAAAAACACGCTTATATCTGGTCGTTTTAAGTGGGTCAAAATCGCGCCCAAAGAAGTCGGTTACAAACAAACATACAAACAAAAATACAAAAAATGAAATAATTTTATCAAATTAGTGTATTGTCATCGGTCCTCAATAAATCTACAAAGTTTCAACGAAATCTGGCCGTTTAAAGTGGGTTAAAATCGCGCCCAAAGAAGTCGGTTACAAACATACAAACAAACATATAGGCGAAGCGTGTAAAAAACAAAATAGACGGGAATTGGAATTTACCGCATACGTAGGACGTGATAGTATGCGATATTCTCATAACCCAAATAAAACCGAATGGAATTCGGTGCGGCGACCATCACAAACCGCCGCCGACTTACAAACCCAGTAATTACGCACCGCCAGAGGGCGTTGACGTCGCTGGTTCACGTAACACTCCGTAATCATACTAGTGATGACGTATTTATCGATGTTACAGCTTATATTTGCTTGGTGGTAGAGCATTATCTAGTGCTCGCCTGGCTAGCAACCGTCAAGATGAAAAGTCTATCGCCAAGTACCTAACGGTGTTCCGACAGCCTTCTTGAGAGCCAAATATTCCAGACTATGCATACTTAGTTCAAGATCAGAGTGTCGCTAACTGGTGTGCTTACGGGCCTTATCGGTCAAATGCCTAGCAGTATTTACAGATACTCATTTTTATTGTGCGTCCATCGATATCAATTCAATTAAACAATCCTACTAATATAATAAAAACGAAAGTTTGTGTGCTCTTTCCGCTCAAACAGCTTAACCGATTTTGATGAAATTTAGTATGGAAATAGGTTAGACCTTGGATTAACCACATTTCCTTTTTATTCTGAAAATGTGGTTCCCGTGGTATACGCAAATAACCTCAAAATCTATGTTACTCCTTCACGCTCCAACGGCTGGACCGATTTTGATGAGATTTACTATGAAGATAGGATAGATCTTGGATTAACACATGACTTTTTATCCGGGATTAACGCGGGTAACACCGCGGGGCGCAGCTAGTATTATTTATTTCGGACTTTATCCATAAATTTACAATAATAATAATAATAATAAATATTAGGACACTTTCACACACGGCTGGTTAGCCCCATACTGAACCATTTCTAGCACGTATTATGGTTGCTAACACAACTGATATACTACATATACATACATACATACATATTATATATAAATACATATTTAACACCCAGACCCACAGCCAACAAATTTAGTTAAGCACAAAGATGTTGACCGGGCCGGGAATCGAACCCGGAACCTTTTGATTAGCAGACCGGCATAGTAACCTTTACGCCAACGAGGTTGTCAATATAGATGACTACTAAACACGCAACACTATATCACTAGGCCGACGAGTATCAGTAATCGATCATTAAAATTCATAATGATTGTCACGCTTGCCCACAGCACAAACTGGTCAAAACTGTTATTATGTTGTGACCGCAATTTTTACATGCGATAATAGAACAGAGACATTAAGAAATCGTTTATTTCGTTTATTTTGCACATACATAAAGTTCTTAATTACATACAAAAATCATGGGTTTTTTTTTATAAATCTTATGAAATACTACATTAATTAAAGATCTACAACATTTTCAGTTTTTTTTTTGTTTGATTCAATGTTAAGAATTCGTTCAAGTTTCTACATACGCTTACTTGAATTACAATGCTATTTTGTAGGAAAGATTTTTTTATGTTAATTTACCGAAGACGAAGTAGAAGTTATTTTGTGAAAGAATAGAAGTATTAGTTAGTGCTTCTTTGGTGAATATGCCCAATTAGAAAATAAATTAACTTTAAGATCTTGAGTAATGAGTGTATTTCAATGGAAAGAAAATTGGAGCGTGCATTGTTATGGAGCGATCGTGGACCGTTATTAGATCGTGATTCTAATAAAGGAATCGTCACACAACGGGTTTGGAACAATATCTGCGACCTAATGCGTTAGCTAAGTACGATAGATCCGAAATCGCGTAGATGTTATTATTATTATTATTATAAGCCTGTTGTGTCCCACTGCTGGGCAAAGGCCTCCCTTTTCTCCTTCCAATCAGCCCGGTCTTCGGCTTTGGTGGCCCAGTCCTTATCAAATTTACAAAGATTACGCCACTGTTTCCTGGGTCTAACTCTAGTCTAGTAGTGCTTGGCACCCATTTTGTGGTGGCCTTTGCCCAGCGGTCGGCCAGTACGCGGCAGACGTACCTTGCTCAGTCTTATTTCAGTTGAGCTGTTTTTTGCGTAACATCTATTATTTTGGTTTTGTAGCGCGGTGTGGTGGTGTTAAATGCGCCCTTATTTGATATGTATATAGAAAAAAGTTCGATGATAAGAATAATGGTAAAGGTGACGACGTATTTTTACCCCGCTCGCTGTAATATTAATGCTAAGACCGATGTGACGAACTCTTAAATCTGCTATTTAATATACAGCAAAAGTACGTGTATAAAAATATTATTAATTTTAAGCATATTTTTGTGTAATAAACATTTTGTGTTTTGTAAGTTTGTTGGCACAATATTTTTTTTTTTTTTTATTAAAATTGACGAATTTTTACCCCGCTTACAGTTTTTCAGACTCCTATGGTATATGCGAGGACTGACAAATTCTTAAGCCTTATGCTTATATTAGTTTTAGTTATGTCACAACATTTATGACAATGATATGCAGTAATCGTGTCTCCATTAGTTTGGTAATCAGAACGATCAATCATTTAATTAATATATCAATAATTCGTGCTCAAAGATGCTGGATAAGCGTTTAATTAGGTACACGTATTCTAATGTAATCTACTCGTAATGTAACTAAACCGAATAACTTGTTATTTTTTTAAATAAATTATTCTGGTATTTTTCCTCCGTGTTTTATGATAAAATGTTTTTTTTTACCTTTGTAAAGTTCCATTTTGAGATTGAAATATTGTTTTTATTTTTAAATAAATATTATATGATATCTTTCCCTTGTTCACAGAAAATCTGGCACCATCAGAACTGAAGAAACTTAGAAATAAGCAGAGAAAAGCGAAACGCAAAGCGGAACAGGAAAGCGCGTTGCAAGCACAAGTACAGGTTGGTTTAGATCATCATCATCATCATCCACTGCCGCTAATCTGCTTGAAATAGACCTGTCTCCTAACATGCATTTTTGACAGTCTTCCTCGTATGAGCTAGAGCTAAAATTAGGCCAAGCTCGTGTGTAGAAAGTCTTCAAGCCGCCCGAGGGGACTTGGCTGTACTAAGAATAACAGCCTAGACCTATTTAACGAGTCATCTGACCCACGATAACTCCCAGATAAAAAGGGCACATTTTAAATGTCAGTTTTGTCCAAATTACATTGCTCTACCTCGATGATCGTGTCAGACCACCTTAGTTAACCGAGCTTCTGGCGCTACAGGATCGACCTGCGTCTAATGGTTATATATTTGACCTATCTTGCGACCGGACTACCGACGCTCTGTTTTTCCAATCTGAGCCACCATTTTATCACTATGAGAACCTTACTTCGTTAGATAATTATTATTGTTATTATTAAAAGCCTGTTCGATCCCACTGCTGGGCAAAGGCCCTACCCTCTTTCCATTTGTCCCTATCTAGCGCTATTGTGGACCAATCCTCCTTGTGTATGTCAAGCTCGTCCCTCCATCGCTTTTTTGGTCTGCCGCGAGGCTTTGTATTGGCCGGCGTCCATTCGGTAGCAATTTTTGGTTAGATTAATGTTAACAAAATATTGTGTGTGTATTCCAGGTGAAGAGAGAACAGCATCACAAGGCGCGGGCGCAGCAGGAGCAAGGCGATCCTGAGGCGCCGCAGCTCGACGAGCTCGTACCCGACAAACTAGCCAGAGTGAGTAAACCGATCACCAGAGAGAACCAATCACAGCTCAGGCTGACATGCGGCTGCTTTACGCACCACAAGCCGTGAGTTCGGTGGTGGTAGAACATTTTCGAAATATGTCGCCAAGCATTTTTTTTTACTTGACTAGCAGCCAGTCTCGGCTTCGCACGGGCTATAGAATAATCCAAGTTTTAAAGAGAAAAAAAATAAAGCCTAGGTCGGGGATAATGTAGCTTCCTAACGGTGAAAGATTTCTTCAAATCAGGCCACTAGTTTCGGAGCCTTTTCGCATCAAACAAACAAACAAATTTTTCCTCTTTATAATTTGGTATAGATGCGTTTGAGCTTGATCACAATTTACCTGATGCTAAACGACATTGCGATCTAAGATGGAACTCTTTTACCCAGATGAAACCGGGTCACTCGTGCCTTGAAAAAAGCTAGATTATAGTTTTCGGGGAACAGGGCATTTGGCAAAGAGTTCCACAAATTGGCAGTTTGCACAATAAAGGTGGAGGCAAAACGTTTAGAGCGCATTTTACCCAAAATGTGTTTCCCTGCTCGTCCGATGGTGACAGGAGCTTACGGTGTGTTTTTGCAGCCTCTTTGTGATCAAGCAATTCCAGACTAAGCATTACCACCACTACCAGAGCCACCTTCAGCCAGGGTGTTACTGACCTCGTAACCAGCGGATGGTTATGCAACAAACGTTTGCCTTTTTCCTGAGATCTTCAAATCGACAGTGAATAGGTTCCTTCTAGGTGAGCGTGCTCCTACGTAGGCCGCAGCGTTGCATAACATCAGGCAGCTAACTTATAACGTCAGTTTTAACATCATATCTTTTGATATAACTTGGGAAGAATAGGTATGTCTGAGCGTCATATACATATGTATATGTATACTTATGTATATAACTTATGTACATACAGAAGAGTTCGTGACAAGTTCTAAGCTCACTTTACAACTCTATAACAGTATCGTAAAACCTACACTTGACAATAAGTCATTTCCTATTCAAAGCGGAAACAATCTAATAGCATTAGACGGCGCTGCATAATTGCATACAATCAGTTACCATAAAGTACCTACCTTTAATAATAATATATCAACGGGTACCTAGTGTCACAATTACGGTACTTCCTAGATTTCCTGTATAGAAGAGGAAGTATTGTTGACCTGCGCTGTTGTAAAAGGTTATATTTAGATTATTTAACTGTCGCATGCGTTATAACAACAATAGGTTGATTGGGGAGGTAGATTTCGTTGGATGTTTGCTGAAAAGAGTTTAGTTTTAAAAAATGCTGGAACTTTTTGGGTGTGTTTAATTGAATGATATAATTATCACAAGTTAGAACTCCTTGAATTTATAGTTTAAGAGTTTAAAAAGTAAACTTTTAATGTTTTTTGAGAAATCGTTTGTAAAATGTTTTTCGAACTATTATAGTATAATTATTATGCCAATTTTAGTAGCGGAAACATATAGAAAAATCACACATTTCAATATTTCGCTTACTTTTTAAAATCAGAAGATTTTGCTCCTGAAAACTTCTGAACAAAAGATTCATCCACGATTTATTACTTCTTTAAAGTCGTTACGAGTATATGTTAACAGACCATAATAAAATCTAGAAATTATTTAGTATGGGGCTAACCAGCTGTGTGTGAGATGTGTCCTTGTATTTATTTATTTATTAAGAATTAGTTGTCAGTTTTGTAGTTAACTTGAACGTTTATGCATGCACCTTTACAATATTAAAGCGAGAGAATCAAACTGCAGCTGATTAGTAAAATCTACCCGCACGACTTATAAATATGTCAATTATCGTCTCTACAATCGCGATCTAATTTGATAAGACATCAAACATAGACCAAGAGACAGACAATTAAATGTCGTTCGCTCAAGGCGATAGGCTCTACAACTGTGAAATTGTTTTTACTGTTGTGTCAGTCACGATGGATTGCGGCACGATTATTGAATTACAATTGAACTTGAATATGTTCAAATGAGTTTAGCTTCACATGGTAAGGCACTAAGGTAATATAATAATAAATTTTTGGTCACATTCCACACACGGCTGGTTAGCATCATACTAAACCTTTTTTAGTTTGTATTATGGTTGCTAACATAAGTGATATACTACATAAACATACATATTAAGTACTTTACAGCGTTACATATTTAACACCCAGCCGGCAAATTTAGTTCAATACAAAGATGTTGGCCGTGTCGGGAATTGAATCCGGAAACTACTGATTGGCAGTCCGGCTTAGTAACCACTGCGCCAACGAGATTGTCAGTGGGGAATATTTTTACAAAATTGATTGAAAAAATATAATATAAAATTTTAGAAAATTAGGAAATTAAATTGTCATATTGGATTTTAAATATGTCATAATGTACTACTAATTAGGTCCTTTTTAAACCTTATTGAAGGAGTGAGAAAAAAATGCATTCCGCCATTTTGTGGCGACGGCCATCTTGGATCGGTTTTCATA
Source organism: Mellilla xanthometata (assembly GCA_035578125.1). NCBI lineage: Eukaryota > Metazoa > Arthropoda > Insecta > Lepidoptera > Geometridae > Mellilla > Mellilla xanthometata. The sequence goes on along the minus strand of JAPUBQ010000019.1, from coordinate 5,261,690 downwards.
AAACATATGTATGTCGGGCTCGAGGGCCGGAGGAACTGTCACTACTGACTACACACACGACACGGTGTCCCATTTCACGACGTAAGCTGCAGGGATGCAGGTTGAAGAGTACGTACACCGTGGAGGTTTTAGTCGGTAGTGGTCGTCACTCTGGCACCGAGCCCGACATACCCCGCCGCCTCCTCCGAGGATCGGCGGGCATGCGTAAATGCATTTCCTCCATGTAAAAAAAAAGGGATGCAGGACCGCTTCGCGCAATACCGCTGCTCTCCCTGCCCAGGCAGGTCAAATAATGCCCTAGCTGTATTGTGAAAAAATATGATACGATTGAGGCTCTGGAAGGTAATCTCTTCCTTTTGTTATGGAATCCAAGTTAATAATAACTGCATTGACCTACCATATAAACTTTGTTCTTCCATGTATTCCAGGTAGAAGACCCACTAGAACAAGCGCTCAAGTTCCTACAGCCGCTGAAAACACTCGCTGCGGACAGAATAGAAACACATTTAATGGCCTTCGAAATTTACTTCAGAAAAGGTAAATATATAAACTTTGTTCTTCCATGTATTCCAGGTAGAAGACCCACTAGAACAAGCGCTCAAGTTCCTACAGCCGCTGAAAACACTCGCTGCGGACAGAATAGAAACACATTTAATGGCCTTCGAAATTTACTTCAGACCTTTTCTGAAGTAAATTTCGAAGGCCATTAAATGTGTTTCTATTCTGTCAACTTTATTTCGTTTTTAATTCTGTGACTTGCCTTTATAGCCACTCCGCATTGAATTGAAGCAACGTCGATGCGAGCTTTCTTCGAATGGATGCCCTGGGCGCCTTAACTGAAGAAGTTAAGGCGGTGTTAATTAATAAGTTATTAAATATAAAGCGGTGTGGGAGCAAAACAACATGTTTGAAAAAAAAACTCATAATATTCTGCGGGGATGATACGAGTAGGGTTTTTTTCAGTTTCATCTTAAATTCACTGTTAAGAATCATTAAGAGTTCCAAAAGACGATTTCGTAAAAGTTGTCTTTTTTTAATATTAGTTTTGAAATATTGGCCTTCGGAAAATAATAAAGAAATTTATAAGAATCTTACTTTTTTAGTTACTGACTGTTAGTACCTATTTGGACCCCCGGCCGCCATCTTATACGTCGTAGCTATGCATAACAGGACCATCCGGTACCTAGAGCAGAGCGCAGCGATTCTATATGTACAAGACCTCTCCCTACAGCATTAAATAGCAAAAACCTGAACAAATGTACATACATATGCGTTTGCTGTATTCATATCTTTATTATAAATGTACATATGTTTATGCGTTTGCTGTAGGTATGCATATCTTTATTATAATGTACGTATATGTGTTTGCTGTATGCATATCTTTATTATTAATTATATATTTTTGTAGTTCTACATGATATTCTGAATCGTCTTTTTTCTACTTTCTTATCTTCTTTTTTATCTAATTCTACTAGAAACTCGACCTACCTAGACCAGAACTAGACCCTACTCTCAAGATTTAATCTAAACTAGGAACCAGAACGATGGATAAGTGCCAAAGGCTAAGCTAATAATGTCGCTATAATTATTGATTAGATCCTAACACACTCACGGCCTGGTCGACACTTCTGGCTCCTTACCAACATCTCCTAAGGGCGATTCAAATCAGGCGTGATCTGACGCTAGCGAACGATAGACTAATTACGACCTCGTTCGATTCCCGTTACGGCCAACATCATTGTGCTGAACTAAATTTGTTGGCTGTCGATCTGAGTGTTAAATATGTATATAATATAATGTATGTATGTATATGTAGTATATCAGTTGTGTAAACAACCATTATATAAACTAGAAATGTTTAAGTAAGGAGCTAACCACATGTGAATTGTGTCCTAATATTTATTTGAGAAAGAAAGAAAATATATTTACTACCGGTCTTCCTTACTCCGCTGGTAAAAAAGACCTTGATTTGAGTTCATCTGATTCTTTAGTACCTTATTAAGCTTTTTTGAAAGTATAAACTTGCCCATGTAATGAATTTGTTGTACATTGTTTAATGTTAATATTTCAGAACGGCCGCTCCTAATGCTGCAAAGCCTGAAGCGCGCGTGGCGTATCGACAGCAATCACCACCACCTCCACGACTGCCTGCTGAAGTGCCACCGGTGGCTGAGCAGTAACCTCAGCTCGCTGCATCCGCACGTCGCCGCCGTCATACAAGCCGAGATGGAGCCTGTAAGTTGCACCATCATCATCATTGTAGCGCATGTACCTTGGCTAGCTAACGTGATGTGACGCGATCATCGAAGCTAAGCAACGATCATTGCGAACGGTGTTTGGATGGGTGACCATGCACAAGACTGACGTTTTTCAAGTGTCATTTTCATCAGGGCGCTACGGTGGGACGAATGACACGTTCAATTGTGGGTCCCGGCTGTTAGTCTTAGTAGAAGCAGTCGTTAAGCCAAGTCAGAGGCCTTCGGGCGGCTTTAAAGCTCTTGACACCAGAGCTAGGCCACTTAGCTCATACGAAGAAGAAGATGACCATTGTAGCGTCCGGATGTTAGACTTATTACAAGCAGTCGTTTAGCCAAGTCAGAGGCCTTCGGGCGGCTTGAAAACTTTCGACACCAGAGCTTGACCACTTAGCTCATACGAAGAAGATGACCATTGTAGCGTCTGGATGTTAGACTTAGTACAAGAAGGCATTAAGCCAAGTCAGAGGCCTTCGGGCGGCTTGAAAGCCTTTGACACCAGAGCTTGGCCACTTAGCTCATACGAAGAGGAAGATGACCATTGTAGCTTCCGGATGTTAAACTGAGTACAAGCAGTCGTTTAGCCAAGTCAGAGGTCTTCGGGTGGCTTGAAAACTTTCGACACCAGAGCTTGACCACTTAGCAAGAAGAAGAAGATAATCTCATGATGTTTATTATAAGAACTGTATATGTGTTACAGATGGTGCAGGGTCGCACGGAGCTGCAGATCGCGGAGCAGTTCGTGTCGCAGCGCGGCTCCGCGTCGCAGGCGTGTGCGCTGTGGGGCGCGCGCGCGCTGGCGAGCCTCGTGCCCGGCAGCACCAAGAACGCGCTGCGCGCCGCCACTTCGCTCGACTACCCCGATGTCACTATACAGGTATACTAGCCGGTCCAGACATGCGCGGCGCAGCCACATGTGTCGTGAGCGTGCGCATTGTAGCCATATGCGTCGTGAGCGTGCGCATTGCAGGCACATGCGTCGGGAGCGTGCGCAGTGTATTTATATTTTTATTTTTTGACGTGACAACGTCTTAAATTAGGTTGCGGCTGGGAGTCACTTATGAAAAAGTGTAACGCCCGGTAACGTTACGATGAGTCACCGAACGAGAGAGAGGCCCGCCGAATGCCTTGCGTCTCTCTCCCACTCAACTATGATCGGTCTGCCGCGTGCTGCGCGCGCGAAGATTTTACGTTGTCACGTAAAATCTTCGCCCGTAAAACCGACTTTACAGGCAACCATTTTTTATTTATTGAATTTAATTAAAACGGTACATAGATCAATTACATTAATTAAATATGAATATTAATAGCATACGTCTAATAACAATAGTTTCATACTTGTAGATAAATCATTAGTTTCATTAAATTAAGACAATAATAATTACATTACATTAAATTATTTACACATATTTAAGTCAAACCTAAAAATTCAAATCTAACTAACATGAGTCATAAATTACATAATAATTGTCAAATTATACAAACTTAGCCTATCTCTTACTCCTTTTTTTCCTGTATGTGTGTGGGTCGCAAACGTGCGTGCCAAACGTCATATATTGATTCTTTTATTATTATTTTTCAAACATATGGCTGGTTAGCCCCATACTAAACCATTTTTATTTTGTGTTATGGTTGATATACTACATATACATACATTAATAAATACTTTATATAGATACATTTATTGATATTATTATTAAAGGATTATTCCCATAGTCAGCATTAATAGTATACATACATATACAATAGTATTCCATAATAGTACAAAGCCTGTACTAAATACGGTATATCAAATACTTGTTTCATTTAGAGAATAACATAATTATTAAACAATAAAAATTCATGGGGAAATACAATTAATATCAGTAAATTACTTTATTAGGAATAAATTCCTGAAAAGAATAAAATGCTCGATCAACAAGCCACCGTTTTAATTTGTAAGCGTGTAGAGTGATGGCTGCAGTAATGTCATTGGTCAGCTTATTATAATAGTGGCTTAATAAAGTGTTTATCTGTCTATCAATCCCTTTTGAAAGTGTGCTATTGGTAGAAAACACCTTGGCAAGGAGGTAAGGCACTCTGGTTGGACTAAAACCTGCACTCTTGATGCGCTTCACCGAAACATTTTTTTACATTACAGAAAAGACATTTGTGCGTACAATCAACAAAGAAAACAAAAACTATACTTACATTTAGTACAGTGGTCGGCAAACATCTTGAGCAAAGACCTTGAGTGCGCAGTAGACGAATTTAAGGTATCATTGGTGGTAGGAGAGGTGCGCGGGGGCAGAGGCCCCGCGATTGGCCGATCAGTTTGCCGCTGTCCCCCGCGCCGCGCGTTCGTCCCGCTAGCATCTGTACTAGCATCGACTACACTTGCGTGCAGTTTTAATAGTCTATTTCGAGTTTAGAAGTTTTGTTGTTAAAGTTTTATATTATTGTTACTTTGTTTTTTATTATATTGTGTTTATACCTACTTAAAACATTTCTGACTATGCCGCCAAAACATAACACAGTTCTGAAGAGACAAGCTAGTAAAATGATGTATGATGTGTATTGCTTCCTTAAACAGGAATATACAAAACAAACGGAAACTATAAAAAAGACTGCGGAAGCAACTAAAATGTCTGTTAGTACCGTAAAAAAAAACACAAAAGAAAGCAAAGACTCTGAGTTGCTTACCGTATTTAGGACACCAGGCAAAAAAAGATCTGAGAATTGTAAATTTTTCAATGTAGAATGTGTAATATTAATTTTATTGTGTAAAATAAATATTTTTTGTATATACATTTTGTTTTTATGAAGAATGTTTCACAATATTTATTTATATTTTTTTTTATATTTCAACAATGACCAATAAAATATGTCCGGAAGTGTACATGCGCGAACTTACCCCCTCTACGTCGACTATTGCTCAAGTTGTTTGCCGGCTATTATACGCTTGGTTGAGCCCTGAGCCCGCAGGAAGGCTCGGGAAGAGCCTGTGTTGCAGGGCATCAGACGTCTATATATATGATTACTACATTGAGCCAACACTTGGGGTTTGAAAGTATATTACTTAAAATACAATAACAACTCTCATTTTTCTTTAAAAAATTGCATGATATTTACATACATAATGGTAGTATTAAGTGAAGTTTCGGTATTTGATTTTTTGTGAGAATTCTGCACTTGAGGCACCAATAGTATGAATCGTTTTTTAATGTAAAGCAAATGATTAAAAATATATATATATTATAATTTTCAGGGGTGCGTAGAAGTGCTGACCAGTCTACGTCAAGGGGATTTCGGTCCGTGCGAAAAGGAGACGCTAAACTATGTGTCAGCGTGCCACGCCAAGTTCCCGTACGCGATCGCCTTTAAACCACCGAGTGCGAAAAACGACGTACCCACCGCCGATACTGACATACAGGTAGCTCATGACACAGAACATAACATACATACGTGTGACACATAACATAACACACAGGTGACATATAACATAGCATAGCATACATGTGACACATACCATTACACACAGGTGACACATAACATAACACACAGGTGACATATAACATAACATACATGTGTCACATAACATAACACACAGGTGACATATAACATAACACACAGGTAACACATAACATAACATGCATGTGACACATAACATAACACACAGGTGACACACAACATAACACACAGGTGACACATAACATAACACACAGGTGACACATAACATAACACACAGGTGACACATAACACACATGTGACACATAACCTAACACACATGTGACACATAACCTAACACACAGGTGACACATAACATAACACACAGGTGACACATAACATAACACGCAGGTGACACATAACATACATGTGACACATAACCTAACACACATGTGACACATAACCTAACACACAGGTGACACATAATATAACACACAGGTGACACATAACAGAACACACAGGTGACACATAACATAACACACAGGTGACACATAACATACATGTGACAAATAACTTAACACACAGGTGACACATAACATAACATAAATGTGACACATAACTTTAGTCAATATATAACACTACTTTTTCAAAAACACAACAATTTTTTTTGTTGCATCGCGTATATTCAGTTGCCACCATTTAAAAAAACATGTTGATCTTTCAAAATTATTGATAGTTTCGTAAATTGTTGATACAAAATCATTATCATATCTAAGGCAACAAAACCAGTGTTATTTATTGTAAATATTACGTATATTTTTCGTGCCAAATAAATGTTTTTTTTTATTTTTTTATTTCTCATTTAAATGACTTTTAATTATTTTCAGGTTCTGGACGAATCTCAACCGCTACAGCCCAAAGAAGAGATAAACAATTAAGCAAATGACTTCCCAAAAGACGATCGCTCGGTTAGTTGGAGAGAGTGGATGTTAGATACGACTTTAGGGCGTTACGTTTAGAGCGCAGATATGTGCAAAATCTTAAATTTACTGATAATTTTTAATATATCGTTAAAAAAAGAACAGCCAAGCTATAAAGAACAGTCAAACTCTCAGTGTGAGTGCTGCGCGACTAACTTACTGCACACACATTTACAGAGTAGTCATACAATTATATAATGTACTTCGTTTTTGTAAGCTTTGTAAATGTTTTAAAAGTAAATAAATGATTGATTGATTGATAAAATACTCTTCAAGAACAACTCTAAGAATAACTTACACTCATTTCGGTATCAATCAGACATCAATATGAGAATAATAACTCTTATAAAAAAATATTAAGTTTAGATTTATTGAAAAAGTTTTTTTTCTTCCGACTCATAGGTCTGGTTAATGCCAAAATGAATCTAAATGTTCTTTGAGATCTTCTCTGCAGGGTCAGGATTTTTAGAGAACTGACTGTAACTTATTTATTTAAAATGATATAACTGTAAATTAAAGATTGTGTCCATATGTGCTCTGTAAGACTCATTTTTAAACGGACTTTGTGTTACTGGATGCAACTTTTTTTAGAGTGACATTGTTCTTCAAGAAAATCTTATGAATATTTAAGAATTTTTTTTTTTTTAACATTTCTTGCATTCTTTATACATTGAAAACAAACTGTAGGTAATACTGTCCATTGGAATTTTTTGTGTGACGGTTTTTTACATTATTATTTGAACTTGCACTTTTGTGTATTTTTTTATTGATAGATGTAAAATTAAAAAGAGTAGAATTGGATAGTAAAAAATGTAAGTACCCTTTTTTGCTATTTGTTGTTCTTGTAAAAAAACATTTGCCAAAGCCTTGCACATTCAAAGTCCGTTTTTAGATGAGTCCCTCTACAAATTTATTGGAGAATAACCGAACTAAAAGTTCTTTAGTTTTTTTATTCTTCAGTATTTTTGAGCGTCACGTTTTTATAAAAATTACATATAGGTGCATAACTATTCGAATTACTGATAGCAAATGCTAGTCTACATTTGAAAATATAGATCGAAATCTTATGATGTGAAAATAGTTATCACAAATTTTGGACTTAACGGTGCCTGAAAGACCATGGTGTTGCATTTTGGCAATAGGATACACAATATGTAATTAAACCTTAAACATGAGTTTTTGGAACAAGTAGCTAATTTTATACAAACATATGATTCAGTTAGGTTTCTAGCGACATACATTTGCAGAAAATTTAAATTTTGTTTGTCATTTCTGCTAGCCCTACGTATAGGGGTGCAACCAGCAAAATCGAAAACTTTCTTTTGCATCTATTACACTTGAATCAGTTTATTTAGGTACAATGGATGCAAAAAAGTCTTCAACTTTATCTTTAAACTTTTAATGAGTAACATACGCATTCGAATAACTACTTAAAACTGTTACATAGAGTAGATATTTGATTATCAAAATATTTACCTAACAAACTCTTTAATTAGTAATCGCTTAAGTAATCTTTAATCGAATCTGAGCGCGCCAAGGTGGATTGAAGTTCTCAAAATGGGACGATTGTGTCTCGGAATCAAAAATAAGTTAAAAGTAAGTGTTTGCGATCTGAGTTAAATTGATTGATTGATGATTCTGACTTCTTATGGCCGTTATACATGCTACTAAAGCCGTTACAATAAGTCGGTACAGTTCACAGTGCAACGATAAGTCAACATGTGTTGATAAGAAATTTATAACTTTGGTCCGTGTGTGTTTTATGGTTAGTAATAAAAATCCTTGAGCAAACTATATCATAGACACCAGTTATAAAATATACAAGGTTTGAGTGTAAGAATCGATGTCCCAAAGACTTCGGTCGAGGTAAGGATTGAATTATAAGATCAGTACCAAAAAAGGTGTACATTTGCTGTTTTTTAGCGGTTAGAGCGATGACATGAACAAAATACTACCATGGGACGGATGACACGTTAAATTGTAGGTCCCATCTGTTATTGTTACGACAAGCTACGAAAACTGCAGTTTGAACTGTACTGTCAGATCGTAACGTGTAGGTGAGCATTGCAGCCTCAATGGAAATTGAGTGAAAGTGTATTTGACTAAACTAAAATATACCACCGCTTGTGACATTTTGTGACGTGCCTTCTGTCATTAGATATTTGTTTTTTTTTTTTTTACTCTGAATAGGTCAGCGCTTGATCACAATTCACCTGATGGTAAGTGATATTGAGGTCTACGGTGGATCGCGCTTACATAGAAGGAACTGGTTCACTCTCTAGCTTAGCTTCTCTCCAGTGTAACTTGTGTCGGAGAGGCTTTTATTAAGATATCTGATTACTCTCGATTAAGATAAAAGTTACATCACGAGACTTAGCTAGTGTATTATTTAGCTAAAATATAAACGAACTGATTCCATGATCATCCTTTTACTTAAATCATGACTATCAAAAGTTTCTCTTATATGTCACAAAATAGTGCCAATTCAGGGTATTTTTTATTTGAGTCTTAAAGCTGGCTGGCATCAGATGATTTCAACATTTAAAATGTATGCGTTTTCACAAAATAATCTGTCTGGTACAGATACGATTCTTTTTTGTTTGTCTTTACTAATGGTTGTTGTATAAGTTCGATTATTTTATATCGTTTTCTAGCTAAGCAAGTGTCTTCCTCATTCACGTTTTTTGTGAGCTAGAAACTGTCAAATGTCAAAGTGTATGAAGCAAAACTAGAACAAAACTTAATATGTATGGACATTTTATATTTATAAGCCTGTCTTATATATATCACGTATTTTTCTATTAATTTAAACAAAAAGCAATGTAAACGAAAGTATGTGTGTCCCGCCATATGTATCCTACCTATGTTTATATATATTGTTAGTTTTAATTCCGCATTTGCATAATTAGTTCGATTATTTTATTTCAGTTACTATTTTAATATTTAATGCAATGTCACAAGTTGGATATTGTAATATGCCATGACAGTTAGCAAAAAATGTAATTAAAAATGTTGTAAAATGATTCACTTTTCATCCGATTGATGCGCTGGTAATAAATATTTTATTATTTTATAATGTAGTGGATTTTTTATTTTTAACAAACTTATCGATTTGTTGTGTATCATATCAAAAGTATCACAAAGACTTGATTGGATAGCATAAACATTGCATGAACAAGCAACAGCTCATGTCCCTGTGGTTGGAATTCTGGGCCTTCTCAGGACTCTGGGACTTTTTGGGACAGAGGTTTTTGCTATTGGCCAGTAGATGGCGCTAAGTAAAAATACGAGATGAAAATTTCTTTATTTGAAGTTAGTTTACCCGTGTTGCATTATTGGGCATTATCTGTGATTACTTCTGTAAACAGCAGATATATCAACACTATTGTATATTAGTTTTATTCAACTTTTTATCCTATAATAAGCTCTAAACACTCTTCATGTCAGATATACAAAAACTGTGTGCCATTTTTTTGGGAAACTATACAAAATGCTGGCACAATTTCTTCGGGCTAAATATTGAAGGGCCTCCCTGTTCATTTATTTATTCAGTGCTATACATTAATTACATGTGATCGACTGACTGCCAATACCGTTTTTAAACGGGTTTGTTTGGTCCATGTAATCAACTTCTGCCTTATTATACAAATAATGAAAATAAAGTATGTCGAGGCCCAAATCTTCTATGGTTTTTTTTTGTTCGGTACTTTGCCTGTCTATTATCAAACTATGTCTAAATTTTCTTGTCCTCTCATCATTGTGTGGTAAACAAAAGTTCCCTGAACTGGTTTCTGGAGAAGCGTGGGTAATGTAATTTGTCTTTATTTGGGGCCTCTTTATGTATTAGACGCCATCTTGTGTCTCAAACATAATGGAGAAACAAGATGGCGTCTCCATATTGAGCTGGTTTACTTATTGCTTTTGACTTTATAAATAAACGCAGTGTGATATATTCCCTTAGCGTAGGTAGTACTATCAATTTTTCTAAACTAATTCGAACGAATAGCAATAATGAACTGTATTTCTATAATGGTATAGCATATTTTACTGTCTACGTCCCTTTAATATTATCTTGAAAACGTCGTTTTTATGAACGGCGCACGTGTTTCATATAATTAATAAGCGAGTGTAATAATACTCAATATATTTACACGATGATATCATGGTGACACCAAACTAATTTAATTGTGTGCCGTAATTTACAGTCGGCACCAAACTAAAATATAAGAACTAGTTTGTATTTGTGCAGATATGATTTTGTTGATTGTAAATTACACCGAGTGAGGCCTGAAGTGTTCAACAGATGTAACATAGAATGGTAGAATGTAATCGTTTCATTAACTCTTTTTAAAATAAAATATAATAGGTACTGTCCCCGGGCGTTACTTTTACACATATACATACATATTTATAGTTTTACACACAAGTTAAAAATAATAATATTTTTTTTGTTGATAAACGTAGTACGATTTTCAACAAGAGATTGAGCGTCTATTATATTTATTACTCTATGGTATCACAGAGGCCTTAGTATGAGTTGTATGACTAACGAACTATGTGTAAACACTTTTCCTCATAAGGTCCACCATTTTTATCCTATAATCGGGGGTGAGAAGACGCTTGGCAAGATACGAGACATAAATCAAGTTTTTTAAAGGCTTGCTTTTGAAAGCAAATTACATCATTGATACCACAGGACTTTACATTTACATTGGTTATTATAAAATTTTCATTCTTACAGATTCAGCATTATATTTTGCATGAGGAAGATTTGCGTTGATCTTTATTAGTAAAATAATTGTTGTTTTTTTTAATGATGTATTGATGTATAAAAGTTTCGGCCGGGTGTACATTTTAACTTTTTGTCCGTACCAATAAGAACAAAGGTTACGCATGTAATGTAAATAAATTATATTTAAGTTTTTACCTATTACTGTAAAATATCGTTAAGATTTTTTTCAGTCCTTGTTAACTTCATTGCTGATAATTTTTTCGTTAGTAGAATAATATGTATTTCTAAAACCCATTTGGCGGATTATAATGTATTGTTTTTCTGTTTTATTACTTTCACTCCTAGTTTTCGTTTTTATTGCGATACCATTGTTTGCAATCTCTATATTTGTTTCTAGTTTCTGACATTTCCGCTAGAGGAGCTTTTTTGTGTGATATTGAAATAATTATGTCGAGACATAATAAAAACTTATACTTAGGGTCAATTTATACTAGTGCAGAGTCGAAGCGTCTATCCAAAGCTAAACATATTCAACCTTAACTTCACAGAGTCAACGAATACTTTAAGTACTGCTGAGATTTTAAATATTCGCACGCATTCTTCGGAATTCAGAAGTAAAGTGTGCTTTACGCTGGGAAGTTGAGGTTAAATTTATTATGTTCAGTTTTGGATAGACGCTTCAACTCTGCACCAGTATAAATTGACCCAAAGGGTTTAAATTTTAGTTGTATGTAGATATATACCTGTGTAAGGTTGGACAATAAATTTTGTAATGGATTCTCCCGGAACCTTTTTTTTTTACATAGACCTTAGACAACTGTTTTAAGAATCTACTTTGACACACAAATGTTTTTAAAACAGAAACCAGTCTGTAAAAATGTATATTTTCAGTTTTAGCAGACATTTTAGGGTCAGCAAGAGGTTAATAAATAAAATAGCTTGCTACCAATAATATACTTGCAATAAATTGCATATGTTAATAAGCAATAAACAATGACCTAACTTTGAATGTCGCCTAGGAATTAGAGAGAGAATGAAGAAACCCATCAGTAGATTAAAATATTTATTTTGCAAGGCACTTCAAAAATTGTCATATAAAAATATAGGACATTAATTATTTTGTCATTATTATAAATTGAATCTTAATTTTTATCAGTAGCTGGCTAAGTCTGCTAGGTGAATAACAGAAAAATCGTTAAGGCTATTCATTAGCTACTATTGGTAACTCCAAAAGCTAAAGGCTAAGTCTAAGAAATTAGATATAATTTTATGTTCCTTGATTTATTAAGATGTACAAACAGTTTATCAACGATCGATAGCAATAATGTTAGAAGACTGTTACATTATTTCTGTCATTAATTAGCAGACTTGTCCAGCTGGTATTAAACTATGAATTAACTAACAGTGGAGGTAGTCTATGATAAATATTGTCAAACTGTTTAAGAGTTTGTTTGGAGTGTGTTGTTTTCCTTGTACTGATAGTACTTAGGAATATTTGTAACCTTCTTGACTTGTAAATAAAGTAATACAATTTTATTTTACAAATATTTACATTTTTGTTTCATTTTGCATCCCATTTTAAAAATTAACTAGTAAGTACTTGGGGTATCACAAGCCACAACGAACTTCACGTTTGGAAGTTTTCAGTTGATAAAATATCAACAATCAAGGTCAAACATATAAATAAAAGAAATTCTGGTTCTAGAAAGAGATTCCGATAACCAAGTCTTAAGGGCTATTTTAAATTTACAGTTTTATTATATTAAAAAAAACACTGTGAAGTTGTTAAATAACTTCTAGAACATCTTAAGAACCACACTTGGCTTTTAGCCAATTATTTTTATTTATATCGATAAAACTGAGAGAACATTTAGGTTTGCCCATTTTCAGCTTAATGAAAAACAGAAATTGTTATAAAAACTAAGTAATTTTTTATACTAACTAGTTATTATCTTATTGACACAAATTGCTAATAGATAAATTACGAAAGAAACCTAATATGTTATGAATACACTCTTGTATAAGAGAGTTGTTGCTTAAGAGATATTGTAAATTATTAGCGATTTTTCTGCCAATAGCCCACTTGTCCAAAGAGCAATAGCAATTATTTTGCTCAAATTAATAAGGCTGTCAAAAGTTAAAAAGTACAGTCTATGAATTGGGTATATTATTGTACTATTGTAAAAATATCACATGATTTCTTATAAAATTAACAACATTATTATTATGACTAAATAATATTTGATTTAAAAATCATATCTATTAATCCTAACTTATTTGCTAGGACTAGTAACCTTATCCCAATCGACTCCTGCAAAATCAATGACTATTTTGGTATGCTTTGGTTTAAATTGCCTGAAAAAAAAACATATTAATTTATATAATTATTAGTTTTAGAAAAAGAGATTATTAACACTACAAAAATAAAACACATTATCATGTCAATATGTATCTACATAAAGTATGTATATGTAGTTTACCATATTATGGTTGCTAACACAACTAGATAAACTAGAAATGGTTTAGTATGGGGCTAACCAGCCAGCCATTTCCTTTTATTTTAAATTAGCTATTCAGGTCTCTAGATTGTCAATTTTAAAATATAGACAAGCCCAGTTAATCTATGAAAAAATAACTATTAGACATATTGCACACATGGCTAGTCGTAGTACCCATGCTAAACTATTTTTTTATAGTTCGTATTATGGGTGCTAACACAACTGATATACTCTATACTCATACATACATAAATACTTTATATCGATACATGTTGAACACCCAGACCAACAGCCAATAAATTAGATCATCACAAAGATGTTTGGACATGCAGGCAATCAAACCCGCGACCCTCCAGGTAGTTTGACATGAATTACATTGAATAATAATGTCAAATCTAGCTGAAGTGCTTACCAATATTTAACACTGGCTGCATCCAGCATCCTCTTAGAAGCAATATAAATAGGTTTATGGGCACCCTTGTCAGACAAATACACAACCTCTTTAATGCCGGACTGTATTATCATCTTGGCACATTCGTTGCACGGAAACAGACCTACATAGATAGTGCAATCTTTCACATCTGCAGAATTCTTATTTAGTATTGCATTCATTTCTGCATGACACACTGAAATTAAAAATATTTTTTATTCAAATTAATTTATTGCCAACATGGGTTTTACAGGTCTTTTGTCACTAATTAATTATAGGGCGCCTAATTTTGCCTGTCTGCATGCAATGGTTAAATCTTAAATATATTTACATGTTGACTGGACAACACACTAAATGACAAGTGTAACAATACTTTAAGATCATTAATCAATGTAAGTATGGGGAGTATTTTACTCCCCATATCCAGTATAAAAATAACAAAATAAAAACAGAACACTGATAAGGTAATCATGGGGTTTTTTTTTCTAAAGATTTCTTTTTTTTCAGTGAGATAGTTTTTAGCTAGGCTTTTAGTTTGTTACAGGATTATACACCAAATCTATGTGCCTCAGATTATAGTCTTAACTGGACTTTAGTCATTGATCTAGGTAAAGTTGTACATATTAAACACATACCATATAGAAATTTACTATCTAATGGTGATGGTGTATTCTTTCCCCATGGAAACTCGTCGTCACTACATCCAGTAGGCATACCGTTATAACTGAAAAGTAAAGAAGAAACACATGAGCTGTGAAAATATTCTCTTAATCTTAACATCCATTACCAATAAATTAATAGGATACATTTCATTTATTACTTGTAGTATAGCCTAATAGTGTTTGTTTAAAGACAAATTAATACATTGATACTTTAGTAGAAACCTTAGTATGTTTTAAAGCATTTTGAAGTATCTTATGGATTGCACAATAACAACAGGGAATAATATGCTACAGTTTCCTATGCTTTTATTTTATTACTTTTAAATAAAAATCAAAATTGATGTATGTCTATTTCATTTCTAAATTCCAGACATATATAGGTATACATCCATACATTTTGTATGTAATTTTTAAATAATGATTTCATTGTGTTTGATGGTGGTATTACCTATAATGGTAATAATAAAAAAGTCGAGAGCTGTGCTCTGCTGTATGTTTGGTGTGATCCTGTGTTGCAGGGCTGCAGTAAAGGTTTGCTATTCACATATACAGTAAAAGCTCTTACCCTATTCCAACAATTTTATTATCCTTATTTACAATACAAGCACCAACTTGGAAGCTTGGATCTTTGCTCCTTTTTGCAGCCAGAAAAGCAGTTGCCATAAAATATTCTTGCCAGTCAATGTATCCTTTTCTTTTCGTATGCGGGCTGTCACTGAAATTAAAATTATGGAAAGTTATATGTATACTGTATTATAAATCTATGCTATTCTAATAGCATAGCAGTCGAACCACTATAAGTTCAAGTCCAATCATCATCAGCCTATATCTAGCCACTGCTGGGTATAGGCCTTTGCCTTCTAAAATTACATTGACAAACCATTTCATGTTATAGGTAGAGGCTGTGGAAACATTTCTCTGAGTTACTGAGGGCCTCCACAGAGATTGTTTTTTGAAGTTTTTAAATAGGGGCTTGAGTTATTGAGGTTCTATTGTCCACATTAGATTGATACTTATTGTTGAGTTGTTCATATTGACCATAGAGTATTTTATAGCAATAAAAAGCTGAACATTTAATGGTATGCAATTTAAAAAACATATAGTTTTTGTTGTTTTTCCTATAAATTAACAACTACCAAGATAAAACCTCGTCGAAAAATAAAGGTTATGAGAAGAAGAAACTAAGCTGATCATTGTTAAAATATAAAAATGCTAACTTCCAAATTATTAATAAAACATTGAACTAACTATAGAGTTATTCGCTTCAGGACAGATAGTAGTAATACCTCAGTGGTTATAAATGGTGAAGTAGAACTTACTTTGATAAATTCATATTAGATAACGTTTCCGACAGATCCATATTTGTAACTTTACTAAAATTTATGCACTCGTTATTATTAACACACGAATTGAATATATTTAATAATTAAAAACCGGCTAATCCTAACAAGTTTGTTACCTGTAGAAAATTGAAACTGTTTGACATTTGACAATTCATTAGCTGTCGTATTTTATAAGTCATTATCATAACTTTTTTTTTTTTTTTCTGGCTTTAGTTCTCCTAATATTTAACGATTTAGCTTTACATAAGCATCAGTTAATGTACAGTGCTACACAATGCTACACGCGTTGATAAAAAAATGTAGTAGATTGACCCTTCTAAATAACACGTTTGAGATTGAGAAAATAGCATGTACCTACATATACGTACTTACAAAAACTTTTCCTATTTATTGTACCTACATTGTTATTTTTATGATACCAAATCTAACATAGCTGCACTGACTGCTTACCATAATTTTCCATCAATCATTCATTCAAACAGTGAGGCTACTACAATGATGTACCTAAAACACAGTGTGTAAAGCCGGTTTCAGTTTTGAGTCTTTCTTTTAAATAAAATGGACGAACTCCGGTGTCGAATTTTAAAGTTATCTTGAAAGGCGATTTCCAAAGCATTACCTATTGACACAACCAGTCGGAACCTACAGTTTAAAGTGTTACAAGATCACCTGAAAAAAATAGCCTAATTAAAATTCCAAGGTAATTTAATTAGGCTATTTTTTTTCAGGCGTCGATGTTATCGTTGTAGGTAGGCCTAAAGAGAAATAAAAGGCCTATATATTTTTTTTTCAAGGATAGGACCATTTCAACTTTAATATTTATTTAAGAATAAATTATTGTTTTCTCACTGAGTTATTATATACCTATTAAATATCTCTTGTATCTTGTATCCGTATCCGTATCCTTTATAATTATGCAAGATAGACTTAAACGAGATATAGAATGTGACCGCATCGGACAAAATTTGACATTGATTGATGAGAATCATTTGTTTTTTTTAGGCTAAGGCATTATTTCTCATGCAACCAATAGTGACGTCTTGTAAGGTCATATGAAGGGCATTGAGTACAAGCTCGAAATATTAATATACGTGATTATTTTGGAATTTTTAAATATAGGTAGTGATCAAAAACCTTATTCCACGAAAAGGTTTTGAGATTACATAAAATATAAATAAATGGGCATTCCCTGCCGTGCCGAATTTGACGACGTCACCAAATTCTTCTAGAATTTCAGCAATTTAGATAAACAGAAACTCTCCGTAGCGTTTTTATTTCTATAGGGTTCATCCAAATTCGTAACGTTCGATGCGCTTAGCGCAAACGGCTCGGACTAATGTGCGTTCGCTTTAGACTGTTAAGCCGCCAGGGTGGCCATGATATTATTGACACTATTTTTATAAAAGTAATATTTTTTAATATTAGGACACATTTCACACACGGCTGGTTAACCCCATACTGAACCATTTCTAGATCGTTTTATGGTTGCTAACACAACTGATATACTACATATACACATTTTATATAGATACATATTTAACACCCAGACCGACAGCCAACAAATTTATTTCAGCACAAAGATGTTTTGACCGTGCCAGGAATCGAACCCGGAACTTTATAATTTGCAGTCCCGCATGGTAGCCATAACGCCAACGAGATCGTCAACATATTATTAATATAACTTACATTTTTTACAGTAAATAATATTAATTTTGATATTTATTCGTCAATGATTGTGTGGTTACTAATTTTATTACATACTTAATGACTTAGCAAAAAGGGTTTGAGAATAGATTATAAAGCGTTCACTGCTCAGTCAGTGCAAGTTGTAGATGAATCCTCGCCAATGAGCTTGGGTTTCTTATTAAGGCTTTATCTTGTTTAGTATATAAGTTCCTATGGCTTTTCATCTCTCAGCTTCATCATTAGATCGTTGTTGTCATGTAGAATCAAAGTACTTGCCAAAGACCAAGAAGAATCAGCGTAACCTCATCTTTAAGACATGCTGGCCATGCTTCGTGTCCTTAATCAGAAATTTCATATTATTTTTAAGCAAAATGCATACAATTTGATCTCAACATGACAACGGCGAGTAGACCTAATTTAGTTTTCAAAATAATATCCGAGCTTATACTGCTGGTTGAATGAAAGCTTGTAAAAAACTAGTAAAGCATAATACAATATGAATGCAGTTCTTTATATCTAAAATATAGACAGACAAGAAAATCCTACTTATTAAAATTCAAATAATATTTCAAGTTACTTGTTTGCTTAGTCGGATACATTACACAATGATCAGGTAGCAGACACATTGCGTAATTGAACGTGGATTAAATACATGTATTTTTTTGAAACGAAAAAAAAACTTTGTCTTATCAAAATAGCACAATATTGTGACAAGATTTTATTTTCACACTGGAGTTCAAGTTACTGGTATATTAGGCAGTTAGAACTTCATCATTTGTTCGATTTGATTTATAATTTAATTAATACTAGAATAAAGCTGTGAATAGCTTTCAAATTCGACATTAAAGTACATCACGTCTTGTACTTGTGTATGTGTTGTGTGAATATTTTACGAATGGTCAATAAAATTCTGTTATGTGTTTTGATTATATAACATTAATAATAGATATTAAGGGCACATTTCACACACGGCTGGTTAGCCCATACTAAACTATGTCTAATTTCTATGTGGTTGCTAACACAACTGATATACTGCATATACATAAATAAATACTTTGAATCGACAAATATTTAACACCCAGACCGACAGCCAATAAATTTAGTTCACCACAAAGATGTTAGCCGTGCCGGGACTCAAACCTGAGACCCTCTAGTTGGCAGTCTGGCATGGTAACCATTACTCCAATAATGTCGTCAATATATTCTGTATTTAATAGTTTACTAAATTAAATATGGAAAATAGTAGTAGCGTTGCTTAGTCACCGTAGACCTCAATGTCACTTACCATCAGGTGAATGCGTCAAGCGCTGACCTATTTAGAGTAATAAAAATATTTAGGACTCAAACCTGAGACCCTCTAGTTGGCAGTCTGGCATGGTAACCATTACTCCAATAATGTCGTCAATATATTCTGTATTTAATAGTTTACTAAATTAAATATGGAAAATAGTAGTAGCGTTGGTTAGTCACCGTAGACCTCAATGTCACTTACCATCAGGTGAATGCGTCAAGCGCTGACCTATTTAGAGTAATAAACATATTTAGGAGTACTTTGTAAACTGTTATCGTAAGGCATATTATATATTTACACGAAACAAACGGTCACACTTACTTAAAAACGTTGGATATACGTCCAACGGGTTTCAACGCATCATCATCGGGGACGAGCTGCACACGGAATGTCACCGACGAGATCCGCGCACAGACTCTTTTTTTTCAACGTTTTTAAGTAAGTGTGACCGTTTGTTTCGTGTAAATATTTAGGAGTACTTACATGTCCTATTATAATACCAAATACTAGTCACCCTACACGCGAAGGCTTGTTTTTTTTTGCAAACAATATCAAGCGTGTTTGGCAATTCACTGCTTCTGTTACAAGCGGTCTAAATAACTATCAGTATTGGTCTGTAAACGAAACAAGATACATATCATTCGGGCGGGAAAAGATTTAAATGTCTCATTTGTATTAAATGTGATATTAATTTTTGAGTTTTGTTAATCGCTGGACCAAGGTTAGTTTAATATTATTTATTTTTATATAAATTAAATTAGTATACATTATTTTTATTATGTGGCTCCCTACTTTTATTTTTGATAAAGGTCAAGATTGTTAGGATAAGCGGTTTACGTTAAAAGTTAATAGTGAAAATATTTATGAGTCTATATTATTTATAATATACAAAATAAACTAGTTCCTAAAGCTTAAATTTAGATCTTTTAAATCAGTTTTATTTCAATTCATAAGTCTAAATGATACCACAATAATTATAAATATTCTTAGAGTAGTTCTTAAGACGGACTTTAAGCTATTTTTTAGATATTTTTTACCATTTATAGCGAAAAAACTCCAAAATCAAGATTTAGCTTTCTCTTTGCCTTAAGTTAAATACTAAGCGCGTATTAGTTATTACTGCTGTTTTCACATTTATAATTATAATTAAAGTGTCCCAAAAAGATAAATTAATTTAAAATGTTAGTCTTTTCGAACTTATCAGTTTTAACATTAATTAATTTCATTATATTAAAAGTAGGTATCTTTTTTGAATCCTACTTTTTGGAGCTCAAATTGTTTTAGTAGGTCTTCAATTTGAATATAAATTGTAAGTTTTAGTACATCCTTTGAAGTTGATTACGAGAGATATCCGTGCAAGACGTATTTAACAGGCTTACTATTTCTATTCAACAGTGTTAATTTTTCTTTTATTAATATGAAGTTGCTTAAAAATTATAGTGTAAAGATTAGTTTATTCTGACAGCACTCCAAAACGGCGTAGCAACTGATTAGCTACTGCCAATAGCTACTGCTATCAGTGGTAATAGATAAACATACAACCTCGTTGGCGTAAAGGTTACCATGCCGGTCTGCTAATCAGAAGGTTCCGGGTTCGATTCCCGGCCCGGTCAACATCTTTGTGCTTAACTAAATTTGTTGGCTGTGGGTCTGGGTGTTAAATATGTATTTATATATAATATGTATGTATATGTAGTATATCAGTTGTGTTAGCAACCATAATACGAGCTAGAAATGGTTCAGTATGGGGCTAACCAGCCGTGTGTGAATGTGTCCTAATATTTATTTATTTATACTGAGCAACGTCTAAGCTAAGCATCGCGTTTCGTCTTCGTTTCGTTTCGGCTGTCAGAAAAAATAGATAAAAAAAGATTTGCACTACTGTTGCATCGATCAGCTTAGTAACTGTTGTATCTATTACAATTGATAGCAGCGGCTATTACCATTAGGAGTGGCTACAGTTGTCACTGGCTTAACCACCAGACTTGGGTGTCTGGACAATAAAATAAACTCAGCGAAGGGACACAAGTAGATGCAGTAAAAATGTTCTGTTATTCCTTTAAGAGATTCTGAGAAAATCTGCTCCTTACAAGATTTTCCTTACGTGAAATTTGTACAAAAAGAATTTTAGTAATACCGAATTTGTTTTTGTTTGTTTGTCTATAACTAAACATACTAAAGACGCCTTCTTACGTTAGTGATCGCTAACTTTCAATACAACACGTAACTACCTACCGAATGTTTTAAATGTTTTTTTTCGCCTGTTGGCCTTTTTTAGTTTTAACCAAAATATACTCTTTTTCATTTCAGGTTCTAATAACAATGGCAAGCCGAAGAACCAGATAAAAATCACAAACTAATTATAAAACTAGCTACATGATTTTTGACGTATTTCTATAATTATGTTGAATACATAAATAAATTAGTAATTGAATGATAAGAAAATGTAAATCATTTTCCACTTTAATTCAGTGTGAAGTGCAATTTAATCGTGTTGTTATGTGAAAAAAGAATAATAAAGCCGAGAGTTTAAAGAATTTCGATGCCAAAGAAATAAGAGTTATAAATTATATACTCGTACTTACATAATTTTTAACTTCACAACACTAAAAATAAGACGTAAATTGCCTGCCCTGTTACAAAATAAAATAAACAAGAGTGTCTTAATACAAGACGGACGGTCAGGAAAAACAAAATGAATCTACTGAACATAGCCATAACTAGGTTCTTCAAAATACTACAGGCATCCAGATCTTCATTTGTCGCGAGGACTTTACTAGGTGCTCTTGCACTGTCCAAAGCTATTTTACCGACGGGGTGGCCTGATGACTATCATATGAGTGGTAAGAATTGCTTCTTCTTCTTCTCAATATTTATGATAATAGCTGGCAAAGTAGTAGAGAAGTGCTTGAAGCGATGACAGCTCTACGGGCGTGCGGTTGCCTCACGTCTAGAGGATTGTGGGTTCGATCCTGCCATTGAGCTCGAGCTTTCGGTAAAGGAAAACATCGTGAGGAAACCATAGCATGGTGGTAGGGCATCTTTTTACTCGCGTTTTTGGTAACCACCCTCAAGTTGAAAAATCGGTCACGAAGCACCTAACAGTGTATTCCGGAAGCCTCCTTGAGAGCTAGCTATTTTCAGACTAGGCATACTCTACCATAGGCCAGAGTGTTGCTAAACTCGCGTGGTTACGCGCCTTGCTCCTCGTGAGAGAAGGCCCCGAGTTCCAGCAGTGAGATCGTATAGTGGGCTGCTTATGCTTAGGTATGCAATAAAAAAATTGTTTAACAATTTCCAGATGGCGATTATTTTGACTTTATTGTGGTGGGCGCGGGATCGGCAGGCGCGGTCGTCGCAGCTCGCTTGGCCGAGATACCTTCCCTCAAAGTATTGCTGATCGAAGCCGGCGGAAACCCACCTCCTACTAGTGTGGTATGCTGCATATTTAGATCCTCTTCTGCTATTATGTATAAGCTGACTGACCAAGCTCTGGTATCGCTTATTTTCAAACCCCAAAGACTTATCTCTTTCCATGCCAGTAATACACATATTATAGTAAGTTTATATACGAGTAGTAACTCGCTTACCATCAGGTGAATTCAGATTAAGCGCAAGCCATTTATTAAAGTTTTTTTACACATCACGATGTGTAAAAGAAATCTGTAGCGTTTATACTGAGGGCTGACCTTTTTCGGACGCTAGGGGACACATACTATGCCGTCTTTCTTCTTATTTTCATGTACATTTTATGTAATTTAAAATAGTGTATACGTATGTGTCTTCTGTATCTGAAATAAATGTGTTCTTTCATTTTTCTTTCTTTCTTTTAGTAGATTTATGAATCTGAGAAACGTCAGAAAATATGTATGTTTAGCGAATAATCGTGGTATTTCCATTACTCTGGATTTTTTATTTTAGATCATTATGGAAAACACGAAATGTTACTTCTATTATTTTACTCATAACCGGAATAAAAACGAGAAATTCTAGTCCTAAAAGCTAGTTTTGAATTAATGACATCAGATTATTAAATAATCACTCAATACTGTAGTATACCTACTAGAGCCTCTCGAATCATAAATATATTTTACTGAAAGTAAATAATTAAAATGCTAATTATGAGAACTTTACAACAATCAAGATAAATTTGTAACAAAAATATATATTAGGTACCGGAAAAGACTAAAATTGTTATATTTTCAACTTAAAATCAAGAATAACATTATTAATGAAGTTTTTTTTACCTATTCATTCAAGGTTTTTCAATGATGTCAAAATATAAAATAACTATAAAATATGAAACAAAAAAGAAAAAACAATTGCTCCAAAGAGCTCATAATCCCACCGTTGTAAAATATAAAGCAAAATAATATGTAGTCTTAGTAACTATTTTTATATATTTCAGATACCTAGTGTCTTCGCAACCCTGGCCGGTACCGAGTATGACTGGAACTACCAAGGAATGTATGACGAAGGCATCGGTAACGCTCGCATCGAACACAACGCACCTTACCAAAGAGGTAAAGTGTTAGGAGGGTCTTCAGCTGTCAACTATCTCGTCCACACGAGAGGAGTTCCTCAAGATTACGACGACTGGAACATAGTGGCTCCCGGCTGGGATTGGAATAATGTTCTTTACTACATGAAAAAATTAGAAAGAATGACAGACCCTACAGTTTTTACTCCAGAAAACGGCTATTTCCATTCCAAAGACGGTCCTGTCGGAGTATCCAGAGCGGAAAGCAATCCAATTTCAGAAAAAGTGGATAAAATTGTGCTAGACTCATTTAGAGAAATTGGTATACCGACTGTTTTGGAAAACTCTGGCCCAAATCTTTTTGGAGCATCTAGACCACATTTTATATTTGAAAACGGGAGAAGGTCAAGTACTGCCGAGGCTTATTTACGTTTTAAGAAAAACGAAAGACCAAACCTACACATTGCTAAGTATACAAGAGCCACAAAAGTTCTGATTGATCCAGAAACACTCCAAGCTTACGGAGTTGAAGTTCTTTCGAGCGATGGACTGAAAAAGAATGCATTTGCGAAGAGGGAAGTGATTGTATCAGCTGGGTCTATGGACAGCCCCAAATTGTTAAAGCTCTCAGGGATTGGGCCAAGAGAAGAATTAGACAGGGTTGGCATACCAACATTGGCAGATCTTCCAGTTGGCAAAAATATGCAGGATCATTTACTTGTGCCGATGATATTCGCTGGCAAAGAAGGTTTTCTTTCTGCATTTAACAATCTTGTGGTTACTACCCAATTGGATTCATTTCCAGTTCCATTCCAAAGTTCTTACTTTAGACTGAACAGTATACCTAGCACCCCTTTTGATGTTAGACCACAGTTCCAAACATTTACGTTTTACGTTGGAGCTGCAGCATCATTAATTTTGAAAGCTGGTTGTAGTGGCTATGGATTCAACAGCGCTGTATGTGCATCGTTAAGTAATGCCAACAATTTCAGAGAAATTTTTGTATACGTTCTTATTCTTCTACATCCACTATCAAGAGGGACAGTAAGTTTAAAGAGTAACAACCCACTGGTCGATCCGTTAATAGATTTAGGATATTTACGACACAGGCAGGACACCGTCAATCTGATAGAAGGTGCAAAGTTCTTGTCTGGACTTGCGAACACAACTTACTTCCATAAAAATGGTGGATACTTTGTGAAATTGGACATTCCTGAATGTCGAAGAATTCAAAAAGACTCTGACGAATACTGGGACTGTTATGTTAGGAACATGATAGGTCCTATGCTACACGCAGTGGGGACTTGTAAAATGGGGCCTACTGGTGTGGTTGATGAGAGACTTAGGGTTCATGGTATAGGCCGGCTAAGAGTCGCAGATGCGTCTGTGATGCCAGAGATTCCCAGTGGAAATACTAACACTCCAACAATGATGATTGGAGAAAAAGCTGCCGATATGATCAAAGAAGATTTTGGATTTACTTATACAAATTATATAAAAATAAGAGCACGATTTAAATGACAAAAATAAAACAGGATTAGTAGTAACGCGTGTACATACAGAGTTATTTGTACCTAAGGCAAAAACTTGTTAAAATGACTTTAGTACAAAAAAAATATTCCAAAAGTCGTAGAGCTAAAGTTATAAATATGTCTACTAAAAACGTACCTATTGAAGCCGCCCTTAAAAGGTTTTGAAGTTACCCTATATTGTGAATATTGTTTTCGTCTCTTTCTATGTATGTCAGTTCTCGCATATATACCGTAATTTTGAACCAATCTCGACGATACTGGATAAACAGGTACTGCTACTCAGTAGAATTTCCCATAGAAAAGAGTTTTTTTTTGCAGCAATTTACTAATTGAATTTAATGATATTTGTCAGAACGATTCCAAACAGATTTCCTGAATATGATTAAAATTGGTAATTTAATTGTTGAGATATGAAGTCAAATCAAAAATTAAATCAAAATTGTTTTATTGGTACATCAGTAAATTTGGTACAAAGGTACAAATTAAAGTAAAAAAAGAGAATGTATACAAAAAAAAGTCATCATTATCATCATCATCATTTTCGGTTTTGTGCTATCCTCATCCAAGTCCTGCCCACGATGTTTCGTATGTCGTCGACCCAACGTGCGAGTGGTCGACCGACACTATGAAGTCATACGGTTTCGGTATTAATAAACAATAAAAATGTCCCAAGAACGGTTTTTTACAATAACTACTAGTAGAGAACGAACGTATTTATCATATATACGTAGGTAGGTGAACTACACAAAGTCAGTGCCGATAATGTGGATCAAGTGCATTGAATGATTGCGTTAATTGGTTTGGTACGTAATTATTAGGTAAGCTGGTACTCTAATGTAATTGTAACTAATTTATCCAACGTTAAATATAAGTACGTTAGTAGTCAGTTAAGTTTATTACTATGTAAATTATATAGACTGTACGTAAGTATAATATGATTAAGTCAATCTTGTGCAATAAATATTTTTAGTAATTGTTTTATTCCGACAGCTCCTCAAATAAGAGGGTTAGCCAATTAGTTTTTTTTTGAAATTTCGAAAAACTGAAAAAAAATTTTGGAAATCTCCTTATTTATTTAAATTTCAGATATAAAGCAAAGATAAGAAAGGAGTTCTGTATTTATTTGATCATACGAGTAAACTCTTGACAATTAAATAAAAATAACAATAAGTAGACTGTTCAATTTAATAGGGTAAGCAAATGCATATTTACACACTTTCTGTATTGTTAAAAAAATTCAATTTGTATTTGTGCACTTGTTAATAAATAATAATTTAAAGAATAGTAATAAATAATATTCATTAACCATATTCATAATATATATTTATTGATAAGCGCACTATTACAGCCTACCCATACATAATTTATCTATTGGCATTCCATGTCGAACGATACTCAAAACTATGGTCACAGTGCTTGTGTAAGTGCAATTATCTTCAAGATCACCTTGACTTTCGTGAGCCAAGGTGATCTAGGATAATAAATGCACTTGTTCTTAAATAGAAATGTCGTCATCCTTGCATTGGTTAGAATATTTAGTACAATGTATATTTTTAACTTCAACTTTCAAATGTAACCACACCCATATCGGATATATTAAATTATAGGGCCTGACTATCTTAGTACGAGTCGTTAGAAACTCCAGACTTAGAACCTTCGGGCAGCTTGGAAACTCTTTACACCAGAGCTTGGCCAATTAGTTCATACGAAAAAGAAGATGGACTCCAAAAAAGGAGGAGGTTCTTTATTCGAGTGTATTTTTATTATTCACTATTTGCGTCAAACAAACAAACCAAAAATCAAACTTTTCCTCTTTATAATATTGTGATAGATTTTTTTTACTTGATGACCATATACGCATGTTTAAACGAAATTGGTTGGGTATTTTTTTATTGTTGTCGGTTTTCTAATTATTCATATGTTTGAAGAATCCAACTGTGTTCTAATGTGTGTATTTTCTATATACTAGGTGTAAAAATTAACAACAACCTGCCTCTGTTAAAGATTTACTTTGTTTGCATTTAAACTAAAAACAGGTAATTAGTATGCAAGTCGATGATGCGAATGCGCGCAACAGAAATTTCATAACACAAAACTTGTTGAGGAACCGGTATTTACTTAAAAATATAGACAGTTACAAATTAGGTAGAAAACAAAACATTTGTTACATAAGGTACTTATTTTTTTGGTGTATTGTGTCACTCTAGGTTATTAGGTATGAATGAGTTATACTTACTCCTTTAATTATTTTTTTAAAGTTTCACTTCTATTCTTGGTGTTTTTGGTAAAGGTTTTTGAGGCGGCATTGTCAGCTTTAATTCTTGTTTCTAAAGCTTGGCAAATAAAGGTGACAAATACAGAAAAAAATCTAGCATAGAATTAAATAAATTTGTTAAAAAAAACGCATTTTATTCATTCTTATCTACCTATTTTCTCAACCTCAAATTTAGTTCATTGCAAAGATGTTGGCCGTGTCGGGAATCAAAACCGGGACCCTTCGGTTGACAGTCCGACATGGTTATCATTAGGTACGCCAACGAGATCGTCAAATGATCCCTCAAATCGCGCAAACATAAACCTGGATAGTGGTTACACATTTGTTCCTTTTGGGATAGACACACCTATAAAGACTTACATACGCGATTGGTCGTCCTCGCTTCTTTATCAAAATCGGCCTCTACTTTGTACAACGCATCAGTGTTGCTATATATGTACAAAGAGGCAACTCGGTCGGCATTTGGGAAATTCTTATTCGAGATTCGCACTAACACTTAGATTAAAAATCGTTTTTTTCAACTAAGGTTTTAATCTCTGTAAGTATTATTATTTTATTCAGTAAATCAGTTATAACATTATAAATTATTCCTATTGTACTATTATATGTTTGTCTTTCAGTCAAGAGTTCATTAAGACGAACCCCAGAAGCGTCCGGATAAGTATCGAGCATTACCATCACAAAGACAAGGGTCCTGATGCCTTGTTCACGATATGGAAATCAGCATCGGAATGAATTGTTTTTGAATATTATAAATATTTTACAAGGCTCCCATTATTTATAAAAAAAGTAAAATCCATATACTCAGTAAACTAGGTATGCTGCTATAGCTAGAGTATCGTTGATACTCGTGTTATATACAAATACATAATTTATTAGCCATGAATAACATACGTCAATTGTGGCACAGTAATTTTAAGTATTGTTTTATTATTTTGTTTTGAGTTGTATTATTATCTTTATTTTAAATATTGTGTCCAATTAAGAATTTTCTATATATCAATGTCAAAGGTTAAAAAAATTGTTAGATAAATTGAACTCAATATAATAATAAAATTTAATTAAATATTCTATTTGTTATTAAATTATATTAGCAACGATTAGTGAAAGCTGTCAATCGCGTTATTTCGGACGAATCAGGCGCCAGGAATTTATCTCCCTATTAGCTTGTCTCGTTGAACAGAATATTCACAATGTTAGGAATCCTTTGTTTACTTGTTCTCGATATAAAAATATTTGAATGACACGATCTAGCTAGTCAAAAATCAATATTATTTATTTCTCTAATGTTCTGATTTTACCCATTGATTTTATTTGGAATAATTATAAAAAAAAAATGGCAGTACCAGTACTTATATCTTTTTTATGGAAATTAAAATTAACTTGTTTCGGCTTCCACGTTTGCAAAAAGATTAAGAAGGGCTGATCCAAAATATTAGCGAACGTGGAAACTGCATGACCTAATATTATACTAACTACTAGTGTACCAGAGATCTGTCAAAAATTTCGTAAATATAAGACTGTACTTGCTAAAATAAATTCCATTCACAAAGCCATTAAAATTACTCAGCGTCCGTTACCGAATACGTAATAGAGCCAGTGTGAAGTGCGAGCGAGTCTCAAAGTCGCGAGCCGTCTAGTTTACATTACAAAGACTCGTTGAAAGCGTTTACGTTGTGATTATCTGCTTTAGGGATGCTACCTGGTATATGACTGGAGTCAATAAAGTTGACAGTTCATGTCGTCTCACTTGCACAAACAAACTTGAGCAAAAAGAGAACTTTCAACTGTTTTAAATTTTGACTTGAGTAGAATAGAATTAACTTCTCTATAATATAAAAAAAAGTCGGGTTTTTCTTCCTGACGCTATAACTACAGAACGCACGAACCGATTTCCACAGTTTTGCATTCGTTGGAAAGGTCTTGGACTCCGTGAAGTTTGTAGCAAACAAAATTCAGGGAAAACTTCAAGTTAGTGGCGAAACGGAGTTCGCCGGGTTTGCTAGTATCTTACTAGTAGTATATATTGGTCTGTGGATGTTACTAATGGAAATTAGTCTAAATCATTATGTGCATATTATATTTGCTTATCTTTGTTACAGTTCTTGTATACTTAGTTAATATAAAGAGGTCAGTGTTGCTATACAAAGACTCAACACGGCTGGCATTTTCGGAACTTTTCTCAATGGCTTTTAGATTATGAATACTTTTAGAATAAGATTTTTAGATCAGTTCAATATTGTAAAAATCGTAGTTTAATATTGGGATGTATGTATTTTGGTAAAATTTAAAATAAAAAATTAATTAAGACACATATTTTACGATTATGGCTATGTTTTATTGAGCTTTATTTATATGAAGAACTTTTAGAGAATAAATATTATTTTTCTTTGAAGATCAGACTTAAAAGTGAAAAGAAAGTAGACTGCCAACTTCCATTAAAGAAATAAAAGGTATAAATATAACGTGATTCAGGATTTAGTAAATGTGCCAGATAATGGCGAAAATAGCGGATTTATACTTCAGATTGGATAATTTGGGGCGGACGCGGCTTAAGAAAATGAGATTTTGGATTTTAACAGGACTATTACGGAAAGATATGGGTTTTGTTTTTCATTTTCAGCTTTCTCTTGTTGTTTTTTTGCTTTAAATCATGAGTTTTAACTAGCACCTTAAGTATCTGTAAATAGTTTTGACTGCCAGTATATGAATCTTTGCCATGGTTCATGTACTTTCAATTAATGTACAATACTGTAAAAATATGTATTTTTTTGTAATTCCGTGACATCTGTTGATTGTTTGTATTTGCATGCCTATTTAGGGAGAAAAAAGAATACCTTGCTCTTAAGTAGGCTACCGAAACACATATTTAGGTGCTTGGCGATCGATTTTTCTCTTGCTACTCTTGGAAATTTCCAGCTTTGACTTTTTGACGCTCTGACTTCTCAGTACCTAAGCCAAAAAAAAAACACTAAACTAAATCCTAAATATAAAGTATTTCCATATTTTATTTCACCGTTAGGTGCTAGCCGAGCAAACACTAGAAAACGGTCTACCAAAAAGCTATGATTCTTTTACCATAAAGCTTTTTGTTTCAGTTTAGTCCGGCTAGTGAAGATTCCAACTTCAGAGAAACTTCGTTGCGTGTAGGAAAGTAGATTAGGCTACGATTTCCCCTCGATGTTTTCCATCACCGTAAGCTCAAGCTCATTGGCGGGGATCGAATCCACGAACTGCGGGATGTACCTAAGGCGGCCGCACGCCCGACTGAGCCGTCATCACTTTACGTGATCTTAGAGTCGAGTAGGGGGTTTTTTAGATGATAACTTGACATTGTTTTATCCGATCGCGACGAAATTGTCTAGTCTTGTAGTTTACCTATGCGTTATTTTATTTATTTAGTAACTCATTTAAAAAGTTTTTTGTTTTCCACTTAAAAAGTTTAATAAACATTTTCAGGAGGAATACTATTTGTATTTACATTTTATTTACTTTTATCCACATGTTTTAGCACTCAGTCTTGGGACGTGGTTCGCAAAGCAATGCGGTGAGAAATGAAAGCAACTCGCATGCAGAGGCGTTGCTATAACTTAATGTGCTGGCTGTACAGGGCAAGGTGCAAACTAGCGTACCTTATAATATATCTAGCGTATATATAATATATCTTTAATAGGCGAGCTTTAGTGATCCTAGTCTTCTTTTATAATTCGACATTTGATTATTTTATGTTTATTTTAATGTGTATATTATTATTATTATTTTTTGTGATATAACTTGAAAAATAGTTGAATTAAATGGAATTTGAATTTGAATAATCTTTTATTATTTTTCACTTGTTGCGTACTGCGGTGTTACCCACGTTAATCCGGGACCAAACTAGCCCATTTGTTAATCTCCATACCAAATTTCATAGTAAGTTATTTTGTTGTCTTGTTTAATATTTTACATTGATTGACATGTCAAGGTTTAATAACTTATTGACTCAGGCGTTACTTTGCGGAAATCCATTGTAAATAGATGACAAAATTAAATATTTAGTGTACTTCCGCTGTGATCCGAAATCCAAATTAAGACAAGTAAAGGAAAAATCAACTAAGATCAATTAACCAAGCTTAATTAACTAAGATTAATTAACTAAGATCAATTAACTAAGATCAATTAACTAAGATTAATTAAGATTAACGTTACCTATCACAATTCGGAAGTTCTTAACTCTACACGTGTTTCGCCTAACCACAAGGCATCATCAGGAGATGCTGACTCTTCGAACGACAAGTCGAGACTCTCGACTTGTCTAAATATTTAATTTTGTCATCTATGTCAAGGTTTAAAAAACCCTTTTTATACAAATTTCTAAAATCTTAACTAACTGGTTCTACTTGGTAATTTAAAATTTCCACTTAGAAACATATTCAGTGTACCAAAAGAAAAACGTTTAATTAAATATTATAAAGTTACTAGCAGACCCAGCAAATGTTGTTTTGCCTGTACAGTTAAGGGTGAGCAACCCTTATCACTTAGGGGTAAGGACAATAATCATAATCATAATCATAATCATCATTTATTGGTAAAAATGTTTTACATTACAATAGATACCTAGTTGCCGATTCTCGGACCTACTGAATACGCATATAAAATTTGGTAAAAATCGGTCAAGCCGTTTCGGAGGAGTAGGATAACTAACACTGTGATATGGTCATTTTATAAATAAGATTTTTTTTATTACAAATATTTGTAAAATAACACTAAAATACTAACCCTACAGCGTCCGACCTGTCATTCGATAAAACTCTTAACTAAGTGGGTAGCAGCTACCCGCGCGGGTTTACCGGACCAATAACGTTCGACAACCGTCCGTAGTTACTAAACGTATGAGGTGACAAGGCACCGGGTGCTTTTTATACCCCCAACCCCTAACTTGGCCTTAACATGTAAGGTTAGGGTTGGGACGTGAGGATGTCAATATCGATAAAAATAATTGTACGATAAACTATCGATAAACTGAGAAAAACATAAGCTAAAATAGAATTGCCTCAAGTTTAAAGGAGTGAAGAATTCTGTAAAGCGCTTGGTTGACGCCACTCGTGACCAAAATGTACTTTACACAGCGTATCAGTGTTGCTATACAAAGAGACAATTCCGCTGGCACTTTGGGTACTCTTCCCACTAGCACTGATTTTTTAGATTACATTATTAGAGGTATTATGATTAATTATTTTACAATAAAATTATATTGTAAGGAAACTTATAAAGTAAAGTAACTTATAGTAAAGTAAAATATAAAATTAATTTTAAAATTTAGTCCAGGATAAAAATATGAGTGATAAGTATACCAGTGTCAAATTACCTAGTTAGGAAATTAGACACCGTTTTTATACCAACATATCATAGTCGATATCCTAAGAACAAACTGTTGGTTTATGTTTTTTTTTCATGTACACAGTTAAACAGTTTAATTATTTAGACCGTGATTTGTATAAAATATTTTTTTAGTTTTTATAGTCCGTGTTGGTTCACAATCTCTCTAACTCCCGAGTACTTTCATGTATCCAAAAAACACATTCTTACTGAGATAATTTATTCAACCGTGAGTCATTAGTGATCCATGATAACGTAGTGGATGAACATTGGATCAAATAGTAGGTAGAATATTAACTCTTACGTCAATCTTTTTTATTAAATTATGAAACGAAACGCGAAAACACCAAACCAGCGAAGATTTACAAGCACTTTTATACTTTTTTAAGTTTGTGCTTATTTTCTTGCAGTTCATTCACATGATGTTGATGCGAATAGAGTGATTTTATTTTAATCTTTAGCATTAAAAAATCCATTGAAAGACCTACAACAGGCAACCCCTATTGTAAATTACGCTATTATTACTGAGAAATTACGATCAATCTGTGTGACTATCGATATCGACACAATATTTCGATATATTTGACCCCATCCCCAAACTATTGTCGACACGTGACGAGACCGGGGACGTAGCGTGGAGGTGTGACGCGTTTTATTAGAATATTTTATTGTTTCGGCCAATATCCCGGACGACCGATAAAACGGATATGGAAAATATTTCCTGTGATAAAATATTTGAGTTGGCTATTCGCTGACGCAATTCAGCTCAATTCGGCCTAGTTTGTAGCTGTTATTTATGACTTTCAGTTGCTGATTTTTAGTGATAGCTATCAAATGAAAAGTCAAAGCCTGTCCTAGAATATCATTAATATAAATAGTCTTTTTTTACTCTAAATAGAACAGCGCTTGACCGCAATTTACCTGATGATAAGTGACATTGAGGTGTACGGTGAAGCGCGCTTACCTAGAAGGAACCGGTTCACTCTCGCCTTGAAATTCGCTAGATTGTAGTCATTGGGGAACAGGGAATTCGGCAAGGAGTTCCAAAGTTAAGTTGGCGGTTCAGACAACAAAGGTGGAGACAAAACGCTTAGTGCGTGCCTTAGGCACCTCAACCGTAAACCGATGCCGCCTTGGCGTTTCCCTGCTCGTCCGATAGTGAAAGGGGGCGGGGGAAATTACTTATACTTAGTGAGACTACTAACTTGCAAGGTGGTACGGAATTTTCTAGTACTCGCCTGGCTAGGAACCACCTCAAGTAAAAACATTTGTCACTTTCAGTAGCATGATTGCCTGTATTTCCAGACTAGGCGTGCTCCATCTTAGGCCAGTGTCGCTAAAAATACATCATAAATTACATTCTCAAAGGCGTGTCAATAGTCTGGCTTTTTAAATATTATTTATTCTGTAGTATGAAAAATAGAACGGCTCTACAGAGTAAATGAATATTTTTTCAATTACGATATACACTTTTTGAAAACCGCAATTTGGTTCTCGAAATTGTTCAACCCTTCTATTTACCATAGTTACCTATATAGCAGTCAGACCTCTGACTCTGACTGAATGGTATTTTTGTATCAGTTGAGAATTAGAGTGGATGTTATTCATATTGTTAGTGGCATTAATTGCGATAGACTTATTTTCAGACTTGGGATGCAGGCGCTTCGCAAAACATTCAACATAGTACGCTATACAGAATTACTGATATACGACTAAGCTTGTGTGATTAACTATGAAGTCAAGATCGTGACGAAACCCTCTCCGTTAGGCTTATCTTCTCAATTGGTTGTAATCCTTTAGTACACAGCCGTTTAAGAGGATTAAATAACAGGTACACATACTTGTTAAAAAACTCATATATCTACATTTAATTATTTATTAATTAGGACAGAAATAGAAGGGTTTCATCACTAAAGATTTTCATCGAACACCTGTGTTTGGTTCGCTCCAAGATAGCTGTCCACAAGGCGGATAACAAATTCTTTACAAGTCCCTCGATATAGTTATCAATTTGATACTCCTGACTAGAAAAGTACATACGTTATATACAATTTATTTTGTATCTTTTAATAATTAAAATACAATTCAAATGATTATATAAGTCAGTGGAAATTATTTAAAAGTGAAAGTTATTTACACATGTGAACAAACTTAACAATAATAATATACAAAGCATAGTAAAAACGAAAATTTTGTGAACTAAAAAAAAAACAAAACAAGTTAAAGACAAAATTAAGCCACCCGCCTAAACTTGCCCATCAGGCTTGCAATTTATTTTACATTATACATAATATGCATGATTGTAGGGCATTTTCTAGTGCTCGCTTCTGTAGCAACTACCCTCAAGACAAAAAAATCTGTCGTAAGCTCAAACGAAGAAGAATAAGATCATTAAACCGATGCAAAAGAAAACACCTACTTTTTTAACAATCACTTTTACGTTCTCTTCAATCGATCACCGACTAAGTACATTGTTAGGGGATCGCATTTGTCTAGACTAGAGTTCAATTTGCGAGTAATGCCGCACGCTCTGACTGATTTACTCGCTGTCAAGGTGCTATGTGCATTACAGGGGTAAGTTGTAGGTTAGGCGACACTTGGAAAAATATGCTGTCGTATGGTAAGTCAGAATTCAACGTTCAAAATAGATAACTACTTTTAGACGTGTTTTTTTATCCTTGATAGGTTAGCGTTTGACTACAACTAGCCTGATGTTAAGCTGCACTGCAGTCTACGGTGTAGCACGCTTACCCAGAAAAGTATCGTGTCTGAGAAGTATAAGCATATGCAGCCCACTATACGTTCCCACTGTTGGGACATGGGGCCTTCTCTCACTAGAAGAAAGCTATAGGCCATAATCCACCACGCTGGCCAAGTGCGAGTTGGCGGAAGACACACGCCTACGGACATTGAAGTCCCCAAATAACAAATGTGGTTTTTTACTATTTAATATTAAAAATGAGATAATTATTACATTTAAATATATTTACCTTTTAAAAATCTATCTCAAAATTCTACAGTCTTTAAAAAATAAAATTCAAGAAATATTAGCCCCGTTGGGAGTCCAGTTGTTTTCTTTGTCCTTATCTAAAGCAATTGTTGTTTGTAACATTATCTGAGAAGGACCGGCGAGGTAATAAGGAAGAAAGAACAAGAGTATATCTCGCAGGGAGACTGAATAATGTACGATTGTGGTCTCGTGACGACGAGGCGCGGACTTAGTGGGACACTGAGCGATTTCTAAAGAAAAAATAAATTATGTTATTAAAATACTCATAGTTCTTAGAGTTTGTTTTTTTTTACTTTTATCATATTTCTTTTGTGTCTGGAATTCACCGGTGTCAATTATATTGTCCTTTTGAAAGACATTCGATATCTAATACTATAAATTTAAGAATGTAGAATGTATGGTACTCGTATATCTTATATCTTTAAGTGAGCAATTCTTGAATATATTTATATAATAGGAATCTCGGAATTGGCTCCAACGATTTTCATGAAATTTAGTATATTAGGGATTCGGGGGCGATAAATCGATTTAGCTAGGAATCATTTTTAGAAAATGTCATAAATAAAAACCTAGCAATGGTCGATCATCCAGGTACTTTTGAATTAAATGACGAATCGAAATGTATTGAACCTATGCCTTAAACCTGTACAAATCTAGAAGACGAAAATCTATAATATGTTAAATAGCTTTATAATCTTCTGTTCTAGATTTAGTTCTGTATAACTGATTAATTAAATGATTTGTTAAACTCAGTAAAAGAGGCCATTTGTGTTGACACACAGTTTATGGCTAAATCAGCAAAAACTTTTGATTCAATGTCAATTTGATGATTTTTCTAATTGTGAAAAGCATTTTTTTTTATCTCGTTTTAACTTATATTACAACCGTGGTGCCCCGCTACCCGCTCCGCTTATGGCAGTGTCCTCACCCGGCGAATTCAATCAGTTCCCTCGCAAGGTGATCCCGCGTCTAAGGGTGCGTGCATAAATAAAGCGACGGCTACACCCTCGTCTTAGAGTTACGACTTCCTTGCGCAGAGCGGACAGAGCTTGATGGCCTGCCAATGGTGATGCGATTGATTACTTTGTTGCCTTTTCAAATAAAGAACTAGCTTCAATCCTCTATTTTAGATTTTTACAGATGTTAGGAGTGTGGCTCGTCTGAAGATTGATAGATAGATAAACTTTTTATTGCAACACAGATAAATGACAGGACAATAACAGAAAAATAATATAGCAAACTTATAGCTAGTGCTACAAATGCCCTTGTCACTAAAAGCAATCTCTACCAGGCAAGCAATATACGGAGAGAAAATTACAATTAATAACTAAATATACATACATATAAATAATAAATAATAAGTCCTATATAACATACTTATCTAAGGTACTAATATTCATATTTATAAATCTACAACAAATAATATTGAAATATATTATAATACACTAATACATGCCCTATATGAAAATATATACTTGACAAGGATTTACTACATACAATAGCAAATTTATTTTAAAGAGTGTTGAATTATTTACCCGCAACTTGCTTCAGTTTGCTAAAAATACATTAATACGTAATAATTATTTTAATTAAGTATCAGGTACATTATTAAAAAAACAAAGTAACTAAGTCCTAACTTTACAACTAGAATATAATACCTAAACAATATTCCAAATATTTATCTTCTAAAAACTCTTTTGTACTATAGTAACAGTTTTGGATAAGGAACATTAATTTTAGCTTAGAAGCAAACAAAGAATTAGGACACATTTCACACATGACTGGTTTTTTCCCACACTGAACCATCTTTAGTTTGTATTATGGTTGCTAACACAACAGATATTGTACTACATATATACATACTTTATATAGATACACATTTAACACCCAGACCAACAGTCAACGAATTTAGTTTAGCACAAAGATTTTGGCCGTGCCGAAATCGAACCCGGAACCGTCTGATTGGGAGTCCGGCATAGTAACCATTAGGCCAACGAGGTCGTCAGAATTGGTCTCTCTAATTTACGTAGGCAATTTATTGTAGACTTATACACCCATACAGAAAATACTACCATAAAATAGTAGGATACTTGTTTTCATGGGGCATAGCTTTCCTTTGTTTCTACTACTTTTTAGCGTATCATAATAACCAATTCAATTCAGTTCAGTTGATTCAGTGGTTTTAGCTGCTAAGCCTAGTCAGTATCCCTCTCTCTTTCACACGCACTGAAGTTGACGTATGTATAGTAGTAGCACATGCCGTACAGTGCAGTACAACTTGTAATAGCGTATTTGGGGGGCTTCAGCTTAAAGTATCGTAGAGCCCCTACAATGTAGCCACGCGAAAATTGCCTGCAAAAGTGTGAGCTTGCGACGGACCATTTACACGACGCGACTATTTTTACTCAGTAGGCATTTAATTTTTAGACAGAATTTATAATAATAATAGTAGTTAAAAAAAACTAAAAAACACGCTTATGTGGCCGTTTTAAGTGGGTCAAAATCGCGCCCAAAGAAGTCGGTTACAAACAAACATACAAAAAAAAATGTTTTTATCAAATTAGTGTATTGTCATCGGTCCTCAATAAATCTACAAAGTTTCAACGAAATCTGGCCGTTTAAAGTGGGTCAAAATCGCGCGGTTACAAGTCGGTTACAAACAAACATACAAGAAAACATACAAACATACAAGCAAACATACAAACATACAAACATACATATTGAGCTTCCTTATGAACAGAGGACACTTCTATGTATTTTTACTTTGGATTTTATATTATTTCTAGCCGGGAGCAGAAAATACGCCATGTTACTTTTTACATTTTTATTGCACTAGTGATGGGTAACACCGACAAGTTGACCATAGATAATAAAGACAATTAGAGATGGGAAACTATTCGACTACAATATCCAACACCCCCTCTTAATTTCACATCTCAATCTTAAAATATGCTTAGTTTCTAAGTAACTCCTATGCTCAAAATCACCCTGTATATAATCTCAAATTTAAATTAGTTCCCAAAAACTGTAATGTTAATCTTACTAGGTGTTTTACAAATTCTATAGAACAAACTCAAAACATTTCTAAATTTTTATACCGATTATTAGTTTCTAACAACAGTTTACATCCTACTTTTCTAAATCTGACTGATAAACTTATATACTTAAGTTACATAATACAACTTAACATGACAAACCTTTTGTTAATAGGTATTTAATATACATATCAAACAATTCTACAATACATAAAGTGTTTAAAATAATCTCTTATTTTAGTCTTCATTTACATCTTAGGTACTGTGTTTACATAGGTACAATTAGCTTTTAGTTATGGTTTCAATTATAATTTCTTGTACAGTATGATCTTAGTTTTAACAAGTCTTACATTAATATATGAAATTTTACAATAATATATATTAGATCTACACAAGTTTCATTTTGTAAGTTAGGTATGAATGCTTATTAAATGGCAAAGCTTTAGTTAAAATATCAGCAATGTTTTTGTTAGATTGTACATATTCAAGTTTTAACAATTTACTTGACACAATATGTTTAATGTAGTGTGCTTTGATATCAATATGTTTAGAACGTTTACTATTCTCATAGCTCTCAATGAGTCTCAGTGTGCTTTGATTATAAATTAATAGTTTAGTACAAATTGGATTGGCATGAAGATTGGACAAGACTCCTTGTAAATAAACAATTTCAGTACCTGCCTGAGCTCCTGCTACATACTCGGCTTCTGCAGTTGACAACGCCACACATGCTTGTTTCTTAGAAAACCATGAAATGAGCTTACCACAATAAAAGACCGCACCGCCGCTGGTACTCTTTCTATCTGCCTTGTCTGATGCCCAATCTGAGTCTGAATAACATTTTAAATCATAGTTAGCATTACCTTGTCTCCGATAGATTAATCCCATATGTTTGGTTCCTTTTAGATAACGTAGAATCCTTATTCCTGCCTTCCACAGACTTTCTGTTGGTCTGTCGAGAAATCTACTGAGGTATGATACTGCAAATGTCACATCTGGTCTAGTGTTCGATGAAACAAATAACAGTGAACCTACAAGTTCCTTGTATGGTACATTTATGATCTCTTCATTCATATCTGCATTGAATCCTGCTTCCATTGGTGTTCTTGCTTCTTTACATTCAGTCATTCTGAATTTTTCTAACATTTTCTCTATATATGATTTTTGAGTTATCTTTATTCCATCTTCAATTTTTTCAATTTCCATTCCTAAAAATTTATTTATTTCTCCTAGGTCTTTTGTTCTGAATTCTTCATATAATAGCTTCTTTATTTTCTCTATTTCTCTTGCATTTCCAGTCAATAAAATGTCATCAACAAATACAAGTAATTTTACATCTTCTTTATAGTACAAACAAAAATCATGACTTGATCGTTTCAAACCTGCCTTGATCATAACTTTATTAAACTGTATATTCCAGCACTTTGGGCTTTCTTTCAATCCATAGAGACTTCTTTTCAATTTTAATATTTTGTTTCCTTTTATGTTAATTCCTTGTGGTACTTTTATGTAAACATCTGATTCTAAAACTCCATTTAGGAAAGCTGTAGGTACATCTAATTGGTACACTGGTGTATTTTCCTCTACTGAGTGAGCCAGGAACGCTCTCACAGTTGCCATTCTTGCTACAGGTGCATAGTTTGTCTCATAATGCTTATCAGGTATCTGAAAACCTTTTACAACTAGTCGTGCTTTCTTAATTCCATTATCTTTTAGAGTAAATATCCATCTAGTATCAATTGCTTTAATTCCTTGTTTATTCTCCATTACTATCCATGTTTCTAGCTTTTCCAAAGATTCTATTTCCTTTTCTATAGCTTTTCTCCATTCTTTGTCTTTAATTGCATCTTCATAGCTCCGTGGTACATTTTCTTGTCCTTCTGTTGCCAAACAAAAAGCTGTATTTCCTATCTGATATGTTTGAGGTTTCTTTATTATTCTTCCAGATCTTGTCTTTTTTAATTCATCATCTTCATCCTCGTCTGTGGTTTCCTCATTAATATTTTCTTCATGATCAATTTTCTCCCTTTTATAAAAATGTTCGGTATTATTCTCTTTTCTCTGTACTTTCCTTTGTTTTACCATTTCTTGTATAATTTTCTTTTCTTCTCTCTTAGTTGGCTTGTAATCTTCATCATATGTATCATCATCATAAATTATTCTTTGTTCTTCTTGTTTTTCATTTTGAACATCTTTGTTTACTTCTTCACTAAATACTGTTTTCCGTTCATCAAAAATCACATCAGTAGATGCTACAATTTTGTTACTCACTGGATCCCACAGGCGATATCCATTCCCTGTGTATCCCATCATATACATTGGTTTTGCTCTGACATCTAATTTTCCAGGTTTAGGTATTGTTACCTTCCATGCTC
Source organism: Mellilla xanthometata (assembly GCA_035578125.1). Lineage (NCBI taxonomy): Eukaryota > Metazoa > Arthropoda > Insecta > Lepidoptera > Geometridae > Mellilla > Mellilla xanthometata. The sequence goes on along the minus strand of JAPUBQ010000019.1, from coordinate 5,220,322 downwards.
TCGAACCAAATATCTTCATGTTGTCAATTTTGTTATATCCATACCAAATCATAGCTGGTGTCTCATACTTTAGTACTCTACTGGGACTCCTGTTCAATTCATAAGCTGAGCAGTAGGCAGCTTCTCCCCATAGATTTTTGGGTAATTTTGTTTCAGCAAATTTTGTCCTCATTCGATCAAGTATGGTACGATTCATCCTCTCACTTACTCCATTTTGCATTGGTGTGTATGGTGTAGTATATTGAATAACAATTCCCTTTTGTCGACAGTAATTTTTGAAATAATTTGAAGAAAACTCACCACCATTATCCAGTCTTAATTTCTTTGTGATATATCCTTGTTGTGTTTTAAGTTGTTTGATATAATCCATTAAGTTTTGCTCCGCTTCATTTTTCTGTTTCAAAAGCTTTAGTGTAAGAAAGTGTGAATAATCATCAACAATAACCTGAAAATAACGCTCACCATTAATTGTAGGAATACTTACCTCACATATGTCAGAATGGATTAAGTCTCCGATTTGCCTTGACCTTCTTTCAGTGCTCTCAGGAAAGTTTCTCCTGGTGCTCTTACCTTGTGTGCATGCATCACATGTCTCATCAGAAATGGGAAGACCTAAAATTCCTAAACTTTTCCTATTTAAATGTCCTAATCTTTTATGCCAAACATTTTTGTCCAAAACTTCACTTGCCATACATTTATTAGTATCAAGATCAAAATTGACTGTATACAAAGGACCTTTCAAAGTACCCTGAATTTTAAGATTTCCTCTTGTTATACATACTACATCATTACAAAATATCACCTCAAATCCTTTTTTGGTTAATTTTTTGACAGAAAGTAAATTGTGAGAGATTTTATCAGCAATTAGTGCATCAAATACAATATATTCATTATCAATTAAGATTTTAAATTTACCTCGTTCTCGGCTTGTTAAGTAGTCTCCATTTGCCACATAAATTTTGGTCCCTTCAATTGGCTCTATATCATACATCTTGCTTTTATATTTCTCTTGCATTATAAGTTCTGAGGACCCTGAATCTACAACAAAGTTAATACCTGTACTCTCCGCTTCACTTTGATAGCACATATCTTCTTGGATTGCCGCAGCTGTGTATATTACATTTGTTTGCTCCTCCATCGTGCAGTGGGCATATGAGCTTCTGTTCTGCGAGTGAGGTCTTCGCTGCCAAGTGCCTCTTCCTCGTCCTCGACTGGATCGTCCACATCCATATATTTGTCCTCGTCCAAAGTTGGTGTGTCCCCGTCCTTGATTATTGAAATTTTCTCCATTTTCTATGTGTCTCTTCTTGCATTGGTATGACTTATGTCCAGATAACCCACAGGTATAACAAGAAAAACTCTGTTCGACTCTCTCATGTCCATGTTTGAGTTTAATTTCCGCATCTAATAATCTTGATTTTATGAAATCTAAATTAACAGATTTTTCACTGGACATGGTTTCAATTGATGTTATTACTGCTTCATATTCTGAGGGCATAGCAGCTAGTAAATAACATACCTTGTCGACTTCTTCAATTTTACAATCAATGGCATTAAGTTTACTGAGAAGTCCATCGAACTCCATAAAGAAATCTTGAAGTTTTGTTCTACTTGAGCATTTTAAGGTTATAATTTTTCTTCAAGTTTATTGCAAACACTTTTTCGTTCGAGTTGTGCTTCCAGCGCATGAAGCATCTGCGTCGTAGTATCACAATTCTTAACTATTTCAAGATATTTGTCGCTGAGACATTGTACTAGCAGACATTTTGCTCTGTTGTCGGCCTTGCTGTAATTCTTGTCGGCATTTTTACCATAAGTTTCATCCAATGTGTGACCAACCTCTTTTTCTTGTAGAAGTAGTGTTAACCGGAATTTCCAATTTGAAAACGAGTCGCGCTCCCGCAGTATGGGCAACGTTATTATCTTCTCCATAATAATTTCTATTCACTTGCTTCCAAAAACCGCGTGCGCCCCAACCGCAGCGTGGGCGCAACTTTTTTCCTTTAGATACTTTTGTTGTCGTAATTTTCACTGATGGCGCAGTGGAAGCGTGCTATTGAGCTTCCTTATGAACAGAGGACACTTCTATGTATTTTTACTTTGGATTTTATATTATTTCTAGCCGGGAGCAGAAAATACGCCATGTTACTTTTTACATTTTTATTGCACTAATGATAACACCGACAAGTTGACCATAGATAATAAAGACAATTAGAGATGGGAAACTATTCGACTACAATATCCAACATACAAACATACAAACAAACATACAGGTGAAGCTAATATAAAGCGTGTAAAAAAGCGAGTGTGGTTCGGTGGGGTCGACGACATTACAGCTGTCGCGGGTCGAACCTGGACTAGATTGGCACAGGACCGAGACATATGGCATGACAGGAGAGAGGCCTATGCCTAGCAGTGGGATAGAATCGGCTGTGGATGATGATGATGAAGCATTTAAACAGTACGACGCGCAACCACAAGAGTCAGCGACACTATGGCTTTAAGTGGAGCTTACCTAGTTTGCAATAACTGTGGTCTGTGACGTCGTTCGTAGAAGTGTTTTTAAGGTATTTGGAATTTTCAGTACACGATACCTATATAATTTAGTAGCGACTAATCTTGAAACTAGTTAATTCTGACCTGTTTTCATTATATAGTGTGGGTGTGTATATATAGTATTTGGTATATATTATTTTGTATGTATTTATTTTGTCATAATATTACATGTATTTATTTGAATTCACATGTTACACTTATTACACCACGTCTTAAGTTCTTTCCTTGTATAAATTCTTAGCATTGGTTGCCTGGAAGAGATCGCTCTTAGCGATAAGGCCGCCAGTTAAGACACTTTTCAGCTTGTAAGTTCTTTGTGTATTCTCTGTAATTTTATTTTATTATGAGTGTTTTTATAAAGTGTTTATATATTATATATCTATCTAATTCGTCGTATGTGCGTGCTATCGTACTCGTATTAGTATCGGATGCATGAGCATAAACAGCCCACAATAGGTTCCCACCGCTGGGACTCGAGGCCTTTTATCTATTTCAAGGAAATATTTATAGGCCATAATCCACTACGCTGTCCATTTTTGTATTTAAATTTTGTGGATCTCGGTGCATGAAGGGTTCTTCACTGTATACTGTATACAGTGAAGGAAAAATCGTGAAGAATCCTTATGTATAAGCGAGTGTAAATTCCACACATACCTTGAAAAACAAGTCTTTAGTGTAGGGTTGGATTAAATCCAGGATGTCACGGACTGCAGTCAAACGTTCCCACGACGAGCCACACTCGCTTGTAGTATCGTATCGGATCGGATGGTATAAGTCGGAATGTGAAATTGTCGGATTGGGGCAGGAGCGTCTAAAATCCGCTTACCTACTTGTTCTGCTGAGCCTTTTTAAATAGTTTAGTTGGAATTGCTTTGACCTGTTCGATGATAAGTCATATTTTAGTTTATATTGTTATTACGTAATATATAAGTGTAACAAGAAAAATTGTGTTTGGTAAAGAGGAAACTATAGCAATTTTTTGACATTTAACATAAAAATTCACTTAATTTTTTTTTTGCATGTAACTAATGGTGTTATCAATAAATATTTGTATTTGTATTTGTATGGTAGTTGAGCGTTCTCTAGTGCTCACCTGGCTAGCAACCAGAACCTGAACAATCTCTCACTAAGCACTTATCGGTGTGTTCCGGCAGCCTTCTTGTTTTTTTTTACTCTAAATGGGTCAGCGCTTGACCACAAATTCATCTGATGGTAAATGACATTGAGGTCTACGGTGAAGCGCGCTTACCTTGAAGGAACCGGTTCACTCTCGCCTTGAAAATCGCTAGATTTTAGTCACAGGGGAAGAGGGAATTCAGCAAGAAATTTCAAAGTTTGGCGATTCGGGCAGTAAGGTGGAGGCAAAATGCTTAGTGCGTGCCTTAGGCACCTCAACCGTAAACCGATGCCACCTTGGCGTTTCCCTGCTCGTCCGATAGTGAAAGGGGGCGGGGGGAATTACTTCATATATTATCTATATATTTATCATATATATGTTATCTAAGACTAGGCATGCTCCATGAGTGTCGCTAGCTTATGCTCTGCTGGTCAAATGTCTAGCTGGATTGCGTAATAAAAAATAATACGCGGTATGCATAATATTTAATTAATTTTCTTCCTTATAAATCCCACCCTTCTTAAAATATATTTAAATCTCTCACACTTTCATCTATCTACGTAGGATGTGTTTAACGCTCTTATCTCCATACGTTGAGATTTACTAGCTGTAGGAACTGTATGTAACAAGCCATCTTCTGCAGATAATTGCCTCCCTAGAGAGTTTATCTCGGCTCAGCACGATAATGAGGGCTTTTTATACCCCACACCACCCCTTGACTTAATATGTATTTAGATACAGAGCTTATACAATGTGTTACTAAAAATGGCTGGTACTTTTTTTCGGTATGCAAGGATTTTAGATTTACGAGTAAGTTCACACACAATGCATGTTACTCGTATGTACTCGTAAGTTTATGAAAAATGGTTGTAACTTTATTTGAAAATGAAAATATTTAAAATTCGTAACCTTTCTTCTACTTATGGGAAGCAAGCAAAAATACAAATTCAAATAATTGATTGTAGAGTATTGGTGTAATTTTACAGATTACAAATAACAAACTTTTGTCCCTCACACTTTTGCCTTTCGGCACAGATTACTATATAGTTACTACGTGCTTGCAATATTGTCGCTAAATAACACAAAATACGAGAACCTATATAAACTTCTAAATGATTTTTTGCTGACTCCAGTTATTTATTTTTGTGATAGTTAAAATTCTTCTTCTTCTTCTTCGTATGAGCTAAGTGGCCAAGCTCTGGTGTCGAGAGTTTTCAAGTCGCCCAAAGGCCTCTGACTTGGCTAACGGCTGCTGTACTGAAACTAACAGCCGGGATCTACAATTCAACGTGTCATCAGAGTCACAGTAGCGCCCAGATAAAAATGCCACTTGAAAAACAACAGTCTTGTGCATGGTCACCCATCCGAACACCGTCCGCGCCAACCGTTGCTCAGCTTTGATGATCGCATCAGATCACTTTAGCTACCCGACCCACAGGCTATAAACTACTAGTTGTAATAAGAAAAATATAAAAATACTAAAAATTTTAGTATAGTCGGTCACATATGAAGAGAAATTATCAGATAAATAGTCTGTCTAATAGACCAAGATTTTTTTAGTGCAGGCAATTTTTTGCAGTTTTTTATAAATACGGTTTCTTTTCTACTTATATTTCCTTAAGCCTATATCCTGACAATCGGTCAAAAAGCGTAGCGGCGGTTTAAGTGAGTAATATTAGAGCCGCAACGTCCGAGAGGAAGGTTTGAGTCAGCCGGTTCCCGGATTATCCGGTAAAGATTTATTGTGTTGTCCGTTTGGCGGACTCAGCAGGCTCGGGTTCATAGGTTTGTGAAAAGATAGAACGGAAATGTGTTGCGAACTTAATATTCTCGTATGTTGAATGACATTAGCCCATTTTGTATTATCTGTAAGCCGAGTGCAAGTTTTGTCGTATGCCTGACGCGCTCGACGAAAACCGCGTTCGCACATGATTTGTATGAAAAAAATAGGGCGCCACCTAGCGGCGCGTTTTTGAAACTTTTTGCGCCGCTAGGTGGCGCCCTATTTTTTTCATACAAATCATGTGCGAACGCGGTTTTCGTCGAGCGCGTCAGGCATACGACAAAACTTGCACTCGGCTTACTTTTAAAAAAAGTCCAAGTTCCAAGTTTTAGTTTTACCCACACCGGCTCCCGGTATGTCAACAGTTGCGGCGAAAATGTGTTTATAACAGGAGCCGGTGCTTCAACATACAAGATGGAAAAAATATGACGACCTCGTTGGCGTAATGGTTGGCAATCAGAAGGTTCTGGGTCCGATTCCCGGCACGATCAACATCTTTGTGCTTAACTAAATTTGTTGGCTGTCGGTCTGGGTGTTAAATATGTATCTTAATAAAAATATGTATGTTGTATATGTAGTATATCAATTGTGTTAGCAACCATAACACAAACTAGAAATGGTTTGGTATGGGGCTAGCCAGCCGTGAGTGAATATTTTAGAATTATAATTCGGATTATTTTCAGTGAAAACGCTTCAGAAACTTTACCGGAAATAATCCTTTCAAATCGTAACATAGCAGTGCTTCAATAATGGAGCCTTGTAGGTACTCTCAGCATTATGCTGAACCCGTGCCTTTTGTGCACAAATGAAGTTGATCATGATGGTATAGATTTTTTTGTGAATAATAAATTATTTTTCTTTCTTTCTTTTTTTCTTTCACACTGGCAAAGGTTCTTCTCCTGACGGCCTCCGCAAAAGAGACCTACCTCAAATAACCTATTGACTCCAACGACATTTATAATACCTAGGTATTATAAATGTCGTTGATTGACTCAGGCGTTTCTTTGCGGAAATCCATTGTAAATAGAAGACAAAATTAAATATTTAGTGTACTTCCGCTGTGATCTAAAATCCAAATTAAGATAAGCAAAGGAAAAAAAATGCCATGTGGAGTGAAACTTCGTTGTGTTAGGAGGGTAGTTTAGGGGTTAGTTTACTGGTGTGAGTTGTAGTGGAGGTGTGGTGGTCGGTCGGAGGAACACACCAAAATTTTTTAAATATTTTAATTTTGCCTTTGCTTATCTTAATTTGGGTTTCAGATCATACCGGAAGTACACTAAATATTTAATTTTGTCTTCTAGAGACCTACCATTACAAAAAAAAAAAACCTGTATGTTAGTTTAATTGGTATACAAGAGCCTTTCTATGTAAAATTCATATGAACTTCTATTGTTCACGTCCTACTCAAAGAGGTTATAGACGTAAGAAGAGATAACGTCTGTAATCCTTTTTCAATTGATGAGGGTATTTTTGGTTTGCTTGCAAACGAGAGATTTCGAATTAGGCTTATTATAATAACTGTTTCATTATGTACTAGCTGCACCGCGCGGTGATATTCGCGTTACTCCGAAATTTAAAGTAGCCTATGCGTTAGTCTAGAGTCTAAACTATATCCGTTCCAAATTTCATCGAAATCAGTTCAGCCGTTTGAGCGTCATGAATTAACAAACATGCACACTCACACATATAAACACTCACTACTTAAGCATTTATAATATTAGTTTATTCTTAAATAGTTTTTTTGTTTTGTGTTACTCTTCTTAAACGCCTCTAGCAGTTTTTTGGAAAAATATTTAATGTAGGTTTTTCACTCGATTTTTACTGATTTACGTATATGTATTGTTTATTTATTTATTTCTCATGATTAAAATAATTTAGACTATAATTCCGATATTATTAATAGCACAAAATTTTAATCATTTATTAAGTGATTTTAGTCAAGTTCTATAACTGTGTATAAAAAGAAAGTTTAATATTAAATTGTTTAAGAGGCTTTATTAATATTCATCATAATCATCATATTATTCCGTATAGATTAGAGGCAACATTTAAAATTCATATAGCGCTTATGCATTTCATAAAATGTACAAGTCTTAGTATAATTTAAGTAGGGAAAAAAAAATCATAGACAGTACATTATTATTTAAATCATCGTTTTTTTTTATGAACTGGTCAAAATATTTACGCCTTTAGTACACCTACGCATACGCATGCGGCTGCGAGTCTTTGCGAAATAATTGCGGTAGCGAAACATCTGCAGAACGTTCGTACACTGCAGTTCTTTTGCAAGGAAATGTCATTGTCATTTCATATTTTTGCCGTCCATTTTGCGAAATTCTGTCCTCTCTGACAGAACGCGTGGTGACGCTATGTGATGCGAAACTCCACTAGCGAAACAGCTGCGTCTGTGTAACTGTTACTTGTGTACGCAGTTACTTGCGAAACAAGGACAAGGACGCAACTATTTCATCTAGCTATATAGTAGAGCGAGACATAGCATATGCGAAACATTGACATACAACATACAGTTTTTTCGTCGTTTCGCTGCCGCATGCGAATGCGTAGGTGTACTAAAGGCGTTTGATGGTCAGTGAGTCATATCGAGTGTAAAATAACCCTGTGGAGGTGAAAGCTTAGTACTTACTAGGTACACACTCGGACTTTCTAAATTGTAAATAAAATAAGTATATAGGCGCAAGGTTGCCAGTCTGTCTGTATTTTATCGGATACATTTTGGAGAGTGTGCAATGGAGCTGCACAATTTAATTCCCGCTTCTCCATTCCATTACAGAGCGAGCAGGGGTACAGCGAAGAGACACCGATTTACTGTCGAAGTTCCGAGGATTCGCACAAAGCGTTTTGCTTCGACCTTCATTGTGAGAACTGCGAAGCTTTGGAACTCTCTTCCTGAGTCTCTTTTTCCCGAGAAATACAAGGGGGTCTTCAAATCTAGAGTAAATAGGTTCCTTCTAGGCAAGCGTGATACATCTTAGACCACAGTCAAGCTTAACCTCAGGCAAGCTGCGGTCAAACGTAAGCCTATTTATCATTAAAAAAAAATCATAGACTGATTCTCCGCTAAAAGTTAGGATACTCAGTGACGTATGAATTTCGTAAGTTCCGGTGTGGAGGCAGCGCGCACCGGAAGCGGCACGCATCGCCACCACATCCGGCGCGACTGTCGCTACGCCTCACTTCCGGTCCGACCGATTGACGGCCGAGCTTTATATCTGAAGGGAATAGAGACTATAATATATGGCCTTACATATTATATGCGTATGTTTAGTATAAATTACAGTATAATAGACATATGTTATGATATTTTTTTGATCTGATTTTGGCCGTCTGATTGAAAAGCAGACGTTATTACCACCGAGCCACACTCGCTTTTTTAATATTATTAGAACATAGTCGAATAATCTTTCTTCTAATTCTACCCTTTCCTGTATTTTGTGTCCAATAAAGAATTTACCACCCACAATAAAAAATCTATCCTAGTTTAGTATGATAAATATACTTCCTAAGTATTAACAACAAAAAAGCTTCACAATCTAAAGCAAATTTTCTCAAAACCTTTAGACAATTTCCGTGTTCTTTGTGTTTCTCAATCGAATTTAAATTTTCTTCACTTTTGTGTCGCGCCCCTTGAAATGTTGTCCGCTTTAGAAAAGCAGGTTTATTGTTGTTTTATTTTGTTGTGGTATTATTTCTCTGAAGCACGATCCTTTTTTGTGGTCTAGGAAGCGGTGCTCCTTTACAAAATTTGTCTAATAAAAGAATAATCAATAAAAAAAATAAAAATAAAAAAAAACAAAATTGGTTGTGGATGATGTATGTTTCTACTGCTGGGACTCGAGACTTTCTCAAGATAGGCCATAATACACCCCGTTGGTCAAGTGCAGGTTGGCAGATGAGTGTCATCTTTGGACATTGCAGTCCTCAAACGTGTCAGTTACCTCACGATGTTTTTCTTCCCCGTAAAGCGAGTGCAAATCCACAGATAGCTTGTAAATCAAGTTGTTAGTGTAGAGCCGGGATCGAACCAGAGGCCGTCTGATTAAAAAGCAGACGTTTTAACCCCAAAGCCACACTCGCTGGTTTTTTTGTCACCGAGCCACATAGATAGATAGATAGATAATTCTTTATTGGACACAAACTTATTTAAATTTAAACTCAGTTCCGTTTCAAAAAGTCTTTATTTCAATACAAAAATATATATTATTAGTGTAAATTATTCCTAACATGTTACATCATACGAGTGAATAATGTTTTATGAGCTACAAGCCCATTTAAAAACTAACAACATTATATTTAGTTTTGGAACACGAGTAAAATTTAAACTAAAAATAGTGTGCCACAATCGGCGGCCTTATCGCTTAAAGCGATCTCTTCAAGGCAATCTTTTTTTGAAAAAGAGTTGATAAACGACTAAACATGGACGCCACATTCACTTTTTTACATAACTGTTCTTATATTAGCTCTTTCTATGTAATATTATTATTATATTCGCTTTTCCTTGTACGATATATACTCGTAGCTCGATTTAAATTGAAGCCTGGCTAAATGGGTTCGTATTCAGACGTGGGGGAGACAAAAATCTCATTTCCTGGTTTAGAACGAAGACTCGATAAGGACGGTCGGCTTGTTCACGGCTCCAGTTAACACGCGGCTTTCTATTCTGGCCATTTGTTTTGCATTAACTAATTAAAATTCAGCCTACATACATGTATGTACCTATATTAAACAATAGTTTACATATTACTAGGGTTTTATAATTTGGAAACAAAATGCCATACAAAAAATGCAGCGTAAATAATAGGGCTACGATTTTTTCAGTTTTATTTTCTGTAAGTCAGTAATTGAAATTAATTCGTAAATTCGTTATTCAGTCATTACGTAAAATTCGCTCGTGGGTACTCAGTGATGTTTGCTTGTTACACGCGTTTATTCGGGATTAAAAGTAGCGTATGTGTTATGGGGTCTTATCTTTCTCCTTTATGGAATGTGTAGTACTTATGAGAAAGTTAGGATGGTTTTAGAAATTTTTAAGCTTGGTTCGCTTCCCTCAATTAAGTAAAAATGTATTGTTAAATGTTAAATTAATATAGGTAGAGTGTAATATAGAATATAGTTTCAAAGCCTATTCATCATAAAAAAAAGATAATACAATTGAAAAAACATAGCCACGTAGGTACACGTATGTATAACATTTATGCAGGGTTTTATAGGATTTTTCAAAATATGCAACTTTGTTCCCATACCTTGTACTTAAAGGACCTTCTATTTAAAGAAAATGCTTTTAGAAAGAAGATATAATTATTATTATTATTACATGGAGTTTACACTGGACAGAAAAACGTGATAAATAGAACTTTTCGATTTTCCATTTCCCAACCTTTCTTCTAACATGACCGGAGCAAACCTACATTTATCGAGGCTGTATCCGGAAAAAGGCGGGCGATGCGTGTCGATCAACCGGAAGTAGTACCGGCCAGTATTTACAGCTTCCGGTCGGGACACAGTATTTAAACTGCAGTAGGATTAGTTAATATGTTTGCCAGGAAATTTACCCGTACCATGTACAACTTATTATGAACCGTAGTATAGTGAATTAAGGCCCATATTCCTTCGAAAAGAAATTGGTAGGTATGTAAATGAACACGTGCTCGACTGGACCTCGAGCTAAATTAAATCATATTGTTTATCAGATTGAGTTCATATTTCTTTGAAAACCATAGCGAAGTGACGCTTCTGTAAGTAGTACTAGTTATTATTCTGTGCCCGTACCAAAGAGTTTCTGAAAAATATATTGAAACTTTTTGATCTTCCTTTAAACTTTTTTGCCACTTTGATTGAAAAATTAAGTATGCTCATTTCCCACTGAAACGACTTAAAATATTGAGGCAACGAAGCTTTTTTGACAAATCTAAAAGTTAATTTGTTCCTTATAGGCGATTTTAACCACCTGTCGGCGGGAAACGGAATCAATCTATTGACCAGCTGAGTAAATTGTATGAACCTTTCGCAGTCAGTATTGAGTTCCGCCACAGAATAATAACTTGTACTTCGTACAGAAGCTTCACTTCGCAATGGTTTTCAAAGAAATATGAACTCAATCTGATAAACAATATGATTTAATTTAGCTCGCGGTCCAGTCGATCACGTGATCATTTCGTTGCCTACCAATTTCTTTTCAACGGAATATGGGCCTAAATTCACTATGCTACGGTTCATAATACGTTGTACTTGGTTATACGGAGTACTAGTTATTATTCTGTGGTATTGAAAGAGCCACGGACTAGGGTTGCTTACTTCGAGAAACTACTTCATATGCCATCTAGCGCGAATAGAACTCCATAGGTATCATCTATAGTATCACCGAAAATATTTTGCGTTGGGCTCTTAGTCTTAGTTCGTAAATGTACGACAAATGAAATGCAACTCGAATGAAACGACTAAAATATCTTTTTTATTGTACTTTTAGGATATTGGAATAGTACGGGGAGAAACTGTTTGTAGTTTGAATTAATTTCATTTCATATAGGAACATAATGTAATCCAGTCAAAATAGATTTTACCCTTACCTGTCAGCGTCTTTAGGTAACCAAAAAAAAGTTAAATTTCGATCACGATCCGTATTTAAACAATTAAATACTGCACAGTATCTTTTTGCTTTTTTTCGTTTTGTGTCCATCTTGCAATTATATAATGAATCAATCAAATAATTAAGTTGAACGTGGTCGAACATATACCTAGCGCGTACGCGTGTGTTTTCGTTCGCTTGTGGCAGCCTACTAGATTGGCCACTCCGTAGTGGCCGCCGCCCGTAGGTATGTTTTTAACACCTACACGCGGAGTGACACAGGCCTGGTTCCGCCATTTGTCCAAAGATGGCGCCTGGCGTCTCAAAATACCACGTTACAGTACGCGCTTACCTAGAAGAATCCGGTTCATTCGTGCCTTGAAAACCGTAAAATTATAGTTTTCGGGAAACAGGGTATTTGGCAAGGAGATCCATACCTTGGCAGTACTTACAATGAAGGCAGTAAAAACATAAAAAGCGTTTTACATCCGTAAAATGCTTTTTACGTTTTTACCGTAATGCCAACGAGGTCGTCAAATATTTTTAATCAATAAATATTAAATGTAGAGCTATGTTTTTCACAGGACTGCTTTGACCAAATATATATATACCACATGATTTTACTATACTATTGTATCTATTACGATATACACAGAAATACAAAATATGACCACATCCTTCGAAAAAAATTTGATCGAATCAGGACTGCTTTAATCTAAGTAGGCCGTTCTATAACCGGGCGTTTAGTATTTCCACTGTGACACGGGTTTGGCGGGAACCAATTAATAACTTTTATAGCTACCGGTGTTGGCGGTCAATTAGTGAAGTCGTAAAAATCTTCACGCCTCATTGGGTCGCGCGATGTATAGCCTAAAATACTAGACCATCGCTTTTAATCAGGAGCTGGCTATTTTGTTGGGATTCCTTTTACTAGAGTTTGAAATGAGATAATAGAAGAATAGAGAATAGAGAATGTTTGCTCATTTCGTGCTTTTAAGCGATCACAAGCAATAACGATCAAATCGTTATTCATTAGCAAAACTAAATAGTTATTTTAGCATACTCTGGATGCTGATTGTTTAACCACTTAGTTGAATTCAACTTGATTAAAAATCAATAAAAAAAAATTGAATAAACTATAATATTAAATAAAAGAACCCAAAACACGTAAACGTAAAAAAATCCAGTGATTGTATTTCTTATACTATTTTTACCGATTTATTTATTATCTAGCATCCCGTTCTGGCTTCGCACGGTTTCTAAATGAATTTAAGTTGCAAAGAGAAACAAACTATAGCCTATGTTACTCGGTGATAATATAGATGCCCAAATTATAATAGCTATTTTTCTAATCGTTCCAGTAGTTTCGGAGCCTATTCGCGTCATACAAACAAACAAACAATCAAGCCTTTCCTCTTTATATATATAAATTTTTTTTATATTAGGACACATTCCACACACGGCTGGTTAACCCCATACTGAACCATTTCTAGTTCATGGTAGCTAGCACAGCTGATATACTACATATACATACATACATATTTTATATAGATACATATTTAACACCCAGACCCACAGCCAACAAATTTAGTTAAGCACAAAGATGTTGGCCGGGCCAGGAATCGAACCCGGAACCATCTGATTGACAGGCCGGCATGGTAACCTACGCCAGCGAGGTCATCTTAATATCGTTATGGTTGGATTTGCGTGTGTATGTTTTTTTTTAATACTGATATGCTATACCACTGCTGCAGTGGTATCGGCGGAACGTTTTACGCGCGCATAGAATGTGAACAGTAATGGAATAAAGAGAACGAAGGAGCAGTTTGTGGTGTACAAATCTACTTACAGACTTATAGTATATCGACGACTATAGGCTACATGCAGCTACGAATTTTGGAGAATCCTACATTTACTCAATCCTTGTTCAAATATTGGGTAATCAAGAGTCTTTATTGTCCATATATGTAGTAGTTGTTATCGAATGGTTTTTTTACTCTTAATGGGCTTGCGCTTTTTTTATAACTTATATGTTTGCGTTTGACCACAACTTGCCTGGTGTTAAACAATACTAAGGCCTACGATGTTACACGCTTACCTAGAAAATACCTGTTAACTCTCGATTTGAATTCCTGAAATTGAGAATTCCAAAGTTTTACAGTCCTCACAAGAAAGAAAGGTAGAAGCGAATCAGCTTGTGCAAAACTTAGAGATTTCAACTGTATACCTATGTCTCTTCGCTGAGTTTCTGCTCGTTCTGTAATGGAACGGAGATGGTATAATATTATGCAACTCCGTTGCGCACTCCCCGAAATGTATTCTACAAAACAACTAACGCTTGATCGCAATTCACCCGATGGCAAGCGATATTGCTATCTAAGTTGAAGCGCGCTTGCCCAGAAGAAACGGTAAATTTAAGTTTGGTTTGCCCATCAACAGCCATGACCACTCCGACAAGATTGTCTAAGTAAGAAGAAGATTATATGCTAAATTGAGGACAGTAATGATTCTGTAAAAGCACCTAAACTTGCATTAAAATTATTTATAGACGCAAACTGTTATATCCATTTTTATAAAATGTATCGTAGATCTTTGTAATGGTAGCGTACCCCCGGGGTTTCCGTAACGACATCATAGAACGATAGGCACTCTCCTAGTTCTATAGATTTTATCCACGTCTTTCTTGCGTGTGTAGCTTTTATTTTTCATTTAAGTGCTTATTAGTATTCGGATTTGGGATAAAAATTATATCCATAAATACTTGTATTTTCGAATTTATACATATTTTTAACCCCGGACGCAAAACCAACGAGATGTTAAGTTTGACGTTTCTCTCTCTGTGTGTATCTATCTGGCTGTGGCTATATAGCTCCCAATGGTACAATCGATTTTAATTTTGAATGACTTTAATTTAGAAATTATATAATTATAAATACTCGTATCGTATCTTTGACTTTATGCATATTTTTAAGCCCCGAAGTCAAAACGAGGTGCTAAATTTGACGTGGCATCATAGCTTCCAAACGGATGAACCGTTTTCAATTTAGTTTTTTTTTCGAAAGGTATGCTTGCTAGTCGATAATGTTCTTAACTATGTTTCATGAAAATAGATCTAAGGTGGCAGCCACCGCAAAATCGCGGATGAAATATTTTTTCCCAAGTGATTAACTTAAGTTTTTCACTATGATTAACTTAAGTGTACACGTACTGTACACGTACTGTACACTTAAGTTAATCATAGTTTTCAAACCGGCCCTAGGGCCGGTTTGAAAACTGGCCTACGCCTACAATTTAATGTGTCATCCTACACTTAGATTCTGAAAAATATGCTACTGAGTTATTTTAAAAAATGTCCGTATCAAACGTTGCTTAAATTTGACGATCGAATCAGATCGCCAAGCTATATCAGAAGTTCTCAAACTTATTTTTGTAAACAACTAGTTGTAGACAACTTACAGAGGCTTGAGCCTAAGCTGTAATTAGTTTAATTACTGAAATTTCAGTTAAGTCTATCAAAGAATTTGGTTCTTCACCACGGAATACAGTTAAACTCGTGGACCCTTCCTCCGTAGAAATTGAGCTTCCCATTTTATTGTCACGTCTACCCCTGACGAGTCTTTCATTGACTCCTGGGGGTCCACCTGGACCACTTTGGGAACTACTACACTTCATGAATAAATGAAGTAGGTGTCCATTCTCCTCACGCAATGCCACTGAAAACTTAGCTACCTTTTTGAAAAGATGTGGCGACCGCTAAGAAAACGTGCAAAACTTTTCTAATTAACTACGATGTTCGCAAGTTTTTGGGTTGGGGTTCTTTCTTTGCGTTCTCAAATATATTACATTGCATGTACCCATAGTATCGTAGTCACACGTTTATCAAAATTATCATCGTCATCCCGCGTCAGCCCGCTGCTGGGTATATGCCTCGTCCTTCGATCTGGTGGTCTGCCTTTGAAGCGGTTTTATTCCTTTAGAAGTTATTCCGTCACTGCTTGGTCCACCTGTCATCATTGTGAGTGGCACTGGTGGCGGTTCAGCGGCACACACGACTAAACTGAATTTAAAGAAGCCCCGTCTCTTTTCATCTTAGGTGGCCAGAAAGAGACGGCACGTTATGAACCACACACAAAACAACTAAAATCACGTCAAATATGAAAAATGTAAGCGATTTTACAGCGCACCCAATTATATCAGCTCTAAATCTGACGTGTTTCACGTGATTTTAGATGTTTTGTCTATGGTTTAGATCGTACCATCTCTTTTTGGTCATTTATGACGAAAAGAGACAGAGCTACTTTAAATTTAGTTTAGTCGTGTGTGCCGCTGTATCGCAACCAGTGTGTATGCCTGTTAGATCTTAAGGCGATAATGAGGCCAAAATTTGAATTAACAGATTTTTCGTTATGAATCATAAATGGCAAAAGATATAAAAAATAGCTTAAATACCGTCTAAAAACAATCCTAACAATATTTTTGTATACTTATTTTGCTACGGATCAGATTTATCAATATGAAGTTGTTTAAAAAAATTTAAAGAATCTAAAAAACAATTTATTTTTTATTTTTTAAAGCAGTTATATATCTAATTCATAAGTCTGATCGGTACCAAACTAATTGTAAATTTATCAAAAAAAAACTGAAAATTCAAGATTTGGTCATTGTAAGTAAACCTTAAAAGAGTAAGAAGACTGTATAAAAAAAATAGGACAAATTAAACAAATGCCTCGTAATGAATTGGAATAGGGAAATCGCTGCTTACATTTGATTCGCGACGCCTTTCCCGGCAACAACTCTTCGGATCTTCAACGTGCCGAGTAGTCAAAATAAAAAACAAAAACAAATTATAGTTTATTGTATTTAATATATTTAAACATATCTATAATACAGTTAACAACATCCGTTCTAAATGCAATTTATTTACATCTTAAGGCATCTGGTATAAACATAGGCAGCTTTAACAATGTAATAGATATTTAACACATACGTATCTACTTATAATTCTTATTTTTAATACAAAATGTTTTTTATTTATTGCTTATATTATTATTGCTTATTTTTGTGCACCTTGTATTTAGATCACATCAGACAAAACAACTACAGATAACAGTATAATACCTATACAGTATATAACAGTGTGAACTCCATGTAACGTCATTCGATTTAACGACAAACTCTCTAAAGCGTCGAAATCAATTGGCTTTTGTTGGTTTTGCGTGTATTCAATACATTCTCTCCATTTAACGACCACTCTCTATAACGCCATAAAATGGACAATCCCTACAGTGTCATTATATGGAGTTTACGCTGTATTCATAAGTAGTTATATGTAAAATCTATAGTTATGGTGAGGTTTCCATAACTAAAACACAACAATCATAACGCTGTGTTACGGAAATTTTAACTTTTACTTCACAGAAATAAAGATCTGTCATTGTCTTACATGACACCTAGTTGCGTCAAATTATTAGTTTATGTCATTGATTTTGATAATATTTGTAATGCTATCTATAACATTAACCGCAGAATCTGTTGCGCCGTCATAATTCTTATTGTATTTAAAGTTATGCGGGATGACGACCACATACGAGTACATATATGTATAACCATACGTAAGTATGGTCTCATTTCACTGTAAACCATAAAAATGGCGCTCTAAGAACTCGAAATTAGCTGACCGATTCTTTCCAAAAGCCGATATGCAACATTCATTGTCCACAGATACATATTATATGTCAGTTTAGACACAAAAATGACGACACTGTTGCTAAGCGGAGATCGTGAGACACCATTGATAAGCGTGGAGCGTCAAATCTGTGTTTTAACAACATTATTGCGTATATCACGACAAAGTTACCTCAGTAAAATCTTTCAGCGTATAACATAGGATACTCGTATATGTTACATACTACATCACAATACGATTCAATAAAGAAACCTTTTGAAAGTTCGCTTGCTCTTGTACTCATTAGGTTATGTGAGAGTGAGAGGACACGAATACATGATTCTTTATTTACTCGAGTTTTTTTTTTAAAGGACACATTACACACACGGCTGGTTAGCCCCATTCTGAACCATTTCTAGTTTGTATTGTGGTAGCTAACACAACTGATATACTACATATACATACATAAATAGTTTATATCGATACATATTTAACACTCAGATCGACAAGCAACGAATGTAGTTCACCACAAAGATGTTGGCCGTGCCGGGAATCGAACACGAGACTCTCTAGCTGGCAGTCCGGCATGGTAACCATTACGTGAACTAGGTATATCATACATTGGATGAAGAAGAAGATACCGCTAAAAGCTCACATATCATAGACCTAGGTCCAGCAAATATGTAGTTTATAACTTAATTGATCATACATACAATGTATTTCCAACATTATCTTTTCTCAAATAATTGATTGCGTCACAATTACTCTTTTAAAAAGCGGCATTTTCATCTGGGCGTTGGCTTAGGACACTTTAAATTATTATAGTAATACATAATATCTATTCCCAAATTATTGTTCGCGTCACAATTACTCTTTTAATAAGTGGTATTTTCATCTGGGCGTAATTGTAGGACACTTAAAATTATTATAGGTTCCTCCAGTTCTTAGTACAAGAAGCCGTTACAAGCCGTGAATTAATACCAGTTAAAGGCAGTCGTCAGGCGGTTCGAAATATCTCGGTCACTTAGACTAAGCTTACACGAATCTGAAGAAGAAGCCAAACGTAATAGCGAACATACAAATAGCAATCTTATTTTTCCAGACGCTTTTATGGCTAGTCCGGCGCCCAAAACTGCCGACCTCCACAAATGTGTCTAAATATAGGATTCCACCATGTTCTGAACTGGTTGTAACTGGTTTCAGTTTCCATCTTGCTTTGGTTGTTCAGCGCAGCACATACAGCGCAGACGTTCTCGGCTTGAGACGGATTGCTGTAGGTGTATAGACTTTTCCAACGAAAGAAGGAACTGTAAATATCTGGAAACTTCATAATCCTGGCTATAACTGCTGCAAGTTGGAAGGAACTATATTTTCTGGCGTCAATGTAAGAGCCGGGTGGTAGAAATCTGGAATGGAAAATTGATAAAATATTTAACTATAGAATAAGTAGCATAAGCATAACCAGCGATACTGCTGGAAATTGGGGCCTTCTCTCATGAGGAGAGAGATGTAAGCAATAATCCACCACGTTGACCATGAGTGAGTTGGCGGATGACACACGTCTACATATATTGTGGTGAAACATGTCGGTTTCCTCACGATGTTTTCCTTTACCGCAAAGCGAGTGCAAATCCTTTTTTTTATGATTACTTATAGAGTAAGTAATTAGGAGAAACTCGTGAAGTGAACTCACATGTTAACTTGTTATCTTTATATTATTGTTTCTCTGTTTTAGAGAAATCTTGTATTCTAAATTAAATGTATCTATTCGTATATAACTGACCTAGAATAGTTGGCTCCTCCATAAACAATAGGTACGGTGTCATATTGTAACGCTCTCAATACTTTTTCGGTGACGTAATCTTCGGCCAAAGAATTCTCTAGAGCCATATAAAAGAAATAGTGCTTCTTTAACATCTCATCACAGCTTTCCTCTTTGGACGTGGGACAGTTCAACTTCCCGCAAGAACCGTATATGTCCACGCTTAAGCCATACAGCTTTAATGCTTTATTGAGAAGCCTTACCATGCTGTCTCGACCACTTTTACTATCACAGTTGGAGACGAACCACGCAGCAGCTGCAGTTTTATTAGTCAGTCTCGCAGCCAGAGCGTCGTCTACGCCGGGTAGTATGTGAGGCCACTTCATATCTGCCTTCGGCCCCACGATCTCACCCGCGGCATTTTTAACTAAGAGGTAAGGAAATGGGATATCAGAATCCAATTTGTAAGTCGCTGTCCAGTTAAAAAAATTGTCGAACACCGGCTCGCATACTGGATAGTTGTCGGACGATTCCATGTTAAAATATATGTACTTCTGTCGCGGGAACCGTTTCTTTGGCAGATCCTTTGGCCGCATGTTGCGTCCGTTGAACGCGATCGCGTCGAATTTCTTCAAGTTTCCATGGAAGAAATTTTTATCGGAAGTGACGTAACAGTTGATCACCGAACAATTGTTTTTGATGAACGTTCTCTGGCCTTCTTCGAAGAAGTAAAACGGGGCGTAATCGTGTCGTGTCCATAGCAGCATGTATTTCAGTTCATGGGACAGTTTGTCCCTCTTTCGGTAGACTTCGGAGTATCGGGAGTCTTTTGAGGCTACATCGAGTGCTTCTTGGACGAGACTTTCTGTGATAGCAGGTTGTAAGTCGAGGTGTATCCAGAAGAGTGAAATCATGAAGCCAGTGCATGTAACGAGGAAGATAAAGCGAGTTCCGATCATTTGATTGAGAGGTGTGTGGCGTGGTAGCATGCTCTGTTTGAAGCATCGATACATCGCTTCGGATTCATGTTCGGTCGGTTGTTGAGACCTGAAGGCGACTTATTTGCCTCAGACCTGAAACAGAAGAGAAGCTTGTCTTTAACATTAGTATAAAATAATAAAAAAAAAAAAAATAGCCTTTATTGCTGTTTTTATTAACTAAAAATATTATTTACATGCCTACTAACTGAATACTTAATTTATTTGTATATTGTATTTCTTAACTTATTATCGGCAACTGGATTTTTGTCTCTAACAGCCTGTCTATCGACAAAGGACTCCACTAAAAACTTCCACTTATTTCTATCCCTTGCTAAACGGGTCCATACCGGACCAGCCACTTTCTTGAGGTCATCTTCCCATCTTTTGATTTGTCCGCCTTAGCATTAGTATACCTAGCAGTAATTAAGGGTAATTTTAATATACTGAGTTCTAAAAACATTAAACGAGAAGATGCTTTAACGAGTTCAATTAAAATGGCGCCTTATTTTAATTAAAGTCATATTCCATTTATTCACATCAATGAAACGTATTGCTTACTCAAACACAAAAGTTATCATGAACAAGTATGTAAAGTTTGAAATCGTTATCCAAAGTTCTGAAACTGTTTGCCCGCTGTAGTATAAAATAGTTGGTAGTTACATTAAAATGCTAAGATGGCTCTACCTATTTCGATGAAATTTGGTATGGAGATAGTTTGGGCTCTGGGTTAATGTATATACTACTTTCATTCCCCGATTTACGCGGTTGACACCGCGTGGCAAAATAGGTATTATATATTATTTTTACATTTAAAACATTGCAAAAGCATAAGCAGCCCACTGTATCTTCCCAATGTTAGGACTCGGGGCCTTCTCTCACTAGAAGAGAGATATAGTCCATAATCCACCACACTGGCTGGGTTGGCGGATGGCACACGCCTTCGGATATTGTGGTGCTCAAACATGTCGGTTTCCTCACGATGTTTTACTTTACCGTAACGCGAGTGCAAATCCACACATAACTTGAAAAACAAGTCATGGGCTGGTTTCAAACCAAGGGCCGTCTGATTGAAAAGCAGATGTTATTTACCACCGAGCCACACTAGCTTTTATATTTAACTTTATTAACATAAAATATACATAATCTATGTTAGCTAAATATATTTTAGGTTAGCGTTCTCCATCTTTGGACACACTGTATTATTTGTTCTTAAATGTTTTTTTTTACAAAACGAAAGAAGTGCTTTTGAAAGTACTTAATTTATGTGAAAAATTATTAAATGTAATATACAGCGTTATTATTCTGTAAAATAAAAACTTAAATATACCCACTAGGTTTTATAGGCTACTAGCGCCTTTTTAAAACTTACCTCTAGGTTCTCTAGGTTTCAAACGAATTCTAATTAAATCTTATATTATATCAACTAGCTCCTATTATATATTTTTGAAAAGAAATAATGTACTACAATGCTAACTCGTGCGTTTAGGTTGGTTCGAAGGGAGTTAAATAGTTTATTAAATTTAACTTACGACAAAAAATTAAGAAGTACCGTTTCATGACAACTCCAACAAAACTAATTATGTTTGGCAATACATTTCCTCAGTGTAAACGTTTTATATGCACAGCAAAATCACTGACTTTATTGAGACGAATTTAACCAGCCAATGTCGTACACTACTGTAATATGTGGTTACGAAATGTGAACTGAGTAAAATTGAGTAAATGTTTTTGCTAGACGACGCTGTGTATGTACAGTAGAACCTCTATAAGTCGAACATCAAGGGAGCTAGACACAAAAAAATCTTATGGAGGTTTTCAACTTATGGAGGTTTTCAAATTATTTTAAAATAAAAAATATGGCATTAAAAAAGTCAGTAATATTTTTTGCTTGTTCTGTTGTGTAATTGTTGTGTATTGCAGTAGAACCAAACTACCTCTGACAAGTTAAGTCGAAAACAAATGACTTGCTTAGCTAAATTTTAAAGGTAATCAAAATTGAACACCTGACACCAAACAAGCAAACATTTGTTTACTTGAGTCATAAATTTGTTATCGTATACGTATTTTACTAAAATATTTTCTAAGAAACAATAGTATACTCACATTGTCGGCAAGTTCTCAAGACTTATCGAGGTTTGACTTAACGAGGTTCTACTGTATATGTACATGTACGTACTTACTTATAATATCTAGCTGACGCGGCAAACGTTGTTTTGCCGTTTTTAATAAAACTTTTTAAAGAAAACTGGCATAACACGCGTTGCAGAGACATCAAATCAAATCATTTATATAACCTTACTAGCTGACCCGGCAAACGTTGTTTTGCCTCACTTAGGGGTATGAAAAATAGATAGTGTAGCTTATATGACACGTTCGTAGATTTACCATAGCAGCGCCATCTATTGATTACTTACTGAACCCAGTCGAAAGGTATCGACATCTGTTAGAATCATTTGGAGTTAACAGATAATTGTGACTGTCAAATAATAACAGAAAATAATTAGCAATAAATTAAAATATCGACTATAATTTGAGATTTAAACTATCCTGTCTCTCAAGTTGGATCGAACTGCACATGGTTTGCTAATTTTATTATAATCGGTTAAGTGGTTTAGGAGTCCATTGAGGACAAACATTGTGACACTAATCGACAACTCAGCGGTGCCGTAATGTGAATATCCTTGAAATGCTTGATGTGATTGGCTGCTGAAATCACGTGGGTGCTTGCGGCAGCCAATCATTGCATTACGACGCCGCTGAGTTATCGATACTAAGTGTCCGACAAGCTTCACATCCGGGACTCAAAACAACTAGGAACTTAGGTAAATATGATATTCATGACCCAGTCTTAATAAACTTTCATAAATATGGTTATATTTAATTGTCTTTCTCTCATTACATTCTGGTTACAGTCTGAATTTTGGTTCGCAAAACTTACTTCGTCACCGAACTGAGATATTTAGTCCACAACTCGTTATGCAACTAATGTCATTTAAATTAACCACATAGAAAAACAAAACCCTCTTAGATACTCAAGTAAAAATATACGTTAATGACACAAAACATCAGAATGAAAGTTTATGTGTACAGTCGCCCATAATTTGAAATGTATAAATATTAATGATATAGGTCATCATCAAACCAGCCATTGCTTTGTTCCATTAGGAGTAGTCATGATAACATATCGATTGTTCAGAGTTACTTGTAGGTAGATGTATTACCGCTTTATCAAAACACGCACTAGAATATCGGAACAAAAACACGTAAAAGAACTTTAGAACTAGTGCTTGATGATTTTTAAGATTCATCTGAAAAAAAAACGTGTCTGAAATGTTCAGTTTATGACGTATTGCTTCCGTGGGTCTTCAGCAATGTATAATTAATTATAAGCCATTGTTGTTTGTCTCAGTAGAACAGTTATAAATATGATGACGGTGGCCTGCTTTCCAATTTAAATCCCAGTGTGGTATGTGATTATTTTGATTCCGCCTACCACGATAGGTACGTTGGGTGAATGATACGGTAATGAGTGTCGATTTTAAATTGGGTAAACGATATCGAAAGACAAGTGTCTTTCGATATCGTTTTGAGAAGGATTTGCATATAGTCTAGTCAACAAGTGCCTTTTTGGTCAACTTTTTTCAGCAGTCTCTGAAAATTATGATTGAGATGTCATTCGAATCGGAATGGCATCTAGATAGTTTTCGAAAAACAATGAGTTCCGCTTCTTTTTTAACATGGAGTCAATGTATTTACGCATGTCCGCCAATCCTCAGGGAAGGCGGCGGGGTATGACAGGCTCGGCGCCAGAGTGGCGCCACTACCGACTAAAACCTCCACGATGTTCCCTTTTCGTGCCTCAAGCCGGGAGACTGGCACATGTACGTACTCTACAGTCTCACTGGTCAAAAGGGAGTAAAAAAAACAGTCGAACGCCCAGCGACAGGATAAAATAGAATATGGCTTAGCCAGAATTACAATCTTATAATTAACCGTTGTGTGTTTTCAGTCAGAGAGAAAAGTCTTTAATTAAACTAAAATTATTTTACACTGTACAGTCACATACTTCAACATATTTTATAAATATACGTATCTATATCAGAGTAACCTTTTATCATAATGTTCTTATTGATACGCAGCTATTATTAACAATTTTGTACCTACTAACGCAATATGGGTTGTCCATGTTATTACAGCGATCTACGTTCGTACCAACCCGGCGCCATACGTTTAAAACGTGTAAGAATTGATTAAGGAAGTATAAACACAAAAAACAAACAATGGCTGATAATGAAGCAAGCAGATGTTCTACTTACTGAAATGGATCTGAGTAAACATTCAGAACATCGCACATTGCAAAGTAATACAGGCTCAGGCTACAACAAAAAATGTCAAGAAAAATTTCATAACGTAACTTCGGGAAAGCCAACAAATTTGCCAAGCAAATTTGAATTCTACACGAACGGGACACACCTGATGTTGCTTTATCGAGCAGCTATAACCCGGCCAAAGACGAAGTGTCACAATGGATCCACTCTCACTTTTTTCACTGATCATTTTCATTTCGCCCGGTTATGAGCATGCGCACTGCGCTCACTGATGTAATGCAAGAACTATCGCAAAAATTGAATGGGATGCGTAGTTATGTGATAACAAATGAATGTTTTGATTTAGATGTCTCTGTTTTAGTGTTGATGACGTGGTTTTAATGAAGTGATGGGATCTGTGTTAATGTTTGGAGAGTTTTGTGGAAGAGAGGCGAGAGCGGCGAGCGCTGGTTAGCGCACGCTCGCTACTGGCATGATGTAACAAGGTCAATGGAACTCCCCCGGTTGTAACCGGCAGGGAAGCCTGGCTTCAGTAATACTGAAACTTCTTGTCACTTCTTTAGAACTAAACAAATCATATGTGATTTGTTAGAAGTTTAAAAAAAAAATTACTAGTTCTCCGAACGAAGTTTCTAAAAAAAAACTTAGCGAGGTTTACTATCATGCTAAGAATTTTTTAGAAGAATGTTTGTGAAAAGCTATTTTATGAAATATTGATCCAATTACTTTACCAATTTTGTTGATATCGGTTTTGATTTTAATTTTCAAACTTCTTTATTAACATAAACAATAATACAAAGCATGTTTACACAGCGTTTTGACTAATGTTAACATTTAATCTTATGATTTAGTGTTTTGAAGGCTAATATCACCTATTTTAACTTATGACTAACTGTTGTAGGTTGAGTTTTAGTTCTCATTAAATCTATAATTATATAATTATATTTTATTATCACTAATTATGAATAGGTATATTCGCGGCATTAAATAATTTTGTTGATATTAAATATTGCTCTAAGAATAGGATACTTAATCACTACCAAATATTATTGAAATTGGGAAACCACTCTACGCGAGTAACCAACATACATATGTACAGACAGACGAATGGAACATTTGCCAGTTATTGCAGAGGCTTCGCTTCCTTGGTCAATAAGTAATCTATAATTTTGTTAAATTATGAAGGAATATAAAATAATTCTTGATTATTAGCTGCAACCCTTGGCGTTACCTGCTTACATTCAGAATAAAAAGTATGTTTTCAAAAGTCTTAGCTATTTCGTAACTTTTCATCTTCTCTATTTCTTAAATAAGACCAGATGAAAATGACACTTGAAAAAAACGACAGTCTTGTGCATTGTCACCCATACAAAAAATGACCGAATCGGTCGTTGATTAGCTTCGATGATCGCGTCCGATCACCTAAGGTACCCGTACCTACAAAACTTAACGAATTGGTACTAAGACTAAGAGGAATTGAATAAAAATATTCGACTTACGGCAACGCCCAGATGTAAATGCCATTTTGTCATTCTGCAGAGAAGACTCATACAACTGGCGCTTAAAATTGATGATCTAGAAAATAGTAGTGTGCGAGTACTACTGTGTTCCGTGTTGAAGGAAATTGATTCCAGTTGAGTGAAGCAGGTTCAGTAACCCAACACTGGTGGTGTCCCTATAATTGAAATAAGACAGTGACAGCGGTTAACTTATTGACTCAGGCGTTACTTTGCGGAAATCCATTGTAAATAGAAGACAAAATTAAACAAAAGTTAATTTTTCCTTTACTTATCTTAATTTGGATTTCGGATAACAGCGGAAGTACACTAAATATTTAATTTTGTCTTCTTCTAGTGACAGTGGTGCTTTCCTGCCTTGCCTTGCCTGAATATGAGAAGTCAAAAAAAATTTAATTGAAATTTCAGAAAACTTCCGACACAACATAGTATGTCTGCTGCCATCGTGAATTTGGTATAAGTATACAGTACCTGGCTGACCGAGCTTTGCTCGGTATATATATTTTTTTAATATGACATTTTCTAAAAATTATTCCTAGCTAGATCGATGTATCGCCCCCGAAACCCCCGATATACTAAATTTAATGAAAATCGTTGGAGCCGATTCCGTGATTCTAATTAAAAGAATTGCTCATTTAAAGATATAAGATAAATAAAAATAAATTAAAATTAGGACACATTTCACATACGGCTGGTTAGCCCCATACTAAACCATTTCTAGTTAGTATTATAGTTGTTACTTGTAACGCAACTGATGTACCTACTACATATAGATACATAAATACTTTATATCGACACATAATTTAACACCCAGACCGACAGCCAACAAAGTTAGTTCACACAAAGATGTTGGTCATGCCGGGAATCGAACCCGGGACCTTCTAGTTGGCAGTCCGGCATGGTAACCATTATGCATGTATTTTGCTAACCAAGCCATTTTATTTGTTGAAGTGTTGAAGGAGCTTTAAATAAATATGTACTCGTATTTTGCCATTTCGTGCGAAGGTCAGATTAAAATGTTTTTTTTTTTTTATCAAACAAACACACAAATGATAGTGATAAAAATGTATTATAGTACATAACGGCAGGGATAAATTACTCTTCACGTGCTAGCCGGCCCCGAAAGCAGGCGTGCCAGAGATCCATCGGTAATAGAACACTCCCAAATAGCACACCCCTCAAACAAAAAAATACTGAATTTAAATCGGATCATCAGTTCGACCCCAAAAATTTTAGTCTAGTCAACAAGTTCAAAAACGTGTTAAATAGACATAAAGCTCCTAAAAATATGTGCCATAGCTCATTCGATGCGGAATGACGTCAAGAAAAATGTTTTTTAAGGGTTTATTAGCACATAAAAAATTGCGATTGTTATTAACAAAATAAGAAAAAAAAAGGTATTTAGTTTTTCGTTAATAACTTTTAAAATAGTGATATTTAAGGAATTTTGAAAAAAGAACATGAAAGAGGAGAAAATTTCCAATAAAATAGTAGAGATATAGACAAACAAAACTTATGACCCGTAGTTTTAGCGTCGCGGGCTAGTTTTAAAATGTAACCAAACAAACAAATGTAACTAACTTTATAGTTCATAAATAAAAGTCAACTTAGGTTTCTATCAATTAATTGAAACATAAAGCGCTATGGGAGCAATATAGCATATTTTGAATTATTCTATAAAATCCTGAGTGAACGATAGGGCTACGGTTTTTTCAGTTTTATTATCTTTAATTCATTGTTAAGAATTGTTCGAGTTCCGATCACGATTACGTAAAATTTGATTTATTGTTATTTTTAAAGTAGTAGTTTTAAAGTTTAATTTTAATGTGTTCTTCTGAATGTCAGAAGTTGAAACAAATTTAACTTTTTTGTAGATAATAATAATAATAATTATTATTTCGAATTGTTAGGGCTTATAACTTCAATATTGTTAATTGTTGATTTTATATGAATATATTTCGTGAAATTTGCATTGCTAGCGGCAAGCGCTTCGCTAAAACTTGTATGGCGTGGCTGAACTTGGAACAATAGCGCCTTTAATAATTAATTATTCTACTGATAACTAAATTTTTAAAGAAAGTTATACTTTGGGTGTGTTGGTAACGTAATAAAATAAGTATTATTAATTAATTAACTACTTACCAGATTGCTTTTTGGTGTCGATATTACAATGTGTATATAGATAAAAAAGTATCCTTACAGATTGTGACACTCACTGATGTTATTGCACTGCGATTACTTTTATTTTTAATGTTATTAAAATATTTTTGATGATATTTTTGTTTATTCTATGAATCACGGACACTACCGCTCCGCTTGACCGACCATTATCAGTGGCCTGTCATGTTGTAGTTATAGGATATTACTCGTAGGTTGACCACGCAGTAGCAAGAATTATGGATAATTCAAAAAGTCAAATTAAAACTTTATTTTAAGTAACAAAGACTGAAACATGTTAGAGAAAAAACTTAAATTACAAAGATACCTACAATGTAAATACAATATAATCAAAATAAAATTATAAAATGTAAAAAAATAAGAATTATTTACAATTTAAAAATAAATAACAATTTATCACAAACTAACATTTAATTTAATTTAATGTAGCTTACAAAATATTAACTTTTTTTTAAAATAAGGATTGTTTTCTTTCTTTAATCTTTCTTTTTATTACGAAATTGTGTTTTATTATAATGGATAGGCAAGCGCTTGAACGCAACTGAACTGATGTTAAGAGATGTTGCGATCTAGGGTGGAGCGCGCTTGCCTAGAAGAAACAGATTCACTCTCGCCTGGCAGACAGTGGGGTTATATTTCACAGGGAACAGGGATTTCGGCAAAGAGTTCTAAGTTTACAAGCGGTTAATAAAATAATAAAGAAACATTTATTCAATTTCACATACTTATAAATCTTTCAAAGATCGACGCTGCTGTACAATTAATATCGTATTTCTATTGTTTTCGTTGTGGTTCATATATATGTACATACTCGTATATACGAATTTAAAATACTAAAAAAGATTTTAGAACAATAAAAGTCACAACGAATATAAGATTTTATTTTTCTAATTTTTAATTAATGTTTTTTTATTCGCATAATGGTTAACTGATGATTGTTATTTGAAAACGATTAAAATTCTCTTAACTTCAACCATCTGTGGTTTTTTATTACATAATTTTATTGAACTAGTTTAGAAAAATGTTTCCATGCATTTGCTGTGTTTGGTATCATGTTACTACATTTTATTTAATGACTAAACAGATTAGAAATATGTAATGTTTAGCTAATTTCATTTATAGTTTTTTTGATTGAACATAAAGTACATTGAATTTTACAATCAGAATTTTGAAATAGCTTTGTAATGACTAATTTGAAAATAGCTTTAAAAACCAATATTTCTGTTTTATTACCAGCGAACTAGAATAAACGGAAGAGTAACTCCTTACAATTGCCGCTTAGAATTTGGATGCGTCTACACAATACACACTGTCCCATTACACACACACAAAGCTTGCACGCGATTGGTGCCGTGCCACACCATGAGACGCCACGCGGGCGCGCGGGTAGCTGTTTTGCGCCGCCCATCGCGGTATTTTACGATTACACGTGGAACCATTTTATCAGCCAAGTTATTTATTCTAGTTCGCTGCTTATTACGCTATCATCTAACCAGTGATGTTATTAATACTGTTTTGTAACGTTTTATTGTTCATTATTATTGTAACGTTCAAAACTCCGACGCAAAAACAACTCGTCGTTTTTGCGAGATATAGCGATGGAGAGAGAGAGACGACAAACTTATAAGTTTGTCGCCTCTCTCTCGTCTAAACTCTTAATTGGGCAAATTATAGGTAAAAGTCAAAATAAAAAATATTTACAACCAACGTGCCACAAACGGCAGCCAACAGCGATCTCTTCCAGGCAACCTTTGGATGGACTTTGTTTGTCGTCTCTCTCTCTCTATCTCTCTCTGTGTGTGTCTGCTTGTGGCATCGTAGCTCCCGAACGAATTACCAGTTTTGGCTAAGTTTTTTTGGTTTGAAAGGTGTAATATTCCCCTTTTTTTTCTCGTCCTTTCAACTCCTTTCCATTCAAAGGTTGCCTGGAAGAGATCGCTGTTGGCCGCCGTTTGTGGCACGTTGGTTGTAAATATTTTTTATTTTGACTTGTACCTATAATTTGTCCAATTAAGAGTTAATCTATCTATCTAATAGGTGGGAATGTTCTTAATTATGTTTGAAGGATATTGGAACAAGATGGCCCCTACTAGAAAATGGCGGATTGTTTGTTTTTTGCCACTTCCCTAATATGTGGGTATCAAATTGCCTTGAGATTGAATTGGCTTGATGACAAATTAAGAATACTCGACGCAATATCTATTAGCACACAGCATTTAGTGATGATTGTTTATTACCAAAATTCTAGAACACTGATTCATCACTACATTTAGTAATAGTCATACACGAATAGATAAAAAAAACTCGACACTACATTAATATGCTGGCCTAAATGGCCATCATATTGAAATATATCAAAATATTTTGACGTGACAACGTCTTAAATTAGGTTGCGGCTGGGAGTCACTTATGAAAAAGTGTAACGCCCGGTAACGTTACGATGAGTCACCGAACGAGAGAGAGGCCCGCCGAATGCCTTGCGTCTCTCTCCCACTCAACTATGATCGGTTGGACGTTGTCACGTAAAATCTTCGCCCGTAAAACCGACTTTACAGGCAACCATTTTTTTAAATTAAATTAACGTTTTAATACATTTCAAACTAAATTAAATGGCCACAGAATTTTATTTTTTAATTTATACTTGTATAATGTGGCGATGATTCAGTGTTCAAGAATGACACCTTGTAATTAGCAATCATTGCTATATGTCAAGTAGGCTAGTTGCTAACTGATAAAGGGCAAACCAGGATAGATATTCTAAAATACCTTACCAGCGTTAATACTATCTGCAGTCTGTTACTAACCTACTTCGAAATAGGAGTAGGTTCTTAATTCGAGAATATTTTTTGTACGTTGTCACATTGCGTTACTTTGTGCGTTGTCACCTTACGGAGTTATGCTGCGTTATTTTGTGCGTTGTCACCTTACGGAGTTATGCTGCGTTATTTTGTGCGTTGTCGCCTTACGGAGTTATGCTGCGTTATTTTGTGCGTTGTCACCTTACGGAGTTATGCTGCGTTATTTTGTGTGTTGTCACCTTACGGAGTTATGCTGCGTTATTTTGTGTGTTATCACCTTACGGAGTTATGCTGCGTTATTTTGTGCGTTGTCACCTTACGGAGTTATGCTGCGTTATTTTGTGCGTTGTCACCTTACGAGTTATGCTGTATTATTTTGTGTGTTGTCGCCTTACGGAGTTATGCTGCGTTATTTTGTGTGTTGTCACCTTACGGAGTTATGCTGCGTTATTTTGTGCGTTGTCACCTTACGGAGTTATGCTGCGTTATTTTGTGTGTTGTCACCTTACGGAGTTATGCTGCGTTATTTTGTGCGTTGTCACCTTATGGAGTCATGCTGCGTTATTTACTAATCGACTGTGAAAATAAAGTTTTTTTTTGCTATCAGAAGGCGTTTGACTTGGCTTAACAACTGCGTGTATTTATTAATTTATCCGCCAGGACCTACAATTTAACCATCCGACCCCCGGTAACGTTCAGATGATAATTCGATTTAAAAAACGACAGTTTTGTGTCCCTCATCCAAATACTGTCCGCATCGACCGTTGCTTAACTTCGATGATCGCGTCAGATCACCTAAGTTAGCCGAGATACATAAAGGCATCGTTGAGTATTTTTTTTTACTAGTTTCATCTGAATGAGGAATGCGAATAAGTTTGTAAGTTGGAAGAAAAAATGTGGAAACCTTACTAGGGCGTTTCCGTGCGTATAATAAATCGGCCAAGTGTTAGTCGGATTCGCGCACTAAGGGTTCTGTACCATAATCTTTATAATATGCGTGTTATAATTTTACGTCTAGCGCCATCTATTAAAAGGCGGCGTGGTCTCTATCTTACAGGTTTGTCACATTGTGCATAGAATAGAATAGAATAGAATTTCTTTATTATCATATTGTGAAATTATTATTACATTATATAAACATAATCATAACTATCATCAATATGGATTCGTCAGTATTTCATTCAATAATAATTAATTAATTATGAGAGATTGCATTATGAGAGGTCTTTTTAAAAAGGTAAAAAATTGTCGTATAACTGTTTCAATACAAGTCTAAAAATATTTACACTCATTTTGGTACCCACTAGACTTATGGATTAGAGATAAAACTGCTATAAAAAAGCATTTTTTAAATCAGTAAAATAAAACTGGATTGCACATTTATACGTTTTATTGGTACCTTTTTGGTACCAGTATTAATATTCTTAGAATTGTTCTTTGGAGGGTTTTTTTGATATTTTTCCGTTTATGATTAATAACGAAAAGCAGTAATTTCAAGATTTTGTCCTTACCAACGCCTAAATATTTATTCTGTATAGTTTTAGGTTAGTATTTGTAGTTAGAACGGCAAAAGAAATACATTAATAGAGGACATTTCAAGTGTCAAGCTATCACGTAATATTATATAGACTTTTGACAGACGAACATCGATGTCTATTACTAAGCCTCCTCTGTCTGTCGGTCTGTCTCCAGGCTGCATCTCAGAAACCGCTAGAAAGCTGAAACTTTCACATGATATGTGTATATTTTCCGTGCCGCTATAATAACAAATACTAAAAACAAAAAAAAAATAAGAATATTAAGGGGGTGCCCATTCAATAAATGTGTTTCTTCCTATTTTTTTTGCTATATATGTATCAATAACGGTAGGTGTCAATAACACTTAAAATTTTCACAAAATACATAAGTGTATATTGGCTATTAAATTAAAAAAAAATATTTAAGGGGGGCTCCCTTACAACAATGGTATTCGTACCATTGTTGACCCTTGAAGCGCGAGCCCAACTCACACTTGGCCAATTATTTATTTTGATACAATAAATGCTGAAGGGTACGGAACCCTAAAAACAAGATTATCTATAGGTATGAATAGATGTTGTCGCAGCTACCTTCATTGCGAAATGGCTCAGGTCACGCGATAAAATAACAAAATGGTTTCTACTTTATTAAAAATTCAACCAGTGCTTGCTGGTTTAATGTGGTGGTAGTTATTTATATGTAAAAGCATAGACAAAATACTTTAGTATATTTTGTCTATGGTAAAAGCGAAAAATAGAGCGTCGTCACCTTTAACCAAAAATGTACTAGATATAAGGTGATGTCTCTAAAAATGGCAAGGAAACTAAAATCTCAAGTGAGAGTGTGGTCTTATTTGAGATTGAGGAATTTAAGCATCATTAGTATTGTAATACAGTTGAATTTTCTAACGCTCACTGCGTACGGTCATAAAATTGTACGAGCACTAGTTGTTATCGCGGAGCAAGATAGCTTATGTCAATTACGACACTAGTTGAAACTCAACCTTGAGATACAGTGGTAAGGTTGACTAGAACTGTTTTTTTTTTGTGACGTAGTATATTGTAAAAGATACAATAGTATAGTAAACTCGTGCCATTTTTTTGTGCTGTTTTTGAATGCAACACTGAATCTGGTATATATTTATTTATGTATTCATTTAGCATTACAGATAATGGTGGCGATTCAGCGGCACACACGACTAAAGACTTTCTGGCCACCTAAGATGAAAAGAGACGTTCTTTAAATTTAGTTTAGTCGTGTTTACGGCAGAATCGCCACCAATAAACATTAACTTATAGCTAATTAATTACTGTGCCTAGCTAATTAATTATTTGATCGAAGGTCGTCACATTTTTACTTTTTTTTTTCGCTTCCACATTGACTGTTGTCCTGAAGAGTGATTCTATTTGCCAAACTGTACAAATTTATTTCGAAACTTTCGAGTCCCAAGGTCGAATACACAATTCCTAGAAATTAATTGTACAAATACCATTATGATAACCATCGCATCAATGTTGAAACAATAAATACTTGCTGAAAAAAAACTGTTTCGGTTTGTTTGTTTGTTTATTAATATTATTTCACTCCATATTTTTAAAAGATAGATAGAATTACTAAAGCAATATGTATGAGAATGTAAGTATGGATATTTTTTCTTTACATGTTTTTCAGGCAGGCTTACTTAGATATGATGTTTAAAAAGACCTATTTAAGAAAGATAAATTGTAAAATAAAAACACTTTTCAAAATGTATTTTATTTTATTACTAGGTGCGCCCCGCGGTATTACCCGCGTTAACTCGAGATAAAAGAAGTTAATCCGGATAAAAAGTATCTTATGTGTTAATCCAAAGACTAACAACTTATCTTCATAGTATATCTCTTCAAATCAGTCCAGCTATTGAAGCATAAAGGAGTTACATAGATTTTGAAGTTATTTGCGTTAATCCAAGGTCAAACCTATTTCTATACCAAATTGCATCAAAATCGGTTCAGTAGTTTGAGCGTAAAGAAGTAACAAACACACACAAATTTTCGCATTTATTATATTAGAAGGATTATATCTGCAACCGAAATACACCGTCAAAATTAAATTACATCTATCTATCATATGGAGGATCTTGGTACAGCCTTGTGACAGACTAACAGACAGGCGGCCAGCGATAATAGGTAGGAGTAGGTATCCTTAAGATATGGGACCGTAATAATAGGTAATTCATTAAGAGACGAGCAATTCCGTGTGTTTTACCTAGTTTAGTAATATATATATATTAATTTTATTTTTTTTAATTTTAAAACTATGAATTGTCGTTATGCGCACATGTGCTGTAACAAAACACTCCCGATAAAAATAACAAAAACAAATGAGGAAAATAGGCACTGGGTTTTTTAATTAAGTTCACCAATTATTTAATGTATTATTTTTCGGCTGGTTCCCGATTAGAAACTTATGACCCGACTAAGTATATATTCAGTCAGTAATTATATATATCACATATAATATATAGGTGTATATACTTCAATAAATTAAACTGACATCTAAATATATTGGTACCCAAAGAATATGGGACCGTAAAAATAGGTAATTCATGGAAAAACGAGCAAATCCGTTTACTATAACTAGTTCAGTCATATAATGACATGCCGCAGCCCCGTAAACAACCCTAATGGAAAATACCTGGAACTGGGCCTCTACTATCAGTTTTATTTTCCGTTTTACTTTGGTTTTACTTGTACTCTCTCTTTGAGAAAAGCTGTAAAAACGTTTGTAAATATGAATGAAAAATGAAAATAGTTATCCTTAATGGTTTTTTAAATTCATATCAGTTTTATTTTGTAAAAAACAGTATACGAACATATGTAATAAATTATTAGGCATTAGGTATTATTGTATAATACACACGGCTGGTTAGCCCCATACTGAACCATTTCTCGTTGGAATACAGGTGCTAACACAACAGATATGCTACAAATACATACATAAATACTTTATATCGATACAAATCCAACACCCAGACCAACAAATTTATTTCATCACAAAGATGTTGCCCGTGCCGGGAATCGAACCCGGGACCCTCTGGTTGGAAGACCGACCATGTAACCATTACGCCAACGAAATCGCCTATTCTCTATTTCAAGGTTTCTTTGGCTTAGTCTGTAAACGTCTAGATTTCAACGTCAGTTATTTAATAAGTTATTTTTGCATAAGTATAACTTCTAAATACATAACAGTTCGTATCGAACAACCGGTGGAACTCACTACTTTTCTGTACAAACTGGTGTAGCCAATTGTACGTCAAAGATACAATCTATGCTTTGTCATTTAAATTCATTTATTAGCAAAAGTTAAAATTTATGTTACGTTGCATTCATTTATTAAAAGAGTTTGTTCTAATGTTCATAAAAAAGATACATTCATCATTTTCCTGCTCAGTTATATATTCACTGCTTAGTTTTAACCGTTACGAAACGTGCCATTTATAATTGTTAACTTACCAAAACTGCTATATACAGCTACCTATTTAAATCAGTGTCTTTTGTATTTCAGTTCTGCTTATTTGCTTCGATGATAGACAATGCCTTTTCCTAATAGTCTAGTCAACAAGTGCCTTTTTGGTCAACTTTTTTCAGCAGTCTCCGAAAATTATGATTGAGGTGTCATTCGATTCGGAATGGCATCTAGATAGTTCAAAAATCTAGATGCCATTCTGAATCGAATGACACCTCAATCATAATTTTCGGAGACTGCTGAAAAAAGTTGACCAAAAAGGCACTTGTTGACTAGACTAACAGTGGTAAGGTTGACTTGATTTGAAATATTTTCTGTTCTGTGTATATTGTAATAGATACAATAGAATATTAAAATCAAGCTATTTTTGTGCTATGTTTCTATGCAACACTGAATCTGGTATAAATTTGATCGAAGGTTGCTATCCAAAGAGGCAACTCGGCTGGCATTTTGTGTACTCTTCCCTGGCACTGGTTTTTTAGATAAGGTATAGGTTACGTCAATAAAATGTTTATGAAAGTTTGAAATCATACCACCATAATTTTGGCCGAGTTCAGTAAGCCATCAGCTACAGTTACCGCGACTTTTGTAAGTCACATTGTAACCCCCCGCCCCCCAAATCTGTTATTTAAGACAATAGCAACCGTCGTCACTACTATTGATAATAGCCACTGCTATCAATGACGATAAAGCAATTACTATGCACAGCGACAGTAGTCCAATACAGACTTAATAAAACATATATTAGATTACTTTTGCTGACTATGTAGCTTAGAAAGGAGATATAAAAACTATTTATTGTACACTACGTCCATGTTTAGTCGTTTTTTCACTTTTTTCCAAAGGTAGCCTGGAAGAAATCGCTTTAAGCGATAAAGCCGCCAATTGTGGCACACTATTTTTATTTTTAATAACTTTTGTAACCAATAAAGAACTATCTTATTTATCTTCAGGACAAAACAATTAAAGAAAATCAAAAACTTATAACTAGTGCTACAAATGGCGACCTCATCACTAAAAGCGATCTATTCCAGGCAACCGATGTACGTAGAGGAAAATGTAAAGCATAGTAATTTTTGCAACCATTGTCCGCAGTGGCTATTTTCATTGGCAGTGGCGAAAGTTGCCAGTATTTAAACCACCAGACTTGCCTTCGTCTGTGTATACACATATAATACTCGTATATGTATGTATGTGTGGTAGTTATGGCGTTTGTATCCACTATGCAAGGTCGGATCGCTTAACTACATATAGATGCATGTAAATGTTATGAGCTTATAAGTGTTGGGTAGAGTGTAAGCTAAAGACGGTAACTGTATAACATATTGACTAGTAATATGTATGTATACAAACTTGAGCCTAGAAGAAATCGCTGAAAGCGATAAGGTTGTCTATTGTAGTTTATATGGTTGTAGCTAGTATAGCTTGTTAGTAAAAACGTCTGCTTTTCAACCACGGCCTCTGGTTCGAATCCGGCTCTACCAATGACTTGTCTTTCAAGTTATGTGTGGATTTGCACTCGCGAAAGAAACCATTGTGAGGAAGCCAACATGTTTGCGGACTTCAATATCCGAATACGTGTGTTATCCACCAACCCGCACTTAGCCATCGTGGTGGATTATGTCGTATATCTTTCGCCTATTGTGAGTAAGCCCCGAGTCTCAGCAGTGGGACCTAGTGGGCTGCTTAAGCTTATGCTACGGAGTTGATAATACGAGTATGATTTTCACGGCGAAACCCCAGAAAAGAAATAAATAAAAATAATAGTTTAAAAAAACTAAAATACACGCTTATCTGGCCGTTTTAAGTGGGTCAAAGTCGCGCTCAAAGAAGTTGGTTACCAACAAACAAAAATACAAAAAAATGGAATAATTTTATCAAATTAGTGTATTGTCATCGGTCCTCAATAAATGTACAAAGTTTGAACGAAATCTGGCCGTTCAAAGTGGGTCAAAATCGCGCCCAAAGAAGTCGGTTACAAACAAACATACAGGTGAAGCTAAAAAAAGCGTGTAAAAATAACTCTGTATTGTTACATACAATTTCTTGAAGGATCACGTAGCTATCATGTTAGGTCCGAGAATTCGGTTCGTTTAACACTCTCCCGTTATCTGTGTATGAACAAACAATGAAACATTCTGTTGTTTTCTTTCGAGTAACAATGTTTTTTCACCTAAAAGTACCTATACCTATACTGATATAATTATTATTATTTTCTATATTGTCACTATTGTTCTTCTGTCAAAATTATGTGATGAAAATGATGTGATGTAGATAGTAATAGATAAGTATAGTGGACTCATCCTATTTTTGTGCTGTGTTTGTATGCAACACTGAATCTGATATAATATTATATTTGATCGAAGCTATTGTATTATCTTGTATTGTCTGTAACCT
Organism: Mellilla xanthometata; assembly: GCA_035578125.1. NCBI lineage: Eukaryota > Metazoa > Arthropoda > Insecta > Lepidoptera > Geometridae > Mellilla > Mellilla xanthometata. The sequence goes on along the minus strand of JAPUBQ010000019.1, from coordinate 5,181,633 downwards.
ATTTTGTAATTGATTAAATAATATCAGTAATCAATTATAATTTCAAATAAATGAAATTAACTAAGTTTATATGTTTAAGTTTCAAGTGCATCCAATCTAAATTAGTATTTAAAATGTAAACACAAACTTTTGCATGAATAAACGATTATTATTACTATACCTGATGCAAAAACACAGGACATCTGATATATTTTAACATACAATTATTATTATTTTAAGATATTTTGTAGGATTTTATCGAGTACGCTATATGAAAGTCCTTAGAAGAAAAACTGCATAGCACATCATCTGATTATGATGCATCATAAGAATACGTTCGCACTGCTAGGACTTGGGGCCTTCGCCCAGAAGATGAGAGATACAAGTCAAAATCTGACACGTTGGTCAAGTGTAGGATTGCGGATGACACATATCTTCGGATATGATGGTCCTCAAACATGTCGGTTTCCTCACTATGATTTCCTTCACCGTAAAGCGAGTGTAAATCCACTCGTAACTAGAAAAATAAGAACTGATATTGATATTTAAATATAATAAAATAAATCAAGTTAGGTTCCCTCACTAACCCACATTGAGTATGGGACAAGTGCTTTGTAATGGATCTTTTACCGCAGACACTAGAAAGTATAATAGGGGTGCCACAAAACATATTTAAGGTAAGGTTAAAAGTTAAGGTTTTTTTCAAATTCATTTATTCAGTAAAATATTTTTGTTGAGTTTTGTGATTATAAAGTGCGTGGTTTATATTTATATTTTAACGTCAATGTAACGGTTTCGAAACAATACAAAAACATTTCGTTTTTGTGGATTTTCCTTATCGGAGTTTATGAAGTTTTTTACGGGATTCTAGTTACGAGTATTATTTGCATTGTATCGTGTTAAGACCAAAAGACACACTTAGAAACAAATTTAATTATAAACAACAATATACAATTCTAGATAATATCACCTACATAAAAGTAAGATTTGTTTCAATTTCTTCATAACTTACAGAAGCACACCATTTTTAGGGCTTCCTACCTAAAAGGTAAAAACCGGACCCCTAACCCTATTACCAAGCTTCCGCTATTTGTTTGTCTACTCGTATACCAGACTTTATCTCAGAAACCTTGATAGCTAGAAATCTAAAATATTCACAAGTTATGTTTCATCCGTGCATAGCTATAACACATACTAAAGTGAAAAATATAAGACCATGCATCCAATAAACATTTAATTATCAAATATTGAAACGACTATTTAAGAAAAAAAAACGCTATAGTGCAAATAATTTTACAGAATCATATTTTAGAAGTCCACCGATTCTTAAAATCGCTTACGAATATAATAGTTATGAGATTAAACAAACTGAAGGAATCGTTGTCATTTATTATTTACTTTGCTTACAATGAGAAAAGAAAAATAAATGTGTCGGTTTGAGAAATAAGTAGAAAATCTATTTTAGAAGCCTCTTATCACACTTAGGTAACAAATTATACGCTACCATTAATGTTACTACATCTATAGGTCTCGTAACACTCTATTCAGTCATGAGCACAGATGTAATAGCGCTACTAAAAATAATTTCTCATAGATGCAAAAGGCCAATGAAGAAGATGAAGTGAATCGGATATGTGCCAACCCTAATCCTGTAGCCCTCTAACAGTGATCCGGCAACTTCAGATCAAAGAAAGCCAAAAGCAGGTAGATGAGGAAGCGGGAAATCTTTTATCGTACCACTTTGCGGTAAGTACAGTTGGTTCGAGCGTGATGAAAAAATAAATTATACAGCCAAATGTTGTTTTGGTAAAAAACGTGTGGAGGCATTTTGGTGGATTTAAAAATATGAAAGTTAATGATGATTTAAACGTACTAGTAAATCAAAGTTAAATTAGAGTATGTTATGTATTAGTAATTGAAAGTTATTGATGATATAAACATACTGGCACACATAGTGTAGAACGTTCTACAACGAGGTGGAGCGATGACATACGCAAAAAAGCAGGCAGTGGATGGAGACGATATGCTCAGGATAGGGTGGCGTGGCGTGCCTTGGGGGAGGCCTATGTCCAGCAGTGGACGCAGGTGAAGAAGTGAAGAAAAAGAAATAGCAAACATATAAACAAACAACGAGAGGGATAAAATAATGACACATAAATAACACAATACATTTAGAAACGCCACCAAACACACAAATTAATAAAAAATAATAAGGTAAAGCAGTCAGAGTCAAACAGCAAAACCTACTACAGGTACAGAAAATGAAGAACTAGCTATAGTTATTCTGTAACTTCAGCAAGAGTCTCTTAGCTTGACCCTGAAGTTAAAATTATTTTGTTTAATAATAGAGGTTCTGTTAAAAAAACAAGCTGAAAAAGCGAGCGTGGCTCGGTGGTAATAACGTGTGCTTTTCAATCAGATGGCTCCTGGTTCGATTTCGTCCCTACACCAATGACTTATTTTCCAAGTTATTGTGTGGATTTACACTCACTTTACGATGTAGGAAAACATCGTGAGGAAATCGGCATGTTTGAGGACCACAACATCCGAAAATGTGTGTCATCCGCCGAGCCGCACTTGGCCAGCGTGGTGGATTATGGCCTGTATCTCTCTCCTCGTGAGAGAAAGCCCCAAGTCCCAGCAGTGGGAACGTATAGTGGGCTGCTTATGTTATGTTAAAAAAAACTTGCACGATATATCGACGAAAAGCCATCAATGTCTCCGGAGCCGTTGATAAGTCTACGTCGCTATCGAGCGATGTCTCCGATCGTCGACCGCCAATAAAAATGAATGTGGGCATTTCGGACCGAGCCTCAAGACCGTTTTTATCTGAAGCCCGTTGCTTTTTACGGGTTAAGTATTTCGGAGTATCGAGGGTATTGATCGTTTATGACGACTGTCATCAAGGTTTTGTAGCTTTTCAATATGATAGATAGTGGCTTTCTCCATGTTTTCTTTAAGATATTTTGTATAGGGTTAGGGGCCGAACATTTAGCACGTGAGGTTCGAAAGGGGGGAGGAGTTATATATAAAACTTCAAAGCATCACAGAGGGGTGGGGGGTTGTAATAAAAGAACGGAACCGAAAAGCGGCGTTCGTCTTTTTGCCATCACGCTTAACTTATAGTTACTACTCGTAACTAACTTATTTCCTATGAAAAATTAGATTATACCGAGAGCTGTATTTTATAAATATTTAAAAATAGTGACGGAGGGGGGGAGGGGTGAAAAAAAAGCCAAGTCTGGCATAACTGACTCTCAAGGAAGCTGCCTGAACACACTGTTAGGTGCTTGGTGACAGATTTTATAGCTTGAGGATGTTTCTAGCAAGGCGCGCACTACAAAATACTATACCACCATGAGAATGTTTCTAAAGTAATTCATGTGACTTCTCCAATGTAGAAGCGCGTCTTTCAATCACACCCATATAGGGTTGTCGGTGTCGAATGGTCGGTATCGTAATAAACAGCGGGAAAGGGATGCGGACACGATTTGTGCAGAGTTGTGATTACCCACTGCTTTCGATTTTGGCTACAATTAATAATAATAATAAATGACAGAAGGTATTATTATAAGGCATGGGTCTGACCAAAACTAACGTATGCTATTTATAAACATAAAATAATAAATAAACTTATTTTATATCAACGTGTTTTTTCGTATTTTTAGCTAATAATGGTAGTAGTTATTAGGTAGACGCTAAAAGTTATCACAGAACATATGTTTTAAAAATGTATTTTACTTTTCTGAATTAATAATAAAATAAACAAACATAGTAAATATATCAGGAGATGCATAATTTTTAAGCAATATTATTACTAAATTTTTATCACGACAATTGGTAGAACCCTCTAAACATTCACAGCATTTAATTGAGCAATAATTTAAAAATAAAATATAAAATTAGAATTGAATTAATATTTAAGGGGACTCTCAAACAACTAACGTGTTTTTTCGCCAATTTATTACGATAATGGAATTTTTATATATTAGAAGATAGATTGGATAGATTAATTTAAATCGTACGCAGTGCGTATTCGTATCTCCTTTACGTAGACGATTTGTACCAGCGTGTGTAACCCGAGCGGTGGGCATTTGGCACCCCTCGAGCTCGCCCTCCGATTGAAAGGGTGGTTATTGCTTCTTTTTGTTTTGGTGCCTTTTGTAATCATTTGGAGACTGCTATGTAGGTTGCTAGTACTACGTACAAATTATAAAGTTAAGGCTTTACGAGCCCCATACTAAATGCTTCTCACACTGGCAACCATTTCCTCTAAGATTTTTAAATAGTTTTAAATAGTTATTGGTCTTAGTCGCAAAATAGACAATACTATTAAATTTGAATCACAAAACAGATATCTCAGTGCAATTATTTTCAGATAAATACACTTGTGTGAGTGATCATAGACATTATTAGTGTGCGTGTTCTTTCGTTGTGTTGGTGATGGTTCTCTTCTGATTCTTATTGAATCATAAATTCAATACACTCGTAAGTATGAATATTAGGTCTACAGTATTTCGTCTATATTTCAGGCAGATGTTAAGCACTCTGATTTCGTAGCTTTGTTACATAAATCAGTGAGAACCTTTTTACCTTGGAAAACCCAGGTTTTTATAGGTAAAATATGTCAACTATATATAGTATGTATCCTACTTGTGATTAAAACATAAATAATAAATATGCTGCCAGCATTCTGAGCTTGAACATAAGCAGCCCACTTTGCTTTCCCACTGCTGGGACTCGGCAACTTCTCTCACGAGGAGAGTGATGAAGACCATAATCTACCACGCTGGCCAAGTGCGGGTTGGCGGATGACACACGTCTTCGGATATTATGGGCCTCAAACGTGTCGGTTTCCTCGCGATGTTTTCCTTCACCGTAAAGCGAGTGCAAATTCACACGTAATTTGAACCAACAAGTCATTGGTGTAGGGCCGGGATGAACCAGCGGCCGTCTGATTGAAAATCAGACGTTTTTACTACCGACCGACCACATGTCAGGTTTCTTTATTGATTTGAGTTATAACAACTTCTTCTTAATCCAAAATGTATATACATAGGTAAAGTATTACATAATCCAGCCCAAACTACCGAAAATATGCAAGTGGACTGAGATTGTGAGAAGCTTTGGAACTTTCTTCCTGAGTCTCTTTTTCCCGAGAAGTACAATTTGGGGGTCTTCAAATCTAGAGTAAATAGGTTCCTTCTAGGCAAACGTGATACATCTTAGACTACAGTCAAGCTTAACATCAGGCAAGCTGCGGTCAAACGTAAGCCTATTCATCATAAAAAAAGGACTAGGTAAGTTTACGAACCACTAATGGAAAGCATCTTATAAAGTACCAAATATTACAAACTTTTAAGAAAAAAAAAGTCGGTTAGTAAAAATTAGTAACAATACAGTGCATTTCGTAATTTCTACCCAATATCTAGCAGTTAAATAAACTCGCTTCTAAATATACCCAGTCCAGTATGAAGTAGGCGGTCGGTCTATTGGCACTAGTTTACAATAATATCCCGCTAGGGGGAGGGGGGAGGGTTAGACGCTCATTTCTCAGGTTCCACTCTCAGTATTGATATTGCTGGGTAATGCGCCGAAAGCTGTTGGCTCTTACATTGAAAGAATTTCTGGAAGAGACACTCGATTATTATATTATAAATAAGAAAATGTACTCGCTTTAAATTACATTTTCTGGAATATTATTAGGAATTATTCTCAATCTAATTCATTATTTCGTTATTCATTTCCATCTAAAAGCTCGAAAGAAAACGCTATGGGCAATACAATAGACAGTTTTTAATGTGTTATTATGAGGAAGTTTTATGATTAAAATGAAGTACCTGCATGACCGAGCTCTGCTCGGTTTTTTTTATGACCTTTTCTAAAAATGATTCCTAGCTAGATCGATTTATTGCCCCCGAAACCCCCTATGTACTAAATTTCATGAAAATTGTTAGAGCCGATTCCGATATTTCAATTATATATATACAAGAATTGCTCATTTAAAGATATAAATGAGCAATTCTTAAGATAAGATAATATTTGGTTGAATTTGCCTTCAAATGAAGTAAAATCTGTATAGTATATTATTATATTACTTTATGTTTTTACTAATGTTCTAGAAACCACGTAAGAGCAGAAGAAGTAATTTTTTACCAACACTGTGGGATAGATCATTCTATCACGCGAAGTGACGATTATTTGTTTTCTAGTGATATTAAGTTGTCTTTTTTACAAAGCTGCGAATTATTTTTACATTGGCTACATATTTACTATAATTTCACATACCTCGACTACAAAGACGAGGTATGTGAAATTATTTGACGACCTCGTTGGTGTAATGATTACTATGCCAGACTGACAACCAGAAAGTCCCGGGTCCGATTCCCGGCACGGCCAACATCTTTGTGATGGAATAAATTTGTTGGCTATATTATGGGTGTTAAATATGTATCGATATACAGTATTTATGTATGTATTTATTTTAGTAGCCGGTCAGTTGTGTTAGCCACCATAATTTTAAAATGTATGTTTGTTAGCCACCATATTAAAAATGGTTTAGCATAGGGCTAACCAGTCGTGTGTGAAATGTGTCCAATAAAAATTAAATAAACAAAATAAAACTAAGTCCTTCCACTCGTAATTATGTTCCACTGTCGTCTCGTCTCATTATGAAATTCAAAAACATGAAATTCCAACAATGGAGACAAAAACTAGAAAATGTTTGCTAAACTAGAAAATTCATACCAGTTCTAGTATTCTCTAGATCGGGCGCCATCGCCGGGTAATATTTGTTTAATCTGCAGCGGCGCGACGCCGCAGTATTGCTCGATAATCTATGCTCCTATATTCAACATCTACAGCGGATGCCATATTGAAAAGCCGAATGCCGGTTGACTTAAGATTGGAAATCTGCTACTGAACATTTTTATTGCTAGTTTATCTTTGTAAGGCGTTTATACAATGTATAAACTTATGCTCGTTTTAGATAACTTTTACCACATGGTTAATCTAGAAAATTTTATAAGGTTACATAATAGTAGTCGAATAATTTCCCATCTTTAATTATTTTATATTTTATCTATGCTAAATTTCTCGGTGGTATCTCATCCCTAGATTGCAATAAAAAATGTGAGAAGAAAATAGCGTATTTCAAATATGCTCCCAATTAAATAAAAAAACGAAAAGAAATACAAAGTAAGAAATAATAAGTGTTTTCTGTTTATAAAAAAGCTCAATAGCGCTGTGTTGATTTCTCAAGGAAAAAACTATAGACTTAACACCCTGAGGCACAAACACGTTTATAAGTTTGACGTTTCTGTGGTATTGTAGCTTTCAAACGGATAAATCAGTTTTATTTTATTTATGTTTAAAGCGTTTTTAGTTATGTATGAACATCGTTCTAAAATGACCGCCACCGAAAAAGGTTGGATTGAGTTTTTGTCGCTATTGTCGTTTTAAAATTTAAAATTTCAAATCTGAGATGGACCACCAAAAAAATATAGATATTGCCTCGAAGTTAACTTTTTAAAATTTGTAATTTATAAATATTTTACGTAAATGTATTGTATGTGGATACTTTGTAGGCATCCTTTTGAATCTTTCATCAAACTATTTGTAAAGTCAAATGCCTATGTCGAATTATGCTGTATGAACTAGGCAAAAAAATGGTTTTGGTATTTAAATATTATGACACGCCAATGATTTTGTTAAATATGTTAAATATGTACATATATATGTAGGAATATTTTGTTGGATCCGGACCAATATTCCAGAAACTTGTAGTCATGTTCATTCATGCTTATTAAAATGTATATCTCACGTATTACATTTGTATGTATTGCTTTTAATACATTTTTATGTATTATTTTGTAGTGATTTTATTAAACGTAGTTGGAACTATTCTTGAGCTACTATTTTCATATTCTATTTGTTGAAAAAATACCGACTCTGCAAGTAATAGACAAATGAGTACTGTTTTGACGACCTCGTTGACGTAATGGTTACCATTCCGGACAGTAAATCCGATGGTTCCGGGTTCGATTCCTGGCACGGCCAACATTTTTGTGCTAAACTAAATTTATTGATTTTCGGTATGGGTATTAAATACATACGTATCTTTATAAAGTATCTATGTATATGTGGTATATCGGTTGTGTTAACAATCATAATATTAACTAGAAATGGTTAAGTATGGGGCTATCCATCCGTGTGTAAAAAAACTATTTTGAATTTCAAAAAGCATTCTTTGTAATACTCGTAGTTCAATAATTTATTCCATTTCCAACTTTTAATTTAAATGTCATCAAATGTAAATTGTTGTCAAGATGACGCTTCTTGTAAATTGAATATAACTTTAATATTACTCTGAAAACTATTAATGCTTTCACCATTAAAATGTAATCTCAAAGAAATGTCAACAGGTAACTTTAGAGGATGCTAATACAAAAATGTCCCGACCTCGGGGGAAATTAGACAAAAATGTACTCTAAATATCCTCCTTCGTAGTTGCTGAGCTAATTTCTCTAAAATATCTGTTGACGTCCACAAAAAGTATTTTACAAAATGAGCAATTTGTTTAGCTAATGTAAATAGACTAGTTGCGTGCCGCGGCACACATTATGTCCGAGATAAAAATAAGTCAATATGTTTGTTAATCTAGGCTTAAGTTTTCATACCAAATTTCATCGAAAAAAAATGTGAGCTGCCACGGGACGCCTGGCAGATGTGAAATGTCGACATTATTTTGTAAAAGTAATTTGCAGAAAAGAACATAATACAGTGATAGGAACTAATTATGTCATAAGGATAAAATAAAATATTACGATTTTTTCCAGATAACGATGACTATTTACTGAATAAACATTTATTTTCATGGAATATAAAATACAAATCGTGACTACTTAATTGCTCATGGCGACGCGTCGCCACTCCGTACACACTACTGCATATAGACTGTATATATGTATATACATATATATACCATCATATGCGACGTAGTATGCGTCGCCACGCCAAAATCGGTTTTACGTGCGACTATAGATGTTTCACACCAAAAATGCATGCAATGCAAAATCAAATAATAAAATCAAACGTAAATTAAACTTACATTTATGAAATCCATACCGTGGTTTGATGGATCAGGCAAATCCCACTTCTGGCAAGACAAGGTCTCGGATACCGTCCGAGATAATAATAATAAAAAAAAAAACGGTACAGCCATCTAGCGTGATGAAGTAATAAACATACCCACTTACTGACTCACACACAAACTTTTGCATTTATAATATTAGTAGGATTTAAGAAAAATACACGTATCAAACTAACTAAGCAAATAAGAATTCTAAACTTAACTTCGCGATGTCGGAATTACTTACTACTATATCAACATATCATTATTTATTCACCGTAAGTCGGAAAAAAATACCAAAATTTGAGTCTAATTGGTAGAATAGTACTGCTTGCCTTACTAGCAATCTCGCCAAGCACTTAACAATTCCAGACTAGGCATGCTCTATCTTGGGCCAGAGGGTCGATTACTCGGTAACGCGCCCTGCTGGTCAAAAGCTTACATGTAAGGTATATCAAATAAGTCTAACTAACTCCTCACAAAAACCTAAGGTACGCACCTCAGGTTTTTGTAGTTTCCATATCGTCCTTTTGGGACGAAAAAAGTAACCATACCAACAGATGACAATTTTGCAATAAACTACATATTGGTAAATTATATTATTATTACTAAAACTTTCAATCCCTACGACTTATTTTCGTAATTAAAGTTCTTAAGTACTAGTTAGAGATACAGCCACTTTCATAAAACATTAGCAATCAATTTTCCGAACATAAACCATGGAAAAAAGCGTATAAAAGCGCCATAAAACACACATTCGCTATATTCAAAACGTCTTTTCGACTGCTTTTAGCTAACATAACGTTATTAGGAGAAAAATCTCTATATGCCGCCGGGCGGGTGTAAAATGCCTTACAAGCTGCCTTTATTAAATTGGCTAGGGCATTAAGGTGACCACAATTTTTTGAAAGAAACCTGTCTTATATAATATAAAACATGGTATAAATAAAAACTAATTTGTGGAGCTTATGAGTGTAGTTTCTTCGTAAACTAAAAAACATCTACATTAAAAAAAGTATTAAATAAGTATCAAATATGTTGCCATAAAAACAACAACTGTGTATGATCTTACGGGTCAAGCTCTACTTGGCTAAACAACTGCTTGTTCTGAGGCTAATAACCGGAATCTACAATTGAACACTAAAGAACGCCGCTATTTAATCGACGGTTTTGGGCAGGGCCAAGGACTGTGCGCATCAACCGTTGCTCATATTATCCTTGATAATCGCGTCAAATCACCTTAGTCAGCCGAACTACCTGTAAAAACAATGTTTTAGTTCCTTAATTTGTGACAAAAAAATAAATCCAATTAATTTAATAGTATACAATTTTTATAATTATTTTATATTGAATTTAATATCTTTTTCTTAGTCGTGCACTTGGCAGAGTGGTTGTGGGTGTCGATGGACAGGGCTGCGTCTCGTCGTCATCGCTGGATCCTAGGGCTGCTACTTATCGCGCGATGTCACTTCATTTCTGGTGGCTAGTCGCATTGCGAGTACACTGTACTGTATAATTTAATATCTTCTTCTTCTTAGTCGTATCTTCATTACTGAAGGTCGTGTCTGATACGGAGTGTCGATCACTCGGCTAACAATGGTGTTTCACTTTTTTCTGTCCTCGGCGGTCTTAAAAGCTCCGGCAATATGTAGGCCAGTGAGCGTTTTTACGAGGTCTGACCAGCGGGTAGGAGAGCGACCTCGTGCTCTTTTTCCGTCAACTTGGCCAACTACCACGAGCTTCTCGAGGCAATCATCAATAATTTGATATACGGGAAATAAAAATAAAATTTTACATTGAAAATATCGGACTGCAAAACTCGTGGTCACAGTACACATGGCGCAGACATTCCCAGTGCCATTGAGTTACTCGCGGAAAAATACGGGAATCGCAGAATTACCCCGCATTCAGAACCGAGCAGCGAAATGGGATTATACTTGTACATCGCCTGTCTGTCACAGACTGACGAACTAATTACTGCTTATTTTTATAATCCAGGACGGTGGTTCTATTGCTCCGTCCAACTAGTTGGACCGTCTTTACCAGGGGCAGTGGTCCAATTTCAGAAATAGTTGGACCACCAACTTCAATTGAGTTTTCCATGGACCAAACCATTTATAAATAACTTGGCAACTTTTAAAACTGCATCTTTATGTGTATATTGAACATTTTTTGCGTGAGAAAATGCATTTACGCCCCTCCAGCTATAAGCCTCCGGGCGGGGTATGTCGGGCTCGAGGACCAGAGGGGCCGTCACTACCGAAACCTCACGGTGTCCTATCTCACAGACAGAGGCAAGGATGCAGGACCACTTCGTGAAATGCCGCTGCTCTCCCCGCCCAGTGTGTATGGCACCTACTAGTACAATAAAAAAATAACAAATACCTGCAAATAAAAACGAAAAAAATAAAAAACAATCAAAGAAATAATTATGATTTGTAGAAAATTATTTTCAGCTCACCATTATACAAGTAAATAATTAGTTTTGTTCATTAACGAATTTTATTACGCTGCGTCATCGGAAATATAAACATTAAATAGTACTTAGAACCAGATATCAGAATACTAGATATACTTATATTTTGTTGTCTATGATAGTACTCAAACCGTATCAGATTATTGTGTCAAACAGCTCATTTTGATCTAAAACAATTTTTTGATGACAGCTATATTTATATAATCTGCAACTAAACACCAACGAACTAATAAAATCCCTCTTCCTTTTACATCCCATTTCGCAGTTCCAACATTTGTTTATCACTTTATCCAACTGTGGGAGGCGTCGTAAAAATTCAATCTGAAAATTGAAAGCCTACAGCCCCTTACCAAGAATAATGACTGGAAACAACCTATTGAATCAGATGTTCCTTTTAGTTTATCGTATGTAAATAGAAGATAATGTTAATTAATATAATTAATATACGTAATAATATAGTCCGGTTGTACATTACTCGTTATTTTACTAAATGTTATAAACTTCTTTATTTTTACTAAACCTATTGGCTAAAACTAAACTTTTTGGCTTTCTGACTAGGTGTTAAATATGTATCAATATAATATATGTAGGTACCTATGTATATATAGTATATCGGTTGTGTTAGCAACCAAAATACATACTATAAATGATTTAGTATGGGGCTAACTAGCTGTGTGTGAAACGTGTCCTAATACTTATATTTATTTTAATACATGAGTTATTGACGTATTATTGACATAATTTGGATGAATTATTAACGCATCTGACCATCATATGTATAAAGAACTATAGATGTATGGTTCTTATAAAAATACACTGTAGAATAATTTCAAATATCGATGACTGTAATTTTATTTTGATATATTTAGCATCTAGCTACTTTTACACAAGGCTAAATAGCTGTTCCAATCCGTAACTCTTAATTTGAATTTGTGTATTTTGTATCTTCTATTTTTCATAGAAACACGCAGTACACAAAAAATATTGAGAAACCATTTATGCCACTCACAAAAGTCACATGTCTTAACAATACAGCACCTAAACGACTCGAGATAACTTACTTAATTCACTTCCGGTACTTGGACCCTTCGCCACGTGACGAGAGCGCAAATGGTCTCGCAATCCCGGTGTTACACCTCAGTAAATACAGAATATTTATAGTTTTAGTTTTTCTTTTTATTTTTGTAAATACAGTATATGTATAGTGATTGTCTTAGTATATATTCGTAGTTAATATTATTTTGTTGTGTCTTTTCCAATAAAGTATTTTCTATTTATCTATCTATTTTTGATGCGCATATTATAAGGATCTTACAAGACTTTGGATACGAACTAACTTTACCATATACCGATATTTTACCTATCTACATAATAGCCTCAGCATAAGCAGTAAGTATCTTTGGGAACTTCTCTCACAAGGAAAGAGCCTTAATCCACCACGCTGACCAAGTGCGGGTTGGCGGATCTGCCTCAGCAATCTCAATACATGACATTAGTACATTTAAAAATTGCTGGTTCATTTAAATTTTGTAGGACAAAAATGCTTTGAACGAAGGATTAAAGCTTTTTTATATGAAGGAAAATATCGAAATATTTCGTGTACTTCCGCTGTGATCTGAAACCAGGTTAAGATAAGCAAAAAAAAACATCAAAATATAGCTTTTTATATAGATTTGAGAGGTGTCACTCACATATAATAGTCAGAGATATATGTCACTTAGTAAATAAGCTATATACATTAATTAATTCAAAACTAACCAAGCCGAAACCATAAAGACCAATAAAGATAAGATAGAAGTAATAATTAAACCTTTTAGGAAACCTATTTCCAAACTTCGGTCTCCTAAACGGCCGAAGCGAAAAATATATTCCCAAAAATGTAGCGAGCATACGAAACCGATGTACAAACTCACGGACGTGTGAATCCGCCATCAAAAAACTTCGCAAAAGGTGTCGATAGCCTAATCTAGTTTGCCATTGTTGACTCCTTTCCAATGTTAAGGATCTCTTGTGAACGTGAGTTAACTTTTTAGAGGGAAACTTTTGTGAGTGTAGTGAGTTAACACGCGAACGTGACCTTATTGTGGAGTTAGTTACTATGTAGGTATATATCAGGGATCAGAATACTAGAGAGAATTGCTGATTGCACCAAGGCGGCATAGTTTCACTGTGGAGATACCTAAAATGCGTACAAAGCGTTTTGCCTCCACCTTCATTGTACGTACTGCCAAGGTGTGGAACTCTTTGCCAAATGCCCTGTTCCCCGAAAACTATAATCTTGCGGTTTTCAAAGCACGAGTGAACCGGTTTCTTCTGGGTATCCCACCTTAGATCACAATATCGCTTACTATCAGGTGAATTCTGATCAAGCGCAACCCCATCAAAGTATGAAAAAAAAGATTCCCATACAATAAAGCGCGGCGCGGAAGTTTGCCGTAATTACCGACGAAACCTACATAGTTTTTTTTTCTCTAAATAGGGCAGCGCTTGACCACAATTCACCTGATGGTAAGTGATAATGAGGTCTACGGTAAAGCGCGCTTCCCTACAAAGAACCGGTTCACTCTCGCCTTGAAAATTGCTAGATTATAGTCATTGGGGAACGGGGAATTCGGGAAGAAATTCCTTGTTTAGCGGTTCGGACAACAAAGGTGGAGGCATAACGCTTAGTTCGTGCTTTAGGCACCTCAATTGTAAACCGATGTCGCTGCTAGGCATTGCGAGAGGGTCGCAACAATAGTATATAATAAGTCACAAGTAAGATAATACAAACTTTCTGTGGTCTATTCTCTTTTCCAAAGACTCGTAAGATAGTATTATTCCCCAAGCCAGGCTACTCACGAAATTGCATCTACTACTTATAATCAAATATACTTATCCAGCAAATAAAGGAACATGTTAGAGATAAGGAAATAAAAACTACGTCAAGGATAGTTATCGATATAGAAAATTGTCTAGTCAAATATGTTGTTTGTTCTAATCAAGTTTTATTTGTTCAGCAATTTATAATATTACTTTGAAACCACTTTAGCTAAGTTTGGTAAAGTTAAAAAATAAAAAAAAGGATCGACTGTGTAGTACTTACTTTGTTTTTTTATCTTTAAGTTTACTTTGGTATGTTTTTCGGTTAAGGCGAAGACAAGAACAAAATCTTTAATTGAGTGTTTTATAGTTATATATGTGTAACGAATAAACTGTAAATTTTAAAATATTGCCCTTGTCAACAGCTTTAAAAGTAATATAGTACCCTAAGTACTTTAATACAATTTATATATTTAAGAGATAGTTTCAAACTGTATTTCCTATCCCTTGATTGAATAATTATTCAATTAAGTAATTACATTTATTAAAGTTAAAAATAAATTTAAACATAGTTTAAGAATAATATTTACAAAGCATAGTCAAAACGAAAGTTTTGTAAACTAAGAAAAATAATAATAATGAAATAAAAAATTTTGAGACAAAAAGTTAGTTAGTTTATCTTTAATATTTTATCAATTACTAATTAATTAATTGTAAGTTATACACATGTCAAAAAAATAATTGAATAAAAAAAATTGAAAATCTCACCTAAATCGAAATCTACAGAAGTAATAAACATACACGCTTTGACACTAACGTCAACACAAAATATCGCATTTATAATGTTCGTAAGATTAAATATTAATAACGCCTATATCGATAGACCCATCCCTAGAAGACCTACCCTGAGGCAGTTTGTCTCAGCAAATATTTGATTACTACCCCTGTTTGTAGCCCACATTAGATTTACGGATAAATTGTATAAGCTAATAGCTTGTCTCTTGTTTTATTTTGATGCTCGAAATTGAGTTAGGTAATTATTCTAGTCCACAGATTTTATTTAGCTTTGTTAAGAGGAAAGGTTTTATGTGATAAAGCAAAGAGGAATAATTAGGGAAGACTCATTTATCCTTATCGTGTTATTTTTATTCAAATATAATGTATATATTCATCATCATCATCCACAGCCGATTCTATCCCACTGCTGGGTATAGGCCTTTCCCCTGTCATGCCATCTGTCTCGGTCCTGCGCCAATCTAGTCCAGGTTGGACCCGCGACAGCTGTTATGTCGTCGATCTATCTTGCCGCTGCACAGCCAACGCTCGTCTTCCCTAGTACCATTTTTTTTTATTTTTTATTGTTCCTTATCTCGGACGGTATCCGAGACCTTGTCTTGCCAGAAGTGGGATTTGCCTGATCCATCAAACCAAAGAGAAGTTAAACGTTTAATTTTGTTATGTGCTTTTGTTGTGGTGCTATATTTTCTTTTTTATCTTTTTATTTCTAATTTATTTCCCTAGTACCTACAGCCTTGGCCAAAAGTATTAGGCACCTCCATAAAACACGTGCATCCGTAAAGTTATTTATTTAGTTATTTACTTTTCTGCTTAGCAAAACAATTAGCAACAATATTAAAAGACTGTTTTAAAAAATAATTAATAATTACCATTTTCGCGTAGAAAGCGGTCACACTTACTTATTATTAAAAGTTGGAATGAGTCCAACTGTTTCTTAAATAATTACCATTTACGATTTATAACGATAAAACTGTAAAATGAAGATTTGCGATTATCATCGCCTTAAGCCATGGATTAACACGTGTGCGATTTCTTATCCTGGATTAACGTATATAGTAACGTTAACATTTTAAATCGTAATCAATGTATTAATAGTGTTGCTTACTTTTATTCAAAAGTTTAAAAATGCAATTTAACAAACTAATTTAACTGTAAAAATGTATTAGTTTTAATAATACAAAATATTATACCTAGTTAAGAAGATAATATTATATCTAGTTATTTAAAAAAAACAAATACTTTTATATTAATTTGAAAGTGGCTTTTCTGAAACAGGGTTCTCCTAGTGCAGAAGCCAAAATAAATCTTTATTCCGTAAATTAATAAGATACCATAACAACGGATTTTTTAAAACTAATTATGAAGTTACATGTGTTTTTAAGATAAACAAACTATTATTATCTTACTAAGACTTAGTTTAGCTGTTCAACGGGGCAATGCTGCCAGCATCTTGGGAACTCTGCCCCGCAGCGAAAGCCTAGATGGTGAGCTTACTTTAATTTAAATTGCAGTGTTTTGATTTTTCTTGTTATCTATAAATTTCTATATAGTATTTTAATTGTTTTTTCTGTAATAGTTATTGGTAATAAAATTGAGTAAAAAAAACAAAATTTGACAATCAGAGTGACATGGTTGTCATAGGTACATTAAAATAGTTAATGTATTTATGTAATAGTTTGCGAAGTTATATAATCCACCCTCGTATGTTTCTTGTATGTGAGCCCCCCTCAAATATATATTATAATTATTAAAAATATTATCAGGACTTTAAAGAGACAGCCCTAGCGGCCCGCGGTTGTGCCAAGCCAATATCTTAAAAGTGCAGTTCTTGAGACTGCGATATACCGTTACAAACGTCCTTTGTGGATGCCAGCGAGGGATTTTCGGCTTATCTGATTCACTTTGAAATCTTATATTTGTGTTGTGCACGTTCTTGGGAACTAGAGTATGGTGAATAAAATGCTATTCGAATTTTCAAGTGATATACTGTACCGAATGAAGAAGTTTGACATGTATTGAGTAAATGAATACTGATTATTAGTATATTGTAAGCCTATAATAGAAAGAATTGACTATATAAGTGAATTTATAATTACACCTACGAGAGCAAATGGGTCATTTATTGGTAATCCAGGGATGAAACTATCTACTTACCAAATTTCATCAAAATCGGTTTAGCTGTATGTGTATGTGTGTCTTCACACTCAAAAGAGTGAAGAAGTAACAAACATACACACATAAACGTACCAGCTTTCAGATTTATAATATTACTAGTTGCACCCGCAGTATTATTTACCTTAATAAATAATATTAGTATCATAGAACAATATTAATGCTATAGTAGGATAATTAAAATATCACCATAACATGTGCTATTACTGTCGTTACTTTGCAAAGATTGTATATCTTTCATAAGTCAAAGATAGTCTGGTCTAGCCCTAATTAAATATTCTTCTTCCAATATTACTAGGTTTTTTTTTATAATAAACAGGCTTGCGCTTGATCACAGTTCGCCTGATGGTAAGCGACATTATGAACTAAGGTGTAGCGCGCTTACCCAAAAAAAACCGATTCACTTTTGCTTTGAAAACCGCCAGATTGTAGTTTTCGGGGAACAGGGAGCTTGGCAAAGAATTCCATACCTTCGCGGTTCGCACAATAGATCAAAGTGTTTTCCAAGTATTTTTTAGGTTGCTTGAGTAGCGAAAACTTCATTAAAGCTACGTTATCACTGAAAGGACTATACAAAAGTTCGGTTAAAAAGTCCGTCAGTACGTGCGAGAAATACTGAGAGATGTAGTCGATAAAGCCAAAGTTTATTTCACTAGAAGGCAAAGTTTTGTTGTTAAACATATTGAGATCCATACATTTGTAGCTGTTAAAGGTTGTGTCAAGGATAAAAAGATAGAAAATTCTTTCAACAAATACGTGATAATTTAGAAGAAAAACCTGCTCAGAAGAATGTTTGTCACTGTCAAATATGTACTTCAATGTACTTTTTTGTTTATCTGCACTTGAGAACGACACACTGATTGTGCTGAAACATGTCAGGCTAATAAAACTTACAAAATAAACGTAAGTGATAGCTGGTTTTTTTAGCAGCCCACTATACGTTGCCACTGCTGTGACTCGGGGCCTTCTCTCACGAGGAGAGAGATATAGGCCATAACCCACCACGCTGACCAAGTGTGAGTTGTCGGATGACACACGTTATCTGATATTATGGTCCTCAAACATGCCGGTTTCCTCACGATGTTTTCCTTTACCGTAAAACGAGTGCCAATCCACACATAACTTGAAAACAAGTCATTGGTAGGGCTAGGATCAAACCAGGGACCGTCTCATTGAAAAGCAGACGTAATTTTCACGCTAGCTTGCTAGCTAGCTATCTAACTAGCTATCTAGTTAGATAGCCGGTTATACAAACATTACTCAATTATGACTTACGGAAGTTTAATGTCGTTTAATTGTACCACCACCTTCTTTTGTATGTTTCAATCCGTAGTTGTACAATAAAGATATGTAATTCTATTCCATTCCAATTTTTTATACTTTGATCATCTAACAGTGTGCATGTTATCTTGTCAATATAAGTGTATATGTGGGCAATCTAGGACCGAAAATAAATATCGTATAAAGTTGTCATTCATATTTCTGTATAACTGTGGCAGAGTGTAGAGAACTATCTCACTTTCAACGAGCCTTACCTACAGCGAAATAAAGTAGCCAAGTTAGTGTGGGCCGCGCTCCGGTGAAACATGTGATAATATTGGATACGGTATTTAATTAATATTCAACTAAATCCAGTAAGTATCGAAATAAATATTTTTTTAACGACTAAATAGATATAGAATACATTATTCAATTCCATTGAATTAAAAAAAAACATTTTGGACCTGATTTTTTTACGCCGTGTCTGAAAGATGTGTTGTGTGTAGGTGTGTTTACTTATCCACTCCCAAGCGGCTGATTTGATTTGCATGAATTTTAGTATGAAATTAACTTAAGCCCGGGATAAACAAATAAGCTACATTTAATTCCAGGTTCCAGGTTCCAGTAGTAAGTACTTACTACTAACACGAATAAAAAAAACTAACTGGGTTGGCACGTCGTCCCGAATCGGATCCTGGCCTCCGATACTAGGAGACGCCACTGTTCTCGGTCCTGTGCCTTCTCCTGCCACTGCGTGAGCTGAAGATTGCGCAGGTCCTCCTCCACTAGAAGAATAAAAGTAAAAACTAATAAAGTAAAAAGCCACATTCTCTCACCTTTAGATCTTCCCAGCTCCTAGCCTGCATCAGTATGCAAGCCACGCGTCCCAAACGCGCCAGTCCGGCTGCAATACTTATACTACATAGTTTAGTGAGATTCGCATTGTGTTACACTGGCATTATGCGATCGGCGCGTGAGCTTTGAATATATGTATGTATGTAACTGGAGATATTACTGGAGTGCCTGTAGCTCAATAAGGTTATCTGACTCGATCATCGACGTTAAGCAACAGTCGATGCGGACAATTTTGTGTGACCATGAACATGTGACTGTACAAGCAGTCGTCAAGCCAAGTCGGAGGACTTGACCATTTGACTTTGGGTGATTTGACCATTTAAATCATACGAATGCATCTCTGTATATTGTTAAAAAATATCTTCCTTCCAAGCCTAATCAAATTCAGATTCAGTTCGTGTACGATAATAAAACTTTCGTATCATCACAACATCATCCAGATTTAATTTCTCATACCGTCCGCGTCTCAATCTCAAAGATTGGATATTTATGAGTGTTGTGTGTATACTTCATAAATAAATCCGTACGAGACTGGACCGCCTTACTGCCAATACACTCAGCGATGAGAATCACAGTACTGGAACGAGATCAGTAACTTAGCTCCGTACAAAGGTATGTGCAAATATTAATAAGTATAAAATTAAAAAGGTCTGTAAAACTTGGGTACCAAATGCGGAGTATTTATTTATTTATTTTACTTTATTACATGTTGTACTTACAGCTAACATCAATGCATACAACACTTTAGACTATTATACAAATTATATATAATTATACATTACTAGCTGACCCGGCAAACATTGTTTTGCCTTAATAATTATTTCTAAATATACAGTAGCCGATTCTCAGACCTACTGAATATGCATATTATAAAATTTGGAAAAAATCGGTAAGCCGTTTCGGAGGAGTACGGTAACAAACACTGTGACACGGAAATTTTATATATAAGATTAAGACTACTAACATAATTTTCTTAAATTAGATACACATTCACTCACAAATAACTTATATTCACAACAGAATACATCTATATCAATATTCTGAGCAAAGTACGAGTATGTCTGACTTTGTAATCTAGTGTCTATCTGTCGTGTTTAAACTGGGCCGCCAAAGCCGAAGTCCAGACCCTCTGGAAGGTTGGAACAGAGACCTTTGCCCATCAGTGGGACACATGCATAACCAACCCGCTATACGTTCCCACTGTTGGGGCTTGGGTCTTCTATCACTAGGAGAGAGATATAGGTCATAACCCATCACGTTGTCCAAGTGCGGATTGGCAGACAACACATGTCTTCAGATACTGTGGTCTTCAAACATGTCGGTATTCTCACGATGTTTTCCTTTATTATTAGTCCATTGAAAAGTTTCATATTTTAGGCCTTGCGTTGCGTTTTTTAGAGGACGCAATTAAATTTTTGGTGGCCAGTTTAAAGCTTAAAACAAGTTTGTGGGGTCGCAATCCTTGTCCCACGGCCGGCATCATGAAAACAGGAATTGAAATGGTGTGTAAGATATATCTCTTAAACTATTCATTTGATAAATAAAATTGCTAACATTTTATTATTTTTGTTGCAGAGTAAATTCTCTGCAAAGTTTAAATTTTAGTGATTTGTACAGACATTAAGTACTATTTTCTATGAACGCAATGAAAAGTTCTACTTCTTAGACAAATAGACAATAAAGTGCTAGGTTAGCAATAAATAATTTATAGTGCCGTTATCTTTATTTATACCATACCCAAAATAAAATATAATAGGTAATGTATTATTGACTATGTATGTATTATATACGAGTATGTGTAACGTTTATGTATTAAATTTCTATATACCTTTTTTCCACAGCTGGGACTAGTTTCTATGTGTTATAATAATTTATCTGTAATAATTAAATAATTAATATTAATTCTCTTTTATCTGAACTAATATTAAAAAATAATATTTATTAATATTATATAAGTTAGGATAAAAGAGTTAATAAATACATTTAGAAAGTGTTTAAGAACATGAGATAGATATAAAGGGATACGTTTTATAAACTCCACACTTGCTTAGATGTCAAAAGTCCACGCAATATTGCTGAAAATCTTATCCTCAATACACACTTACTTTTCCAAACCAAGCACAAGTAGAAGTAGGGTAAGTCCTCGAAACTGTGCCCTCTATTATTTGCAGGCACATAAGTCACGGCATAATATGAGGGAGCCAATAGATCAGGCCCTCAGGCGAGGTACTCCCTGAATCTTAATATCCACTGGCTTTTATTACTCTGCTGGGACGGCTATCTGTGGGGAATTTCATATTTCTCAGCCTCCTCTGTTTTTGTTGCTGTTTTATTAACATGTAATATTGACAGCACTGCGGCTCCCGAATTGGCTTGTTCAGCCATCAACGAAAGTACCAAATTGACTCTCACAGACGCTGTTCTAAGGGAAGTAATAGAATCCAGTTTTTACCTCTTGTTACGGAAGTACGTAAAAAGGTAAAAACGGGACCCTATTCCTATGACTGATACTACTAAGACTAACAGACGGTACCTACAATTTAACGAGTCATTCAATTTTGTTAACTTACGAGTATGCGACACGATTTTATTTACCGTATATTTTTAAGTCTCAAAGTAACAAATTAATACTGTGAAAATTTGTACGAAACTAACTCCGAAATCCAAGAATTGCGCAGATTTTAGGTTTACCGCCGCGCAGTCAATATTTGTGGATAGCTTGGGGCCTGTGGTCAACTCTACCAACCTCGGGATTATTATGTATTTGAAAGTGAACTGCTTTCTGGCTGTTACTTAGGTACTTATTGTATAAGTTTGTATTGAACTGAATATTAAAAGTATCACAAAGCAATATTCATTAGGCTATTGTATCGAGTTCAACCGCGCCATACAAAATTGATCGAAGCGCCGAGTGACAGTAAAACTTCACGGAATAAATTCATATAAAATCAACAATGAACAAATTCTAACAAAGATCTAACGATTGTAAAAACGATTCTAATTTTTTTATTAACTTCAGAAGCATGACATTTTTTAGCGTCGTAACGCTGAGAAGACTTGCGCTTGACTAAAATTCTGTGATGATTAGTGATATAACATCTAAGACAGAACACGTTTGCCTGAAAAAAGCCCGTTCACACTTGCTTTGACACCCGCTAGATAATATAATATTAACCTTTACAACTTAATACAAGCCCGTCAAACAAAAACTATAAACAGAGGAATAAAAGCTTAGTAAAATTAAAACACAATACTGTCTAACCACATACAATATTACGACCTCTATTTGAAGTCGGTTAAAAAGGGCTTTTTTTACATTAAATGGGCTTGCGCTTGATCACAATTCACCTGATGGCAAGCGACATTATGATCTAAGGTGGAACGCGCTTACCCAGAAAAAACCGGTTCACTCTTGCTTTGAAAACCGCCAGATTGTAGCTCTTAGGGAACAGGGAACTTGTATCGAATAGCAAGCTATTAGGTACTTCTAAACTAAACGAAAGTCTTAAAACAACAAATTCGTAACAGAAAATACAGACTCTAGGGCTGACCACTCAGCTTGAGCTCTACCCACGCTCCCGCAAGTGCTTCTCAAACAAGACTGTACGGACAAACAGACGGGTAGTAAATCCTATATTCGATGCACATCACGGTATTCGAAATGAGCTTTTTATTTTTGTCTTAAGTTAAAAAAAAATGTTTTAGAAATATTTTGGGTTTGGTTTTTGATTAGAGGTGGTTTAATGGAGATTTCACGATATTGTTAAAGTTTCTGGTATTTTTTGGATAAAAATGATTTCTTATGTATAAAGACATGCCCATGGGGGCACTTTTATCATATAATAATTGTGTTACTAACGAAGATTTTAGAATTTAAATTTAAGACTTTTTATAAATTGTTTTATGATTTTTTCCAAACTGACAAAAAGTACATAATAATAAATAAATTACAGCAAAAAAATAAAGTACTATTTACAAAGTTAAAGATAAAATATAATAAACAATATTTCATTTATTTACAAGCAGAGATAAAAATAAATTTAAACATAACTTAATAGTTATATTATGATCCATTAATTTAAATAGGTCATAAAATATTTTTTTATTCTGTTGTCGATATCCTAATTTTAGCCGGGAACGAAATTCTCACTCGCTTACGCAACGCTGCCTCTGGAGCCGAGTTGGCCCGCCTTAATGCTGCTTCTAAGCCGGAGTCCGGCGCCTGGCTGCATGCCCTACCTTCTCCTTATTTGGGTACGCTGCTGGATGACGACTCCCTTAGGGTGGCAGTGGGATACCGTCTCGGCTGCACTGTTTGTGAGCAGCACATGTGTATATGTGGAGCCAGAGTGGAATCTGATGGCCTCCATGCTCTCAGCTGCACTCTTTGTGCTGGCCGGAGGCCTCGCCATCATGCCATTAATGAGATCATAAGAAGGGCCCTCGTCCTGGCAGATGTGCCTTGCGTTCTCGAGCCCCCCGGTCTTTCACGGTCTGACGGCAAACGACCCGATGGACTTACGCTGATTCCGTGGCAGAGAGGTCGTTGCCTTATTTGGGATGCCACGTGTGTAAGCACGTTCGCGGCTTGCCATCTGCCAGCTACCCAGCGTGCTGCTGGTGGAGGTGCAGAGGCAGCCGCTCTGTGCAAACATACAAAATACGCTGCCTGTGAATCAGTTCGTGCCGTTTGCCGTAGAGGTTGCTGGGCCGTGGGGTTCAGAAGCAAAAAAGTTTATGGCGAATTTGGGGCGGTGTCTCCGCGATAAGCGGCGGGACCCGCGGGCCGGGGAATACCTAGTGCAACAAATATCCCTTGCAATACAAAGAGGCAATGCGGCAAGCCTAATGGGCACGTTTGGGCGGGTGTCTTAATTTTTATTTTGATTTTATACATTTTTTGGTTTAATACTAAGTTTTCGTCTTTTCTAAGCTTTGTAAATATTTTTAAGTGCTGTAAAATATTATTACATTTTAATATAACTGTGTACATACATTTATTTGCTGGGATTCTTTAATAAACAATTACATTTATTAATATAATTAATAATATATAGGTAAGTAGATAGATACATTTTTGATTGGGGGTTTAGTGCGTGTTAGTAAATATGTACTTCTAGGTGCCCAACATTTTTATTTCTACGATCCAGTGTAAACCAGATTGAAATTAAACGTCTACCGATTGATAAAACGAACTTTCTTTTAGATAGGAATAACTAACCGTTCGTATGTTGAATCTCATTAGCCCAATTTGTATTTACTGTTGAAAAAAGTCCAAGTTCCAAGTTTTAGTTTTACCCACACCGGCTCCCGGTATTTCAACAGCTGCGGCGAAAATGTGTTTATACCGGGAGCCGGTATTTCAACATACAAGTGGATAATAAGTGTATTCAATACAGACAATACGATCTAACAGAAGCTTGATCACAAAATTGCAGAAAGTTTTATGTCCGTCATATGTGTAGTTGAAATGATATATATACATCCGTTACAAATAACTACTACTATTTTAGTTGTACGTCACCTTTCATCAATAAAATAGCTATAAACTGAATTTCACACGCCGGTCAAATATTGCCATTATAGTAAAACAATTGTACAAACAGAAATAGCCTTAATCGCAACGGATTAAGGTCCATCTGCTTTTCCAATCTGTAGAGCTGTAAACTCGTTGACACCCTGTGGAATAACGGTTTAATGTGTCAAATAAAAACGCGACACAGATACAATCGCCTTTATATATGTAGGTACATACATAATATATATCTCTAAATGCCGAGTGTTATGTATAAGTTTGTTACGTATAGAGCTAACCTACTTAGTTGATTAGGAATTATGTAACTGGTAACTTCGTAAAAGTTTTAAAGCTTATAGGAAGGCAAAGTCTTTATATTACAGTTTTTTCGTTATAAATTATAAACGGTAGAAAATATTGAAAAAAATGGCTGAAAGGCCGCCTCGAGAACCACTCTAAGAATTTTTATGCTTATTTTAGTACCAATCAGTTCAAAAAAATATAAAATTATATTCTTTGAACCAGTTTTTCAAAATATTTAATTTCAAAATAAACATAAATACTCCTAGGGTATAATTCCTTAGATTCTATTTGGAGAGCATTTATTTTTCAATATTTTTACCGGTCATTTTTAACGAAAACACCAACAATAAATTTTGCCTAAAATTATACAGCAACCTTTTTGGGAAAGTCGTAAGTTAAAAATTTTATCAATTAAATTTCTAAAACCTCCCTTAAAAGGATTTGAGTTAATTGCCAGAAACCGTGTATATTGTTTCACTGCAAAATAAACGACATAATATTATCACATTTCCACCTACAAACTGCTAGTACAAGTAGTCGTTAAGCCTAGTCAGATGCCTTCGGGCGGCTTGAAAACTCTCGTCACTAGAGCTTAGTCACTTAGCTCAAACGAAGAAGAAGAAGAACTACAAACTAGGTTTGTACGGTAGAACGGCATTACATTTCCTTTAAGTCCAATAAGCACGTATTTTATTACCTACCTACCTATAATATATGTACTGTAATATTGAATTCAAAGAAACTAGAGTTGTGCACTCACTACAGATTTAAATAGGAGGCACTACTACTGAATTGCTTTTGCTCAATCTATAGATTAATATATTTCTCAACCTATTCTTTAAAAAAATAAGGATGGAAGTATGAATTCAAATAAATTAAATGAAAAATAAATTCAATTACTACTCAGTTAGATTTATTATAAAAAAAAACTATTTTAACCTTTCTCAAATAACAAAAACCAGGTCTAACCATCTCCATTTCAAATTTCATTAAGTTGTTCAGCTGTTTGAGCGTAAAGGAGTCTGCATAGAATTTGAAGTTATTTGCGTATCGCAAGGGAACCGCAATTGTTTTCAGAATAAAAGTAACCTATATGACTGTAAATTCTCACCTATCTTTATCCAAATTTCATCAAAATCGATCTAGCCGTTTGAGTGTGAAGAAGTAACAAAGACACACACTCACACACATACTTTCACATTTATAATATTAGTGAGATATGCTAAATAATGTAAATTGTATTTTTTAAATGAATAACCCATTAACTAGGTAATTTCAGTTTATTTATTTCATATTAATGATTAATTTCAATTATTTAAAGATTTCTCATAATATTATTTATTGATAATTGATTTTAGTCAGAAATGTTTCGTTCGTTTAATCATGATAAGATGATTTAGTAGCGTAATCGGTTACCAAGGAGCAGTTAAAATTTAGGAGTAACTTAAAAACGTGTCGTTCGATCGAGTTCCAGCGTTAACTTCAGGTGCATTCGACTAAGTTTGCATGCCGTCCGCATTCCACATTCAATTCCGACCAATGACGGCATCGTAAAGAGGACACGTGGCGCCACGATATTGGCTACTCTTGTTCAACAAATCGAGTTATCCGTTCGCTGTGACGTTTATATGAATTTAGAGTCCGTGGTTGCTGTCGCGACATTGTCATTTTTTTATTATGAGTGCAATCGTCAATTTTTTTTTTTATTTTTTTTTTCAGGCAACTAGGCGGCCATATAATACAATACACATATAAACATAAAACAATAACTATAAACTAATACACATTTTAAAATAATAAACATAATAACTAGAAAGAAAGAAAGAAAGAAAGAAAGAAAGAAAATTATTTATTGAGACAAATTAAACACAGGACAAAATATAATAATTAAAATAGTACACATAATAAACTTTAATTAGTCACAACACAGCCTCAACTCAGCATAATGCTGGTTGCTGGAGAGCAACCAACGCTGGTCTTCTGTTGAGGCTGGCTGTGACGTCACGCACGGTACACTAGGAAAAAGTACACGTATAAGGATATACAAATAAAACCTATTGCACACGAAGCGACGGCGTCGTGTTACGCTGCGAGGTGTCGCGTAACCGGCCAATGTAATAAATTGTTTCGGTTTCCATAAATTACTATAGCTTTCAACGATTAATAAATTTAGAAAAAATAACAAACACATTTTTTTTCATTGTGTCAGCAGTCAATAAAAACTTTGGATTTGGCACTAATAATAATTATGAATACACCAATAATTTATTCTTTCATTAATTCCTTATTATTAATCGCTTTGCCGGAGACTTTTAAATAAATTAGCTAATAATAAAAACTAAGGCAAAATTTTACGTTTATTCTTGTCAAATTGTTTGATTCTTAACAGCATTACAGATAAAGCATGGCAGAGTATTGTAATGTCATATGTAGTTACTGCAAAGCAATCGAATCCACTTTATTTTGATTGCATTTGCTAACATCTAGCTAGCAGATGCAAGAGACGTGTGCATCAACCGACGGTTAGATCACGACTGGCGCGCAGTTAAACATTTTACGATCGTGTCTACCAGCGCCATCTATCAACGGAGATTGGCAAGTCCACAGTAAATCTGCTGGGATGCCCCGGATTGCTATAAACTGCATCTTTTACGGCGCAGCATGTGGTTAGTTAAGTTTAAACGACCTTGGTCGTTTGTAAAACGTTTTAGTGACGCGTGATCTAAATCTGTCCGAGGAAATGAAATCGGTAACAGCAACAAAGTATTGAACGTAAATAAGAACGCTGCGAAATAGTCTTACAAGTATGTTTAGTTATTTAATGAATGCTCATTAAACTTCAGTTACATACGTTAATGACTGAATAATAACATCACAGATAACGAAATTTATTTAGATGTACGAGAACCGGCTGATATGGCTTGGCCTAGTGTACTTAGTAGTAACTTATCATCGTGTTTATTGATAGCACTAGTTGCCTTAGTCACCTCCTATAAATAACACCCCTTTGTTTAATTTAAAATTAAACTTTATAAGAGTTGAGTACACGTACTAAGTTTGTTTTTGCGACGTTTGATACAACTAGAAAACAATATATTTTGGACGACTTCATTGGCGTTATGGTTACCATGCCGGACTGCCAATCAGAAGGTTCCGGGTTCGATTCTCGGCACGGCCAACATCTTTGTGCTTAACTAAATTTGTTGGCTGTCGGTCTGGGTGTTAAATAGGTATCTATATAAAATATGTATGTATGTATATGTAGTATATCAGTTGTGTTAGCAACCATAATGCAAACTAGAAATGGTTCAGTATAGAGTTAACCAGCCGCGTGTAAAAACAAAATAGTAATATAAAAATTAACGGTGTATATGTAAGCTATTACGTCTCTATTGTTAGGTACTCATCAAAAACAGAATAACGAGATGGTTTATAGTTCTTTTGTACATAATGCATACTTGCATTGTATACCTAATCCATGCACCTAGCAGTGTGTTCCAGTAGCCTTCTTGAGAGCCAGCTATTTCCAGACTAGGCATGCTCCACCTTAGGCCACAGTGTCGCTAAATCAAGCAGTTAGGCATCCTGCTTTTCAAATGCTAGTTGTAAGGAGTAAAAATAGTAGTTTAAAAAACTAAAAAACACGCTTTTTATAGAAAATCGTAATTTTATCAAATTAGTGTATTGTCATCGGTCCTCAATAAATCTACAAAGTTTGAACGAAATCTGGCCGTTTAAAGTGGGTCAAAATCGCGCCCAAAGAAGTCGGTTACAAACAAACATACAAACATACAGGTGAAGCTAATATAAAGCGTGTAAAAACAGTAAAGAAACTTGTCCGTCTGCACAAATTTGCAGAAACATCTTTCGTTTAACGGCTCGCAATAGAAAAGAGGTTAAAACCTTAAGAAATTGCAAAAGCTATATCCATTAATAAGTGCTCGACGCTCACGCACTTTGACACGAAATAAACTGGCAATCAGAGGAGTGCGGCGTCTGTGGGAATCCACATAAATCCGCCGAGATCCGCAGTTAGGGGCTAGACACACGTAAGGAATTCTGTATAAACACCAGTAATTATAGTTCTGAGGAGTTCCACTAGATGGCGCTGTACGTAAGCCTTAGTATTCTAAATCGCGATAACGAGAATTTTAAAATATTGGCATGTATATTGTTACGCGTAAATAAGTTTGTCTATTGATCCTAAAGTGAAATTATTTTATTATTTATTATTATATTATTTACTGCTTAGTGGTCCAGTAGCTGAAGCTGAGTGTTGATGCTACTTAGACAATTACGTAGTGAAGTAAATCCATATTTGTACAAATTCAGATCCAGAATTCCAGTTACGAACTGTCTTGCTTCAATGGCTTTTTTACTAAGACTAATTCTGAAATACTTTTAAACTAACGCTGACCATAAAAGTCGTTATACATATTAGCTATTCGATGTTTGTTGTATTCGGAAAATTAAGGACGAATATGCGAATACAGTAAATACGAAAAAAATACGACAATCAACTCAATCAGACTCAAAAATTTTTGGTATTCGTCATAATCTTAAATTAGAATAAGACAAGAATCGTCCATTAGAAAAATAAAATGAACACATTACTTACAAACCATACATCATTATTGTTCGCCAAATATGCCTAATACGAATACCTATGTGAAGTGCCACTAATAGCAGACCAGATAGCGCGTAGATTTTGTATTGTGCAACGGAGTAAATAAATGACTAAAGCTAATCCAAAAGGTCAAGCCCACTGTCAGAGGGCAGCTGCTCAACCTGCTGGCAGCAATACCACGTTGAATGGAATTGCTGATACAGCCTTGGTCACGTGTCGCTTCAATCAGATGCATTTCAATTGAATTAAAATGTAGACTATGAATTCCTTATGCATGTCAAATATGCGTCTCTCGCCTGATTTTTTCTTGTCTAATTATTTTACTGAATTTAGACGCCATCAAACAAATAAAGTTTATCATTAACTGTGAAATTATTATAAAAAGCATTATTAGTAAATTAAGCATTTGCATGAGTACATTTAGCATTTGTTAATTTTTAATTTTATGCATCTGAGCAAGAAACCCATCTAAAAAAGTATTGAAAAAAAATCGAACGTGTGAAACAGTCCTTAATCTGAAAGCTCATTCAGTCTCTAGGGATGAACTATTAGCTGTAGTTTTGGAATTACTTTCTAGATGGCGAATTTGTAGATATCTAAATCAAACAGGATAATAGTCTATTCTAGGATATATATTTATTTTATCAGAGCCAGTTATTCTAGACTAGGCATGCTCCACCTTAGGACAGAGTGTCGCTAACTCAAACACCTTGCTGTGATATTTAAAAAAATTACATTTATAGCTTAAGCAGCCCACTATACGTTCCCACTGCTGGGACTTGGGGCCTTCTCCCACGAGGAGAGAGAGATATAGGCCATAATCCACCACGCTGACCAAGAGTATGTTGGCGGATGACAAATGTCTTCGAAAATTGTGGTCCTCAAACATGCCGGCTTCCTCACGATGTTTTCCTTCACCGTAAAGCGAGTGCAAATCCACACATAACTTGTAAAACAAGTCATTGGTGCAGGGCCGGGATCGAACCAGGAGCCGACTGATTGAAAAGCAGACGTTATTACCACTGAGCCACACTCGCTTTTTACATTCATGATATTAGACGCAAATTAAGGCGATCTTTCTTAACATAATGATTCAAGCGTTTCTTTAAAATCCATCGTAGAAAGATGGAAAAAAATGTAATAGTATAGTAATGTGTACACAAAATACTTCAATCTTTTTTTTCTTTGTCAGCTTAGTGACTAAGCTCAAGTGTAAAGAGATTTTAAATCGTCGCAAAGTCCTATCCGACCTTTTAAAACTTACTTAGTTACTATTGCTCCTGCCTTGCCCATAACTTTTGTTACTTACCGATTTTCTCTACTTCAGTCAAGCCTGACTCACCTTGCATTAGTTTAAAAGGTGGCAACTACAATATGTTACCGTGACAGTTAGTTTTACAGCGCAATAAACTGGACGGCGACAGACGGTCAGTTACGAGGGTGCACGTCAAACGGCATTCTTACCCATTCTTCTACTTGTTTATTTACTTACTTGTAGTGTAATATATATATTTGTACTTTGTTAACTGTTATCGTAAAGCATATTATACGAGTATATTTGCACGAACAAACGGTCACACTTTCTAAAAAAACCCGTTGGATATATCTTATTTTAGAAATCTAAAAAGTATAAGTATAAAACTTTTAGTGAATGAAGGATTTACAAAAAATGATTTTTTTTTAATTCGCAGAGATTATTTCAGTCTGTCATCTTCAATAATCGAATAGTTCAGGCTACAAAGTACAAAATTAACCAACAAACACTCAGAGTATACAATATTTCCGAAAAATCATTGCAAAAAAGTTCTATCTACTCCAAAGGTGGCATAAAAACTGTCCTAAAACCAAAATATTCTTTTTAGAGATGCGAAATACGACAATCTGGCTTTACGTCGGTACCGCCATGAAATCACCCGAAAAATGTCGGTATCAGTCTCGAGTAGATCGTTTCAAGATGGTTGGGAGACGATAAAAAAATTCGACGACGACTAAATGACGTCACATCCCTTTCTATATGTTAGTAGATTAGATAGCAACCAGGCTACCACGACCTCTAGCACGTACAACCTTACCACTTATCTAAGTAAACAAGATAGAATAAGTGCGGATTAGAGGTTGTGGAAGCCAGTTTGTTGTCAATTGAGGAAGTGATTTTAGTAGCTGGTTATAAAAAAAAACACTTGGTTGTATAACTAACATCAGCTCACATTAACCCAATAATAGGTATGGGCTTCATCCCACTTATTCGAGTATTTACTACTTACCTGCATCTAATTAATGTAATTTCTTATATTTTGCGGAAAACGTTTACTTTCTTTTATTATATTTGTAATATAACTTACTACGAGTAATATCATTAATTTTTTTTTATCCATGATAGGTTTAGTATTTGACTTTAGCTAACCTGATGTTAAGCTGCACTGCAGTCTACAGTGTGGCACGCTTACCTAGAAGATACCTATTAACTCTACTTTTGAAGGCCCCCGGATGATACCTCTCAGGAAACAGAACAACACCCCTAAACAAGTAATATTATATGTAGCTTAAAATGTACATACGTAGATGGAGATTACATAGGCCAAAACAAACCAATGGCTGAGACACAGGTTTTCATTTCTCGTATACTTAAAATGCATAAAAATAAAACTTTTGATCACCCGACCATCACGAATAAGTCTAGAAATCTGACTGTAATATAACTACAGTATATTATTAAGTGGTTGTTGGTTGCCAGACGCTCCAGATTAAGATTAGTTTGTAGTAGTAATAATATTTGTAGAATAGCATAGACTCTTTAGTGTTATTATACTTATTGTACTGAAACTTTCTTTATCCTTTTAATTGTATTGTTAATATTGGTCAAAGGTTATGGCGTAGTAAACGTAGGCTGGTTTTACTACGTCTGTAACTTCCCTTTATGGTATTGTCTTACGACGTAATAGTTACCACAAAGAATGAAACTTCATTTTCTATAATTAACTTTTAGTTACTGAACTGTTTTAGTTGTTTTTTTATTTGAGTTTCGAAGTGCTTAGATTAGTTGGGCGTGCGGTCGCCTTACGTCCCGTAGATCATGGGCTCGATCCCCGCCAACGAAATCGAGTTTTCAGTGAAGGAAATCATAGCATGGTGACAGAGTATTTTCCAGTGCTTGCCAGTGCTAGTTGAAAATTTATCTCAGCACAAACCTAATAAAACATTGTTTTCATTATGTGTATCAATTTGTATTCACTACATTTATATTTTTTTTAGTTATACAAATATTTTTTCATCATTAAATTAATTATTTAACGCTATTTTCATATAATACTAACAAACCCGGCCAACTCCGTTTTGCCTTAAAGTTGAATTTACCCTGAATTTTGTTTGCTACAAACCTCACGGAGCCCGAGACCTTTTCAACAAAATGCAAAATCGGTTCGTGCGTTCTGGAGTTATAGTGTCAGGAAGGAAAACTCGACTTATTCTTATATTATAAATTATTATACCTAAACAAAGTCTGGGAAAATAAAAACAAAAAAAAAATAACATTCTACTATCTAAAACATGTATTTACTTTATCTTCACTTATGTATATTAAAACACTTCCGGTACCATTATTTTCAAAGATGACGTTGCCTTCATAAATTTCTTTATCCCAAAGTATCAAGACATATAGAATGTAGTAGGACTCTTTCTAGGGATTTTTCTAAGGGCGTTCCAACCACGCCTAGCTCTGGGACCACTGATGAGACTTCCGGTTATTGCTACATCGACCTACTTACTACTTGTGATTATATACTTACAAAGTTACTCCGGGACTAAAGCTTTTCAAAGGCTGGCAAAATTTACCAACAAAAATTTTTGTAAAAATCATGACCAATACTTACTGGTAGTACAGTTCACTGGTCGTCTTCTTCTTTTTAGTAGTAAACAGTAAAACAGTGTAAACTCCATGTAACGTCACTCTATGTACTCGATTTAACGACAAACTCTCTAAATTGTCGTAATCAATTGGCCTTAGTTGGTTTAGCTTGTATTCCATACAATGATACATTCTCTTTATTTAACAACCACTCTCTATAACGCCCTAAAATAAACAGCCTCTTCAGTGTCGTTATATAGAGTTTACTTTGTAATTAATAATATAACATGTACATGCTTGAAACCTCATTTTATAACCATATAAAAAGTACAGTGCGTAAAACAGTATATAAAGCATTGAATAAAAATGTGTACAAGAATACATATAGTACCACAAGTGAACCTACAAACTTCTCTGTTACCTAGCTTCCAAACTTCATTAACTACATTCAACAATATAATTTGATAAAAGAACTTACTCTAGAAACTCTTCATGAGCCATCAAACTTGCCCATCTAAATGCTTTCACAATACCCGTCAAACTTTAAAAGCTACCATGCATGTTGTTCCACTAACTTTATTGAGAAATGGCGCCTAGAATTGATTCTGACATCCTCTTTACGTAGGTACTTTAAAACAGGCTAAAATGTCTCAACATCGGCTGACACTTAAAATATACCTTTTAACGCTAGACATAGAGCTCAATTTCATATGATAATATCTTAAGAAGTCTTCATAAAGAAAGCACTTCTTCTCCATATTTATTAGTGGTTCTTTTTGTGTGTAATGGATTTTTAAGTGAATAAACAACAATAGAAAGAAAGTAAATGTTGCTGCTTTGCATTTGGTCCAAGTTTAATGAGCTGATCTGATGGTATAAATCATTATTATACTATATTTTATGAACTCATGCTATAAAATGTTTAAAAAATTAATAATTAAACTTTGATTATTGTTTTTAAGTCCCAAGTTTATTAAAACTTCTACCGCTAATGTTTAGATGTTCAGAAGCCAAAAAGTAAACAGGTTAAATTGCCATACACAATTTGCCAGTTCTTAATCCATTATATTTAATACAAAACGCTTACTTTCTCTTAAAGGGTGGCACTAATTGCCACCTATATAAAAAGGATACATAAATAATATTGCAGCGGACATTTTTTAAAACCATTTAAAACCCCTATGCAGAATAAATAACTTGCATAAAATACCTATAACGCTAGACAATGACACAAATAATTGTATTGAACATTGCAACTCAAACAAATAAGTCGACAAAACACGTTCCAACTTTTTATAAACAAAACATATGCACAGATTCTACGCTTCGCGACAACCAATGATTTGTTGGTAATCGTTAATGAAAACCAAAAAGGAACGCTTATTTTTTTTGTATAGAGGTTTTTGCCGCCGCGTCTATGCAGGCTATCCCTGGGCGGAGGCTATATATTTATGAAATGGTCGCGAGAATAATTTATATTCGTACCAAGACAGTTTCGATGCTTTTCGATTCCTGTACATGCGATAGGTGCGATGGTGGGATTTGGTAGTTTATTATTACACAGCTCTACAAAAAATCTATTTTTTTTTGTTGCCCTGGATATTATCGCAAATTCTTACGTTTTTAAGTGCCCAGATTACGAATATATTCGTAAAAGTACTAAATTTGCTCGTTTCTACAAATTGATTTTGAACTATTTATTGTCAAAATTTTAATTTTCAGTCATTTGTTGAAAAAAACACGAGCAGATCTTACAAAATCATTGATATTTTCACGAATTGCGTGTATAAATAGACCCAAAATCATCATCATATCAAAGGCAACAAAACCACTGTAGACCAGTGTTATTATTTTCTCTTTACAACAAGGCATTAGACCAGTAGGGTCGAGCTAGCGACACATCGGCTCCACTCATAAGGTGGATCCTAGTTTAGAATACCTGGTTCACAAGAAAGCTGCTTCTGGATTTTTAGATTTTTTAAGTACCTCCTGCTTCTTTTCGCAAAAGCTAAATTAGCTCTCTTGTCGACAGTTTTAGCAAAATAAAGGAGCCTAGTGGCGGCTTCAAAACTATTTTGTCTGAGGTGATAGGGCATAATAGTATTTATTTTTTACTTAACAGGCTTACGTTTCTTACGCATTACGTTTGAGAAAGAATGGTACATGTTTTGGTTGGTTTCCCTCTTATCCCACTTTTATCATCTAGATTTATTCATATCATGCTTGGTTAATATAATATTAAAAAATGTTGATACTTTTGACTGACACTTTTGTTTAAAATCTAGGATTATTAGAACATAGAAGGTCTGCGGATCATTTCCCGGAAGAACCCGGAGACTTCCGTTAAGCACAGACAGGTCACCGGGGGGGTTTTAGTGGGTACAAACCCCACATAACTTGGCTGCTAAAAATTAAACATTAGTAGTGAGCAATAAAAATATACTGTAAAAGATGTCCAAAGAGATCTATCAAAAAGCTATTAAATTAATTAAACTAAACTACTAATATTTATTATTTTTTTGTTTACGAAGGGAAAATCTGCAACAAGATACATGGCCCTATTGAAGCCAGGTATCTTGTTGCAGATTTTCCCTTCGAATAGCTTTTTGATAGATACATCTTTTACAGTATATTTTTATTGCTCACTACTAATGTTTTATTTTAATAAGTATCAAGATTTATCTGTCACAGTATCAAATGCAAAAGTACTGGCTCCATGGGCGGAACGAGAAGATGAAAAATCACAGATGACTTTTTTTATTGCTCGAGTCACCACTCCCGGGAACGGCCGGGGTAATTACGCGGAAAAGTGTATACTACAGGATAAATACTAAGGGGATATACATTTATCGTGGGGATAATAATATAGGGGCTGACAAGAAATATATTTTTTAGAAAAACCTTAGAAAAAAAATTGAGCGCACATGGACTTAAAAGTGAAATGTAATGTATGAATTATGGTTTGGTGCTTTAAATGTGAAATTTTAGATTTAAATAACATATTAGTAATAGTACCTAGACATAAGTTTTTCAATGGCGCTGTTAGCCTAATAAAAACATAGTATATTAAGTTTATGTTGTGTAGAATAAGAACGCTGTACAAACATATTATAATAATTATGTTAATAAAGTACTTTCAAAATCTAAAAACTTTCAAAATCAATCAAATAACCTTATTTAAATTACCTTATTTTTTTCATATTGATAGCAGGTAAATTTATTTTAGTTGGTATTTTTTTAGCTTTTAGAAATAGGTGAGATATGTAAGTTTTGTAGACCTAGTCGTATAAACTAAAATCGACAGACCAATTACATTCCTGATGAAAATGAATGTCAAACAAACATTGATCTAATTTATAAATATTTCAGAGAGAAAAGTTTTCAATATTATTCTCTGTAACCGATTTTATCCCTCAGCTGGACAAATGCCTCTTTTATTTTTATGCCATCCGCGTCGTTTCTCTATTTTTTAATATAATTAACGCCTTTAGGACCCCTACGCATTTGCATCCGGCAGCGAGTCTTTGCGAAATAATTGCGGTAGCGAAACATCTGCGGAACGTTAGTACACTGCAGTTATTTCACAAAGCAATGTAATTTTCATTTCATATTATCTTCCATTTTGCTTCCATTTAGCAAAATTCTGTCCTCACTGACAGAACGCGTGGTGACGCTATGTGGTGCGAAGTCTCTCTACTCTACTCCACTAGCGAAACAGCTGCATCTATGTAACGACCATTTCGCAGTTACTTGCGTAACTATTTTATCTATCTACGAGTATATAGTAGAGCGAGACATAACACATGCGAGACGTTGCCATAAAACTAACAGTTTGTCGTTTCGCTGCCGAATGCGTAGGTGTACTAAAGGCGTTAACATAATAGCTGGAATAATTAATTTAAATTTTAATACGTCTGTGTTAAAATTATAAACACAAGCTACAATATACCTAAAGCATTTCCAAAACAAAACACACCAAAAAGTTCCGAAACTCCACAGACCATAAAGAGCACATGTGAAAAAATAAACTTTGCAAAGTCGAAAGAAAGCGTACAGCCGCGCTCAGAAGTGGCGATATATTTTCATTTGAAGTGTTCTTCACTGGTGGCGCCGCCTGTGGGTGACTTGCCGAGTTATTGCTCTCACGATGAGTGCGCGATCTGGCGAGGCCGTTTGTGTTAGTAAAAAAAAGCTAAGCCACCATTGAGTGGCCGACTGGACGTCCGCCTGTGTCTGGGTTTGATGGGAAATTGAGAAATGTTCGGATTTTGTTAGGCTTTGAAGTCGGGAACTTATTTCAATGTATAGCTTCACTGTATCGTATTTCTGTGGAGAGACCAAATATGCGCTTTAAGCGCTTTGCCCACTTTCATTGAGCGTACCGCCAAGGTGTGGAATTCATTGCAAAGCGCGCTGTTTACCGACAACTATATTCTAGCGGTTTTCAAAAAACAAATCACAATATCACTTGCCGTCAGGTGAATGTGATCAAGAGCAAACCCATTAAATGTAATAGTTGAATATACCTACATATTAGGTATATAGTCGTATTAATATTGTTGTAGTTTTATAGAACTAATCTCCCCAACTTTTTTATTTGTTATACTATTAGAAGTTAAGATTAAAAAAAGACATGAAATTATCACTAAAGCAACCTTTATTTAAGCTTTCCACATACCTTTATTATTTTATTATCGTATACTTTTTGGGTTAAATACATATAACTCAAATCCAGTGTCTTGTCTTAATGTCCAAATATAATTTTATCTGTCAAATATACACTTTATTTACCACACTCAGTACTCAAAATTGCATCTCGGCATTTTTTTCCTCTTAAAGGTTATTCACAATTTTTCACCTTTCACTGAATGCTTTTACGAAAGAAAACTGTTTACCAAATAAAAGAATAATAAATGAATGGGCGAGTCAAAGAAACAGTTAAAAAAGAAACAACATTTATAAATGAAACGACTCTTTAGAACTTGTGAAATGCTTCATTCACTATGATTTGGCCCGACTAAGAAGGCCACTGCCGTGACACTACTGTTTATGCCCAAATGCCCTGCTTATTACGAGAATTCTGTTCCAGGTTCTTTGACTGTAAAACACATTCAAGTAGCTAATCTTCTACTTTATGATTGTGAAATTAAATTATTTATAGTCAAAATCAAAGAATTTATTGTAATATTATGTCTCACTTTACAGTTACATAATTACCCATAAGGCATTGCAATTATTTTACTGGAGATGAGCAACCCTGTCAAATATATTATAACTAACTATATATTAGACAACAACCTAGCTTATCTTAGAAAATCCGTTTATGTCATGATTTTTTATTGCATCTATTGACCGTGATGCATTTATAACCCTTGACACTATTTTTATTTAAGCCCTTATTTTTTATCTGAGCTAAGTGGTGAAAGTTATGCGTTGAGAGATGTCAAACCGCCATGGAAAACTCAGACAAGGCTTTCCAAATATTGTCCTGAGAAAAATTGTTGTGACAAGTTAATGTTCAATAGTTTGGTTTTTAGTAGTGTCAAACGGTAGTTCATAAAACACGGACGTTATAAATGAACGGAAGGAAGGGTGGGGACAGTTGTCAGTGCTGCATTAACTCTGAGGGACAATGTACAGGCGTCGTCAATATCAATTTTATGGTAGCGAAGTACACGCAGTTACAGCGACGCGAAGTACGAGTAACATTTTGCTAGGTACAGTCGTCATGAAAAGTTTTTTTTGTTGGCTATAATTTGTTTTGTGCTTGCAATTGACCACAATTGACGTGAAATTATGTAATATTGCGGCCTGAGATTGAGTGTGCTTGCCTAGAAGAAACCGGTTCACTCTCGCCTTGAAGTCAGTACGGTTGTTGTTCAGTGGGAGCAGGGATTCCGGCAAGGAGTTCCACAGTTTGAGCGTCCGTACTATAAAAATGGAAGTGAATTACTTATTACGGATTTTTGAAATTTACACTGTAATTATTTAGGTGCCTCCTAGCAGTCTCCCTGTTCGTTCATATTTTATTTTAGTGTATGCTACTTTTGGTATTATTTTAATGATTGAATTTAATATTGACACACTGCAATTTACAAATTAGTAGTACGGATAACATTTTTACAGACCGCATGATCTAGTCACCAAGCATCTAATAGTGAGTTCCGGCAGCCTCCAGACTACGCATGCTCCACCTTAGTCCAGTGTCACTAAAATTGTGTGGTTTCGCGCCCTGCTGGTCAAATGAACAAAAAAAAAGAAAATCTAGATCAGATGTATTACACAAAAAGAGATCAAAATAGGGATCACTATTTTTGTACCTACGTAGGGAAATATACACAAAACATACTCGTACATTTTCGAGTGCGTCGCAAACACGTTCGGGTCAACTCGTACTAAAATAAATAAAAATAAATAAATATTGGGACACATTCACACACGGCTGGTTAGCCCCATACTGAACCATTTCTAGCTCGTATTATGGTTGCTAACACAACTGATATACTACA
Source organism: Mellilla xanthometata (assembly GCA_035578125.1). Classification (NCBI taxonomy): domain Eukaryota; kingdom Metazoa; phylum Arthropoda; class Insecta; order Lepidoptera; family Geometridae; genus Mellilla; species Mellilla xanthometata. The sequence goes on along the minus strand of JAPUBQ010000019.1, from coordinate 5,141,363 downwards.
TATACATACATATTATATATAAATACATATTTAACACCCAGACCCACAGCCAACAAATTTAGTTAAGCACAAAGATGTTGACCGGGCCGGGAATCGAACCCGGAACCTTCTGATTAGCAGACCGGCATGGTAACCTTTACGCCAACGAGGTCGTACTGGTAGTCCGACAGATTAATTTTCACTAAATCACCGCCGACAGAACACAATAGAATTAACTTTTTAATCTCCCAAACTGGTGTATACAGCGTAATAAAAACATTACATCGCAAAGCTACCACTGGCCTTTTGCTTATTAAGTTTAATTTTTAATATTCGCGCTCGCTTGGCGTAAAATTGCGCTCACAACAAATTGCGTCAAGAAAAACACGCTACTTACAAAGAATAATTCATATTTTCCTCGGTTTAGATGTGGGATGAACGCGTCGAGTGTGAAAAGTGAGAATTTAATATGATGGTTTTGTGGTGCTAAAAAGCGCCTATGTTTGGTTCTGGTCCGACTGCCACGCCGGCGGCGGCACGTTTTGTCTTTTTCACGTAAATGTAAAAACGTTCGGCAAATGTGTTTCGAAACCAAACTACTGAAGTTTTTCAGGAATAGATCGAAATATTGGGAGAAATAAGATTTTAGTCCTACGCTAGTTTACGACTTATATATTAGTATATGGATCGATAACACTGATCTACCAGTGACTTTGTTGCCTTAGATACACAATTCATGAAACCATCAATAATTTTCTAAGATAAGAGCTATTTTTTTCCACAGAATTTTCAGCTCATATTTTTTAACTAGCCGATAATTGTTTAAATAAGGTATGCAAAACATTATGAAAATACGACGACATTGAATCCTTACATGAATATATTCGAAATCGCACTTGAAAAGGACTTAAAAATATTTTTTTAAATGATATCCAAACAAAAAAGTTTTTTTATAGTGCAGTGTAACCGATTGATTTTGGCGCTACACTGCGAAAGTCCATTGTATATGATAAATGTTTACTTCCGCTGTGATCTGAAACTTTATAGACATAAGCAAAAAATAATCAAAATATTTGAAAACACACACCAAAAGTTTTTTTGATATTTTGATGTTTTATTTGCTTATCCCAATATTATTCTATTAATGCAAATTACAGCGGAAGAACACTTAATTATAATATTTCAGATTTTTTCCATTTATAATATCGCTCTTTGTTCTTTACTCTATGAAAATCAAATTTCCTACACCTTTTCCTTTGAAGGCTAATTAATTAATTTATTTTTTAACAAAACATGTCTCCCACACGGAGATAGTACGCAGTAGTCCTTGCCTTTCAATCTGAAAGAAAATTCCATCTTTCAAATCCGGCCGCGCCCTCGATCGTGAATCCATTATGGTTTATTTATGTAGTGGCTCGCAAAAATATTTATCAGCGTCGATAATGCGCCTCGCCCAGTTCTATACAGGAAATGAAACGTGGCGCGGACCTCGGGATTTAGGGGGGTGCTTGATAAATAAATAATGATATGGAAGCTATATTTGAAATATAAGAATTGATTTGGCGGTCTCAAAGCTAGTACGAGTACATTCTTTACATGAATAAAATCTTCGTGGTAACTAAGACTATCACCATACATACATACAATTTTGACTAAGAAAATTGGGTAAAAAGTTGTGTACTGGTCACTTTACTAAGCATTTGATTTTGAGTTACGGATTTTACTTAGTTTGTAGAAGTTTTTTTTTATATAAGGTCACATGTCACACACGACTGGTTAGCCTCATACTAAACCATTTGTAGTTTCTATTATGATTGCTAACACAACTGACATACTACAAATACATACATAAATACTATAGATACATATTTAACATTCAGACTGATAGCCAACAAATTTAGTTCAGCACAAAGAAGTTGGTCGTACCGGGAATCGAACCCGTAATCTTCTGGTTGGCAGTTCGGCATGGTAACCATTACGCCCAGTCGTCAAGTTAAGGCGTAGTTTTAGCTTTTCTATTAAAAAAAAATGTTTGTGGCTTTCTTTATAAACTTTGACTTTAAAAAAATTTCATGCCTTTTAAAGATATTGATAATTCTTCATATATTACGACCAACCAAATTTATTTATCAATAAATAATATTATGTTGTAATCACTAAGTCCTTAAAATAGCTGTAAAATTATGTAAACAGGTTAATCGTTAGATCACAGCAATCTGTACCTGGAACTGTATAAGCATAGCTTTCCGAGCAAGTTGAACCCGCAAAATGTGTTCAGAATTTCGCTTAAACTTCATGTTTGGCCTCAGAGACCCTGCGGCGTGAAGTTGTCTCGATTCAATCGAACTCTACACTGAGTACAAGTGCATCGTACATTGCCACCCTCGGGACTTGACACTACTGGATATAATTATTCAACTTGTTCTATTCTATTGGAAATTGTCTAAAGCCTTTTTGGCGTCAGCCGATTTGGAAACTGAAGTTAGGAAACATATGGTATTAAAAAATAGCTAGCTAAGTTAGGAAACCAGTTTTTTAAAGGATTTTTTTATCCTTCTAAGTAATTGGTTTACTACAGGGATTTTTTCGTAACCAGTTTCTTAAACAGCCGAATCCTTATTTTTAACTGACTTCATCCGATGTGGCGTAACGCAAGCCTTCTCCTCATTTTTCGTGACATCAGATAATACTGTTGCTAATTTATTAGGGATAAAGTATACGATCATGTAACATAACTACTTTAAAAAGTGAAAGGGCGATTCTATAGAAGCTTAAGTTTGCGAAATTGGCTTAGGTGAAACGTGACAATGAGCCAAGCTTTTTGAGACTGTTCTAATAAGACGACTGTTTTAATTAATACTTAAACCTTTTCTAAGTAAAATATATTTGAAAATATGCAAGCCTTGCGTATATCGCGTTTTTTAGGCATATAAAAAGAAAAGTACTTACTACAATGGATGTATATATAAAGAAATAGAGGCTAAGGGAAATCAAGGCTATTTTATTTTGTTTATCTTATTACGTAAAAAAACATCGGACAATACAAGCTGGTACATATTAAGTTAACTCATGTTATAGATCTCAAACACATTATCCCTAATATAAAGCATTTTCCAAGAACAATCACTTGCTGGCACGAATGTAATCTGCTAAACAAACGACAAAGACAAGAACGGTGCAATAGTGTGAAAACGCAAAAAAGCGCTTTAAAAATCTAAATAATATATATTTGAAGATATGCAAGCCTTGCGTGTATCGTGTTTATTGAGCATATTAAAAGAAAAGTACTTACTGCAATGATTGTATAAAAAAAGTAATAAAGGCTAAGAGAAATAAAATCTTTTTATTTTATTTATTTTATGAAGTAAACAGACAATGGCTACCAGTCATTTATTTTGGTTCACTACGCTTTAGACTGACACTACAAGCATCATACATATTAAGTTAACTCACGTAATAGATCTCAAACACATTATCCCTAATATAAAGCATTTTCCAAGAACAATCACTTGCTGGTACGAATGTAATCTGCTAAACAAACGACAAAGACAAGAACGGTGCAATAGTGTGAAAACGCAAAAAAGCGCTTTAAAAAATGAGTCCGAATCCCCTAAGCGGGTCCTTGCGACGGAATGAAAATTGGATTTGGCTCTGATTGGATTTTTATTTACTTAAGACAAGAAAAATTCTGCGCGGAAGGCAGCGGGTCTTATAAATGATTTAGACGAGACTGATTAACAGATGGATCTCGTTGCTTTATTCCTCTCTCTCTTTTTAGAATTTAGACGTTTAGAAAATTGATTAGAATAACTAATCGTCCTTTTTAGGAGCTACGTAGATTATGTGTTAGTTTAAACTGGACAAGAGATTATTTATTGCTGTGTCTACAGAAACGAATACTTACGTATTTAACGTGTTATTAATGCATCTATGAAATATACAAGTTAAATACACTTTCGGTCTGACAGGCAACCATCGAAATTCTTACCACATAACTTATTTGACATGTTGACAAACAAGTTAAGTGACTGTATTATTATAAAACGCTAATTCATTCAACAGATCTTTAATAATAGTTTCGTGTAATTATAGCTAAGTGGTCAAGCTCTGGTGTTGAGAGTTCAAACCGGTTATGGGTCTCTGAATTAGCTTGACGACTGCTTGTACTAAGACTTATAGCCGGGACCTACAATTTCACGCGTCATTTGATACGTGGTAGCACGAGATAGAAAAGCCGCTTCTTAGTTAAAAAGAAAAAAGGACACATTTATGTTTTACACAGAAGATATACACGTACGAGAACATTATAAAAATGTCATAAAACAAACATATAAAAGAAGGAAGACAGCACAATACGTATCTTCTAGTGTCCGAAAAAGTTCAGCTCTCAGTATAAATAATTTGTTTGCAGCACTTGGTTTGGACACCGAAGGTTTCATTTATTACTTAAGTCAATTAAGTCAATATATATTTTTTTATTATATTACTTATTTTGAGGACCAACAAAATAACAATCTTTTGCCACCCATTTAATAATTGGTCACCCATTTAAAGGCTGCTTGCATCGAGCGTTTCTTAACTTTTTCATTTGTTTCAGATTACCTTAGCTGAGGTATAGCCACTGGAGAGAAACATAAATTTAGTCTCTCTCAACGTATAAGCCCAAGAGACTGGTCCTAGTGTCAAAGTGTTCCACGTTTTCAATGTCTACATTTGGCTGTGCACATTGAATTCAGGCAGAGGAAGTATTATCCCGAGGGGTTAGCGCGGTCACGGTTCAATTCGGTTTTGACTTTACTTGCAACCTCGCCATTCGTGGTAGGTACTTCGTAACTTTGGCAGATTTACATGAGATAGAGTTTTGAATAATTCTATTTTATTTATTTATTTTATTAATCTATTTTGTATTTAAATAAATATACATACGAGTGTGTAAATTCAATATTGATATTTAAAATAAAATTGTTAATGTGACATTGTAGTTCGTAAAAATATGATATATCGTAAATAAGTTCTTTCTTTGTGTACGTTCTTGGAATTGGTTGCTTGGAAGACAGCGCTTTTAGCGGTAAACTCACCAGTTAAGGTACTAGTTTTTAAGTACTTTAAGTGTTTTCCGTAATATATTTTATTTTTAATTAAGTGTTTATCTACATGATTATGTATTATTTTTCTTTTATTTTTTTACTCTGTGTGATAGAAGGCGGGATCCGCGGGTCGAGAATACCTTGTCTAGCCTATTTTCCTTACCATCCAAAGAGGCAATACGGCATGTTTGATGGGCACTATAGGACGGGCGATTCAATAAATGGTGAACTTAAATTTTTCAATTAATATTTTATAAAAAAAAAGTCTAGGGCTCTGGATTTATTGTTAATAATTACTTGTAATTGAATAATTTTCTAGACAAAATTGTATTCCAGTTTCAATTCTTACTAAATTCATGTTTATAATGTATGCTAGATTATTAAATCATTTTATGTGTAATTTTGTTTTTTAAAGAGAGAATATAAGACATTTACTCAAAACAAGTTTATTTCATAAGAATAGAAATCAAACGCTCTATATATTTTCTCAGAATCGAAGAAAATAATTTCAAAATGCCATTTCATTCCTAACGCGTAAAAATAAAGGCAACAGCCCGAAGCGATGTTAAAAACCTCTAAATAAACCGACGTGGCGTTGGCGTTGTATCAATATCAACAGATTAGACCTACCTCCGGCGTTCGACCGACAAAATTCGGTAAGAGAGCGGAAAATTAGAGTCGTGACTTGAAATATTACGCCGGACGATAAATATTAAATAAAAAAATATTTGGACACTTTCACACACGGCTGGTTAGCCCCATACTGAACCATTTCTAGCTCGTATTATGGTTGCTAACACAACTGATATACTACATATACATACATATTATATATAAATAGATATTTAATACCCACAGCCAACAAATTTAGTAAAGCACAAAGATGTTTTGACTGGGCCGGGAATCTAACCCGGAACCATATGAGACTCAGACCGGCATAGTAACCTTTACGCCAACGAGGTTGTCAAAAGGTTTAAAGGTTTATTATTTCATTAGTTTGATTTTAAACGTGTAATTGACTTATTTGAGGACGCGGTTCTGAATGCTGACATTGATGTTAATTACCAAGCAGCGTTGGGGCCTTTTCATCAACTTACGGTGCGGTGCTACAGACTCGCTCCACTGCGATATTTTAGAGCGCATTTTAAACCAAAATAACAAGCCAGTTCTGTATTGTACTATTAAGCGTGTTTATACTTTCTACTCGAGACTATTACCATTATGTCTACGTACAAACTTACTATCATCGTCGCAATAGCTTAAAATTCTAGCTTGAAAACAAATTTGCTTTCACTCAGGCGGGCATTGCGTAATTCATTCTCGTTTAACTTTTTTATTCCTAATATTATTTTCTTCGAAATGTTTGGTTTTGTACTTTGATAAAACTATTATTTAAACTATAGTAAAAGTAGGCTAGGTTATTTTAACTATTATATGATGATTTGTACTTTTCTGTCTTTTTTTAGCCCTTTGTAAGGCATTACATTTTAAACTATCAATATTATAACTATATTTTTTATTTTATTTCTGAGTTGTGAGTTAACAATCTAGATTTAATCGTGTCCAGCGACAATAATTAAAAAAACATAGATTTAAGTGTTATTTGACATTTTAAAGTACTTTATGTGTCCTGCGACCATAATTCAGAAACCATAGTTCAAAGTATTATTTGACATTTGAAAGTATTCGATTTGGAACAGACAGATTTAAGTCTCTTACTGTAGTTTAAAACTAATAATTAGTTTATTATTTGTCACACTAATACACTGATTGATGATTCAATAAATAGTTCGTTCTATATGAGAAAAAAAAGCTGGAAACTTTCCCATCTCTATGATGATAATTAAATTAATAGAATTCTTTCTATATGAGAAAATTGACCGGAAAAAGCCGGAAACTTTCCCATCCCTAGAACATGCGAAAAGTCGTTGAAATTGTTCAAAAGCCGAGCGCGGAAGGGAACCATGAATACATTCGGCAAACGTCGGCGTGAATATAAAATGAATGAATAAAAATGAAAGGAGCTGCCAGCGTTGTTAATCATCGAGTTTGAATTTCATTTTTATTTTCATACGAAATGTACGAGGTTTTTAGAAGTCTTAAGACAAGAAAGGAGGAGGCTATCGACCGGGATTCGAGGAGGGAGTCGGGAGAGACCTTTGCCCAGCAGTGGGACAGTATAGGCTAAAGAAAAAAAAAAGACTAGAAACGTATAGAAAATAAAGCTCCACTTTTGTGCAAAAAAAAAACAAAAAACTGATAACAGAAGGAAAGCCTCGCGATGAAACTAAGGCATTGTAGTAGGGCATTTGCTAGGGAGCGTCTGGATAGCTACCTCCTCCAGTTGAAAATTCTCGCGTCAAGCATCTAACACTGTGCTCCATAGACTCCTTGCCAGCTAGTTACTCGAGACTAGGCATGCTTCACCTTAAACCGAAGTGTTACTGTGTATATCGTCTGCTAACTTGAGTCCTGCTGGTCTAATTCCTAGCTGTAATAAGTTAAACATAAGGGGGTTTTACATTATCCAAAATAAAATGTTGAAGAATATTGTAGATTCTTGTTTTAATTTATGTTCAAATTTAAACCTACTACTTCTTATATAGAGCTTTTTTTAGTAGGTTTTACAAAACTTAATCTTCAAACGACGCGACGTTTTTTTATATTTACTACTTAACTTTGTCCTTGGACAAAGTTCAGTAGTAAATTAGTAACTAAATTAATTAAAAACAAAACCGTTAGTCTTGACTAGTTAGTAGTTAGTCTTGACTAACGGTTTAGAAGCAACCAAACCTTTTTTAACCCTTGTTAGGTTTGCGCTTGACTACAGCTTGCCTGATGTAAAACTACGCTTTAGTCTACTATGTGGTACGCTAACTTCAATACAACTTGGTATAGAATTGCATTATCTGTGTTTACTTTTATCTCTCAGTTATTGAGAATTTCCATGGAAAAATACTTTTACCTATGTACATGCTGTTTTTTTTCTCCAATCGATCATCATAAGACCGTATGAAACCTCATACTTTAAAAGTAAAGTCATCGCCCTACGCCGATACATCATACTTCGACTACGAGTATCTGAAGGAGATTTCTTGGCATCCTACTAATATTATAAATGCGAAAGGTGGTGTGTAAGTGTGTATGTCTGTTACATCTTCACGATCAAACGGCTGAACAGATTTTAATATAATTTATTGTGAAGATAGGTTAGACCTAGCATTAACACATAGGCTAATTTTTATTCCAAAAACTATTGTGGTTCCCGTAGGATACGCTAATAACTTTAAAATCTATGTTACTCGTTCACGCTCCAACGGCTGGATCAATTTTGAAATTTACTATGAAGGTAGCTTTGATCTCAGATTTACACATAGGTTACTATTTATCCCGGATTTACTTTTTTATCCCAGGTCACTTAGCTCTATACTAAGAAAACGAATTCTATAATTAATGGTTAAATAAAATCTTGTAACTTAAATCTAACATCTTGTTGTCTGATCGGGTTTGTTAATTTTAAGTTGTAAGATAGTTTGAATGTTTTTTTTTTATAATTGATAACTATTGCAAGTAACACCGCGAAATGTGTCTAGTCTTTCAATATCTCGATAGCCCGATCCATCATATAGGATCCACAAACACAGTTTTCGCATTAATGCAAGCAAAAATAATATTTTCATTCCCGAAGGCGAAGGCCCGATAAGAATTTCATTATGCGATAGGTATTTTGAGGGTGTTTTTTTTTTCGAGACCGGCGGACGACCCGATTGCTTCGATAAAATATATTAGTATTTATATTTAATAAAGTCTTAAATAAGGTTCATTATTTTTGAAATGTTTTCGAATGCAAGAGTTTTGGTTAACACTTTATTAAACACATGAACTATGTTGTATTATACTACATACTGTCTCAGTTATAAAAAGAACATAATGGTGGCGATTCAGCGGCACACACGACTTAACTAAATTTTAAGAAGCCCCGTCTCTTTTCATCTTAGGTGGCCAAAAAGAGACGGCACGTTCTGCAGCATAGTCAAAAGAACTTAAATCACGTCAAATGTAGAAAATATAGGCGACTTTAGACCGCACTCACTTGTATCACCTCTTAAACTGCCTGCACATTCCATATTAGACGTATTTTGTTTGTGGTTCAGAACGTGCCGCCTCTTTCTGGCCACCTCAGATGAAAAGAGACGGGGCTTCTTTGACACCTGACTGAGCTGTAATCGCTTCGCTATTCTATGATTGCCCTTACTTGAACACAATGCTATGTAAGACTGTAGAGTAAATATATAAACACTAATCAAGCCAATATTCGTTTTGAATTTCTAAAAAGGTCAGGACTTCCAAGCGTTACAGCAGACGTGAATAAAGTACAAAATTAAATCGAAGAAAGAAAAATAAAGACTGACTATGTTTGAATTAAAACTTTTCGCTGTCTGTGATGAAGTTCTCTGTTTTTTGCTGTAGAATATTTTAAGAAAATGTCTCTTCGCTTGATTGGTGAGCAAACTTATGAGTTGAAGAACGAAACGTTTTACTTTATTTCTGTCTCTGATAACTTCACATTGACGACCTCGTTGGCATAATGGTTACCATGCTGGACTGCCAATCAGAAGGTTCCGGGTTCGTTTCCCAGCACGGCCAGCATCTTTGTGCTTAACAAAATTTGTTGGCTGTGAGTCTGGGCGTTATATATGTATCTAAATAAAATATGTATGTATATGTAGTATATCAGTTGTGTTAGCTACCATAACACAAACTAGAAATGTGGTATGGGATTATGGGAACCAACCATGTGTGAAATGTGTCCTAATATTAAGGGTTTGCAAATTTATATTTGATCTAACATTAACATACACAACACTACGTTATCTATAGTATAGTCCAAGGTCTAACCTTCATAGTAAATCTCATCAAAATTGGTCAAGCCGTTGGAACGTAAAGATGTGATATAGATTTTGAAGTTTGCGTATCCCACGGGAACTATGAAATTACGCTTTAACTGACCACCACATTAGCATCATGTAACTTCGGTGATCATGTCAGATCACCCAGCTAGCCGAGCTATAGATGCTTCAGTATTTACTAAAATGTATGGTACACAAACAAGTAGGAGTCGATACAGGATACTTCCATTTCCTGGTCTCCGCACGGCGGATAATATGGAAATGCGAGCCAGTATCAAATTATTTATATGTTATTTCGATTGGCTACGGTGAATTTAATGTAATAGTAATCCTATTTTATTATTAATAATAAATATTTGACGACCTCGTTGGCGTAATGGTTACCATGCTGGACTGCCAAACAGAAGGTTCCGAATTCGGTTCCCGGCACGGACGTCTTTGTGCTGAATTTAATTTGTTGGCTGTGGATCTGTGTTTAAAATATGTATCTATATAAAATATATATTATGTATGTATATCAGTTGTGTTAGCAACCATAATACGAACTAGAAATGGTTCAATATGGTGTTAACCAGCAGTGTGTGAAATGAGTTCAAAAAAAATTTATAAATGCTCAAGTTTGTGTATGTGCTTGTTTATTACTTTTTCACGCTCAAATTTAACCGATTTTTATGTAATTTGGTATGGAAATAGACCTTGGATTTGACACATAGTCTATTTTTTATTCCGAAAACAATTGCGGTTCTCCTGGCATACGCAAATAACTTCATAATCTATTATACTTTTTCGCGTTCCAACGCGGCAACGGTTGGACTGACTTTGTTGATATTTACTTAGAAGATAGGTTAGGCCTTGGATTAAGACATAGGCTACTTTTACCCCGGATTAACTTCTTTTTTACTGGATTAATGCGGGTAACAGCTAGTATAATATAATACAAATTTGTCTATGCTGAATCTAAGTTAGCTTGGGGTTTATGACACATCCAAATGTAGCTCCTTTTATTCATAACCTTATTACAGAATACTTATCAAACGCCTATCTGTTTCCGTAGCTAGACTCATTAACATAACTGAATGCATTCTTTAACAAAGAGAGGCATAGGTACACTGTTTGAAACATGAGAGACGAGCCTGCATACGATTTGTAAGTGAAGCTAATACAATGTGATTTCATTCTTACAGCATTTTTTAATGTAAAATCTTATTTTTAACTTGCATAGCTTGGAGAAGATTTTCAGTTCAGTGTTTTTAAACGATTCTTTGTAATTTGTTCATATACAGAATGGAATTGATTTCAAACATTTAGCTCTCTACTTCTGTATTTTATTGTGTTTAAAAATACCTTAGCCATAATAGCAGACCTAAGTTCTGTAGATACTTAACCAACCTGATAAAATTTTATTTAAAGCGAATGCTCTTTGCTATCCCTCAATGAAACTATATTCCTAATATAATAAATACGAAAGTTTGTGTTTAAGTATGTATGTTTGCTACTTCTTCACGGTCAAACGGCTGAACTGAATTCGATCGAGTTTGGTGTGAAGATAGGATAGACCTTGTATTAAAACGTAGGCTACTTTTTATTTCGGAATAGTAATACAATATTATATAATACAGCTTATGAAGCTAACATATTTGATAAATTTGGCAAGACTTGCATGTAGGTATAATCTCTAAAAAGTACCCATTAGCCCAGTAATTCTTAATGTCTTTATTAAGACGAATGCATTTTGTTCTTGAGTTCTATTTTAAGCACTAACAATTAGTTTTTGATTACATTATTACTTAGATTGAGCACAACGCTACACTGACTAAATTTTTTTATTTTATTTTGGTTTTTATACTTTTTAGTCTTCTTATGTCAACTATCAATAGAACATGATATGTAACTTTACATTCTAAAAGAATATGTTAAGCCCAAACGATGCCCATTTTGGGCCAATCTCATTTCCCTGTAGCTGACTGAAATATGTTCCTCTAAAGTGGAGCGGTTTTTTAAACGTATTTACATGGCCATTTAGTAAATTGAACATGGCCAATTTATGTAGAGACTGGGCAGCTGAGTGATGGCTTTAAACGATGAATTTAGCTTGGTTGAGGATTAAATTAAATAAAAGTCGACGAAAAATGGTTTGAGGATACATTTGTTGTATTCTGAGTTTTTAGGACTGAGTTTTTTACAATATACTTATAAGTTTATTTTTTCATTTATATTTTACTTAAATAATTGTTCGATTAGTATTAGGTATTATTTTTCATATCAAATCTTTGTTGTCCTGCCAAGTTTTTTTTTTAAAGTAAGCAACTTAGAAGTCCTTGACTCACGCGAAACCTAGCGTTATGTTTAATTTTTTTGTCGACGATCATAAGCTTCGGGATGTTATAAGTAACTAAAAGTAAAGTAGAAAAGACTTTAATAGTAAAATATTATACACTATCATAAATTTCGAATCCAAAATCGCCGCTACCAATACATGCTTTCGGGGGTTTTCTATATTTTTAATTTTTACTTGTTTATTCCTTTATTTTTAATTGCGTTGATAACATTAGTTATAAACGCAAAAAAACAATTGATACTTGTATATCAATACAAGTATCAGTCGTTCCTAACAAAAAGTTTGTAAAGTCGCCACACAGTATATTTGTAGAACGGTTTGTTTCCCAACCAAAAGATTTTCAATCGAAATTGTATTTCATTTACATATGTGTACTAAAACTAGCCTAAGAAAGTTATGGATTAGTTTACGAGTACCCGTAGTATATAAACTTCCAATCACATAACTGCACAAACTATGGAACAGACTAACAAAATATGAGTTCCGTACACACGTGGCAAAGTTTAGATTGTATTTCCCAGTGCATTGTCTTATTGTCGCTTACTCAGGTCTTTTGTGGAGTGAAACTTTGCTAATATGCACCTGCATTGAGTGCAAACGACGTATTTTAACTGAGAAATAAAATAATAATGGATACTAGATAGAACTTTGGAATTCCTTGCCAAATTCCCTGTTCCCCAATGACTATAATCTAGCGACTTTCAAGGCTAGAGTAAACCGGTTTCTTCTAGGTAAGCGCGATCCACCATAGACTTCAATATCACTTACTATCAGGTGAATTGTGGTCAAGCATTCACTATACAGAGTAAAAAAGAAATACCTTTGAGGTCAGCCATAGTCAAACATTTATTGCGTCGTCAAATACTACATAAATGAAGAGTACAGTATTTTTTAAGTAACACTCAACAAAGTTCGGGCCGATTTACCTTTATATAATAAACTGTACTTAAGGCAAAACAACGATTGCCGGGTCAGCTAGTATCTATGTAAAATTCCAAAAAATAATTATAAGCGAACAGTACTTAAATACAGTTATAATGCATTTTAAATTAAAAACGCTTAGCTCGCTCGGTCTTTTGTCAGTGCTTTTGTATTCAGATTTATTCGAACGACACTTTCATTGTGTCTCGATGATTCGTTTATCTTTATAAAAAGGTTATTTCTTTAAATTTTCTATTCTTCTTCATTGTTAGGGAGAGGTGTTCTGTTCAATACAACCTCAATTGAATTTTACAAAGAATATTGGTGCGTGCAGATACGAGTAGGTAAACATTTAGTTGTCAAATGTACTCACAGGATTTGAACGCGGTTTTCACAAATTATATAATAATTAGAAGCGTTAGTTATAGGAAAAAGAAGTTCTGTCTGTTGAAAATTTACTTCAAACACTGCTTCACAACTTTTTGACTGAGTTGAATGCGGTTAACATAAACAAATTTAAGAATAAACTAATATCATGAATGCGAAAGTTTGTACAAACACTAATTTGTCAATTCTAATTCTAGTAAAATAATTTCATTACAATAATATTTATGTACGTATATGTGTGTGAGTGAATGTGTATTATTGTTTCATTTTCACGCTCAATCGGCTGAACTAATTTCGATGATATTTGGTACGGACATAGTTTCGCACAGGACCTAGACTCTAGATTAACACATAAGCAACTTTGCGATGGGAAATATTGGACTTATTGTGCACCGTTCTTTGTCGCGTCGGGTGATAAAAATAAAACGTTATTGTTTTTTAGAGAGACATTATTGTTTTTTCAGACATAGCTATTTTTTTAGCTATTAAAATGTTGCTATCTGTACACTCTAAGATCCTTATTCTATGTCCAATACACCCCGAGGCGCAGCAATTACAGTGCTCGGGAACCCTAAACCGCTATACTTAGACGTTTTTCGTTTATTTCGAACCCGTTTCTCTACGGAACCCGATTCTAGGCGTTTCAGTTACTAATTGGTCCTCCTTTTGCTTTGAACGTATTTTGTTTAAGCTTTTAGAGTTTGGGCAAATTGTTTGTTGTGGGATTTTAGAATGTAATGCGTAGTTTTGATTGATGTTGAGCAAGAGATGCGGTGAAAAAGTTTCGTTATGTTTGCATGTTTGATTTTGACCACATTCCGGTTATTGCGACTGTGTTAGAAATTATGTTGCTTTATTTCAGGTTAACCGGGGTTTGATGACCTCGTTGGAGTAATGATTACCATGCCGGACTGCCAATCAGAAGGTCCCAGGTTCGATTCCCGGCACGGGCAACAGCTGTTCTTTGTTTTTGGCTGTCGGTCTGAGTGTTACATGTATATCGATATAACGTTAGTACGTCATTACGTAGTACATCAGTTTTTCTTAGTAACATTCATTCAGACTAGAAATGGTTTACTATGGGGCCAACCAGCCGTGAGTGCAATGTGTCCTATAAAAAAATATGTGTATTTTCGTATATAATTTTAACAATATGTATCATACAAACAGCAAAAATTAAACTTTTTTTTATATATTTTTTCAAATTACGGCATTTAAGATAGTTGCCTATAACAACTATTCATGAATGCTTACCCAATGTTATCAAGAATTCCGCTTTTTATAACCTTTCTTTTAACCACAAATAGTAGACCAGTTCAGAGTAGTTTAACGTTACATCATTAGAGAGCTTTAACTACCGTACACCCCACCCAGCAGGTTGCTACAGGAAATAAGAGAAAATCACTGGTAATTGTTACACGAAATGAGTGAGGGGTTGTACTATAGTTTTACTTTCTTTTACTTTTAATGGGTTCCTAGTCTTCCTCTTCTTCTTCGTATGAAAGTGTTCTAGACCGTATATAGGTTTCTGGCAACTAGAACAACTGATTTTGAACATTTAAACAAACAATATATTATTATCATACTCTGAAAGTAAGTCTGAAGTTACCTGAGGAGCGGGATGAAAGTAATATATTGCAACCCTAGGGAGAATTGCTTTGCAACTGACAGCTGTCAAATTATTTAAAAAATAAAAAAGCTTTTTAATAAGTACATGAAATAAACTCTTCGATTGTACTTATATATTCTTGATTTGATGTAGGAATACGTTATTTTTCCCGTTTCGGTTATGGTTTTGAAGTCGGTTGCTTGTTTTTACAAAACAGTTTTATTTTTAAATTTTGTGTGGTTATTGAAGTAATTTTTTTTTAGTTTTTGCTTTGGAGAGCCTAATGAACTTCACAATGAAACAACACAACTCAACACAAGTAAGCTCAACACAACTCATCACAACTCGACACAACAAGACTAATTTCAACTCAACTGACCTCAACTCAACACAACTCAACAAAAAAGTGGTCTCTAAGATAATCGTTCCTTTCTTTAAAAAAAAATTAAAGTCGGTAAAAAAATGGCTATCTTAGTTAGTCGTTCCTTTCTTAAACAAAAAAAAAAGTTATTTAAATAAACTACTTAAGGTAAGCAAACTCTACCGTGGTAAAAACTTTTTTGAAGTCTCTAAAGCTTCACCTACATTGCTGTCACTTAGTATCGAAAGTCAGTCCACGTCGATCGATTCTACCCACGTGAGCCTCCTAGACAAATGCACTCGGAGGCTTTTAGCCACTTCCGGCGGGAGTGCAGCGTTGTGACGTCACATCCGGTCCCGTCCAAGCGACTTGTTTGCTTCGCGGCGGACTAACAGAAGTTATTATGGATGTTTTATTGAAGTTTACATATGTTGCTTCAAGTCTATATTATAATATAAAATTATGATAATATCACAATTGCACTCGGCTAGTATGTGGCTCGGTGGTAAAAACGTCTGTTTTTCCATCAGACGGCCCTGGTTCGATCCCGGCTTTCCGGATTCAGTAATATCTAGTATTCATTAAAGTTAGCCCGCTACGTAACGCCATCAGGCATGCCTTATTTTATCTAAAAATAACAATATATATTCATAGTGTGCAGTGAAGCTATAGATATTATCCATTCGTTGGACAAATTGCTAAGCCCAGTCGACGTAAATCCGAATATTGCTAACTAACGGCTGCATTCTATGCGGTATTATTCCGACGCAATTCAACCGTATTCAACCGCAGCAGCCGTGGAATTCTGAAAGCATTTAGATTATTTCTTTATTTACTTTTAAAACAGTTCATCTCTATCACCTAGGTGTTCAAACAAGAATTGCTGTTCAATGCGTTTCCAGTGGTATTTTAAGGCCATATATTTTACAAGAATTATAATGCTGTCTATCCGTCCATCTCTTCGTTAATTTGTCTGTCAGTCAATATATATAAGTAAATGTGTGAAGACAAACGACATTGGAGAAAGACAATATGTAATAAAGTGATTAACTAGATCTAAGACGAATATATTTTCATGATAAGCTCGCAATCACTTTAATTTAATATTTGAATGTAGATTCCAATGTTTGAGGTGGTCCAACATTTATTATACAATTAAATAACATCTTAAACTCTTAGTTGTAATTCTTAAAATAAACATGACTTTGAGGGAATTAAATTTTCAATAAGTGAAATCATCTTATTCTTATCTTATTTCTGTATTTTTTTGTTTAATGCTAGCTAAAGGGCTTGCTACTAAACTGGTAACAAACGAAAACAGAAAAAAACTGATTGAATCTGAAAGATTGGTAATATCTTTCAACCACCTGATAGTACCTATGACCAGGCTTGTAAAAACCGAAAAAGCATTTGTAATTAACAGTGTCAAATTGTATAATTTAATTTCTGACTGTGTACAAAAAATTGAGTAACATTAAATTTAAGACAAAGATTAAGTCTCTGCTAATTAAGAAAGCATACTCGTATTCCTCTGTAGACGAATTTATTAATGACAAGGATTTTCCGTTATTTGCTACATTATGTTATTAATTTACCACATTTAGAATTATAAATATATAAAAATAAAACAATCAATTTATATTTTTGTTAATTTAAATCTTTTGTTTATAAGTTTTGACTGTACATTTTGACGTTCATAAGTGTACTACATGTACCTATATTTGAAATAAATGAATTGAAGTTGCTACATTTTTATAGGATTTATTGAAATTTGTAGATTCCATTTCATTTATGAACTCTGCGGCAGTCACGGTCTAATAACTTAGTTGGTAATATTAAAAATCAATATATTCGTGTCGGCGACAGGCGTCACTCGCGCCTCGCTGCCCGCCGAAAACATCGTGTTTTTATTACAAAATAAACTGATGCAAGCTCTACCGTGCACTTTATTTAAACAAATACAAACATATGTACTGTTGTAATTAATGTTACATGGAGACTTTATTTTAAAACAACTTTGAATAATAGTACTTAGTTTAAAAAAACTAAAAAAATGGTTGCCTGTAAAGTCGGTTTTACGGGCGAAGATTTTACGTGACAACGTCTGCCGCGTGCTGCGCGCGCGGCAGACCGATCATAGTTGAGTGGGAGAGAGACGCAAGGCATTCGGCGGGCCTCTCTCTCGTTCGGTGACTCATCGTAACGTTACCGGGCGTTACACTTTTTCATAAGTGACTCCCAGCCGCAACCTAATTTAAGACGTTGTCACGTCAAAAAAAACACGCTTATCTGGCCGTTTTATGTGGGTCAAAATCGCGCCCAAAGAAGTCGGTTACAAACAAACATACAAACAAAAATACAAAAAATGTAATAATTTTATCAAATTAGTGTATTGTCATCGGTCCTCGATAAATCTACAAAGTTTCAACGAAATCTGGCCGTTTAAAGTGGGTAAAAATCGCGCCCAAAGAAGTCGGTTACAAACATATTCATATAATTGTCGGCATCGACCGTTGCTTAACCTCAATGATCGCGTCGGATCATCGTCAGACGAGTTACGGATGCTACATTAAAAAAAAGATTATACACAACAAAAGAATATGCAAACTTTTAGGTACTTTTCTCACTGGCACTTGTTTTCAAGATTAGATATACTTTTACTTTAATAAATTTTAGATTAGATTTACAATAGGGTAGTTTTTGGTCGTTCGTTTTATATGTTTGTGATGAAAACTACTCTTCTTTCTTCTTCTTTACCTTATTCCTACTTTATGTGGGGTCGGTACAGTATGTACGCTTCTTCCATATGTCTCTGTCATTCGTCATCTCTGTATTCACACCTTTCCTGGTCATATCATCATTCACACAATCCATCCACACTTTCCTAGACCGCCCCCTTCCTATCTGTCCGTCCACACTCATACTCATTGTCTTCCTCGTGATATGGTCTTCCTCACGTCGCATAATATGGCCATACCACGACAGCCTATTAATCATTAGTTTGTCAGTAATAGGTGCTACTTTTATGCTTCCTCGTACATACTCATTCCTAATTTTATCCATTCGCGTCACACCACACATCCATCTTAGCATTCGCATTTCCGCTACATGCAACCTTCTTTCATCCGACCCTTTTATTGCCCAACACTCTGAACCATACCTACAACACAACAGGCCTGTGATGAAAACTACTATATATACATTTTAACAGTTTACCGTCTTCCAATAAATCACTCATATTAAATTGTTGTGTAGACGAAAGCTTGTTGAAGATGTGTTTTTAAATTGTTTATTTTTTGCAGAAGCCGCGCTAGGAAGTTTATCACGAAATAAATTCATATAAAAACATGTGTCAAATAAGCTTAGTGACCAAGTTCGGATAGTTTTCAATCCGCCTGAAAACCTAAGACTTGGAATAAACGAGTTAAAGAGCTTTAACGAATATAGATAATAAAAAAGTAAAAGTAAGATTGAAAAATTAAATGGCTACAATGCGCTAAGATAGTGGGCTAAAAATGAATCCACTAACACAAACGCGAAATAAAACTAATAAAATGCTAACAAAAACGTGGTCTCTGATTAGCTGATTTAGGATCGCGCTAATATATGGCGTAAATCCATATCTAAATACTCGTAAATTAAATTTTCATGAATATACAAAATTAATCCATATTTGTTAACTAGAAAAACAGTGCCGACCCAAACGTGATCTTTGATTAGCTGATCTAGGATCACGTTGAGATATGGCGCAAATCTAGATTTAAATTATATTTTTTTCCTTAATTTATGAATTCATCTCATTATTTACGACATTTATAAAAAACCAGATACGAGTAGTTAAGCTGAACTGCGTTTAATATATAAAAGAGAAGTTTTTTCCGGCTCTGATACGAATTTTACTGTCCGATCAGTGCGTTACTGCAAAATGCAGATATAAAAAGCACAAAAAACGGCAAAAATATGCAAGGGATGCACGATTTTATTTTTGTGTAACGTAATAACGTTTTTAATACCAAAATTTTAATAACAGTTGTGAAATTTAAAATTGAAGCAAGAGTCTGAATAGTTATAGAGAAGTCATTAGTAAATAATTAATTAAAAGAAAACAAAAACAATTCATTTGACGCTATATAGCGAACGGTAATCACTAAAAATTCCATCTATTGGTGAGAATCGCAGTTTTCTTATTATAGGTTCTTAAAGTCTTCTTTTAATTCATTCAATTTTTTTTGTATTTGTTGTTTTAGCACGATTAGAAATAAATCATATGTTATTTTATTAAGTGTAGTGTTTTAAGTAAGCCAACACAGCTATCATAATATGCAGCTTGGTGACAGAAGGACAGCCATACAGATGGACAAGCAGCGAAATCTTAGCAACAGGGTCCCGTTAGTACCCTTTGCATATGGTACCCTAAAAAGAAAGCAGCTATAAGTAGTCTACTAAGTAGAGTCTGGTTATCTAACAATTGATACGTAGATCGCGTGCAGTGCTAAATAGAATAAGATAATTTGTTTCTGTATCTATACAGAATTTATACCGTCGGAGATATGTATATTTCAGGCAGCTTAGATATTTTAACTTGGTATTTAAAAAAAATTAAGGGACTTCTCTCACGGGGCGAGATACAGGCCATACATCTAGTCACATGCGGGTTGGCGGATGACACTCAAATATTGTGGTCTTCAAACATGTTCTTCTCACGATGCTTCTCCGTAAAGTAAACAAGCCCACACATAACTTTAATCAAATCAAATCAAAATAAAAATAAAATCTTCATTTATAACACAGACTAGGTCTAGTCATTGGTGTAAGGCCGGGGTCGAACCAGGATCCGGTCAGATTGTAAAACAGACAAATCCTCACCTAGCCGCAATATCTTGAAAAAGAAAACCCGTATATTAGACAGTGTTTCTTACATGTACATACATATATTATGTTAACTTGCATCACGATGCTGAACATTTGAACTGAAAAACATAATTGGTCCATTACTTAATATATGATCATAAACTTTTAAGCTTAACTATTATATTTTGAATTATTGCTACCTGATACTACGGAGTATAACTAGTTTAATTTAAGTGCCAGCTTTGTCAATTAACATACCTTTTCAGTCCATCACACTCGATGCATTCCAAACCAATAGCAAATACCCAAATACCAGAACACAATGCTAAATTAAATTCAAAACTGAAATACGAACCGTCTAAGTACTGCTCTCAAAGGAGTTGCTCTTGAATATGTAATTTAATTATGCGTCTCAAACTTGTCTACTGTGTAACGGTTGTAATATAAACAGTAGTAAACTACAATTTTCAAATATCTTACTTAGGGGTACAGCGCCAGATATTGATTACTTACTCAACCCAGTCGAAAGGTATCGACATCTGTTAGAATAATTTGGAGTTTACAGATAATTGTGACTGTCAAATAATAACAGACAATAATTAGCAATAAATTAAAATTGCGACTATAATTTGAGATTTAAACTATCCTATCTCTCAAGTTGAATTAAACTGCACATGGTGTGCGAATTTTATTATAATCGGTTAAGTGGTTTAGGAGTCCATTGAGGACAAACATTGTGACACGCGATTTATATATATTAAGATTGGCTTTACTTACTACAATTTGGCGGTTTTCAAAGCAAGAGTGAACCGGTATTTTCCAGGTAAGCGCGATCATAATGTAATCGCTTACAATTCGGTGAATTGTGATCAAGTGCTACCCCGTTTATTGTAAAAAAAAACTTTTGTTAAAGCGATATTGTACCGAGTTCCTCTGCGCCATACAAGATTAAACGACGCGCCTGAACTGCGGTAATATGAATTTTATAAAATAAATGCATAAACGATAAAATTGTTTTAAAAAACAAAAAACCGACTTCAAAAACACAACTAAAAAGGGAAAAATAATTTTAAGCCTAAATCAAATCAAGACTATATAAATAGAATAGGAGAGTTTATTTCATGTACTTATAAAAAACTATTTGCAATTTTTAGTAATCCTGTATTCTTGGAGTCGGTGCCAGCAAAGAAACAAGTTGACAACAATTGACTTTTTTTCAAGACAATTGAAAATAGATTTTTTTAACAAACATTAATTTGTTCTTATTAGATAGCACCGACTTCAAGAATACAGGATTACTAAAAATTGCAAATAGTTTTTTATAAGTACATGAAATAAACTCTTCTATTCTATTTATATAGTCTTGATTTGATTTAGGCTTAAAATTATTTTTCCCTTTTTAGTTGTGTTTTTGAAGTCGGTTTTTTGTTTTTTAAAACAATTTTATTTTTACATTTTTAGTGGTTGGTAATGATATTTTGTTTAAGTTTTAGCTATGGAGAGCCAAATAAACTTCACGATGAAAAAATTTGGCGTGTGTCAGGCAGGCAACCAATTGGGAGCAAATCGAGCTGGATGCGAGCGAAGCGAGCTATACGCGAGCGAAGCGAGCGCGAAAGTTTTCACCGTATTTGTTCCAACCGTTTGAGCATAAAGAAGTCCAAAGCAGCACAAATTACATAATGTTTGTTGTGTCAAAACGTACTAGAACCAATTGCGAGCGAAGCGAGCTATGTTCGAGCGAAGCGAGCGCGAAAATTTTCACCGTATTTGTCGGAACCGTTTGAACATAAAGAAGTCCAAAGCAGCACAAATTACATAATGTTTGTTGTGTCAAAACTTACTAGAACCAAGTGCGAGCGAAAAGAGGTGGATGTGAGTGAAACGAGCTATGCGCGAGCGAAACGAGCTATGCGCGAGCGAAGCGAGCGCGAAAATTTTTACCGTATTTGTTCCAACCGTTTGAGCATATAGAAGTCCAAAGCAGCACAAATTACATAATGTTTGTTGTGTCAAAACGTACTAGAACCAATTGCGAGCGAAGCGAGCTGGATGCGAGCGAAGCGAGCTATGCGCGAGCGAAGCGAGCTATGCGCGAGCGAAGCGAGCGCGAAAATTTTCACCGTATTTGTTCGAACCGTTTGAGCATAAAGAAGTCCAAAACAGCACAAATTATATAATATTTGGAGTGTCATAAGCCCAGAACATCCTGGGGGAAATTCGAACGAAGCGGGATAACTCCTAGCAAAGCGAGCGCGTAAATATTTTCCTTATCCGTTCGGGGGTCTTGTCTTTTAATATATCAAATTTTACAGTTCCTTCTTCCACTAAGTATGACCCAAGTGGCCAAGCTCTGGCGTCGAGAGTTTTTCAAGCCCCTGATTTAGTTTGACCCCTGCTTGTACTAAGAGTAGTGGTCCAGGCCCAGCAAATTAACGTGTTATCCAAAGCACAGTAACGCCCAGATGAAAATATCACATTTTTTTATGGAGGTCTTGTGCATGGTTACCCATCCAAAGACTGGCCGCATGGGCCGTTGCTTAGCCTCGATGTTCGCGTCAGATTACTTTTGTTAGCCAGGCTGCTAATTTTATGAGCGAAATCTGTATTGCCGTATGAGCGCGAAGAAGTAAAATAGGTTATCGAGTTATTTGGGCTTCCCACGGGAATAGCAATGACTTTTAAGATAAAAAGTAATCTTCGTGTTATACAAGGTCTAGTCTACCCCCTATATAAAATTTTAGCGAAATCAGTGTGTCATGTGTTATTTGGTGCATCCCACGGGAACAATAATTATTTTCGGGATAAAAAGTAGCCTATGTGTAAACACATAGTCTAACCTATCTTCATTCCAAATTTCATCAATGTCAGTACAACCGTTCGAGCGTGAAGAAGTTAAAAAGATTTATATGTTATTTGGTGCATCCCACGGGAATAGTATTTATTTTCGGGATAAAAAGTAGCGTATGTGTTAACACATAGTCTTACCTATTTTCTTCTCAAATTTCATGAATATCAGTACAGCCAAACGAGCGTGAATCTCTCTTCATGCGTAAAAATAACCTAATTTTTTAGGTTTTTCTTCGATTTCCCTAGGAGTCCATCATCAGAACCAGTTTTGGTGACAATGGGACCAATTCAGAACCATACTCTTTCAATTAAAAAAATAATTTTGAGAATCGATCCACAAATGGCTGAGAAATCGGTGAACATACATAAAAAAAAAAAAATACATACACGTCGAATATATAACCTCCTCCTTTTTGAAGTCGGTTAAAAAGATATTAAGGCAAAAATAAAGGCAAAATCTGGATTTTACAGTTTTATAAATAGTAAACGTAAAAAATATTGATAAAATAGCTTAAAAGCCGTCTAAAAACCACTCTAAGAATATTTAATTTGGTACCAATCAAACGTATCAATATGAAAAAAAAAAGTTCAAAAAACTTAATATTAAATTTTTGGACCAGTTATAGTTCTAATTTATTAGTCTGTATAAAAAAATATATAAATATAATAAACTTTCTCAGAACGGTTCTTTAGACGGTCTTTTCAGCTATGTTTTGATTCGAAAAACGAAAAAATGTCATTAGAAATTTAAGCCCTTATCATCGCCTTAAGTATTTATGTATATAATAATAATAATAAATAGTTTATTCAGGCAACAAAGAGTTAGTACATATTTCGAACTTACTACTATAAACTATTATAACTATCAATTTAATAAAAATGTTACAAATTTGCTAGCCATAATAGTAATACCTGCTAATTGTGTAGTTACCTGCAGTTGTGTTAGCAATCATAATACAAACTAGAAATGGCTTAGTACGGGGCAAACCAGCCGTGTATGAAATGTGTCCTAATATTCATTTATTTCTTTATATTGTGTCGAACTTGTTCTACTGCGTCTTCATCATACTGCAACTACAGTTAGGTACCTGTCTGTCTGTTGTTCCTGCAAATAATATAATTATGTACTTTAGTTCGGCGCGGTGACGCAACCAACACTTGACAAGTTGCTTTTAATTGAATATATGGACTTTACTGTCAGGAATTGAATTTCATTATAAGGCCAGTATATCGTACTCGTATGTATGATTGGGATATTTCTGTGAAAGTTTCCATAACTTCCCGGCACCCGTCCCTCTAAATATGTATCGTTATAAAATATTTATGTATATACTCGTATACTCGTATGTTGTATATTAGTTGTGTACGCAAGCATAAAACAAACTAGACATGGTTTAATATGGGACTAACCAGCCGTGTGTGAAATGAGTCCTAGTAAAAAAAAAATTGAAAGTGTATGTCCCCTCACTTGCATGACAATGAGTGTGAACAAGACAAAGCGAAGCTTCAAATGTTTTCTTTATTGACTATAATTATATACTCGTAGTAGCGACATTTAGATACATTATGCCTGAAGATCTACCAATTGTCTACATGTATTTAGTTTACACCTATAGGTACATAGCATCTAAATTACCAGTTATACAGTTTCTATTAAGACTTTTCAATGGAATGATTTGAATTGTGTCTTATTTTGAATATTACTTCTTTTTACGTTATGTGGTGTTTTCTGAATATCTAATATATTTTTATTCACTCCATATATTGAGCTACTTTATGGATTTTTAAAACACATTTTTGCTGAAAATTGCAGTAGTTTTTTTTAATTCTTACAGCTAGGTATTTGACTAGCAAGTCACGAAGCCCCATATGCTAGCGACACTCTGGACTAAGGTGGAGCACTCAAACGAATTCACGACCCTAGGGACGTAAGGTGGCCGCACGCCCGACTGAGCTTTGGTCATCATCACAATAGTTCCGAAAATAAACCTCCTCTTTAAAATAATGATTTCTTATTATTCCTACATATACTAAGTACTACTAATCATAGATGAAGGAGTCAGTCAATGATAGATTCTTGATTGTTTTTTCTTTTTCGTATTGTGTCCACAGCTTTACAAATCGAACGTACTCAAACCAGCTCGTCTGTTCAGGGCTTTATAATTAAATTGCAATCGACACTCGCTTAAAATACAGAATGTACTTCCATTTCAGGCGAAAATTGCATTTTGTGTACAATTCTTCATTCAGTTCAATTTATTTTTATATATTTTAATGATATGGCTTTGCGGATTAAATGATTTAATTGGATTTATTATCTGATCAATTCCAACATTCGGTTACTCGAATATGTTTTATTTATTCTAGAGGTAGTATGCATACACTATTTGAAATTTAAATTGTTTAGAGAAAAGATTTTCATGTCACAAATGCAGTGTAAGAAATAAATGTGTCTAATGTGTATATTATTTATTTATTATACATAAGTATGCTTGGCACACTTTCTGTGCTCATCAACCGGGATAATGAGGTCTTAATCTGACAGTTCACTTAATTTGGTGGATAAATAAAACTTTAAAAAACACTCATTTATTTATTTTTACTATATGAATTAATACACAGTTTTCGCTGAAAATTAAAGCATGTGTAATTTATCGTTATAGTTTTTAAAGCAAAAAGATATAAGAAATGCATCACCTACTGCTACTCTTAGATCAAATCTTACTTTAAGGAGTTAGTCCTTAAAGTAAGCTTTGTTAAAAAGATAACATTAAAAAAACATATGAATCATAACTTTTTTTTTTATATTATCGTCATTCTCAACATAACATTATCGTCATTCGTATTTAGTGTATTTGCGCTGTGATCACAGCGGGAAACTAAATATTTCATTTTTCCTTCCATCTATATCTACAATAATCAGAATGTGTTTTGACTTACATACTGATTATTTCAATTAAATAGTAAGAGTGCAATTTTCAATAAATAGAGAAAAGCATTTCTATCAAAAACAATGTTTAAATAAACATAACACCAAAAAGCCACAGAGCAATAAATCAAAGAGCACGCATCCAAATCCGCTGTTTATACATTAAAAAGGTAGAAAATGAGAGAGTGCTCCTGTCAGCGAGATGCCGTGACTTTCATAGGGGTATCTTTTATAAATTCCGGGGGCGGGCTAGACGAATGTCGGCCACTTGTCGGCCGGCGAGGCTCGTTTGTCATCTCTGCATTTTTTATGCTCTGCGGACGTGGAATTATTTTTGTAGGATTACTTCACTTTGCTTGATGTGATTGCTCGAGTAGAATGAGGTTTTAGTCTATATCTATGTATATCTATGCTATATTTATAAAGAGGAAAAGTTAGATTTTTTGTTTGTTTATTTGTTTGTTTGACGCATATAGGCTCGAGATTACTGGGCTGGTTGAATTTGAAAAAAATATTTAACCATTGGGAAGCTACTTATAATCCCTGAGTAACATAGGCTATATTTTGTTTCTCTTTGCAACTTAGATTATTTCATAGCCCGTACGAAGTCGGGACGGTATTAGTAAGAGATACTATTTATTTTTAAGAGCATAATAATAGTAAAGCATACAAGTTACACTTATAGTAACTGTAAAGTTTTAGGTAGTTACTCGTACTATTTAACGAACCTCTTGCTCATCAACTTGCTTGGATAAGAAAGAAGTCCATGTAAAATTAAGTAGAAGAACTTTTATCATTTTACATGGAATTGACCATAAATACTTACACATTTCTTTAGCGGCAATCATTTGATTTTGGACAAAACTTGAAACTATTATAATTCATCAGTTTTAAAGTAATTATTACTCTGGGATTAGGATACATGCAAAATGACTATAAATCTATGAAAAAGATACTCTAAAGTTGCATTTTGAATATTGTTCCGGCCACTAGAAACCTATTCTATCAATCAGATTGACTCCGACCATCTGAAACCGGCTCAACTTTCTCCTGCATGAAGTCCGGCTTCTAACTTCCGGATGGGTATCCAATTTGTATCCGTATCCGGTACCCGCCGGAACTTCCGGTCCGAACTTCTGTCACATGTCTCGCGAGTTTCGGCGATTTCTATTGAACTGGATTCGAGACATCCTAAGCATAGAGATTATGGATACAACCATAGATAAAATCTTTTTTTTTCTGAAATATAACTTAAACCTACATTTAAATATTTATTAACGGAGGAGGCCTATGCCCAAGCGGCAACTTTTGCTTAAAATGTGTAAAAAATATGTTATTTTAAAAATATATAATGCAATAGAATAAGAGGCTTTTTTACTTTTACTTTACTTTTTACATTTAAATATATATGGGGAGGACACATTTCACACATGGCCGGTTAACCCCATACTGAACCATTTCTAGTTCATATTATGGTTGCTAATACAAATACAAATCATATACTACATATACATACATAAGACAAACTGATATACTACATATACATACATAAAAAATAAAATGAGTTAAGTGTTTTTTACTACCAGCCTTCTAATTAATAAGTGCTAATACGTGCTTGACTAAAGGTGCCTAACTACATGGAGCATGGGTACGCTGTGTGGAATGTCCGTGTTCTTACCGTTGATTCTAAAATTTCATACGTTAAGATCCATTCTTTCATTTTTATCTATCAATTTTGGATTTGTGAGGCCTAGTCAAGCATTTTTATGCTAATAATATTTATTAATATTTTAACAAAACATGGCCATGCTATGCCACAATGTAATACATTGGTGGACATTTTGATGATTGTATAAGTGAAAATATACATTTAATTATGTACTGAAAATCCTAGTTTAAGATATATGTATTTTAATATCAACATATTATTCAATTCAAAAGCATTATCATTCTTATTACTTGAACACATTTCACACACCGCTGGTAGTTCCATACTAAACCATTCCTAGTTTATATTATTGTTGCTAACACAACAACTGATTTGTAGGCTCACCTTGGTTTTAAAACAAAGTTTTGATAATTTAAGATGGTTGTTATTCAGGAAACCTATACGGATTGCTGTAAATACGTACATAAACAAAGTTTGTTGATATTTGGAAAAAAAATATTCGCTTCACCGTACAAAAAAACCCACGCGGCAAAATAATTATGAAGAGTTTTCGCAAATTTCTAAATATTGAAGAACAATAATATATGTTTGTTTAGACCGAAGCAGTTCATCAATGGCTTTGCGTTGCTTATTAGTAACCTTGTAAGAATAAAATAAAACTCACCAAAAACACTTCGTTAGTCACATCCAGTGCTGTATAAAATGTACTTACACTCATTCTCGTATGTATCAGCTGGCACAGGCTCCCTATGAGTTCGACTGTCAAACTTACTAAACATGCACTCGAACTATTCTGCAATAGAAACTATCACTATACTATTTTTAGTAACATAAGGTGTCAAAGAATCGTAGCCTTCGTAGAGCTTCGTAGAACCTCGTAGAGCTTCGTAGACCTTGTAGAGAGTACGTAGCACTTGTAGCAATTTCAACTAAAAACAGACTAAAAATGGTTGCCTGTAAAGTCGGTTTTACGGGCGAAGATTTTACGTGACAACGTCTGCCGCGTGCTGCGCGCGCGGCAGACTGATCATAGTTGAGTGGGAGAGAGACGCAAGGCATTCGGCGGGCCTCTCTCTCGTTCGGTGACTCATCGTAACGTTACCGGGCGTTACACTTTTTCATAAGTGACTCCCACCCGCAACCTAATTTAAGACGTTGTCACGTCAAAAAAGTTTAGTGTTTTCACGTACGCATACTTGTCTTACATTTTCAACTTAGAGTTTTAACGTACCTAGAATGATCCTTAAATGAAACCTATTTACTCGTATGTAGTTTAATTCTGTGCCTGTAGGTTTAGAAAGTCCCAATCTACAAACCTTCTTTTGACTTGTTTTTATACATATAAGATTTCAAGTAATTTTAAAATTAAACTTGATTATTTATTGCTTAAGTTTTTAGTGCTAAAACATAACACTACATAAATTATACTAAAACTCAACTACACCTAAAAAAATACCAGTGGTAGTGGCTAAAATGCTAACAGTATTGCCACGTTGGTTAGCAATGCTTAATTTCTGACCAATATAAAAGCCAGCACAATCATCCATCTTTATAATTGATAAAAAAAATACAACGTAAACTATATGTAACGAAACTGAAGGGACTGTGCAATTTATGGCGTTTTAGAGAGTGGTCGTTAAATGGAGAGAATGTATAATTGTATGAAAAAACCAGCTAAACCAACTAAAGCCAATTGATTTCGACGCTTTAGAGCGTTTGTCGTTAAATCGAGTGACGTTACATGGAGTTTACACTGTATTGCAAGTTTAACATTAAATTTAATTGTTATTCAAATGATTCATAGCTATAAATATGTTACAAAACACAACACAAAAAATCTCGCAAGGAACCGCGTAATGAGCAAAACGATTATGTAACATGACGAATGGGTACAGACTTGCATCATTATTCAAAACCACCACTTTATGCAGACACTTCAACAACATTTAAATATAAATACGACAGAGGTCTAGTTGCAATGGATCTTCTGGTATGAATTGTTGTGTGAAACATCTTGAGGGAAAATTAGGTATTTTTACATGTGATATGAAACGAGGGTAATGTTTAAAAGAGGTCGTGCCTTTGATGGTAAAAATATCATAAATAGAAAACAAAATTAAATATTTAGTTAGACAAGTAAAGGAAAATTAACTAAAATCAGTTAACTAAGATAAATTAACTAATATTAATTAAGATTAACGTTACCTATCACAATCCGGAAATTCTTAACTCAACACGTATTTCGCCTTTCCACAAGGCATCATCAGGAGATGTTGACTCTTCGAACGACGAGTCGAAAGCTTTCGATTCGTCGTTTCATACTTGTCTTAATTTGGGTTTTGGATCACAGCGGAAGTACACTAAATATTTAATTTTGTTTTCTATTTACAATGGATTTCCGCAAAGTAACGCCTGAGTCAATAAGTTATTTAAAAATATCATGTTTCGGTAAAAGTACACGGAAAAAATAAGTATTAATTTACGAGTAGGTAATATGAATGTTTACATTAAAAATCTGCTTTTCTCGTTTAAAAAAATTGAACTCGTATTTAAAAAAAACATAATATCCAGACATAGTGTCTATATATCGGATCTAAAGACAAGAAATATAAATACGATAGATAGATACTTTTTTTATTTTAACACACACTTAAAGTGACTTATTTACATAACAAACTTAAAACTAGTGCAAAAATGTCAACCTTATAGTTAAAAGATAAAAATCTCTTTCAGGACACCATAGTAATTTAGATGGTCAGAATATAATCGTAACATACGTATTACGGTTCTGTGGTTCAAAATATACATTCTCGATATAAATGTGTTTTAATAGAATACAATGTATAATCGACTACGGAATAACAAGCGCTAATGTGTTCCAACAGACTTCTTGGGTGCCAGTTATTCCAATTTATGCCACAATGAGCCTAAATCGTCTGGTTTTACTCGCTTTGCTGGTATTTTTTTATTTTTTTTTATTTGTAAAGATACTTTTTTCAGATTAGTCATATATGTTTGTGAAAATTGATTCTGTATTTTTTTTTCTATTTGTTAATTGTTCACTTGATAAATAGATAGATAAGCATTTTATTTTAACACTTTTAATGACAAACATAAAATAACTAAAACACTAGTGTCTTAACTGGCAGCCTTATATCTGAAAGAAATCTATTCCAGGCAACCATTTAAATATATTAGAGCTTTTCCAAAAATAAGGTAAGAAAGAACAAAACAAACTTATCTAAATACGCATAATACGGACTCTTCTCGCAGCAGTAAGACTTGATTATTATTCACGGCTTAGTTCATTTTAACCTCAGTAATTTGGGGCCTACCCACATTTACAGTACGATCAGGTTACCAAATTAAGCAGATTTAGACGTAAACGAATCAAGGAATCCAAACAGAGGTACACGAAATTCGACTCTAACCAAATTATGCTAACTGGAACGTAATTCGCGTTTCGACAGTATTTTCGGCTGCAAAGCACGAAAGTCGGTAGGTGTCTGTGACTTTGTTTATTCAAAAATAGTTATGAAAAACGTAGCATAAAATAAAGAATAAAAAAAAAATTATGTCGAAGAGTGAGCAACGCCATCTGTTGTCGGGGCAACCTTCAATATGACACTGGAAAGAGCTATGAGTCTGATTACTAGTTTTAATTCTAATGTTATTTGTTTATGATTTAATTTGATTTGTGCTTTCGTTTCTGTTAAATTATAAAGCCTTGTTTATTTAGGAGTTGTTAAACTTAGTAGTACAGAATAGATTTAGATTTGTCTTGATCAAAGTTTATTGCCACGATAGTTTTTTGTTAGTTACCATATTATTCCTCTAATTGTGGAGTGACGACAGAGTGATATAAGATGACGAAATTTTAAATCTGGTTCGATGTGAAGATGCCTACAATAAAGCTATATTTCATAAAGATTTGCGTAACTTTGGAGATAACAAAGACGGCGTAAATTCAAATTTATCCTACGGTTACTCATTTAATCTTGTGTATTTCTGCAAACAAAATGATTTCGGAAGCTATTAAATACAAAAAAAATAACTATTATTTTTTACAAAAATCTTAATCAACGTTGAGAAAATTAACACTTTCTAACATAGCTAGTGTGGTAGAATTGTAACGGAATGAAAGAATGTCACGGCACGTCCGCTCGGTTCGCAAGCTTATCACAAACTGATTTGAATTTGGAATTTTGTACGCTTGGCTTCGCAGGAGATGTTTACCTTTTTTCGGGATATTGAAATATTTTTTATTTTTTAGATGAAATGTGTATTTTGTTTATATTTAAACTCATTATAGATAAAGAGATCTTAGTTTTAATACAATACAATAGTTTCTCACAAGTCAATACTCACTTGTGAGAAACTATTGTTATTATCTTAGTTTTAATACAATACAATAGTTTCTCACAAGTCAATACTCACTTGTGAGAAACTATTGTATTAAAACTAAGATCTCTTTATCTACAATGAGTTTAAATATAAACAAAATACACATGCGGCTTTATCAATACATATTCAAATATTTTCTTAAAATATTCTACAACAAAGAAGTTTCTAATCTTTTCCATCTGTTTTCTCCTCTAAAGTTACTTCGCGGATGTTGATTTCCCGGTTTTTCGGATCCAAAGTAACAAATAAACTTAAAATGTAACAGAACAGTTCGAATAAGTATCTTATGGAATAGAAGCAAGACTTAAAATCCATTGACTGTAGCTAAGATAATCTTTTAACAAAGTCAAAAGCTAGTATTACGTAGGTCAGTGAATAAGATATTGTTCATATTTTTTTTAATGTTGTGGCGTAGACAACCTTTGCCCGTCGTGATGACGTTATCTCTGTGTTTGGACTTGGAATCAATAGAAGTTTTTCGAATACAAAGTCTAATGGCTGAATAGCCTATTCTGTGGAAACTTCGTCTCTCGTTTGAGTTACCCGGGTTCGAGCCCAGTTTAGTAGTTAGACTAGTTTAGTATTTTTGTAATAGAAAAGAACTTTCTAGAGGATTCGAGATCGAATGGAAAAGAAAGTACGGGACGGAAGAAAAGTAAGAGAGAGGAATATAGGATTTGAAATTGGAATCATTATTTTGATTTTTGAATTCAAATCCGAGGGCATTTAGAAGCGGGCCAGCGCGGCCTTTATATCAGTATTCGTTTGGAAGTCAGTATTAGTTCGGAAGGGAATACAATAACACAAAGAATAAGAAGAGGA
Organism: Mellilla xanthometata; assembly: GCA_035578125.1. Taxonomy (NCBI): domain Eukaryota; kingdom Metazoa; phylum Arthropoda; class Insecta; order Lepidoptera; family Geometridae; genus Mellilla; species Mellilla xanthometata. The sequence continues at coordinate 5,108,246 of JAPUBQ010000019.1, read as the reverse complement.
ACAAGAAGAAGTAGAAGAAAAGGTAGTGAAGTAAATGATAGTGACAGTTCCCGGCTGTCAATAAAAGTACCAACCTAGAACAAGTTTTTCTAATCCTAGAATAGAAGATGATTCAAATGACGGAACACAAAAAAAAAAATAGACATGTCTTATAGTTATGTAACTGTAAACTAAAATAATAATGAATTTAATTGTTTTACTTTGACTTTTAGACATAAAGAGCCGGTCGGTTTATGATTTATACGAGCTAAAGGCGCTACAGTCTGAAATCTATGTAACTGTATTCCACGTAATGCGGTAATGGACTTGTTTCTGGTTTTTATTTAACGGTTGCCATTTGACTTCCGGCGATTTCGAGATTAGCCTTAATACGCTAACGCAGAAGTGTTTGCTTTTTGGTTGTTTATTTGATTTGGTAGACTTTAAAAATAGCTGATGAAAATACTAAAGTGGTACATTCTTTAAGCTTTGAGACATTTTTGAGGCAAAAAAAACTTGGTTTTTCACTATAACGCTGTCGGTCTGGGTGTAAAATATGTATCTATATAAAATATGTATTTATATGTAGTATATCAGTTGTGTTAGCAACCATAATACGAACTAGAAATGATTCAGTATGGGGTGACCAGCCGTGTGTGAAATGTGTCCTAATATAAAAAAGGTACTCAAACACCAGAGCAATACATCTAACCTGATCCAAGTACAAATAAAATATGATAAATTCGCTCAGGCGCGACGCGACGCAATGTTTTCCAAAGTTAATCCTCATCTCGTCTTGGCCGTAGTTTTTATTAAGTTACACTGAAACCGTGAAACAAACTAGTTGCGAACTAGCATCGAACTAGTCGAGAATTTTTCTGTTTCCGGCGACGCGGTGCGACAGTGCATATCCTCAGGGCGTGATCTTTTTACTTCTAAGTGAAAAGCGGTTACTTTTATTATATTATTCACCAGTCGTTTGTAAGAATAGGACATTTAAGTAGATATACGAGTAAGTTTGCCTATGCGAAATAAAAATAACTTATAAAATTAAAAATTTCAAAGCTTACTCATATTTAAAAAAATACTTTACTGTAAAAGTACGTATGAAACGATGTTAATTACATTGTTATACATCATCTTCAATTTCAGCATTTTATTTCTAGCTAGCATCCCGTCCCGGCTTCGCACGGGCTCTAAAATAATTTGAATTGCAAAGAGAAACAAAATAAAACCTAGTTTCTATAACTTGTGAATAATGTTTTTTAAATAAAAAATGAAATAAATTAATTAAGCAAATAAAATTCCGACCATTAGTTTCGGAGTCTATTCGCGTCAATCAAACAAATAATCAAATTTTTCTCATTATATTGGTATACATGAAAATATTAATGTAGGAAAAATCATCGTCTCAAGACTATTAAAAGAATTTAATCATTCATAATTACGTTTTTACATTATTACGCTAGTCAAGCATTTTCTAACACTCACCTTAGCTACCCTAAAGTTAAAAATCTATCGAAAACCTCATAAATCGGGCAGCCTCTTTGAGAGGCAGTAAATTCGGATTAAGAATTCTCCGTCTTTGGCCAGACTATCGCTGTTTTGCATGTCTAAGCAATATTGTGTTTATAAATTTTGATAATAATAATATTTTTTACAGCATTGCTTAGGAACTAATATTCTTAACAATCTAGGAAACAATATTTTACGCTCAAAATGGACAAGCTATATAATTATAGACACTTATAAATTTATAGGTACTTATTATATGTACTTTCATGAACTATAATTAAGATTTTCGATTTTATTGTAAATGTAATGCTTGATGGAATAACCGGATTGCTTATTTAGTTTCAGCTAAGTTCCAGCCCTGACCCACGACACGGCGCGGCGTCGCGGGCGGGACTTTCACCTTAAGGACAAGGAGTCGGCTCCAATTCAATTAGCCGAGAAACTTCTACCGAGACGAACGAAGACTTGTTTTTGAGAATGTGTAATTACATTGATTTTGTTGAACTGGGATAGTGGTTAAAACATTTTTAAACTCCAACTGTAATTGTGTATAGAACTTGATTCAGTAAAGAAGACTTTTGAAAGATTGCTTCGTCTTGCTCACTCATTTGGGTAAGCAAAAGAGAGGACATGAAGTTTCAAATGTGTTCTTTATTGACTCGAGTTAAAAGCATGATCGATACTTTTTAGAATAGAAATACAAGAATGCTCTTTATACAATGCAAAAAATCGAATAGTTTCTGTTAATTTCTGTTAGTTTCTGTTCATCTTTTACTCACTAGATGGCGCTTCTGGTAAAGTTAGATCGCGGTGACGAGTTTCTTTCAGCACATATAAATATCTTTGTAATTTTATTTTAATATATTTATACAGTTTTTATATAACTGTACTTTATGGTGTTACAAAGAATCAGTTTCAGTAAAAACTATCATATTCTACAGTGACTACAAAATTATCCGGTAATATTCAAAGTTAAAGTTCAGCTGAATAGTTTTTGTTTAATTATATCGCTATAAGATGGTGATGAATATGTTGGCCGGGCCGGGAATCGAACCCGGAACCTTCTGATTGGCAGTCCGGCATGGTAACGAGGTGTTCTTTTACTCTGTTTTTTTTTTTTTTTTTTATATTACTTATAAGTTTGCGTTTGACCAAAGCTTTCTTTCAGCACATATAATTATCTTTGTAATTTTATTCTAATATAATACACAGACTTTATTTACTATACTTAGTGGTAGATTGAATCAGTTTTAGTTAAAAAAATATATATTCTACAGTGACTACAAATTTATCCGGTAATTTTCCATTACAAAATCAATTGCATTACACCTATTTTCTATTTCAAACCATTGGCGTATCAAAGGTCGCGGCTACACGAGCCCGTTTTTACCCCAGAGAGCGTCGGTTTGCCAGCGATTAGAGCTTCGAGCCCATTTGATGTATTCATCCCCTTTGAAGCCAGAGGAAGCTGCGAGCAGAGATAAAAGTACTGGCTTAATGTTCCTGCTGAATTTTAGAGCGGAAATTTTACGTTCGATTTTAGAAATACGAACACTCAAAGTATTTGTAAGTTGGGTTTTATTGTCAGTTGAATTTTGTTCGAATAGCGGTGTAAATAATTTCGGAGAATAATTTATAGAGGTTCGAATTTAGAGTTGCGTCATTTGGCAGTTAGGAAGAGTTGAAAACTGCTTGCTTTAGTGAAAATTTGAGTCTTGTTTAGATTTTACACTAAATTTTGATAGGCTTCTAAATAAGTATAGGCGTATTACATTGCGTGGTCTGCGAAATTATAAAAATAGTTGAGTTAAAAGAGTAACACATATCGAAAGTGACGCTAAAGTGTTAGTTTGCAAAGAGATACGACTTATAACGAATGAATAAACAAGCTTATTTTATTCGCTTTTGCCTGTGTAATATAAGTATTTTAATATTTAAAAGTTAGAAAACTTCTTCCCCGTAAACAATATGGTTGGTTACAATTTGGGCGCTCAAAATATATTTCCTATTTATTATTGGCGCCCAACTAGCGGTCGGCAAGTTCACGTATAAAATTAAAATGAACAAACTAATCCCTTTTTTATTACAATACAGCTCATGATCTCTGCATCTATCTAGCACCTCAAACTAGCAAATCGTCCTAGCATCGCACGGGCTATAAAATAATCTAAGTTGTAAAGAGAAACAAAATATAGGCTATGTTACTCAGGTATAATGTAGCTTCACAACAGTGAACGAATTTTCAAATCGTTTCGGAGCCTATTTACGTCAAACAAACAAAAAAAAGCTTATAATTTTGGTATAGAAAACAAAATAAAACATGGAGTTATACCGTAAAAATTGTAACTCTCTTTAGTTCACTACGCCACCTAGCGCCTATAGAAGGAATTGTGCACCGAGGGTGGCATTTCGTGACCAGACTTTGGCACGAGCAGACGTGTCGTGCTTTCACTTAACGAAAATTTGTGCAAGTTCTTAGATTCACCAAGCGTTTACGTAATACTGTTTTGTATTCTATAGCGAGAAGCGTCTTCAGGTTCCCGGAATTGATTCGTTTTCACAAATTGGATGAAGACATTTTCTTTTCAATACATGGAAACAATCAACTTTAGAACGTTATTATGCTAATGGTGTCATCATTCATTTCTTACGCCATTTTAGGTCATTTTTGTTCCCTGGTGATCCCACTGCCTCGTTTACATACCTATTGAATAGACACAAATAGTTTAATAACCTTTTGGGTATGACTTAGCCGTTACAAGATGATTTTTTTATAAGTTTAATCTGTAATTAGGTGTATGTAGGCGAAGCTGAACTTTAGCCTCTTATTAAAGGTGTTTTAATGATAAATAGGCATGCGTTTGAACGCAACTCTCCTGATGTTAAGTTTGTAGCAATCTAGGATGGAGCGCGCTTGCCAAAAAGAAACCAATATTCTGATGGTAAATTTGTAAGAAAGAAGAAGAAATATTATAAATTATACGCGTAAGTATCCAGATCCACAGAAAAATATGAAGATACTTGTATATTTAGAGAAAAACAAAACCATCCTTAGGAGTACAGGGAAAGCTTTATAAAACAAACAAGACAATAACATAAATCAAGCATTCAGACTTAAGATTATATTTGTGTTATAATAAAAACTATCGTACTTTTTGGACCTTCTTCATCATCGATCAATCAGTTCTTTAGGGCTTGCAAACCTAATTTACTATCATCATCATCAGCCTATGTTCGTGCACTGCTGGACATATGCCTCTCCCAAGGCATGCCACTTGGCCCTATCCTCTTCACCATCCACTACCCGTTACCTTCTTCAGATCATCGCTCCACCTGGTTGTAGGGCGTCCTACGCTACGTTTGCCGAGACGCGGTCTCTACTCTAGAACTCGTCTACCATAACTACTACATAATTTACTAACAGTACTTTATTTTTAAACAGTTAATTAAATCGAGCAATGGAGCAATGCAACAGAAAGGCGGTACATAGAATCACGAAGATGGCAAACGAAAACTCGCTATTTAATAAAAATAGCAAGCCTCAACGTTAAGAGAATAGAAGCCCACTTCAATAAAAGCTCAAGAAGTTACGTGATTTTTAAATTCTGTGAAAGTGGAACACAGACTGTAATCCACTTTGAGAATATAACTCGGCTCTTCAGCCTAAACGACCGTCCTATATCAAAGGCAGACTATATACTTAGATACTACACTGTATATACTATTGTCTATATACTGAGGAGTATATAACTAATGTATTAAGGTTCAAGTGGCAAAAAATCACAATTCTTATTCTTAAGACTTGACAAGGACGCATGCGTGCTCCAGAGACTCCGCCTAAGATAGAAAAGGACAACTGGTGAAATCACGGTGTGGCTTTGATTTCAGATTTGGAGTAAGATTGATTTCAGATAAAGTTGGTGGTAATCGAAATAAAAGGTTAGACTGTATCAAGTATATTGTTTGTAGGGCAAAGTGCTTTGAAGATATTGATATAGAGTTTAGTTTAGTAGAGTGAAATAATTAGTTGTTTGCGATACAAAAATAATATAGATTTGTTGATTGGAGACAGTGATTTTTTACTACTTAATATTAGCTAAATATAGAATTAAATAAATAATTTGTGAAAAAATTGGATTGAAAAAAAATTGTGTAAAAATTGGACAACCGACTTTTATTTAACACAAACTGAGTTTAGTAATTTTGATGAATTTTATATGCAAACATTTGAAAATAAATATTATTTCCAAGAAAAATATTAAACCAGTTCAAATGTCATCAAAACCAATCAAAATATAACTGGATGTTTTTTTTTGTTGAAAAACCGCCTCCTATTTAATATTCTCAAAAGGCTAAAATCTAGTATGAATAGAAAGAAATACGAAATAATGTCGAAGGATTAAAACAGTCAATACCAAAGTTTAGACATATCTCATTCGAGTACGAGGAGTACTTTTACTTGGAAACTTTTGAATTATAAACTTTACACACTTTTGAATAATATTTTAATAATTCTTTGATTGTCATGGACGAGCAAAGTTAAGATTAAGAGCTTTAATGAATATTCAGTATTTGTTTCTGTCTACTATGATTATCTTTATTTAAAAATATACTGGTCACTTTTTGAATAATTTAGATCCCTAGCTTAAGCTTGTATCTAGATTTACTTAGTCAAACTTTATTTTTCCAAACCAAAAATGTACTAATTTCGAAAAAGCTGACAGAAAAATTTATTCATTTACTTGCTGACACAAAGCACCGCATAAATCTTCAAAATTAATTATCTATCGCATAAACATGCCCTACCTAAAGGCATTGCACCACAAAATCTGCGCGTTCATTAATTTTCGCCTCGTACAGGACTCAAAGCGAAGCTTTATAAAATCAGGTCTTGTATCCTTTACGCTTTTACCGCTCGTCTTTCCTTCGTCAAACTTTAATTCATTACATGCTGAAAATACGAAAACTTCGCGTTCTTAATTAAAGAAACTCAGACCGCCCTGAAGCCTTGACTCAATGAGACGTGGTTGGCTTATTTTTTTTCGGCACACTCATTCCCGCCTCTGCGACCCTCCCAAACAAACAGCCGTCTGCTTTGAAAACAATTTTATTTGATAACAATCTTCGACCTTAACACTCTAGAATTAAAACATAAATTCGTATGTAACTGAAATGGATATACGCTCTTTTGGTTTGAGTCTGGATGCTTTCAGTTCATTTCATGAAAGCGGAGACAGGATGGCAAGGAATAGATTCAGTTGACCGCGAGCTTTTCGCGCGGCCGGTCGTGTAAGGGGATAATTTTCTTCCGCTGATAATAATCTCGGAAAAAGTTTTCGTTATCTTATTCGAGTATCGTTTTTGTGAATGTGGGTTTATTTTGGTGTTTTCTAGGTGATGAAGAAGTAAAGAGACTTATAAAGGTACGGTTTATTGCAGAACCTTCTTTCTCCAGACTGAATTTGCTAAGAGAGGCATACAAAACGACTCCCAAGGGAGTTAAGCTCGACTGCATTTTAGCTGAATTTCTGTTACGCTGTTTCCATTTTGTATTCGGTGGCTTCGGAAGTTGGAATAAATAATTTACGTGTAGAGAAAAATAGATAGATACCATTTTGTTTCCCAACGGAAAATAATAGTTTAGCGCAAAGTGCGTCAAATTTATATAAAAAATTAAAGATTAAACTTTATAATTTTCTCAAAAAATACAAACGCAACTAAATATTTGTCCGTGTTATTTGTCCAGGACAAAAATTGAACTATATATTAATCTAGGGCATAAACTATCTCCATGCCAAATATTATAAAAATTAGTTCAACCGTTTGAGAGTGAAGAAGTAAGTAATAAACATACACACACACTTACATAAAAAAATTCGCTTTAAATCTGCAACTAATCTAGTAAACAACTAAACTTATTTCACAAACTTTATCAAGTAATGTAACGGGAATCACTTGTGAAGTTTAAGTTTAAAAATAACCAATTCTGGAAAAGTTCTGGCGGTCACATTCCTTGGATTTTATGTTCTGAAAACTTTGAAACTTTAGCGTTTCATGTGCGGATATTATTTATTTACAGAAGTTTATTTTAAAGTGCAAAAGTTTAAATTAGATTTTGGAAAAAACTGTCGCATTAACATTTTATGTACTAAGGTGTTTTAAATAGGCTTCACTCCCAACATTGAACACTAAACCTATTATATTACTATTACTAGATAACCTGTACCATTATATTATTTATTCATGAGTACATGGTTATATAATAAACCTGTTTTTTATTTTCTTACATGGCCACAATACTAAATAAAATGCCTACCTAATTCCTTAATTATAAAATTTATTTGATAATTTACAAAATATTTAGTTCTTAGTCAATTAAAAATAACATGTGACATATTGAAAACTAAAAATACTTATACTAATCAAATAACTCGCCCATCTGCCCGCTCGCTGCATTACCACGCTGAATGGCTATGACCAACCTCTACACCAAAAACGAGCCGGAGCGGGAGTCACCAGTGTTTTTTTATTTATTTTAAGACCTAGCTCGTGGACAAAAACTCTTCGCCTCACAGAATTACAAAACTTACAAAGTGATATGTAGTAAAAATATTTAAGTAATTCAGCACTCATATTTTGTGCGCTTCATTATAATCGTATGATAATATACAAATTAATATAAAATGAAATGATGACAAAAAAAATCTGTTTGGTTATATTTTAAACTACGAGTAATTAATTATAACCAATATTAAATATTTATGAATAAATGAATGAAAACCATGTTCACCAATAATATGTTAAAATCACATTCCGCTTGCGTGCTGGAAAATCAGTACACATTTTAACTCACTAATTACACCATTACGAATATAGTAAATGTGGCAGATTTATTTTATCATCACTCAAATAGTAAATTTAATTCAACATAATTTGTAAGATTTATCTGTCGATCAAAATATATTCGCATGGTATAATATTATAATTTATACCCTCACAAGACATTGGAAATAGTTTTTATTTATCCTTTTCCTTATACAAATAAAAAATAAAATGATATAGGCACCATCCTAGTAGGTATAGGCACAGAATAATAACTTGTACTTCGTACAGAAGCTTCACTTCGCAATGGTTTTCAAAGAAATATGAACTCAATCTGATAAACAATATGATTTAATTTAGCTCGCGGTCCAGTCAATCACGTGATCATTTTGTTGCCTACCATTTTTTTTTCAAAGGAATATGGGCCTTAATTCACTGAGCTACGGGTCATAATACGTTGTACATGGTTATACGTAGTACTAGTTATTATTCTGTGGTATTGAAAGAGCCACGGACTATGGTTGCTTACTTCGAGAAACTACTTCATATGCCATCTAGCGCGAATAGAATTCCATAGGTATCATCTATAGTATCACCGAAAATATTTTGCGTTGGGCTCTTAGTCTAAGTTCGTAAATGTACGACAAATGAAATGCAACTCGAATGAAACGACTAAAATAGCTTTTTTATTGTACTTTTAGGATATTGGAATAGTACGGGGAGAAACGGTTTGTAGTTTGAATTAATTTCATAATGTAATCCAGTCAAAATAGATGTCAGCGTCTTTAGGTAACAAAAAAAAAGTTAAATTTCGATCACGATCCGTATTTAAACAATTAAATACTGCACAGTATTTTTTTGCTTTTTTTCGTTTTGTGTCCATCTTGCAATTATATAATGAATCAGTCAAATAACACAGAATAATAACTAGTACTTAGCAAATAATTAAGTTGAACGTGGTCGAACATATAGCGCGCACGCGTGTGTTTTCGTTCGCTTGTAGCAGCCTACTAGATTGGCCACTCCGGAGTGGCCGCCGCCCGTAGGTATGTTTTTAACACCTACACGCGGAGTGACACAGGCCTGGTATAGGCAAGGAGCTTAGACATAGTCCACAAGATTTAATTTTACTTTTGACATTGTTTTATATTCTTACTTTCAATTCGATATTAATCATTGCTTGTTATTTTTTATATTGACTGAATAAAATATAAATTAATATAATTGATTAGGTATATCTGTTAATGTAAGCTAATAGTAGCTTGTATACCTTTAGGACAGAAAAACCTAAATCTAGGTATAACGTTTTTTTTTTTTTAAGTTTGCTCCGTCTTGCGCCCAATCATAAGGTTATGCAAAAGAGGACATGAACTTTCAAATAAAATAATAAACGTTATGGGACACATTTCACACACGGCTGGTTAGCCTAATACTAAAACATTTCTAGTAAAGGTATGTATTGTGGTTGCTAACACAACAGATATACTACATATACATAAATAAATTTCATATCGATACATATTTAATACCCAGACCAGCAACTAACAAATTTATTTAATCATAAAAATGTTTGCCGTGCTGGGAATCAAACACGGGATAAAGCTACGCCAACGACATAGTAAAAAATGTTTTTATATTGACTCAAGTTATACACTGGTGTTACTCCGAGTTCAATCATCATAATCTATTTATTTAAACCGTTCTAATCGGTAGACCAAAGTCGCAAATATTGCTTTGAATAATTACATTCATATAATGCGGCGCTTTTAAGAGAAAAACTTCTCTCAAAGTCGTCCGTAATGCACTTGTTAATGTGTCGAACTGCGTTTGCACTATTGAATCTGAAATCATGAAAAAAGATAAATAAAAGATTATTATTATTAATTCGTGCAAACAAGAAATACGGAACGGAAACACTTCAACATAATATCAAAACTGGCGACCTTATCGCTTAAAGCGATTTCTATTCGACATTGAAACTGTTTTTGAAGTGGCATAGCTGCATTAATTATAAAAGAAGATATAATTTATAACGACTATAATAATTAAAGTTCTTCTTCATCTTCCTTGCCTTCTCCCACTAGGTGGGGCCGGCACAGCAAATTTTATTCTTCCACTCTGAGAGACGACGGCTGAAAGAGGAGCCGTCGTCTCTACACTCACTCCTTTCACTCTCATGTCCTCATTCACACACTCCATCCATGTCTTCTTTGGTCGGCTTCTTGGCCTTCTTCCTTGCACTACTAGTCTAAGAGCCCGTGAAGATCGTCCTTCACCGATCTGATAACCAGATGAGACGTATTTTTTATTAAGTATTTTTTATAAACAAATATGTCTAAAATTGCTTGCCTATCGAAAAGTGCTCATGGCTTTTTGTTTTTTTTTGCGCATGCTCGTGTATAGTCAAATGATAATTTAGCTACAATTATCAAAATAAAAATAACATTCTAACTGTTCAGAATCGTTGTTACTCCTATGAAGCGCATCAAAATCGAATGAGTCACCTATTTTGACTTACCTGTTTACACCTGCTTGCCAGGTAGTTATACACTGAAATGAGTAGGCAAGCATACCGAGGCATATTCTGTGTATTAAAAACTATCAGTGAAATAAATTTCATTTGGTTATCAAAAGTATGAAGGTGATGAAAAAAAAATATCAATAAAAGTTAATTTAATTAAAAATAGCCATGAGCACTTTTCGATGGGCAAGCAATTTTAGGCACATTTGTTTATAAAAAAATATTTAATAAAAAATACGTCTCATCTAGTTATCAGCCCCCTTACTTCGACCATCCACGGTTAAATCGCTGATAAGTCGCTGATAATTCGCTGGGATTAGAGATGTGAAATACCAATAAATATTATTTGTGTTACTTATTTTTTTTTTATTTGAATAACCTCTTTTTCCGCTTTTTTGTTTTCAGGCTATCTAGACCAAATAAAACTCAGTAATAACAAGCGCTAAATTATTTATAAAGTTTAAACTTTTTCCCATGATTAATTTTATTGTTTATTGTGCTTTTATTGTACACTGTTCGACAACTTCTGTGAAAAACAAACCAACCTCTTTCATTTATGCTACAAATGTAATTTACTAAAACACCAAACTGGAAGTGGAACATAATTACAAAGTCTGCAGCTGCTGTCAAAATTTCAAACACATGTCAACTGTGTTTATTATTAATAAATTAGTTACTTTACATACCTACGTAGTTTCTAAAAAATAATAAAATTACTTCAATACCTAAGTATTGAATAATATGAAGGACACAAGCAGACAATCAAAGTAAAACAGAAAAGGATACAGCGAAAAAATCAATGATTTTGTTATTGTGATTTCATGTATGTACGAAGCCATCTTCGACTACCATAGCATGTGACTGGAATAATTTGTAAATAAATATAATTGTATTACATACATACTTAAATCGAATTGAAATTATATAAATTGACGAAAATTGAGTTCAGTTATTTCGCTCCTAATTGAAACCTTTTTATTTCGCCATACAACCTATTAGACAAAGCGTTTTATTGTTTCAAAAAGTAAGTAAAAGTAACTAAGTGCGCGGCACTAGTAATACTTTATTGGACACAAACTTAAAACTAAAGATAAAATAATAACTAAGAACAAAAAAATAGTTTGCCCCAATTGGGGTACTCAGTATGTAACATAAAAGATGATTATTCATATTCAGTATTCTATTGTGACGCCGCTGCCACGTAACCACCTTTTACTAGTAATTACAATGCTCATTTCACGAAGTTTTCAACGCACTTGCGATCGCTCCAAGATATGCACTCAGACTAAAGGAAAAAAGGCTTTATTCCTGTAGTCTGAGGATATGCATTGTCCATCCTCGGGCACATTTGTCCCTTGCTAAGTAGAGGCAGACCTGTTCGCTCCGTAATGGTACACCAGTCCAATATGTACCAACTAGATCTTCACCTCGTAGGTGGCCCTCCACTTGATCTGGTGTCTTCTATCTTTCTAGACTGCAGGAAATAGTAAATGAAATACAAAAATAGAAAATGTTTTTATTTATCACTTCCAATATATCCAATACATATTGCCAAAGACAAATTAATATTACTAACAATGGTTTTAAGCTAAGATTACAAACCTAACAGGTATATTATGATGTAACAAGCTACTAGTAGAATATATCTATATTATTTAAATGACACAATTTTTTATAAATTATTTAATACTCAACAATATTAAGTAGGTATATGTTGTAATCCAATAAATAAATTGATATTGGTGCAATTAGAAAGAAAGAAAGAGAGAAAGAAAAATTGTTTATTGTGCACAGACTTCTGAGTTTGACATACAAAATGACTTGTGTATTGTGTATGTGCACTAAAGGAGCAGGTTCAGCATGTGCTGAAAGTACACTTGGTACTCCAGCGCTGGTTTCCAACCTGCTCCTTTACACACATTAATTAGTCACATGAATATAGTAGTACACTATTTTATAAGCACATGGTAATAACTTCAAAACTAAGAAAAATCAGTAGAGACCATCTTAAAAGTTCTGAATAAAGATAAATAAAATAATTCAACATCATATTATTGTAATGTAAAATAAGGCATGAGATGTAACAAAAGATTTACACATTTAAACTAGTTTTATTTATAATATACATATTTTCTTTAGTTCTATTATATTAGTACAGAAACCACATGGTTAATCAATACAGCAATAGAAATAACTAATCAACAGTTTTAATAATAAAATGATAGCAATTTTATTATTATAGCAAATAACGGCACGGATAACATACATTTGTCATTGCTAGCCTGCAGTGAGTGCAAGTGCACAGCTTACACCCGCTATTCAATCCTTAATAATTATAAATTATTCTATATTAAATGTCAGGTATCTATAGACAAACATAAATTAAAAATATGTTAAATAGCTACGTTAATCGGTTGGTAATAAGTATAAAATAAAAACTAGGCTTCATTTCTTGTGTTGGCATCTAGGTCCTAAACATTATAATTAAAGTGTTAATTTATAAGCACAATGAGTTAGTATGTATGTCTAAAAATTTATATTAATTAAAAACATGAAGAATATCATTGTCCTGTCTTACACAAAAACTTTTCCACCTTATTTTTTTCTTAATAATATTTTGCCATGTTGTGTCCATGTATATTTCCAATTTAGTCTTATCTTTTCCTATTTGGCCTTATAAAAAAGTTGTTTGTTGTATTTGGTCAGCCTTTTTAAAATAGACCCGTTGCTTAGCCACCGTCTCGGGTGGGAGGCCCAGGTCGCCGGCGCCGAGCGGCTGCCAACAGCCTCACATTTCAATTGATTGAGACTCGCCAGGACAGCATCACTACACATATATGTCTTACAGATTCTTCAATATCGCTCAATCTTTTTTCTAATTCATTGGCTTGATCGTCTAAGAAATTTACATTGTAGACACAAGTTTCAAGCTCTGGTTGCATTGAATTTTGATTAGATCGAAGTTTATCAAATTCCATACGGAATTCAGCTATCTCTGCACTAAATTTTTGCATACAGGTTCGAAATGATCTCATCACATTGATAAGTTGGTGTACCGTTGAATCTGACAAAACCGAGGTGGCAGATGGTAACTAAAGTGAAGACCCACAGGAAGTGCCAGGCATTGGTTCGGGATCAATGTATGTCGGAGATTTATCATTTGTTTCAATATTTTTCGCTACGCACTTCTCGCATCTCCACAGGCTTGTTATTGTGTTCTTGACCTTGAGGCAATGTTTATGATAAACACATTCACAATCGTTGCACTTTACGAGTCCCGTTGAAGACACAAACTTGGCACAAGCATTTCGCTATAGTTACTTTTTAAAATAACACTGCCGATGAAATTATATATGTATAATTATGGCGTATTTGTTGTAACTTGAGCTTCAAGCGTTGAAAACCACAACAAGGCCAACTTTATTGTCGAAAAAAAAACTTCCATGTAAGAATTATTGCGTTTTATACAAGTTTAGAGCAATTTCTTGGTATGAATTGCGGATTTACTAAAGCGAATTCAAATACGGAACAAAACAAACAATTATATGCACGATTGACATTCCATGAGTTTGGTACAGGGTTGCCAGATCACAATAATTTTTACTGTTACCAAGGTTGCTAAAATATCTTGTAATTTCAACGGATAATCTCGTAAATGCATACATTTCAAGAAACTCTAATAAAATCAATGCTATTTATTTACTGTACTAAGTAACTTGTGTAGTCATATTCTTTGCTTGGGGTTGTTCAATTGAAAGAAAACAATTAAAATTCATATCATATATAATTTTTATTAATTATATTCGATATCAGGGATGTTAGCAAAATAATCTTTATTTTTAGAGTATATCATTTCAGCTGTTATTCTGACGTACATTTCTATTGATGGTTCGAAATGTACGCAATTGCCTAAGCGATTTGGGCCTATAGCGCTTTCGGAAGCTAATAATGTACCATTTACTGTATCTGTGATAAAGGTATGCGAAAGAAGTCGTCATTGTTAAAATCTCATAAAAAAAGTGTAGAGATTTTTGTTAATCTTGAATCTCGTACTGACTACTAATTTCAATTTAATTTTAACTAATTTTGTAATTTCTCGTACTTCTGGCAACTCTGATTTGACACAATATTATTTTTTAGAGTTGAGAAAATCATAATAAATTATTTATTATAGCAAAAAGGTTGCACACACTGAATGCTCAATAACTTATAAAATTTATTATAAATCTGGAACGTACGACTCACTCGCCTCCAATTCAACCACCAACTCGCTCCAATTTAGCTACCAAGTCGCTCCAATACGCCAACACCAAATCCCTTTGTTGTCACCATAGAATGTTGGCGCATATTGGAGCGACTTGGTGGGCGTGTTAGTTCGCTTGTAAGGTCGAAGTAAGGGGGCAGATCGGTGAAGGACGATCTTCACGGGCTCTTCTACTATACCAATATATAATAATTAAAATTATGATTAATACATTACGAATAAAAGTTACCTGTGTTGTTAAATCCATTACTTCCAACGAGGAACGTAGGGTTCGTGTCTTCGATAAATGCGTGAATATCCGCTTTATGAAGCTTCAGATTTGGAATTTTTGGTATGACGGCGGTAAATGTTATTAACTCTAAAAATCATGAAATAACAATTATTTATTTCATTTTCTTTTCAAAAACAAATAATCTAAAATAAAAACTGCGTTTTAAGTTTAACAGTTTTTATTTTAGATTAATTATTTTCTCAATTGTTTAAAAACTCATTTTAATATTAATCTTAGTTGCGATCATGCAAAAATATTAGGTGCGCAAGCCGTACATATGTAGATATCTGACAGTTAATCGAATCACGCTACGTCGTAATGATTCAAAATTCAAAATTCAAACATCAAAATGAAAGAAACTTGAATGCTAACATGATTAACGCAATTCAGACCTTGGATTAATCTTATAAGTGGTTTATTTTAGTTCAGCCTTACGCAAGAAGTATTTTTACATACTAAAGCTAGAAATTAGACCAGCAGGGAGCTTAACTTAACGAGTTAACGTCACTTTGTCCTTAGATTGAGCATGTTTAGTCTGGATATACTGGCTCTCAAAGAGGTTGCCGTGACACGCTGTTAGGTGCGTAGTGACAGATTTTTCAACTTGAGAGTGGTTGCTAGCCAAAAGCGACTGTGGCTCGGTGGTGATAACGTCTGCTTTTCAATCAGACGGGCCCCTATTCAATCCCGGCCCTACATCAATGACTTGTTTTTCAAGTATTGTGTGGATTTGCACTGGCTTTACGGTGAAGGAAAACAGTGTGAGGAAACCGACATGTTTGAAGACCACAATATCCGAAGACTTGTGTCATCCGCCAACCCGCACTTGGCCAGCGTGGTGGATTATGGCTTATATCTCTTTCCTCGTGAGAGAAAGCCCCGAGTCCCAGCAGTGAGAACATATAATGGGCTGCTTATACTAGCCAGGCAAGCACTAGAAAATGCCATTCCATCATGTTCAATAAAAAAAATACAAACTCACGAAAAGTAGCTGTACTGAAGTCAGTCAGGACAATCGGTTCCTTCGCAGTCCTTCTGTATCTAAACGAAGTACGTGTGGATCTCTCACTTAAACCAGCGATGGAAAGTGACAACACTAGGTTACCAGTTTCTTTGTTCACACTGAAACAGAAGGTTCCTTCAAATTAGTCTCGCTTGAACACTGGTTTGAACTATCCTGTCCTACTAGATTTCCAAGCCAAACTTAGTCTTTACTTGTCGGTCAAAGATGAAACTTCAAAGTCTCGGCTGAATTATAAAGCCATGTCAAAGGCGTACGGCTTGAAAATTCTGGACATTAGTGTTACCCACTAAGCACTAACGCAAAAAAGAAAAAATCCTTCTAATATAATTATTTATGTTAAAGTACGAGTATGTATGTGTGTTACTTTTGTGTATAGTTGTTGTTTCTTTACGTTCAAACCGTTAAATCGAATTAGTTGATAATATTTCCTATAGAAATACATCAGATCCTGACTTAACATATACTTTTTATCCGGATAAACGCGGGTAACACTGCGGGGTGTAGCTAGTTATTATAGCCTGGAAGAGATCGCTTTTAGCGATAAGGCCGCCATTTTCGGAACTCGTTATAAGTTTCTTCTATGTGTAATTAAATGTAATTAGTAGAAAATAAAGAATTTATCTATCTATCTAGTTATAGATATTTTAAATTGGTCTCGACACGCTAATTGTAACCTAAAAATATATTTAGTTAAATAATACCTATAAAGTGAAATATGTGAGTAGTCGACCTAAAAAGCTTGAAACTTCGGTGTTAAAGACGTAAAGTAAACTATAAGAAAATATGCAATACCCCACCAAGTGGGAAAAGCAAAGGTAATGATGTTGAAATAGAAGAAAATCTAATATAATTAGTGTACCCCCGCTATGATTAAAATAAACTATTAAATATTAGGACTCATTTCACACATGGCTGGCTAAGCCCATACTGAACCATTTCTAGTTTGTGTTATGGTAGCTAACACAACTGATATACTACATACATAAACATACATACATGTATTATAAAGATACATATTTAACACCCGGCCCCACAGGCAATAAATTTAGTTAAACACAAAGATGTTGGCCGTTCCGGGAATTGAACCCGGAACCTTCTGATTGGCAGCCCAACATCGTAACCTTTACGCCAACGTGGTCGTCAAGTAATACCTATATAATTTAATAAACCTATTTAATTTAAATCTGTATATAAAAAGTAGACAAAAATAGGAGTAGTTATGTGTTAAAGACGACTTGAAAGAGAAAGGTGCCACTGAGGGAATAACAGCTATTAGAGAAAACTGTAAGAAAATATGCAATACCCCACCAAGTGGGTAAAATCGAAGACAATGAAATGGAAGAAAATCTGATACATTTAGTGTTCTCACGCTATGATCACAAAATACACTAACAACTGATGGTTCACAACTTACTAAAACTCTTTCAATTCAGCATTATTCAGTCCACTTATCTGCATATTATTCAATACCAGCGTTATGTTAACAAAAGGCAAATATAGAGTTTTTCTCTCTAAGATCAAAGGATCAGGCGCAGGTCCTTCTGCGATGGTGCAGTAAGAGTTTTCAGCAAAATACTTTCTAATGCAGTTTAGATCACGAAGATGGCACGGACGATAAATCCTTTCTTTGTCATATTCTTGGAGTCCTGAAAATGGAGAAGAATAATCCATATTAGGGTTCCTTACCCGAAAGGTAACCAAAGGACCTTGTTACAAAGACTCCGTTGTACGTTTGCCTGTCTATCAGTTGGTCTCATGGTTGTATCATATTAACTGTAATAGCTACGAGTAGACAGTTTAAATTTCCACGGATAATGTATTTATAATATTACTAGCTGACCTGGCAAACGTTGTTTGGCCTTAAAAATAGATAGTATCCGATTCTCCGACCTAACTACGCATATAAAATTTGGTAAAAATCAGTCATGCCGTTTCGGAGGAGTACGGTAACAAACATTGTGACATGGAAATTTTATATATAAGATTTTGAAGACCAACCAAAAAACAATCTTTTGTATATGGATGGAAATTTTATATATTTTAGAAGATTAGAAGATGTTATTTCTATAACAAGAGCTACTTACAAAATTAGATATATATTCTTAAAGAGGGCCCTATACAACAAACGTGATTTTTTTCTTATTATATAGATAATTGTTAGGAACTCTTCATGCGAAGTCTGTCTCACACTTGGCAGATTTTTTATATTATAATTGTAAAAAGTAAAAAAATAACACTAAAATACAAACGCAACGGTTGGAATTAAAACATTCTTACTCAAATTCTTCACTTAGGCTAATATCTCGTTCAATTATTAGGAAACAAGTAAACTTACCTACTAAATTAAGGTTATAATCAACCTTCTCTTCATTATTCTCATAACTCCCTTCAACGCAACTGCAAAGAACAATCACAAAGAATATAAAATAATTATTCATGTTAACTTCCACAAATCTTACACTGCAATGTAGGTATTTGTTTAGAACATTGGTCTTATTCAAAGTACGCTAACTTGCGTGACTGAAAAAACAACAAAGTAGGTAGGTGTATTGGATCAAGAGATTAGCACGAAGTAGGTATTTATGCAGATCAAGCGAGCGAAGCGGTATTTTTACTCTATTCAACTAGGCATTAGACATAAAATAGGGGCGACGGACAGCTCCCTATGTAGGGGCTGTCTAGAAGAAGATGAAACGGTGGAACACGTGTTACTGCACTGTGAGGCTACTAAACAAACCAGAGAGAGTTACGGGCTGATGATAGCAGCTCAAGATGAAAGTTCGCCTTCGATTGCAAATCTTCAGACAAACAGACAGTGCTCCGTTATTTCAAGGAGCTCGGTTGGCTTGGGTAGGCTGGTAAGGGTAGGGTAGGGTATGCACAATACGCCCCTAGCGGGATGTCAGTGCAGGTCTCATCACCCCCATTTCAAATTAGAATTAAAATTAGGCATTAGATCAGCAAGGCGCGCACCACATAGGTCATCGACACTAAGCCCAAATGATCGGATTCCACCATCGGACGAGTAGGGAAACACCAAGGCTGTATCATTATACTGTGGAGGTGCCTAAGTCGTATACTAAGCGATTTGCCTCCACCTTCATTGTGCGTACCGCCAAGGTGTGGAATTCTTTGCCAAATTCCCTGTTCCCCGATAACTATAACCTAGCGGTTTTCAAGGCAAGAGTGAGCCGGTTTCTTCTGGGCAAGCGCGCTCCACCTTAGATTGCATTATCGCTTACCCTCAGGTGAATTGCGATCAAGCGCAAGTCCAATATGAGTAAAAAAAAAGAATAGAGCATAACTAGTCTGAAATATCTGGATTTTAAAGAGGCTGCTGAAACTGATCTTTACTCTCAAGATACTCTGAAAATCTTTGAACTAACAAGGCGACAGATTTCAACTTGAGAGTGTAAGCTAGCCGGGCGAGAACGAGAATAGGCTTTACCACCACTATTTATTTACTAATACTAATCTTCTTCTTTTCTCTTGCCTTATCCTACTAGGTGGGCTTTTCATTAATTCATGGAGTGAAATTTTCTTCTTCTATTCTCCTTTTTCAGCCTTCATCTTAACACATACTCTATTCTATATGTAGGTTTCTGTATCATATTAGAATAAATAAAAAACATGCAAAGAAAGTGTATTAAACAGTCTTTATTTCTTGACCAAAATCACAGATATTGTTCTGTATAAACAAAGTGGTATAAATCGATGTTTTAGTAAGTAAGGCTTCTTGTAACGCTCTTGGTAAATTCGCTAGCAACGCAGAGAAAGATCGTACTACTGCCGGATCTGAAATTATAGATTATTTTATTTAATCTAGAAATCTAGAATGTTATAATTGTATTAGGACTTAATATAAATTAATGTATGGTCAAAAAAACATTTTACAATTTTCTCAACATAAATAGTATTTACAAATTCCCGTATCAGTCTACCTATTAAAAATGTTAAAATATATTTATTTAGAATTTGGAGTATTTATTTTAAGTGAATTAAGCAATCGTGTGACAAATCCAAAAACTGGCAGCATTTCCACTCTGAATCTAAGTGTCTTTTCAGTGTCTTTGTCTCCAATTAGAATTATGTAAAATCAGAACGTAAGCTTATCTATAAGGTTTTTTTTACTCATAATGGGCTTGAGCTTGATCGCAATTCACCTGATGGTAAGCGAAATTGCGATCTAAGGTGGAGCGCGTTTGCCCAGAAGAAACCGGTTCACTCTTGCCTTGAAAACCGCTAGATTATAGTTATCGGGGAACAGGGAAATTTGGCAAGGAATTCCACACCTTGGCAGTACGCACAATGAAGGTGGAGGCAAACCGCTTAGCAAATTAATACCGATTAGTGAAGATTAAAACACGCTGAAAAGCTAGCTACATAAATAATGACTCTGTCACAAATATGCTGCTTTTACAGCTAACAATTTCTTAATTTACAAACCTGTGCTATTATACGCTTTAGGTCCGATAATAAGCGTGGGCGCGATGTCAGCAATATCAGCGTGAATATCTGCTTTGTGAAGCTGCAGATCCGGTACCTTAGGTATCACAGCCGTGTAGGTTATACGGCCTACAATATAAAATAAAAATAAAGAATAATATATTAAAAATAGGAAATTACTCTTAAATAGAAGACAAAATTAAATATTTAGTGTACTTCCGCTGTGATCCGAAATCCAAATTAAGACAAGTAAAGGAAAAATTAACTAAGATTAATTAAGTTTAACGTTACCTGTCACAATTCGGTAATTCTTAACTCTACACGTGTTTCGCCTAACCACAAGGTATCATTAAGAGATGCTGACTCTTCGAACGACAAGTCGAGACTCACTCTCGACTTGTCGATTCTCGATTTCGGATCACAGCGGAAGTACACTAAATATTTAATTTTGTCTTCTATTTGCAATGGATTTCCGCAAAGTAACGCCAGAGTCAATAAGAAATTACTTTTGTCGTTATAACGCAAAAGACTGATTTAAAAGTGAGACCTAATTTAAAGTTTATCATTCCATTTTTAAGTCAGAATATGAAGCATTAATTTCTATAGTGAAGATAAAACAGATTATTTATAAATAATAAAGTAACATTATATTAATATTATCTACAATTGATTGAAAAAAAATACATTAACTAATCTTAGAAAATATAATTTTAAGTTAGAATATTAAAGGGTTAGATTATTACAGTTTTATGAGCCAATTCCACTTTTATATTATTACTAGCTGACCCGGCAAACGTTGTTTTGCCTTATTAATTATTTTTATTTTAGTTTCTAGACAAATTCTAGTATAATTAAAATGTTACTTACTTATTATAAGTGTGTATGGTATATGCGTGGGTATGGAGCGCCATGAACAAACGTTAAGGGAATATGTAATTAGTAACATACGCCAAAAAATATTATGTTCAATCATATCTATTTAATAGTGTTTATTTTAACAAACATTAATTTGTTTTTCTTAGATGGCACCGACGCCAAGAATACAGGACAAATAAAAATTGAAAATAGCATCTTTATAAGTTAATCAAATAAAGTCGTCTCGATGGTACTTATATCGTAAGCTATGACCCAAAAGTCCTAGGACCAATCGCGAGCGAAGCGAGCTGGATGCGAGCGCAGCAAGCTATGCGTGAGCGAAGCGAGCGCGAAAATTTTTAGCATATTTGTTCGAGCCGCTTGAGCATAATGAAGTCCAAAGCAGAACAAATTACATAATATTTGTAGTGTCGTAAGCTTTGACCCAAAACGTCCTAGGACCAATCGCGAGCGAAGCGAGCCGGATGCGAGCGCAGCGAGCTATGCGCGTGCGAAGCGAGCGCGAAATTTTTTAGCATATTTGTTCGAGCCGTTTGAGCATAAAGAAGTCCAAAGCAGAACAAATTACATAATATTTGTAGTGTCATAATCATATTTGTTGAAAATTTTTTGCTCATACGTTCGTAGTCTAGTTTATTAGTACATAAAATTTTATAGTTTCTTCTACGTAAGAACTAAGTGATCAAGTTATGTTGTCGAGAGTTTTTCAAGCCCCTGCCTTAGTTTAACGACTGTTTGTGCTAAGAGGACCTACAATTTAACATATAATCCGATACACAGTAGCGCACAGATAAAAATACATTTTTTACAACAGTCATGTGCAAGAGAGGTTATGCAATAAAGCGACTTACACTCGGGTGGAGCCGCGGTTAAGTTAATAAGAGAGTTACATTGATATAGCAAAATGATTATTGTTAACAATACTACTACATACGATACATAAACAATAACTTCTTCGACTTCGGTCTATGGCATAGTGTGGCATTTCACTCGGCAGTAAAGTAAAGGCGCGGCAAATTTTAAGTATTTAAGATTGGTAATAATACTAAGCATATGTATATCAGGTTAAATTTTGTTAGTTATTTTCTTCAAAAAAAAAATATTTACTCGAAGTACAGTTAGATACTATATTTGGTCAGTTATCAAGCGAGATGAAAAATGAATAAAATACTAAAATGGCCATAAAAAATAGGGAATGATGATAAAAAAGTAAAAAAATTAGGGTTGTATGTATTTTTTAATGCCACTTAATACAAAAATAAAATGAAAAAATTCGTCGAAAAATTTAAAAAAAAATTTAAGGGTGATCATCCCTTAGCACTTAGGGGTATCAAAAATAGATAGTAGCCGATTCTCTGACCTACTGAATACGTATATAAAATTTGGTAAAGATCAGTCAAACCGTTTCGGAGGAGTGCAGTAACAAACACTGTGACACGGAAATTTTCTAAAATGGCCATAAAAAATAGGGGTTGATGTTAAAAAAATAAAAATTTAGGGTTGTACGTATTTTTTGATGCCACAACATATAAAATTCAAATAAAAAAAAAATCTTTAAAAAAAAAAAAATATATTTAAGGGTGAACAACCCTTATCACTTAGGGGTAAAAACGTTCCACGTTGGCCGATTCTCATACCTACTGAATACGCATATGAAATTTGGTAATGATCAGTCAAGCCGTTTCGGAGGAGTTCGGTAACAAACACTGTGACACGGAAATTTTATATATAAGAGATATGTTTAAATTAAATACTTACACGTTCTTTTCTCAGATACACTTATAAACGTTAAATTATACTAACTTATAGCTTTATGACCGTTTTCAACGAAAAAATAAGCTACGCAAAACAAATAAACAATGCAAAACATAAACATTGTGCATTCATAAATGGAAAAAGTTTGTACTTACTAAACGTAAGAGTAAGGTAGTCAGTCAAAACTATAGACTCCTTCCCGTTCCTCAGATACCTGAAGGCAGTGCGTGGAGATCTCTCACTCATACCTTCCACTTCGAAAGCGAATACTACATTCCCAGTGTCTTTGTTTACACTGAAAGTAAACAATTGCTTTCAGAAATTACCAATATGATTTGATAGACTGAATACAGCAATATAATATGATGACGACATTGACGAACACGGTGATTTTGTTGGCGTAATGGTTACCATGCCAGACTGCCGACCAGAGGGTCCCGGGTGCGATTTCTGGCACGGCTAACATCTTTGTGATGACCTAAATTTGTTGGCTGTCGGTCTTAGATTAAAATATGTAACTATGTAAAGTATTGATGTATTTATATGTAGTGTATCAGTCGTTTTAGCAGCCATAATACAAACAAGAAATGGTTTAGAATGGGGCCAGCCAGACGTGTGTGAAATGTGTCCAGAAAAGCTGAGTCTTAGATAGAGCTAGGGGTTTAATCTATAAGGTGGATAATATGTTGTATTCAACACACTATACAATATTATATCATATCAAAGACTAATAAATATAATAGACGCTTAACATCTTGATGAAAATTGAACTACTTGTAATGATACACCATTATATTGAATGATGTCATGTATTTGTTTTTTCTTACGAAACGACTTCACTCGGATCACGCAATGTAATCTTTATATCACTATGCGACTGCAGCGCGTTGCGGAATTTGGCGGCAGCTAGGCTGCACGCTTGATTTGCAGCGCCATCTAGGTTCCATCAGTAATTACGGCAAACTTCCGTGACGCACTTTATTGTATGGGAACCAGCAATCCTCTCTAGTATTCTGATCCCTGATAATATGAAGGTAGTAAGACTATATAATAATATTAAAGTGTAATAGGAGCATAATCTCATATTTAAAAAAAAAACACACACAATACAGTATGACGACAGACGAACAGCGAAGTTTTCGTACCTTTTGAGAACAAAACTCCAGAAATACTTACTAAAACTCCGTAATTTTGGCATTATTTAGTCCACTTGTCTGCATATTGTTCAGTACGACAGTAATGTTCACAATTGGTAAATAGACGGTACTTCTCTCTAAAATCAAAGGATCCGGCGCTTGGCCTTTGGCGATAGTACATTTTGAGTTTTCGGCGAAGAATTTTTGAATACATTGTTTGTCACGAAGATGGCATGGACGGTAAATTCTTTCTCTGTCATCCATCTGGACACCTGAATTATAGAATAATTCTTCTTATTCATATGAAGCTAGCCCCTGAAGATGGTGCTCGGAAAGCACCGAAACTGTTGGACTCATTCCAACTTTTAATAATAAGTAAGTGTGACCATTTTCTACGCGAAAATATTAAGATGCCTTGCGTGAACAGTTTACAATGTTTATTCATATGAGTTAAGTTAATTCAGTTAACTCAAACAAGTTAAGTGGCCAAGTTCAGGTGCTGAGAGTTTTCAAGCCGTCAGAACGTCTCTGATTTGACTTAACAACACTTACAAAACTGTGATGAATGCTAGATTTAGCCTAATAAAATAAATTAAAAAAATATTTATTAAATTTTTAAGTTTCAGCTCCTAAAATTAAAAACGGGACCCTATTACGCCTCCGCTGTTGGTCTGTCTGTTCCAGGCTGTATCTCTTAAACCGTGACAGCTAGAAGGCAAAAAGTTTCAAAGATTGTGTACTTTTGTTGCCACTATATATACTAAAAATAAAAAAAAAACATTATATGCGGGGGAAGAGGGGGTTTGGCATACAACAAACGTGCTTTTTTGCCACTTTTTTTAGATAGTTGTACGGAACTCTGCATGCGCGACTGGTCACGTACTTGGCCAATTATTTGTTTATACCCGATTTGATGTAACATTACTGGTACAGGTATATATCTCACTGGTACACATACACTAGCAATAACATATATTATCTCCTTTGGTTCTTTAAAAGCGCGTGGGACCTTCTTTATTTACCTACAATCAAATGCTAGCTGTAACTTACGACTGATGGAAAAGAATGAAATAAAAAAATTCACTGTGCCGACCCCACTGAGTTTATGGATAATGATAAATTATTATTGACTGCTTACCAGCCACAATATCGATAGACATGTGTCATCCACTACCCTGCAATGGCTGCTACAGACCGGGTTGTTGGATTATAGCCTTTCTCATTGCAAGAGAAGGCTCTGACTCCCATCAATGAGAACATACTTGTACGTAGATTGAAATACTTACCAACTAAATTCAGGTTCTTACTATAGTCCCATCTTCTGCCGCTTTCTTCTCCTTGCCCTGGACAAAAATAAACCAAAAATACTACAAAATAGAGCTTCATACTTGGATTCTAAAACGAAAATGTTAATAATACACAATACAGCAGGTTTCAGTATACATTTTCTATGCAAACTGCATTATATTCGCGTGTGAACTGTGTGTAGCCATGAACTAGAATAATTGAATTATCAGGTAATTGTTTGATTGAATTGTTTAATGTCAAAATTAATTGTTAAAAGTTATTAATAACTAGTGATAATTAAATGCTTAAGATTACGTGTTAAATACGATCAAATTTTTTTAGGAATTTTTAACAAATCGGGTTAAAGTTAATTGTCTTTAATTTAACAAGATCATGTTAATTTTAATTGGTTATAATGTTGGTTTAACTATTTAGCCAATGAGATAATTATAAAACGTTATTAATACCTAGTGATAATTAAATGCTTAAACTTCGTGTTAAATACGATCAAATTTTTTGTGGAATTTTTAACAAATCAGGTTAAAGTTAATTGTCTTTAAATTAACAAGATCAAGTTAATTTTAATTGGTAATCTTACGCTGCTTTAACTAGTCAATGAGCATTTAATGAGTGCGCATAAAAGAGTTATAGAGATAAAAAACAGCATGCAAGCTCAATAACTTATTAAGTAATTATGTTTTGTGCTGGTTTTAAGATCATAATGGTAAATGGTAAAAAATATTCTACTTATATATTATAATTATTAGTATTTTACTTATTACTAGAGATTTGTCCATTAGTTAGGTTAGGTTAGGTCTTATGCTAAATAAAATCACCGGTGACTCCCGCTCCGAGTCGTTCTTGGTGCAGAAGTTGGCCATAGCTATTCAGCGCGGTAATGCAGCAAGCGTGAAGGGTACCTTTGCACCAGGGGCGAGCAGAGGCGGGTTATTTGTTTAGTTATTAATATGTGACATGTTATTTTTAATTAACTTTTAATAAACAAATGACTTAAATTAAAAATAATATATAATAATATATAAAAATAATATATAATATATAATTCAGACACGTATGAGTTAAACGACAAATAGGATAAGTACATATAAAATTGTGTCAGTTTTTATGAATATGTTTTTCTATATTTATTATTTGTTTAAAAATTGTATGAATGTTGACTGATTCGTTACCAATCATGCTCTCCTAATGTACTAATTATAATTTTTTATAATAACATTTCTAAACGCTTATGATTTTAAGGCCAAAATCGCAGATATTCTTTTGAATAAAAATAGACGTCAGTTGTTGAGAATTGAAAAATAAGGCTTCACGCGTTATGCTCGGCATCAAAACTGCAGTTTCCGCTGCAGCAGTTTGAACATCGGGATCTGAAACATTAATGAAATAATTAAATGTTGCTCATAAAAATACTTATTACTTATTTTTTTAACCTAGGGTAATATAATCATATATTATCACATGACAAAAACAATGACCAAACGCATTATCTTTATGGAATAAAGCCACAAACGTCAAATCACATCAATGATATACAATTTTGAGTGTAATCTAAATGATTCTGATCTAAACTTGAGTTAACTTTAATAGATTAGTAGAGCTTCTACAGAAGCGCATCTTCAGGAGCCGTAGTTGCGATAGCGTTAAAACGCCGTTGAAATATTGACCAAAATTAACACAAGCAAAACCACGGACTCGACTTAGTAATAATAAACATAAAATACCTGTGCTATTAATGGCTTCAGGACGCATTGAATATTCGGGAATCTGATTTTGTATATCGACGTGAATATCAGCTAAGTCCAGCCGTAGATGAGGTACTTTTGGAATTACAGCGGTGAATGTTACTGATGCTGGAAAAAAGACGAATAATTTTATTTTAAGGAAAAACATAGTGATTGAAAACATGGTGACGTGATTTTCTTATTATACTTAATATAGGTACTGAAAATTAATATGAAGACTTACTAAACCATTCAGGTTAACTGTAGATATATTAAAACTACTGAAACAGTAAATACGGAATAAAAAGTAGGAAAAATTCTTTAAAAGGTTTCAGTACATTTTGATAATCTAAGGGGTCTGAGTCTCGCATGGAATACATCATTTCATGATGGGTAACTTTAGTTATTTTTAAGTCTAGAAAATTACAAAACTATCTTGCGTAAAATAGATACAAAAGTAAAAAAGATAAAACTTACAAAAATTAATTGTGTCCGAACCAGCTAAAATGATGGATTCTCTTGCAGTTCGCCGATACCTAAAGTACGCTCTCCGAGAAGTTTGGTTCAAATTCTGTACGTCGATTGCAAATACTAAATTACCACTTTTCTTGTTGATGCTAAAAATATTTATAAATACAGTTAAGGTAAATTGTAACATAAATTTTATGAAAAAACCGTTGTCTAATAGTCTTTAGACATAGTTTATTTCTGCAAAAATACACGACCAGTATTCAATGGGAAACATTTTCATAACTTGGATGCTTTGAGCAGTCTATCGAGATGATTTATTATATTCGTTTTCTTATAAATACACTTGTTTTAATTCAGCGTTTATACTCGTAAGTATAAAACGTGAGAACTAAAAACTGAAGAAGGTCAATAGGCCGGTCGAAGAAGATATGGATGGAGTGTGTGAATGAGGACATGAGATTTAAGGAGTGAGTGTAGAGACAACGGCTGATAGAGGAGAGTAGAAGAGGAAAATTTGCTGTGCCGACCCCATCTAGTGGGATAAGGCAAGGAAGAAGAAGAAGTTATAAGTATAAAAAACTTACTAAAATGTGTTGACTTTAGCACTGCTCAAGCCCCTAGCAACAATACCGGGGAAGGTGACAGTCATATTAACGGCAGTAAAGTATATGGTGAGCAAATCCAGCGTGAATGGATCTGGGATAGGGCCGTAAGCAGGGGTGCAGTCACTGTTTGCAGCAAAATATTTCCTGATACATTGCCAGTCTTCCAGAGCGCAGGGACGGATTAGGTTCTCTGGTTCATCGTTTGCTTGAAATAAAAAAACAAGTTTATTACTAAAACTATTGGGTAGAACTTTCAGCTCACTCTTTTATTTCATTTGTTATTTCTTTCAGATTATGTAATACCGCCAGTCTATCAGTCTTAATAAATCCATAATATGTCTTTCTTCCTTATCCTATGTTTGGTTAATACAATACATCAGTTTCATAATAATATATTCAATAATTTAATTATTTAACTCACCTGTTGGTCCCGTGTAACCATAAAGTTTATCAAGCTTTTCTTTTTCTTCCTCGGTATAAATCAGTCTACTCTTTGGTAGATTGAAGTCTTTATAATTGTTCTTATTCGTATAATAGCTATATTCTTCATTCAATTGTTCTCTTTTGTCATGTTCTAAATCGGCTTTGTTTACATTATCTTTATTTTTTCCTTCGTACAAATTATTAGTAACATGGACATTATTTTTAACATTACTGTTTTGTGATCTTTGCCAACCCATTTTGCTATCTGTTGTCTTTTCATTGTTTCCCATAACATCACAAACTAAACCTAGGCACAAATATCCAATTAATATAGACCACTGCATCTTGAAAGGTTTTAAATCGAATAATGGTATTGAAAATCATTAGGATATATAAATAGGAGATTTTGCGTGCACTCAATTAATTTGAAGACGACCGAGTTTATATTAATTAGAGACTATTTGATCTAGTTATAATTATATAGGGCTTGAATCAACTGCGTGCGTGGATGTTGCTTTTTATATTTAAAAATGAGCTGCAATAGAAGTTGTATAATTTATTTCCAATTACAAAGTTCCATTTAAACATGGTTATGTTACTTGTCGGTCACGTTGCCCTCTGGTTGAAATTTTGGACTAACTTTAGATTTTTGTCTCGTCTAAATTCCTTATTTTTGTAGTTGTTAGTATTATTAAATAGAAATAAAGAAGTGAATATAAGAAATATCAAAACATACTATGCCAATTTGGTTATTTTTTCAGTAATATTAAGACCTGAATTTAATTCTGCTCGTACCATGTAACTTTAATTTGTTTACATGTTTTTAAAAATTTACCGTTTCCTAGTACCTAGTAATTTTTTTCATTTTCAAATATTTTTTTGCAGAATGGGCAAGGTTAGGTTATTACAGGTTATTATTCTATGTCCCTCACACTCTTCGCCTTTAGGCATGCAATATTAGCAATATTGTACATTTCGTACCATTTTTAAAAAATATTTCGAAATACTTAAGATTATGAAATTATATATAAACAAAACGATATTAGTAGATAAGAAGTAAATATAAAAGGAAAAAATAATCATTCTTATTGACGTTGAAATATAAATAGGTACACATAATATCTCATACTATAGAAAATTACACTACTATTTATTTAAGAAAATTTAAAAATAAGAAATTTACACCATTATTGTTTACAAATTTATTAAACACTTATTATTTTAAGTCCAAAATCACATATACTTTTTTGTATAAACACAGAAGCTAGTTGTTGAGAATTAAAAAATAAACCTTCACGCACTATACTCGGCAACAAAACTGTTGTTTGTGCATCTGCAGCAATCACATCGGGATCTGAAACATAATACATTCATTTTAGTTCTTATAAATAAAACAATAATTTAAACTTATCATTCTCACATACGATCTCGTTGGCGTAACGGTTACCATGCCGGACTGCTAATCAGAAGGTTCCGTGTTCGATTCTCGGCACGGCCAACATCTTTGTTCTGAACTAAATTTGTTGGCTGTCGGTCTGGATGTTAAATTTGTATCTATATAAAATATGCATGTATGTATATTATGTAGTTATATCAGTTGTGTTAGCAACCATATACTCGTACGAACTAGAATTTGTTCAGTATGGGGTTAACCAGCCGTGTGTGAAATGTGTCCTAATATTTATTTATTTTTATTTTTTTTATATTTATTCACAACAATAAGTATATACGTCAAATTAAAGCCCTTTTTAATTAAAATAGCTCTTATTATGTACAAATCAAAATATTCCCATTACTTAGACTTTAACATTTTAAATTTTCCACCCAGGAAAACATAAACATATTCTGTAAATATAAAAATGCAATCGTTACTGACTGACTGTCACTTACCACGAAATTGCACTTTGAACAAGCAAATTTTTGTGAACTATAGAATTATGAATTAGAATCGAAAATTGACATTTGTCATAATATGATATGACTCAAATGTCAATTTTATTATACTTTTATAATATTATTTGACTTGTAACTTTGGTGTTATCAATAAATGATTTGTATTTGTATTGCATCTTTTTGTCATCAAACATCTATCGGTGTATTCTGGCAGTCTCCTTGAGAGCCTTTCGAGAATATCGCTAACTTAACGTAACGACTGGCTGTATTGGCCCAACGCTGTACTTTGTAATGCAGACGATCTTCTAAGATTCGCTTCTTACAGTAATAAAGAAAACGGTGCTAAATTAGACCTATTGTACTTACTTTTTTTAGAGATGTTTTATAGGGTGATTTCAATGTATCGCAAGCTAAGCCGAGTGGAATAGGTAGTAGTAGTAAAATTATTTTGAAAAAAAAAAGTTGTACATAATGATCGTATACCTGTGCTATTTGCAGCTTCTGGACCAA
Organism: Mellilla xanthometata; assembly: GCA_035578125.1. NCBI lineage: Eukaryota > Metazoa > Arthropoda > Insecta > Lepidoptera > Geometridae > Mellilla > Mellilla xanthometata. Next base: position 5,076,706 of record JAPUBQ010000019.1, on the reverse strand, counting down.
ATGCATAGTCAGTATTCCCGTTCTGAACATCGACGTGAATGTCTGCTAACTCTAGGCGTAGATGTGGAACTTTCGGAATCACAGCAGTAAATGTGGCTAATCCTGTAATTTATAATAATACTAGCTGATCCAGCAAACGTTGTTTTGCCTCACTTAGGGGTACAGCGCCATCTATTGATTACTTATTCAACCCAGTCGAAAGGTGTGGACATCTGTTAGAATCATTAAAATTTGGAGTTAACAGATAATTGTGACTGTCAAATAATAACAGACAATAATTAGCAACAGATTAAAATTTCGACTATAATTTGAGGTTTAAACTATCCTTTATCTCAAGTTGGATCGAACTGCACATGGTGTGCGAATTTTATTATAATCGGTTAAGTGGTTTAGAAGTCCATCGAGGACAAACATTGTGACACGAGATTTATATATATTAAGATTTTGAAGAAAGTAAATATTAAAGGAAATATCTTTGTTTGAGTATTTATTCCATGCCAGATGGCTTAAAAGTCGGAGAAAAGTCGGGTCTAGGTAGAATTCTTTTTATACAACTACTAGGTTTGCGTTTGACCACAGCTTGCCCGGTGTTAAACAATACTGTGGTCCTACCTAGCAAATACCTATTAACTCTAAGATTTGAAGACCCTCATTAGTACTTCTCAGGAAACAGAGACTCAGAAAGAGAATTCCAAAGTTTTACACTCCTCACAAGGAAGGTCGAAGCGAATCGGCATGTGCATCATAAAAGAAAAGTATTAAAATAAAACAGTTTGTATGAACTTTTTGAATGATTATAAGGAAGGTTTTACAAGAAAAACTTACGAAAATTAACTGTCGCGGAATCTGTCAAAACGATTGATTCCTTCGCAGTGCGACGATATCTGAAGTAAGCTCGCCGAGCGGTTTGGTTCAAATTTTGAACGTCCATTGCAAACACTAAATTTCCAGTTTTCTTATTGACACTGGAACAAATAATATGTAGGATACCGATATTAGTTGTAATGCTCAGACTATTCTGGAGTTTAGAATAGTCTGAGTTGTAATGATATCAATTATTATTGCATTGACACCAAGGTATGTTTTCCGAGCTACTTCGGGCTTAAGATTCTTTATAGATTTTTTTTCTTTATGTTACAAGCCTGCGAGAAGGCCTTATTTAAATTTATTTCAATTTTTAAGATGAATTTTTATTTTCCTTATTATTTTTCTTGATACGATGTAAATTAATAATAAATAAATAATTAGCTCAGCAAACTTTATATGGCAGTCTCATCTCGTATAAATCGAGATCATTAAGAATAGTTATTTTAATAAAATTTATTCGATTTTCATCTAATACACATAGTAGTTATATTAGTTATTGTACATATTAGTTATAAATATCAGTTCTCTCTTCTTTCCTATTTTTCGTATAGTTTAGCTCAGTTACCGAACATTTTCTAATCGTTTCAAACTAGGTACTTACTAAAAAGTGTTGACTTTAGCACTGCTCAAACCCCTAGCAACAATGCCGGGGAAGGTGACAGTCATATTAACGGCAGTAAAGTATATGGTGAGCAAATCTAGCGTGAAAGGATCTGGGATTAGGCCGTAAGCAGGGGTGCAGTCACTGTTTGCAGCAAAATATTTCCTGATACATTGCCAGTCTTCCAAAGCGCAGGGACGGACCAGGTTCTCTTGTTCGTCGTTTGCTAGAAACAAATAAAGGAAGTTATAACTATGTAAACTAAAACCTTTAATTTGATATAAAACTCCCACATTATAATCTTAGTTTTTTTTCTTACAGGTGGAATAATTTAATTACACCAGTCCAATAGTTTATATATCTTCTTCTAATAAATAAAATTTCCATGTCACAATGCTAGTTATCGTACTCCTCCGAAACGCCTTGACAGAATTTCACCAAATTTTATATGCGTATTCAGTAGGTCTGAGAATCGGCTACTATCTATTTCTTAAGGCAAAACAACGTTTGTCGTGTCAGCTTGTATATGTATATATATATATATAGTTATATATACATATATATATTTTTGTATATAACTTACCTGTTGGTCCCGTATAACCGTACAGTTTATCGAGCTTTACTTTTTCTTCCTCTGTGTAATATGGCCTTAGCTTCGGTAGATTAAAGTCTCTGTAGTTTTTCTTATTCGTATAATAGCTATATTCCTCATTCAAATATTCCTCTTTGTTTGTTTCAATATCGTCTTTATTAAACTTCTGTAGATTATTTTCTTGGTACAAATTATTTGATACATGATCACCTGATTTTTTGATTATACGGGTTTGTTTTCTATGCCAATCTACATTATGATCTTTTATATTTTCATTGTTTCTTATAGCATCAGAAACCAAACATAGGCACAAACACCCAACTAACATAAACCAATGCATCTTTAACAAAACTTAAAATCAATTGATTGTATTGAAGATCAATGGTATATATAAAGGTCGGATTTTATGCGTGCGCTCTATTTATTTTAAGATAATTTACGTAGTTTGTTTAATAATTGGTTCTTGACCAAAATTGGTTTTGAATTGGATTGCAATTAAGTGTAGGTATAAAGGAGCTGTAAATTATACATGTTGTTTTGATCCTTCTTTGTACCATTATTATTGCCCTGTTTTAACTCTAAAACAGGGTCACTAGTAACTAATGCTAAATTCACGAAAACGATAGATTTTTCTTTCACTTTGAGATTTGTGTGGACAAAAGCAACTTTATGTTGCATTTCTTTAAGTTGTAGGAAAAAAGTTGAGTGTATAGACAAACTTAAGCCGCCATTCAAAAGTATATTGATATGTACCTCTTTCCTATAATATAATTGAAAAGTAACATGCCTAATTTGCTTATTATAATCGTGAAATGAAATAAAAATATGTATGTGCAGTATATATTTATATTTATTTGTTGTGATTTTAGAACACAATAATCTTTCATAACCAACCGATGAAATGATACAAAAACACAAACACTTTACTGCTTGGTACAAAATAAAGAGACATTGTTTACATTACAAACTAACTATTTTGAGACCAAAGTCACATATATTCCGTTGAATATAAATAGAAGTGAGCAGCTGCGATTTGAACAGAAAGTATTCTCGGATGCTGCTGGCCAGGTTTGTGTTTAATTCGGCAAAAGCAGCCACCACTTCAGGATCTGAAAAAAAAAACACCTTTAAGTTTAATTAAGCAGTATTAACGGGTTCCTGTTAATGCAGCGTTGCTGTCCATCATCACTACAAAGCATCTAAAGATGGAGTTGAAATTATAACAGATTTAATTTTTGTCTTCTGGTATATTCTTCTTCTTCGTCCTTGCCTTATGTCACTAGGTGGGGTCGGCACAGCAAATTTTCCTCTTCCACTCTCCTCTATCAGCCGTCGTCTCTACACTTACTCCTTTCTCTCTCATGTCCTCATTCGCACGCTCCATCCACGCCTTCTTTGGTCGACCTCTTACCTTCTTCCTTGCACTTTCATTTCCATGCATCTTCTACATATTGGAAACCAAAAACAATATTGGAATCCTTCGCGCGGGATGGTTTTACGCTTACTGGTCGGTTATCATTAGGTTAATTTTACTATCAATAAGTACTTCTATTGAAATAACAGTAAGGAGTCTTTAATCATAAAATCATCAATATCCAACAATTATTATGATTTTTTTCAAATTGTTTTATTTCAGTATATATAAATAGTATATCTTGAAAGAGTAGTGTGGTAACGAAATGCGAAGCTTCTCGGTAGGAAAAGTTTTGTAAAAAATATTACTGATTATTATAATTTTGCCATGGAAAATTTAGTTAAGGCTAACACTAAAATAAGATTTTTATTTATTTATTTCTTAGCACATAAACTTTGTATAAAAATGTAACAATTCTTTTGCATGGATAAAATTATTTGTATTATTTTACTTAATGAGAAATAAAATGTAAAATAAATTGAATTGTGGTCAAAGGAAGTTTCTGTGTCGCAAAATACAGAGTACTATGAGCCAGTTTCTAAAATAAGGTCAACCATAAAAGACTAATATAAGGGATTTTATTTCTTTTATTTTAGACTGAGAACCTACCTGTGCTAGCTAATGCTCCTGGTCCAATTACATACACTGGTACATTTTGGATTTCTGCGTGGATATCTGCTAAGTCCAGACGCAAATGAGGCAGTTTTGGTATAACCGCCGTCATCATTACTGAAGCTGCAATTTAAACATAGTGGACTATTATATTATTCTCTTAACAGAGGACCTTACAAAGTAGAAATCATAATCTCATAGCTCAACAACACAGGATCAACAAACTTTAGGCGATAACATGATCAAAACTTTGAATTAACAGTTTTTCTATTAATAAACGGCAAATAATATTGATTAAATATATATATTATTATATTTTTTAAATGATTAAATTTATTTATTCCTTTTCTAAAGAATGGCTCTAAGAATATTTTTACTTATTATGGTATCAATCGAATTTATCAAAATGGAAAAAAAAAGGTTATGGAAATTTCATTTTTGATTTTACACCGGTTTTAATTCTGATTCATAAGTGAAAATAAGTATAAATATTCTTAAACTTGTTTATTAGACGGTATTTAAGCATTTTTTTCGATATTTTTTACCGTTTATGATTTATAAAGAAAAAAAATGTGTAAGTTTTCCCTTGCCATTGCCTTGACATCAAAATATATATTTCATAGAATGGATTGATCCTAACTTGTGCAGGTTGAAGCTGACCCAGATTCGCAGACTAGATTTAAACACAAAATACGAGTAGCTATTATAAGTATCGTGATTTTAAAATCGACCATATATGACTCTATTGCCCAATGACAATATCAGATACATATAATAACTAAATATAGGCTATATAGCTAATAAATAATAGGCTTGTGTATGTTACACGGACATTACTTGATATAATATATGAAAACAGTAAGTAATAAAAAATAAATTAAATGGAATATAGGAAATTAATACAAAGACGTAAAATATAATTAATTAATACAGAATACTTACGGAAATTAGCAGTGCCGTAATCAGCTAAAACAATAGATTCTTTGGCAGAGCGTCGGTATCTCATGTACAGTCTTGGTACCGTATGATTCAAGTTTGTTACGTTAAAAGCGATTACCAAGTTGCCAGAAACTCTGTTAGCACTGGAAATGTTAAATTAGTTATTTATAACTAATTATTATTTCGTATAATGTAAGTTAATACATTTTTTATTTTTATTTTAAACAAAAAATGTATTGACTTACATACTCGTACGTAGCTAAAATAATACAATTAAAATTATTTGAGTATTAGTACTCAACGTGATTTCAGATAAAACGTTACCATAGTACAAATACGATTAAACTGTCTTACATTTCACGCTTAGTGTCCAAACCTGAATCATATAAAGATGCAACAAAAAATATATAAGGTTTTTTATCAATTTCTATGCATAAAAAAGAAAACATAAAAAACAGGCTCATAAAAAAGAACCACTTACTAAAACTCAGTAATTCTCACACTGCTTAGTCCTCTGATCATCAAATTGGGATGCACTACTATAACGTTTCCTGTGGGATAGAACTCTGTAGAGACGTCCAAGAACAATGGGTCTGGTATCGGCCCGTAAGATGGTTTACAGTTACTATTTGCGGCAAAATATTGTCTTATACATTGCCAGTCGTCTAAAGCACAAGGACGTATTAAGTTCTCTGGTTCGTCGTTAGCTGAAGAAAGATAATAAATTGTTAATATAGTCTTATGAATGCATTTCATAAATCTTAATTTGATGAACTTATAACTTATGAATTACACCGCTGTATGTTATACCTATAATATTATAATTATTATTTGTATCAACCGCGCTGTATTTGTATTGTTTTAGAATTTCAACAAACCACCTAAACTATAACTCTAATCGCAATATATTCAGAATACAGTTGTTACCTGTAGGCCCAGTATATCCAAATAATTTGTCACATCTATCATTCATTTCTCTTTCAAACTCATTTGAAGTATTGGTGTTACGATTTTTTCCATAGCCGTAGTCGTACTCGTACCTATCTTTGTACTCTCCAATACAATAACCTGAAATTAAATATAATGGTAATTTGTTTTTGAAAACCCAAAGAAATTATAGCTGGAGAAAGAACTTGGTGTGAATGCAGATGACGGCTGATAGTGGAGAATGAAAGATGAAGGTTTATTGAGCAAGCACCACCCAAAGAAATTAATACGAATGTATTTGAATTTATTTGTTATCATGCCTTTCGTACTAAGATCAAATGCATGAAACAAGACATAGGAACAATGTCATCTAGCGAATAAATGTATCTCGAATTAACGCAATATCTTCTTGAAACATAGTAAAGACAGTTTTAAATACATCATACCACGAGCACTATCATAACCAAGATATTCAACAAACTCATCGTCTTCTTGTTTGTCATCTTTTAATTTTTCACCTTTAAACTCTTGATCTTTATTTGTTTCCTCATAATCTGAAAAAGAAATCATTTATATCAATAAGAACATTACAATTGAAAACATAAATAACAATGTGTCGAAACTTTTTTATTGAAAGTAAAGTCGAGTGAAAATATAAAAGATATAATATAAATTTAACACAATTGGTCCAGATTATATCATAGTCATAGAGATATTTAAAAAAACTTTTAAAAAATGATTATTAAAAAAGGATACATCAAAATATTCAGTAAAAAATATATTTTCATGCTGTCTTTGCTCATAACAACTTGGTTACTGTAAAGACACCTAAATATTTTGGAATTTCTTCTATTTATAATAAATTTCCGCCAAGGAGCACCTGAGCCAATAGGTTACATTCTAATTACTTACCAGCATTACGAATACCATCTGCCTTATAGTCTTTCTTAGACTCGTCAAGTTCTTCATCGTTGTCATGTTCATATTTACCCTTAACCAGAAAAGGTCCGGCTCCATAAGTAGTAAGACCAATGAATCCACCAAAGTTACCGCCTCCAACTATCCTCCTTTTTTCAACATTTATTTCATTTTTATCATCATCCAAACATTGAACTGTACTGAATATAAAAATTAAAAGTAGCGCCTTCATTTTAAGTCGCAATAATATTCTGATTGTAGTTAGCAGCTAGTTTTATATTTATCTTAACATGAATTTGTGCGTGTTTCGGTTAATTTGTTGCTCTGGTTTTATTAAGTGTAACAAAAAATATAATCGTTTACTTTGTATAGATTTTGTTGTGCATGTAATTAGAACACCTAGAATGCATATTAATAAAATAGTAACTAAGAAGAGTATTGTATCAATATTTGAGTCTTTTATTATTGTTAAATTTAGTTTTTCTTATTTGTATAATATTAACGTTACTATTAAGTTAATTGTTTTTTTTTATAGTGCATTATATTTATTCATTGAAAATATTACGACTGTATTTTCTGTAGAAATATGATGTGACACTTTATCACCTATATAGAATTTATTATCTTCATTTTTATGAAAATACATTTGTCATTATTGGATATAGAATCTATTTTTTCGTTATTTTCCATAGCATTTTAACTAAACTTAGGCAGAATGTAAAATAATACTATTAAAGAATAACTTCCAGTGTCATTAATGCATGTGATAATAAACTAACTGATCCTATAACCAGCCTACAACTAATTATGAAAACAATACAGACCACAACATTAAAAATTCTTTCGAAAATTCACAGGCAATTTCATAATTGTAAATTTTTCAGATTTTCTGTCCTCAAAAAAACTATTTATTTATTGTTTTCAAGATAAATAGAATTACATATAGTCAACGTATCTATTATGATAGCCAAAATATTTTATTACGACGATATTTTTACTAAATTTTTTTTTTGTGGCACTATTAAATATTTGGCTTTTGACTAGACACTTGCATTATGTTACGAAAAGTATGATATCAATTTATCAAATGAATTTCTTATGAAGTAAATAAATATTAGGATTCAGTTCTAACTATATTGTTAGTTAGTCAGGGAATGCTAACAATCAAAACTTTCCTATCCATCATCAATAATAATAAAACACAAATATATTTCCAAAAGGCATATAATTAAATACATCGTTAACTACAAACTCACAATTTTTAGACCAAAGTCACATATATTTCGCTGAATATAAATTGAAGTGAGCAGCTGAGATTTGAAAAGAAAATATTCTCGGACGCTGATGGGCAAGTTTGCGTTAAATTCGGTAAAACCTGATATCACTTCTGGATCTGAAAGAATAACGTTTAGATTTAAAAAAACGTATTTACTTGAGAGAACTTTAGTATTTGATAGATTATTTATTTATTTTCAATTATAAATAATCTAAAGATAACTACGGTTATTCATTGTATTTTATTTATGTCAATATTGGTTTACACACGTCACATACTAAAAACTAACACTATTACTAACCCACCCCTGCTCGCCCCTTGATAGATTAAAAATATATTAGATATTTGAATACATACGTATGCAGTTTGGTCGTATCCGCCAATGGAAATTATAGCTCATTTTGTTAATTGATAGGGTATGGTGTCATTTTGTTTCTATGGTTTGAAAATCTGTATATGTTTTTATCAACTAATTTCCTCTCCGCCGATCCCATATATGTATAACTATAGTTGGCAATAATTAGAAATCCAAAAAAAATATCTGTGTGAGTTATATTGTAGCGAGTTGTTGTTATTCTACGAAAACTGAGAATTCATTTGTTTTTTCAATATTTTTATGGCAAATAAGATATAATACCTGTGCTGTTAAAAGCTCCTGGCCCGAGGAAGTATCGTGGTAACCTTTGGGGATCTGCATGGATGTCTGCTAAGTCCAGGCGCAGGTGTGGCAGTTTTGGTATCACAGCCGTCATTAGTAACGAACCTTTAATTAGAATACATTATGTTATTATAATTATAGTAACTTACGGTTACTGTGTATAATTATATAATTATAAATAGGACTGCTTTATAATTTAAAATTATAATTTGACAAGAATAATCTTACGTACAAATATTGTTAAATATAAAATGTCATTATTTTACTCACTTATACTTGCAGTGCCGTAATCAGCTAAAACAATGGATTCCTTTGCAGTGCGTCGGTATCTCACGTAAACCCTTGGGACTGTCAGATTCAAGTTTGTTACGTTAAAAGCGATTACCAAGTTGCCAGAAATTCTGTTAGCGCTGAAAAAATAAATGTTACTCGTATTAAACAAGTTTATTGGAATATATTCATTTGGCGTTAGTAAACTTATTAAATCTTTGCATTTTATGCAATATGATTATTTTTTATTTTTGTTTTGTTAATCTCTGAACTTATAATATTGCAAAATATATTATTTTAGTTCTCAATACTTCAAGATACTACATTGAACAAATATTACCTTAACAAGTATTGATTAAAACTTGCTTTAATATGATATACTAGCATTATTATATTTTCTCTATAAAATCCCACTTATAAAATTCCACTACTAAAAAAGGAAAAAATATTACTTACTAAAATTCGCTAATTCTGACGCTGCTTAGACCTCTGAACACCGAATTAGGGGTACTCATTATAATATTAGCTGTAGGGTATAATTCAGTACTGACATCCAAGAACAAAGGGTCCGGTATAGGACCGTAGGACGGTTTGCAGTTACTGTTTGCAGCGAAAAACTGCCTTATGCATTGCCAGTCATCCAACGCACAGGGACGAATTAGATTCTCTGGTTCATCATTTGCTAAAGAAAGGAAAACAAACAATTGTTAGCAAATAATGGGAGTAAATTACTTTCTAGTGCTCGCTTGGCTAACAACCACCATCAAATTGAAAAATCTGTCACCAAGCACTTAATAGGGTGTTTCGGCAGCCTCCTGCTATCTCAGACTAGGCATGCTCCGCTTTTCATGCTCTGAGGCCTACTTTTCAAAGGCTTTTTTGGTTCTGAAGTTATTGGACAAATTATTTATTTATTATTTATTCATTTCAATTAGGTGCTAGTTAAAAATAATAATTTAATAGTTGAAATAAAATGACATTTTATGTCCACTAAACTCAATGCTATACTCGTAACTTAAACGGTGTTTAAACCCAGTTTAAATTAAATAAAAATAAACGGTGTTTTTAAACCTAGTTTAAATTTTACAGTGTGTGAAATAAAGAATTCATCTATCTATCTATCGGATAGTATTTATGTACATGTGTAAGGCTACGTAAAGAAAAAACAAAGAATTAGAAGACCTTGTGGCAGAACCTAACATCATGGGCGAAAGTAAAGCACATCGGCTCCGTTGGTTCGGCCACGTGGAAAGGATGGGAGAGGATCGGGCTGTGAGGTGAGCATACTTGGGACGACCAATTGGCCGACGTCCGGTTGGTCGTCCCAAGTATCGCTGGGAAGACCTAGTGCAGCAAGACCTGAGCGCACTTCATGCCACAGACTGGCAGGAGACAGTACAGGATAGAGAAAAGTCGCGTATCTTGGTGTCGGAGGCCAGGATCCATTTTGGGGTTAGCGAGCCATCATAGTAAGTAAGTAAGTAAGGCTATGTATGTACGTAGGTAAATGGTCATCCAAAAACTTCTAACTCCGACAGCAATAAATTCATAATACATTAGTTACCTGTATAGGCCCAGTATATCCAAATAGTTTATCACATCTATCATTTATTTCTCTTTCAAACTCGTTTGAGTAATTGGTGTTTCGATTTTGTCCATAGCCGTAGTTGTCACGCTCGTACATTTCCCTGTACTCACCGATACAATAACCTGAAATTATACGAAACACCTACTTATTATTTTTATATAAATACGCCGAATATCTATCGTAGCTTCACGAGTTTCTTTCTATATGCAATATAAAAAAGAAACGACGACATATTTTGAAGCGACGACAACTCAGTCGGTCGTCCGTCTCACGTGCCTAAGATCTTGGGTTCGATCTCAGGTAATAAACTTGAGCTTCCAGTAAAAGAATACATGTCGTGGATATCATAGTATGATGGTAGGTTAATTTCTGGTGCTACCTGGCTAAAAAGCTAAAAATCCGCGCCAAGCAATTTTTTTCCGGCAGCCGCGTTGAGAGTCAGTTATCCCAGACTAGGAATGCTCCAGCCTAGGCCACGGTGTCGCTAGTTCGTGTAATTACGTGACCAAATACCCAGCTATTAAAAACAAACAATACTTTCGAAGGACTCAACCATTTCACTAAGTTCGTCGGAAAATTCCGACCGATTATATATACATATTATGGATGTACTCGTATGTATATTATAAAAATAAGTCGGGTTTTTCTTCCTGACGCTATAACCAAAACTCACAAACCGATTTCCACGGTTTGCATTCGTTGGGTTTGTAGCAAACAAAATTCAGGGAAAACTTCAACTTTGAGGTTTGCTAGTGTATGTATATGTACGATATGCAATAAGTTTATCATTTTTTCACAAGCGTGCTTTATGATAGGAGATGTAGCTAAAACAGTTAAAAAATACCATACCACGAGCACCATCATAGCCAAGGTATTCAATATATTCATCTTCTTCTCGCTTGTCCGTGTCTTTAAATCTTCTATCGTAATACTCTTGATCCTTTTGTATATCTTCATAACCTAAAATATCATGATTAATGTAGTAATAAGTAAAAGTGCCTGCACACAATTCAAAATACTTTTACTAATGTAAAATTATCTAGTGTCTAAACTCGACGACCTCGTTGTCGTAATGGTTACCATGACGGTTTCGATTCCCGGCACGGTTAACATATTAAATTTGTTGACTGTCGGTCTGGGTATTAAATATGTATGAAGTATTTATATAGTATATTGGTTGTGTTAGCAACTATATAATACAAGCTCGAAATGGTTTAGTATGAGGCTAACCAGCCGAGTGTGAAATATGACCGAATATTTATTTATTGTTATTTACTAAATTATAACTATACTGAACTATTTCTAGTTCATATCATGATTGTAAACACAACTGATATACTACATAATTATACATACGTACATATTTTGTATAGATACATATTTAACACCCAGACCAACAGCCAACAAATTTAGTTTATCACAAAGATGGCCGTGCCGGGAATCGACCCCGGAACCTTCTGATTGGCAGTCTGGCATGGTACCATTACGCCAACGAGATCATCAAATTAAAATAAGTGACTTCACATGTATTAAAAGCAATTGAAATCATGTAAAAGAATAGGAATATACTTACCGACATTATGGATAATTTCTGGCTTGTAGTCTGTCTTAGATTCATCATGTTTTTCATCTTTCTCATTATTGTCATGTTCATATTTACCCTTAACCAGAAAAGGTCCGGCACCATAAGTAGTAAGGCCTATGAATCCACCAAAGTTACCGCCTCCAACTATCCTCCTTTCTTTAATTTTATTCTCAATTTTATCATCATTTAAACATTGAACTGTACTGAATATAAAAATTAAAAGCAACACCTTCATTTTTAATCACAATACATAGACCTAATATTTTGGTTGAATGTATCTGCCTAATATTCTGATTGTAGTACTCATCTTATCTTTTTATATTTATCTCAACATGAATTAGTGCGTGCTTCGGTTAATTTGTTGCTCTGGTTTCATTTAGGTGTAACAAAAATATAATTGGTGATTTATGTATGAGATATTCGTGTATGTATTTAGCACATACAGATTTTATATAAATACAGTAATAAGAACAAATTACAATTCTTAAGATCAAATCACTAATTTTGTTTCATTGCTGAAACCTACCTAGCAAAATTTTTTCAGTCGTTGATGACATTTTTTATTTCTGGGAACACTAAATAAAATAGACAATACATTTCAGTTTTTTAATTGATCTTCAGTTTTAATTTTAGTTAAATTTAGACTTAAGTGTGCAAGTACGCCAATTTAAAAAAAAACACGTCACTCGTTAGATTGACTCTGTAAAACTGTGATTTATGAAAAGTTTTTTGACCTTCTACACCAAGAAAATAAGAAATAAATAAGTTATAATAAGGCTTGATATGATGTTTTGACAAATAATTTAAAGCCAGTTCAAATAGAAACCTTATGTGCTGGATAATTTAAGTCCAAAATCGCAGATGTTTTGTTGAATATAAATGGCAGCAAGCAATTGAGCTTGGAAGAGGAAGGACTCGCGGACCACAGCCTGAAGATTTGCTGAGAGCTGGGCGTTTGCAGCGAGCACTAGAGCATCTGAAAAATAATATTATTTTAATAACAGTCGAAGAATGTGCGTGTTAAGAACTGCTAGAACTGACTAGACTGCTAAAATAACGTCAGTTATTTTTTAGTTATAAATTGATTAGATGATTTAAATTTTAATACTCATTATCTTATAGTTTATTTATTATCTTGCAATACATGTATGACATAAGGCTATGTAACATGTTCTGTGCCCTAGGGCGTAGCAAGAGGCACTGGCTAGCTTTGCTCCGAGGCAAACTAGACAGTATCTTCACAATATTAGTGACTAATCTCAAATGGACAAAGATCCAAATACAGAAAATCATAAATAGTAGTCATTCCATTCGTGACCTAAGTTAAATGCGTTAAGTAACTAACAGGACTTTTTATATATCATCTCCATCATCATGGGTTTGGAGCATCTAAGACAATTAAAGCACCGTCCGTAAGTTGAGGCACTTTTGTTAGTAGCTGAACAGGCAAATCACCTTTTATATATAGATTTACTGACAAACCTACAAATATGGGTGTTTTTTACTTTTTCTTGTCTATTGCGTGCCGAGGTAACCTGTATCTCTTATAGGCAATTGACATAACCAAGACATACGATAAATTTTAAAACTACCCATGGGTAATTTAGATACTCAAGATATCTAATCATATTTGTTTAAAAAATGTTAGTAATTTTTCTTCGACTTTTATCTACGAGTACATATGACTCAATCTCTGTTAAAAATAATACTAAATTAGGCAAAATTAACAAACTGTAATTACTTGTGCTATTACGGATTCCGGGTCCAAAGTCATAGGTGGGAGAGTCATCATCATAATCAGCATGTACTTCAGCTAGATCCAATCTCAGGTTTGGCAGCCGGGGGATTACCACGGTCAGTGACAGTCTGGCTGTAAAAATATAATTTATTTCTTATGACTCCTTCAGTAGGCAGATAGAAGCTGCACCAGCTACTGGTCCACTTGTGAATCTCAGAAACCACTCGTCACCGCAATTCAGAAAAGTAAGGCTAAAGAAGTGGCGCCATCTAGTCGCACAGCTTACAACTAAAGTAACACGGGTGTTTATACAATATTATTTTTCTTCTTCCTCGTAGTATGAGCTAAATAGCCGTTTTTTCAAGCCACCCGACGGCCGCTGGCTTGGCTTAACGACAGCTTGTATTAAGACTAACAAGCCAGGACTTACAATTTAACTTTTTTTCTGACCCACGGTAGCACCCAGATGAAAAAGCAACTTTTTAAACTTGCTATATATCATAGACTAATTAAAACAATAGACGCCCAAAATCTTGTTAAAAATCGTACTACGAGTATTTTCTTGAAACGATTTTACTCGGTCGATCACGCAATCTACTTCAACTATCAATATTAATAACTAGGATAAGTTAAAGCGCGGACAGTGTCCATCTTTTAGTTAGTTAATATTTGTATGTTTTAAAAAAGATTTTTTCTACTATCGTATAAAACTGCAGTGCGTTGCGGAATTTGGTGGCAGCTAGGCTGCACGCTCTATTTGCAGCGCCATCTAGGTAATTATGGCAAACTTACGCACCACGCTTTATTGTATGGGAATTACATTCCTTTCTTGTATTCTGTCCCTGCTAGATACGCACCGTCTGCGTCAACTTTGAGGTCCCGTCCAAGCAGAACCTGCAGCTCCGACTTTCTTTGTAACCATTATTTTACTTACTAAATGCAAAAGCGGTGACATCGGCCAAGAGTAGTGGTTCCCGACCGCGGCGGTTGTACTTCATGTAGGTTCTTGGAGATGTCTCGTTCAAGTTATTTATATCAATAGTGAACACTAGACTACCCGTCAGTCTGTTTACACTGGAAAAATAAGTTAAAGATACTTTTAGTTGTGCTTTAAAAGCTAAATTAGAAAATATATATTTAAATATGAACTAAATTACAAACAGGTTATGTTTGATTTGACGTTCTATATAATTAATAAAGAATCAAAGCGTTTTCTAATTCGTAATTATAAAATATGTATTGATCATATCCGTAATTTAATTTTATTAAAGAATCTATAAAGATACGTTATTTTTTTTATTTAAATGTTCAAACTTAAGATTCATTATTTTCAAACTATTATTAAAAATGGTCAAACTTTGAAAAAGGCCCCCCTCCACTACTGTTTTCGCAATGGAGCACTCAAATAATACATCATATTTACTGAAGTTTAAATTAAAAAAAGCGAGTGTGGCTCGGTAGTAAAACGTCTGCTTTTCAAACGTCCCCTGATTCGATCCCGGACTAACACCAATGACTTGTTTTTCAAGTTATGTGTGAATTTGCACTCGCTTTACGACGAAAGGAAACCATCGTGAGGAAACCGGCACGTTTGAGAACTGCAATGTCCAAAGACATGTGTCATCTGCCAACCTACACTTGGACAGCGTTGTGGATTATGGCCTATATCTCTCTCTTGATGAGAGATGGCCCGAGTCCTAACGTAAAGTGGGCTGCTTATGTACGAGTAAGTATGGAACTTACTAAAAATCTCGAACTTTAGCACTGCCCAGCCCAGTGATCCTCACATTAGTCAGCAACAGGTTAAGGTTTATGAAGGGTATGTAAAGGGAGCTCTGTGCTAGGAACAGCGGGTCTGGCACTGGTCCGTAGGCTGGAGAACATTGTGAGTTGGCGGCGAAGAACTTGCGAATACACTGCCAATCGTCCAAGTTGCAAGGTCGGACGAGGTCTTCACGATCGCCAAGTTCTAAAAAAATAACGCAAACCTTAATTTTCTAGTAACTACCGTTAACGCAGTGAGATGTGATGGAACTATTTGAAAATAATTTTGAAAGGCAACTAGCAGACAACAAAAGTTATTTTTTGTCCAATCCAATAGTCCAATACCACTCTGAAACCGGATCGTTAAGTATGATATATTAGATTGTAAATCATTATTTCGTCTCGTTCAAAATAGAAACAAGATTCGTTTTTGTGTGAAATGGTAAATATAAAATATTAAGCATGTTTGTTTTAAAATTTTGAAGATATCTATCTATATAGGTCATAATACTCGTATATCACTAAACTTACGAATAGTAGCATCTAAGCTCAGTTGAAGATTTCCATTGATGCCAACTCCAATAGCGTTCGCCAAGTTTCCAGCAATACCGGCACCTAGTCCAGCTGATAGCCCAAGCGCTGCCGAAAGACCAAGGCCTGCACCAATGTTGGATCCAACATTGGCACCAGCGTTAGCACCGGCGTTAAGAAGCGCCCCTGCCTGTCCAAACGCCTGACCACCAGGCCCATAATACTGCCAAATTTGACCATTGTCAATCTGCCCTCCTTGAGCTCTTAGACCTTGAATATCTCTCAGGTCGAAGTCATATCTTGGCGAAAATATGCCACCATAGTCTTTCAATTGTCCAAGGTTGCCATAATTAACCGCGTAACTCTTTGCTCCAGAATTGATATTATCAGCACAATCACCAAGACAAACAAGAAGCACAAAGAATCCGAAATATTTCATTCTGATTATTTGGCTTACTCACGAATTCGAGACAAGACAGGAACGAATTAAAATATTAGAAGACAAGACGTTTTATATCAATGCTTCATTATTAATTATTGTTATTATAACTAGTAGTTTGTGGGTACCCAGTTGCATGCATTTGCCGAAGGTTCCTGCTGAATATTCTAATGAAGCGGATACCTTTGTCATTTATACTTATGTTCAATACACAGAGTAATCAACAGGGTAACGTTTCTTTTACTTTGAAGGAAAAAATCTAATCTTTCCTTTATCATTTTACCTAAACCTTTCCAGGTCACTTCGCATAGCTTACACAGGTTATTTGATTGACCTTACGTCTTCAGTGTTTACTTAGTATGTACGTAGGTGATATGTACCAAGATTTAATTATTTGTGACAAGATTGCATGACTGAATTGCGCCAAAAATCTAATCTTACCTTTACCTTTTTACCTTAACCTTTCCAGGTCGCTTCGCATAGTTTTTACAGGTTATTTGATTGACCTTACGTCTTCAGTGCTTACTTAGTATGTATGTAGGTGATAAGTACTAAGATTTAATTATTTATGACAAGATGCATGACTGAATTGCGCCAAAACATTTACAAAGATGTTAATTGCACTGAAATGTGTATTTGCAAATGAATGATTTTTTACACACCTGCCTTTGCTAAGTTTTAAATCTGACAATCTGACCAATAATAATCTGCATCAAAATTAATTATACGAGTAGGTAAATAGACTAATATTTATCAAAATCATATTAAAGTATTGTATAATCTAAAGATTTTCTAACAAAATGATACGATCAAATTATTTATAAAATAGCTGATGCGGCAAACGTTGTTTTGCTTTAAATATAGATAGTAGCCGATTCTCAGACCTACTGAATACGCATATAAAATCTGGTAAAAATAGGTCATGCCTTTTCGGATGAGTACGGTCACTAACATTTTCACATGGAAATTTTATAAATTAGAAGATTGTTTTTATTAAATAAAATTGTAACGTGTGTCTCTGCGCATATTATTCTGTGGTCAATGCTTAACCCAAACGATTAGCAACATCGTAATTAAAACCCAAGTAGTTCTTGTCATTGAATATTGATACAATAAGTCTTTATATCCGACATGCGAGTGCATTAACTCTACGAGTAACAACACGGCCTAAATATGAATGACCGGATTATTGTTCTAGCATTGATTAGCATTTAATTTGCGCTGTACGAATATACTGCATACATAATTGCTGATTTATTTAGTGGGATGTTTTTTTACAAAAATAATACTAGATAAGTAGCGAACTATAAAAATAATAATAACAAGGTCAGTCAAAATAAACAAACAGCACTTAAAGGAATATACTTTTACATATTTATCAAAGTATTTTTTTTTAATATCTGTCAGCTTCCTTGAGTCAGTATTTCCAGACAAAGCATGATCCACCTTATAAGTTACGGCCTTGTGAAATGTCTAGTTGTAATTATGTAAAAAATCTTGAGTATTTTTGTGCACGACTTATTTTCAAATCTTATTTTTTCTCTATCACAGATAAACTTGTGCTTAAGTACTTGTTTATATAGAGAGATAGATAGAAATATATTATAAGAAAATATATTTAGTGACTAATTATCTAGGCAAGGCCTGAATCTTAGTAATCTAGAATCTCTTTACAATATATTATCTTCTACTCTTTCTTATAATAATATATCTTTCTTATATAATCTTCAACTCTAACAAGAAGTTTACATACATACATAGATGAGTTTAAATGACTTAATAAGTTTTTGTTTTCAATGTTTAAGTAACTGTATGAACTTTAGAAAATTGACAAGCATAATGATCTTATATTGTTAAAAAATAAAACGTAATAATAATAATTACGTTATCGATCAATTTTATTGCTATGCCTGATTAGTTCAATATTAGGTATTGTATTTGTATTGTTTTCTTATAAAGTAAGAAGAGTGAATCGGTATAGGATTCAGCATTGGAAATAAAAATACGCTCAATATTCGTTTAATTTATTTCTCTACAATAATCTTTTTTTAAACAGTTTTATTGATACTTAATACCATCAGTGTACAATTTATTATATTTTAGAACTCTTGGGCGGGTTTTGGGTGTACGCTTTTGTTCCTAAAAATTTGAGGTAATTTTTATAAGAATTCAATCCAAAGTCACAGAGATATTGTTGTATGTAGATACTTGTAAGTAGATTCGACTGGAAGGTAAATGCTTCTTGGATGACAGTCGGAAGGTTCGCAATGAAAGCTGCGAGTCCTAATATGACGTCTGGATCTGAAATAAATAATATAAATAGGATATAAGTAGCCCTTTATACTTTATTGCACACCAACAAATAGAAAAAAAAACTAGAGCACAATGGCGATCTCTGCCAGGCAACCGTGAATGAAACGGACCAAGCCAAGAGTGAGAGACGGTGGTGTAAAACAAACAAAGGCGAAAGACTTACGTGTCTAAGGATTCGTGGTTAGGTGTCTATGACTAAGGGGGGTTTCCATACAATAAACGTATTTTTTCTTAATTTAACGGTAACTTGTTGATCTAAAGTTTTCACAGAATGTACAAAATGAACATTATTACTTTTCAAACAAAATTATAAAAAATAAATAAAATGGATACTTAAGGTGGGCACCCAAACAATAAACGTAATTTTTAAGCGTTTACTACTCTATCTTTATAACACATTTGGTATGCCCTCTATACATTCACATAAAATACTTAATTATGTATTAACTTTAAAATAAATTATAAAATAAAAATAATTTTAGGGGAGCGCATACAACAATGGTACGGAACCCTTCATGTGCGATCCCGACTCACACTTGGCAGTTTTTTATCATTCGGATTCGGTTTACTAAGTCTAATACATATCTATTAATAATAAGTACCTGGACGACTGAGCTTTGATCGGTATTTTTTTATAAATATGACTTTTTCTAAAAATGATTGATTGATTAAAAGATCGATTTTTCGCCCCCGAAACCCCCTATATACTAAATTTCATGAAAATCGTTGGAGCCGATTCTGAGATTCCAATTATCTTAATATATATAAATCTCGTGTCACAATGTTTGTCCTCAATGAACTCCTAAACCACTTAACCGATTAAAATAAAATTCGCACACCATGTGCAGTTCAATCCAACTTGATAGATAGGATAGTTTAAATCTCAAATTATAGTCGCAATTTTAATTTAT
Organism: Mellilla xanthometata; assembly: GCA_035578125.1. Classification (NCBI taxonomy): domain Eukaryota; kingdom Metazoa; phylum Arthropoda; class Insecta; order Lepidoptera; family Geometridae; genus Mellilla; species Mellilla xanthometata. Next base: position 5,056,763 of record JAPUBQ010000019.1, on the reverse strand, counting down.
TGCTAATTATTATCTGTTATTATTCGACAGTTACAATTATCTCTTAACTCCAAATGATTCTAACAGATATCGATACCTTCCGACTGGGTTGAGTAAGTAATCAATAGATGGCGCCGCTGCTATGGTAAATCTACGAACGTGTCATATAAGCTACACTATCTATTTTTCATACTCCTAAGTGAGGCAAAACAACGTTTGCCGGGACAGCTAGTATATACATATATACAAGAATTGCTCATTTAAAGATATAAGGTAAGATAGATGTTCTACCTTTACTATCAAGTATACTGGGGCCGATAGCGTACAGAGGTACTGCATCGTGAACGTCCGCGTAAATTTCAGCTCGATCTAACTGCAGGTGAGGTGCTTTTGGTATCACGGCAACGAAGGTGATGGAATCTGTGAATATAAATTATTGTTGTACTCACATACCTACGTTTTCAAAGTAAATTTGACAAGAAACGTTCTGAATGAATAACTTTCAATTTCAAGTATTTTTTTTTTTATTATTGCATGGTGGTAGAAAATTTTCTAGTGCTAGCACAGGTTAGCTATCACCCTGAGTTTAAAAATCGGTCGCCTAGCACCAATTGGCATGTGCCAACAGACTCCTTGAGAGCCAGTAATTCTAGACTAGGCATGCTCCTCTCTTCGGCTAAAGTGACTCTGACTCTGTAGTCGCGCGATCTGTTAGTCAAATACCTAGCTGTTAAAAGTAAAAAAAAACTTCATCGAATCTTGTAACTGAAGAATGATAATGATAATTTATTATAGCACGGATAAAATACACTTTACAGATTAAGAATCTTTTTATATTAACTTTCAAAGAGACAACTCGGCTGGCATTTTAGGTACTCTTCCCACTGGCACTGGTTTTTTAGATTAGATATACTATTTTAATTTAATAAATTTTAGATTAGATTTAACATTAAGTAATGTTTATTGTATTTGTAGTATTTAGTTTTCCTACATTTTTTTTTATACTAAGATGGGTTTGCGCTTGATCAGAATTCACCTGATGGTAAGCGATATTGTGATCTAAGGTGGAACGCGCTTACCCAGAAGAAACCGGTTCACTCGTGCTTTGAAAACCGCAAGATTATAGTTTTCGGGGAACAGGGCATTTGGCAAAGAGTTCCACACCTTGGCAGTACGTACAATGAAGGTGGAGGCAAAACGCTTAGTGCGCATTTTAGGTATCTCACATAAACTTTTATTTACAGCACTGACATTTAAATAGTGCAGCGCTGTGTCCTGTTTGAAATTTGTATTCTTTACTTACCATACGTGACTGTGGTAAAGTCAGAGCGGATTACCGCCTCTTTGCCAGTTCTTTGGAACGTGAAATATGTCTTTGGCGAAGTTTGGTTAAGTTTTTGCACGTTGATAGCTATCACCAAGTTTCCAGTTTCTTTGTTGACACTGTAAAACATTTAAAAACACTGACCATACATAATACCTTGACCGACAACCAACAAATTTAGATTATCACAAAGATGATATATGACATAAAGGTAGCGATTATAATTTTTAGTATTAAGTACTTAGATATTTGAAGTTATAGTATCCATTTAATTCAGTAGCGTAACAATTTTTGGTAAAAAAAAAATGATATCGGTAGATGACGTTTTAAATAAGTATTAAAAACATGTTCAAGGTATTGGTTTTTTCTTTACTCTGAATAAATCAGAACTTGATCACGATTCATCTGATGGTAAAGATATTGATGATATTGAGGTATACGGTGGAGCGCGCTTACCTAGAAGGAACCCGTTCACTCTCGCCTTGAACATCGCTAGATTATAGTACATTGAAATTGGGGAACAAAGAATTTGGCAAGGAATTACAAAGTTGAAAACACCAAAAGTGGCTTTATAAATTACTTACTAAAACTCAGAAATTTTAGCACTTCTGAAGCCTTTAATTTCAAGATCCGTATGAGTGATGGTTAAATTAGCAACAGGGATGTAAAACTTGTCCACTGGTAGTATTAAAGGGTCCGGTTCAGGGCCGTACGAGGGCTTGCAGTCTGAGTTTTTAGCCAAAAACTTTCGTATGCACTGCCTGTCGTCGAAACTGCATGGCCTTAGCTTATCCGCTTCCGAGTCTCTTTCTAAAAACATTCACTATGAAATGAGAATGTGTAAAAAATCACATAATTATCTCACTAAAATAGTCTTTCTTTTACTAATATTATATATGCGAAAAATTGTGTGTGAGCGTGTGTTTGATACTTTTTCACACTGAAAGGGCGGTTCTAATTTAGATTTAATAGGTAGCGAGGTAGATTTGTCCATAGGATTAAACCGCGGGGTGCAGCTAGTTAAATAAATTGAAAATATGTTTTTCAGCTTTGTTTAAGTATCTTCATCTTATTTGAAAACGTTGACCCCGAGGATTTTCATTGGTATATCTTAAGAATACGAGTATATAATATCTTAAGAATATATAAAGGATGATTAGTGTATACTAATTATTGAATGTACATACTATGTATATGACAAATAAAAAATAATATTGTTATATGTCAGTACGCAAGATACTTTTTGCCGTTTAAACATGCAAAATGATTTAGGTGAATGAATGTGGATAGCTTTTAGAACAACATACTTAACTACAAAAACCTATTTTTTTTTTTTTGAATTTATATTTTATTTATTATGGTCATATCTAAAAATAATGAAATTAAATAAAATTAAGTCTTATGTCCCATAAAGACTACGTCAAAGCCCCTCGCCCAAACGTAAAAACCTATTAATTAAATAAAACTAAATCTTATTTCTGTTTTATAAACGCTACTTGATTTCTTCGTATAAAATTAAAATACTTACCTACAATACGTCCGTACACAAGATCATATTTATCATAATTGTCCTTATTGAAATCATCTTGATCACTTAAATCAGCAGCGTTTAAACCACTTGCATTGATTATCAAAAACCATGCAATAAACAATTTCATATTGATAAAAAACAAGAACACAAACAGTATGATTGAAAATATACACTAAGTTTTATACATTGATCGGTAGCGTGATGAATGAGTGATTCAAAAATTACACTTCTAAAACCCCAAATTTATTAACTTTATAATTTTTAATCCAAAAATTGTTTTATTGGAAATTGAACTCTACTAGTTCAGATATAGAGTCTAAAATAAAACTATTTGTATGCTGTAGTAACAGAGTAATAAAGGTGTAATTATCTTGTCTAGAAACAATTAAGTATTCTTTGAAATTAGTGTTAAATTATTACTATTATTTTTGATTACTATTAGTGTTTGTTCAATTAGTGTGCCTTGATCTGTTTTTATCATATTTACTTTGATTATAACTAAATTTAATGGAAAAACTGAGTATTATATAATTTCCTAAAAAAATACTTAGAAATGTTCAAGACTAACCCATTTGAAAATAGCAATTCAATTCATTTATTTTTTTCACATAGGAATATATGACAAAAGTTACAAGAAACTTGCAATAAGTCAACATCTAAATTACATGAAAAAATATGTATAAGAATATTTACAAAAGTAAATATATAGATCACGTTATTGTCATGATAAGATAATATAGATCATTATTGTCATATATGAATGAAAATATAAATTAATTATATAAACAAACATAATACATATTATGTTGAAATTTAAACTTATTGATATTAAGTTTGTTCTACGTATTTACACATGGCTTTACATGTTAAATTTTGTCAAGAGTTAGTATCGATACATATTTAACACCCAGACCGAAAGCCAACACATTTAGTTTTGATAAACTAAATGTTTTGGCTTTTGATTGGATTGGATTCGAATCCCGGCCAATATCTTTGTGATTAAAGATATTGGCCGGGATTCGAATCCAGGACCCTCTAGTTGGCAGTCCGGTATGGTAACCGTCACGCCAACGAGGTCGACGGACGGTTAATTTTTACTATTGTAATCAAATAAAAAAGTCATAAATAAAATTTTAAAATTAGAGAGAGAGTTAACAAGAAAAAAACTTATTTAAATGTTAATACTATTAGAATAGAATATTAATGAATGCCGTAGAGATGCGAATTAACCTCAAGTCTGAAAGGATTAGGTGAGTTCTTCAAACTCTGTCCAACTCAAAGGTAAGTTTGCAGATCCGAGCAGGTGCGAATTACTTTTAATATATGCTAATCCGTCGGCATCTTGGCGTGGTAAGAAGAAGTAACTTTGGCGGATTTCACTGGAGTGCAGATGGCGTGACATTATTTTTAATATCTCTTGCCAAAACAAAACGGTAATGGTATCTTGTTGATCAAAAAAGCGGAAAAAAACATTGAGGATTTCTTAGTGGTAAAGCATTTTCTTGTGCTCACCTGGCTAGCAACCACAATCAAGTTGAAAAATTTATCGCCGAACATCTAACAGAGAGTTCAAGCATTCTCTTTGAGAGCTAGCTATTCTAAACTAGGCATGTTATTAAAATATATTGAGTATTTAGTAGTATTCACATACGCTTATATATTATTATACTACATCTCTAAGTTCTTTCTTTGTGTACTTTCTTGGGATTGGTTGCCATTTTTTTCAAAAGGAAATGCATTTACGTATCTTCCGCCACAAGCCTGGGGAGGTGGGCAGTGTATATCGAGAAGAGATTGCGTTTAACGATAAGGTCACCAGTAAAGGTTTTAAGTACTTTAAATGTTTTCTATTATTTATTATTTGTGAGCGTTTACATCGTCTGGCGAGATATAGAGTGTAAAACGTGTTCAAGTGTACACGTAACTTATCCTTTATAAAATACAGAACAATTGAGTTTTAAGAAAAGATATTTTCAATTATACGTTATTTAAAATAAAAATTATGTTGAAAAAAAAGGTTGAGCCGCAAAAAACTACGAAGGAGATGATTTACAAAATTCTTTAAACATTTTTTTGTCTGCTTAATAAGACTGTGCTCCTTAAACTGTGACTAGTGGTCACAAAAGTTTTAGTAGGTTTCTGGAAGTTAAACTTCAGCATTTCATACGAAGACTGAGCTTAAAAAAATCTCAAAGCCAACGTGTGAAAGTTTGGCATATTGTTACAGAGGTGGATGGATGAGCCGTTATATTAAACAGCGGGGCGCCTCACTCAATTTCATGGAAAAACTTGGGGTACTTTTTTACTTTGCTTTAAGAAAAACTTGATGCGGCAATAGATGCTACGATTTATAAAATAGTTAATATAGATTTTTGAAGATAAAGATATGGACAGGAATGGACGAGGTTGGCAAGAGATAGGAAATTATGGAGTAAACTGGGGGAGGCCTACGCCAACGAGGCGACAATTACTGCAACCTAAAACTGACAGGAGAAATCGCTTAATTCACAAATAATTTATTATATAAGTATTAGACATTTTTGATTTTCTGAAATTTAAACTCACTATTATTTTACTTAATTATTATTTACAAAAATTGACATTTTAAAAAAAAAACTAATAAAATTGTTTTAAAAAACAAACAACCGACTTCAAAAACACAACTAAAAAGGGAAAAATAATTTTAAGCCTAAATCAATTCAAGACTATATAAATAGAATAGGAGAGTTTATTTCATGTACTTAAAAAAAACTATTAGCAATTTTTACTAATCCTGTATTCTTGGAGTCGGTGCCAGCAAAGAAAGACAATTGAAAATAGTTTTTTTTAACAAACATTAATTTGTTCTTATTAGATGGCACCGACTTCAAGAATACAGGATTACTAAAAATTGCTAATAGTTTTTTATAAGTACATGAAATAAACTCTCCTATTCTATTTATATAGTCTTGAATTGATTTAGGCTTAAAATTATTTTTCCCTTTTTAGTTGTGTTTTTGAAGTCGGTTGTTTGTTTTTTAAAACAATTTTATTTTTACATTTTTAGAGGTTGGTAATGATATTTTGTTTAAGTTTTAGCTATGGAGAGCCAAATAAACTTCACGATGAAAAAATTTGGCGTGTGTCAGGCAGGCAACCAATTGGGAGCAAATCGAGCTGGATGCGAGCGAAGCGAGCTATACGCGAGCGAAGCGAGCCTGAAAATTTTCACCGTATTTGTTCCAACCGCATAAAGAAGTCCAAAGCAGCACAAATTACATAATGTTTGTTGTGTCAAAACGTACTAGAACCAAGTGTGAGCGAAAAAAGACGAATGCGTGCGAAGCGAGCTATGCGCGAGCGAAGCGAGCGCGAAAATTTTCACCGTATTTGTCCCAACCATTTGAGCATAAAAAAGTCCAAAGCAGCACAAATTTCATAATGTTTGTTGTGTCAAAACGTACTAGTACCAATTGCGAGCGAAGCGAGCGCGAAAAATTATCACCGTATTTGTTCGAACCGTTTGAACATAAAGAAGTCCAAAGCAGCACAAATTACATAATGTTTGTTGTGTCAAAACGTACTAGTACCAATTGCGAGCGCGAAAAATTATCACCGTATTTGTTCGAACCGTTTGAACATAAAGAAGTCCAAAGCAGCACAAATTACATAATGTTTGTTGTGTCAAAACTTACTAGAACCAAGTGCGAGCAAAAAGAGGTGGATGCGAGTGAAACGAGCTATGCACGAGCGAAGCGAGCGCGAAAATTTTCACCGTATTTGTTCCAACCGTTTGAGCATAAAGAAGTCCAAAGCAGCACAAATTACATAATGTTTGTTGTGTCAAAACGTACTAGATTCAATTGCGAGCGAAGCGAGCTGGATGCGAGCGAAGCGAGCTATGCGCGAGCGAAGCGAGCGCGAAAATGTTCACCGTATTTGTTCGAACCGTTTGAAGTCCAAAGCAGCACAAATTATATAATATTTGGAGTGTCATAAGCCCAGAACATCCTGGGCGAAATTCGAACGAAACGGGATAACTCCTAGCAAAGCGAGCGCGTAAATATTTTCCTTATCCGTTCGAAGGTCTTGTCTTTTAATATATCAAATTTTACAGTTCCTTCTTCCACTAAGTATGACCCAAGTGGCCAAACTCTGGCGTCGAGAGTTTTTCAAGCCCCTGATTTAGTTTGACCCCTGCTTGTACTAAGAGTAGTGGTCCAGCCCCAACAAATTAACGTGTTATTCGAAGCACAGTAACGCTCAGATGAAAATATCACATTTTTTTATGGAGGTCTTGTGCATGGTTACCCATCCAAAGACTGGCCGCATGGGCCGTTGCTTAGCCTCGATGTTCGCTTCAGATTACTTTTGTTAGCCAGGCTGCTAATTTTATGAGCGAAATCTGTATTGCCGTATGAGCGCGAAGAAGTAAAATAGGATCGAGTTATTTGGGCTTCCCACGGGAATAGCAATGACTTTTAAGATAAAAAGTAACCTTCGTGTTATACAAGGTTTAGTCTACCCCCTATATCAAATTTTAGCGAAATCAGTGTGTCATGTGTTATTTGGTGCATCCCACGGGAACAATAATTATTTTCGGGATAAAAAGTAGCCTATGTGTAAACACATAGTCTAACCTACCTTCATTCCAAATTTCATCAATGTCAGTACAACCGTTCGAGCGTGAAGAAGTTAAAAAGATTTATATGTTATTTGGTGCATCCCACGGGAATAGTATTTATTTTCGGGATAAAAAGTAGCGTATGTGTTAACACATAGTCTTACCTATTTTCTTCTCAAATTTCATGAATATCAGTACAGCCAAACGAGCGTGAATCTGTCTTCATGCGTAAAAATAACCTAACTTTTTAGGTTTTTCTTAGATTTCCCTAGGAGTCCATCATCAGAACCAGTTTTGGTGACAATGGGACCAATTCAGAACCATACTCTTTCAATTAAAAAAAGAATTTTGAGAATCGATCCACAAATGGCTGAGAAATCGGTGAACATACATAAAAAAAAATAATAATACATACACGTCGAATATATAACCTCCTCCTTTTTGAAGTCGGTTAAAAATAATTTTAAGCCTAAATCAAATCAAGTATATATAAATAGAATAGGAGAGTTTATTTCATGTACTTATAAAAAACTATTTGCAATTTTTACTAATCCTGTATTCTTGGAGTCGGTGCCAGCAAAGAAAGACAATTGAAAATATTTTTTTTTAACAAACATTAATTTGTTCTTATTAGATGGCACTAGGGTTTCTCATTTCTCGACCTTTTTTATTTCCCGGAGCACGAGAATTCTCGACCACTTTTTCCCGGGAATTCCCGGGTTGCCGAGAAATACGATTTGTTTTAAATATGTGTGATTTAGCAATAAAACTACGTTTTTTATGTTATAATCAACAATAATTATTTTTATTTTCACGTCGTGTGACTTGAAAATTTTAAATAAGCGAAATAAACTATAGCGAGATCTTTTAATCAATATTTCTACAAACAATTAGGATTAGTCTTTTTCTGTGGAAAATTAAATAAAATATCTTCTAAAAACAAAATCTTCATGTCTTCTTCTTTGCCTTCACCTTTTCCCACTATGTGGGGTTGGCACAGCCCGTTTTTTGCTTCCACACTCTTCTGTCAGCCGTCATATCTACAGTCACTCCTTTCTCTTTCATATCCTCTTTCACACAATTCATCCACTTCTTCTTAGGTCGTCCTCTACTTCCACTACCTTGTACAATCATATTCATACTTCTCCTAGTCACATGCTTCTCCTCTCTTCGCATGACATGCCCATACCAAGATAACCTTCCCCGCTCTTAATTTTGTCTGGCATAGGTGCCACTTTCAAACTTCCTCTGATATACTCATTTCTTACCTTATCCATTCTTGTCACTCCACACATCCATCTTAATCCATCTTAACATTCGCATCTCTGCCGCATGCAATCCTCTCTCATGCACTACTTTCGTCGCCCAACACTCAGATCCATACAATACGACAGGTCTTATGATCGTTTTGTAGATCTTCCCCTTCAGTTTGATTGGGATTCTTCGATCGCAAGTTGTTCCAGAGACCTGTCGCCATTTCATCCAACCAGCGTTTATTCGGCTCGCTACGTCACGATCGATATCACCGTTGTTTTGGAAGAGAGAGCCAAGATAGTTGAAATTGGAGCAGACTGGCAGGGCACTGGCAGGCACATTTAAATTGTATATAAAAAAATAACAATCAGACTAGCTTAATAATTACGAGTAAAGTAGGTACTTTAGTTTAGTCTTTGTATCTACTATTCAATATTTACGAAACGGAAAGGGGGCGGGGGGCACTGTCGGTCACTCGCACACCGCGTGATAGAGCCAGGCGGGAGCGCAGGCGCGTTATTATGTTTTTGACTGAATTTCTCGATTTCTCGATTTCTCGACCACTTTTTTCTCGTCTCGAGTAAAGCAAAATTTCCCGGGAATTCTCGGTTCGAGAACTCTCGTAGAGAAACTCTAGATGGCACCGACTTCAAGAATACAGGATTACTAAAAATTGCAAATAGTTTTTTATAAGTACATGAAATAAACTCTCCTATTCTATTTATATATACTTGATTTGATTTAGGCTTAAAATTATTTTTCCCTTTTTAGTTGTGTTTTTGAAGTCGGTTGTTTGTTTTTTAAAACAATTTTATTTTTACATTTTTAGTGGTTGGTAATGATATTTTGTTTAAGTTTTAGCTATGGGGAGCCAAATAAACTTCACGATGAAAAAATTTGGCGTGTGTCAGGCAGGCAACCAATTGGGAGCAAATCGAGCTGGATGCGAGCGAAGCGAGCGCAAAAATTTTCACCGTATTTGTTCCAACCGTTTGAGCATAAAGAAGTCCAAAGCAGCACAAATTACATAATGTTTGTTGTGTCAAAACGTACTAGTACCAAGTGCGAGCGAAAAGAGGTGGATGCGAGCGAAGAGAGCGCGAAAATTTTCACCGTATTTGTTCCAACCGTTTGAGCATAAAGAAGTCCAAAGCAGCACAAATTACATAATGTTTGTTGTGTCAAAACGTACTAGAACTAATGCGAGCGAGCGAAGCGAGCTATGCGCGAGCGAAGCGAGCGCGAAAATTTTCACCGTATTTGTTCGAACCGTTGGAAGTCCAAAGCAGCACAAAATATATAATATTTGGAGTGTCATAAGCCCAGAACATCCTAGGGGAAATTCGAACGAAGCGGGATAACTCCTAGCGAAGCGAGCCCGTAAATATTTTCCTTATCCGTTCGAGGGTCTTGTCTATTAATATATCAAATTTTACAGTTCCTTCTTCCACTAAGTATGACCCAAGTGGCCAAGCTCTGGCGTCGAGAGTTTTTCAAGCCCCTGATTTAGTTTGAACCCTGCTTGTACTAAGAGTAGTGGTCCAGGCCCAACAATTTAACGTGTTATCCGAAGCACAGTAACACCCAGATGAAAATATCACATTTTTTTATGGAAGTCTTGTGCATGGTTAGCCATCCAAAGACTGGCCGCATGGGCCGTTGCTTAGCCTCGATGTTCGCGTCAGATTACTTTTGTTAGCCAGGCTGCTAATTTTATGAGCGAAATCTGTATTGCCGTATGAGCGCGAAGAAGTAAAATAGGTTATCGGGTTATTTGGGCTTCCCACGGGAATAGCAATGACTTTTAAGATAAAAAGTAACCTTCGTGTTATACAAGGTCTAGTCTACCCCCTATATCAAATTTTAGCGAAATCAGTGTGTCATGTGTTATTTGGTGCATCCCACGGGAACAATAATTATTTTCGGGATCAAAAGTAGCCTATGTGTAAACAAATAGTCTAACCTATCTTCATTCCAAATTTCATCAATATCAGTACAACCGTTCGAGCGTGAAGAAGTTAAAAAGATTTATATGTTATTTGGTGCATCCCACGGGAATAGTATTTATTTTCGAAATAAAAAGTAGCATATGTGTTAACACATAGTCTTACCTATTTTCTTCTCAAATTTCATGAATATCAGTACAGCCAAACGAGCGTGAATCTCTCTTCATGCGTAAAAATAACCTAACTTTTTAGGTTTTTCTTCGATTTCCCTAGGAGTCCATCATCAGAACCAGTTTTGGTGACAATGGGACCAATTCAGAACCATACTCTTTCAATTAAAAAAAGAATTTTGAGAATCGATCCACAAATGGCTGAGAAATCGGTGAACATACATAAAAAAAAAAAAAAATACATACACGTCGAATATATAACCTCCTCCTTTTTGAAGTCGGTTAAAAATTAAATAAGAGATTTTTTTGATAATTATATTTAAATTTAAATTTTGATAAATAGTGACATTGTGATTGTGAATTTGAAACAGAACTGTAATTGAATAAATGGCTTTTTTACTTTTACGTTACTTTTACTTTAATATAGATCTTTGAACGAACTGCCAAGCCGTGGAATTCTTTGCCAAGAGCCCTGTTCTTCGAAAACTATAATCTAACAGTTTTCTAGGCACGAGTGAACCAGTGAGTGTACCAATATTGCTTGCCTTGCTATGTCAATTGTGCTGACGTTAACCTATTCAGTGTATAAATAAAGTTTTAATGTAAAAACTTCTATTGAATTGTTTCCCTATTGGAGACTACAAAAAGTTAAAACGGTCTGGACTTCTTACAGTTACTGAGTAATCTGAATAAAAATTTTTTTTAGATGCTCTGAATTTATTTTTATTCGGTTATTTACGCCTTATTTTAATACCTGTTTATATAATTTTGTATGATTAAATTGTATAGAACAAAGTTTTCATTACGCGGCCAGCGTTATGGGCACCTTTACGCTGGGTTGCTATTTGTTTCTGACATTTTATTTTGATTATGACTGTTAAATGACATTTTATTTTATTGTGCATACTAATAATAAAAAAAAAAGAATTGAAAAAAAAAATTAAATCATATATAACACAGTTTTCTGTTAAGGTGGAACTAACTGTCAAAACATTGAGTTTTTTAAAGCGCCATTTATAGTCACAAAAGTGTAAACTCAAGGTTCTAGTTTAAAGGTCTGAACACCCAGATTCCCTTCATTAAACATTGGTTCCCATCCATTATCCTTCCTAGTTCCTTGGTGAAACAAACTTTTTGACGAAGTCACGCAAAAAGAGCCTTTTTGTGGGTGTTCTTTACAAAGTTACAGATTAAATTTCCCACTTTTTGACACTTTGCGTTGCGTGTCGATAATTTTGGGATAATACAAATACGCATCATACAAAATATACTATGACTGAATCTTTATTCTCGATTAAATAAATGTACATAAATGCTACAGAATTGATGCTGAATTAAAATTGTATTTAATGGACATTAATCTGTACTTAATATCTTAAAAATCTGACACCATAGAGAATTTGACATTGCAGTAATACCAGTAATTAGTTCGGACATGACAAGATTGTTAATAAAACATCTTCTTGACATTTTACATAAATTACATTCAGTGACATAAAATAGACTTTTCATATTAATTTAAATTTTATTATTCTTAATTTTTGAGATATATTTTAAAAAAATATTTAAAATTAATAAAACGTTTTTGTAACTGATGTGCCATGACAAAAGCCTTCATAAATGATTTGATTTTGATACTTATTTACTTACATGTTAAAAAATATACTAAATGAAAAAATCACACACGTTCCATAACTTCTCTTTAATATTTTAGAGGAAAAAAAAAACGCCGTGAATTAAAAATAACGCCACAATAAAACCTTATTGTTGAGCGTCGTATCTTTGACAGAGTAAAAACGCCGTTTATTTTGCTTTAAACAATACTTATTGCACTTAAAAAGGACCGCAACGGAAGCCCTTTGTGAGGTCACCTCATATCCTTGATTAGTTTGAGGTAGCGTTAGCAAAACCAGTGTAAAATAAATAAATAAATATAGTATGGAGGTGTGTGAGGTATTCACGCACATATAAGTATTATGTCGTATGTTTTGATATTGAGGGGTTTATAATAGTTTATTCCCTTTGAGACACAGTAGGACGTGCAAAACAAATAGGCACAAAAGTGGCACAATAGAATTTCGTACGATTAAATCGCATGTACATTTAGCAACAAACTAGAATAAACGGAAGAGTAATTCCATACTATTGCCGCTTAGAATTTGAATCCATCTACGCACACAATTATACCTACTGATATCCCAACGAAACACACACACACAATGCTCGCACGCGATTGGTCGCCGTCACACCATGTGGCGCCACGCGCGCGCACGGGTAGTTATTTTGCCCTGCCCACTGCGGTATTTTACGTGTAGACGGTGGAACCATTTTATCGGCCAAGTAACTATTCTATTTATTCTAGTCCGCTGAAGTTTAGATAGGAAACGACTGGATGGCTAGTGCATGCCGGCTCGCTTGCATCCGCGCATCGATGCGCAAACAATAGCGGCTAAGCTGGCTTGACTTGTAACTTTGGTATTTTCATTAAATGATTTGTATTTGTATTTGGTTAGGGCTGGGACAGCACCAGTGTCACCGGTACTGACTATATCGACGAGCCGGTAATCGATAAATACAAATAAATAAATAATTTGTAATAAATATGTAAATTGTTGTGTAGGTAAAAATATATGAGGTAAAAAGGAAAAGATATAAGGTTCCCTACAATAGCATCGGACCTTTGCTCATTTGAAATTTTGTTCGGGTACAGTTAAGGTATAGACACACATAGAAACTGAGTACAATAACTTATATTAAACCGAGAAGTTTATTCAAATGAAATTACTGAGAGCTGAGCAGTGTGGCAAAATATCAATTTACAGCCCATAATATTTCTAATAAATATAATATAATTTAGAACAAAAACAATAAATATTTTGTAAAAAATAGTATTTAAAAAGACATGATGCAACCATTTTTGTTGTCATCAGTACCTCGAATGACACCGTAGTGTCAACACGCCGGCTTTTGTGGCTCTTTTACCTGAAATTAACAGCCTTTTCCGGTTTCCCTTTCATTTAGAAGAAAGTGAAAGGTAACAAAATGTTTTTGTAACGCTTAAAATTTTTAAACTGGAAGCTGTTTTAAACATTTTTTTTTTTATTTATTTATTATAGTTTGCAAAACAGAAAACCCCCAAAACAATAAGAGATTAAGCAAATTCAAATAATTTACTGATCGAAACTAGATTGTTTTCCTAATTATGTGTACTAGTCTAGTCAACAAGTGCCTTTTTGAGATTTGATGATTGAGGTGTCATTCGATTCGGAATGGCATCTAGATAGTTTTTGAAAAACAATGAACTTTTTATTTAGTTAAGTATAAGTTAAGTAAAAGGAACAATAATTCTAAGATGTTAACACTTGTCTAAACTCTTTGTCCTCCAAACTACAAAGTTATACAACTCCTAAAAAGCAGCTTCGCAACTGAAATTCGATTCATTGATATTTTCAGCCCAAAAATTATGTTTACCATGACTTCTATGACCGAAACTTTATAAAATTGACTGTTGTTAGCAAAAACAAGTAATACGAGTAAATTAAACACACAATAAACATAGCTTCCTCCACAAAGCTACCCCATAAAAAGCAAGTCACGCTATCCTATTCACTCACTCGTTATATGAGCCATAATTAGTATTAATTACTAGGCTTTATTAATAACTTTATGGCTACGAAACAAAAGCATCGGTTTTCGCTGGCTCATTGTGACATTATTAATTTTTATTTATTAATAATAATGATGAGGTCGAAATATGACCGGTAATTTCGGTAGTCGCTTCCTGAGAAAGATTAAATACGAACTACTAAAGTTGTGTAAATATTTAAGCTGTGTGTGAAATATTGCGGTTTAAATGCTATATTTTAGGACCTATATAATTATATCCATGCAGTACAAAGGGGACCCTAAGTCTCTGCAATAAATGGTCAGTTTAACTTTTGTCTGTCTCTATTTATGTTGGTTCTCGCGAAAAAGCCGTAATTTTGAACCGATTTCGACGAAATTTGATAAACAGTATACTCAGTATAGTTTTTTAAAAAGTCCGTCGGTGATTTTTGAAAATGATGTGAAATTTTTGGCGCGATTTAAATTATATTTGGCTTACTGATTAAACATGATATTCTTAAAAGATTATGTAAATATAAATAAAAGTGGCTAAGTAATTGTTAAGATAGCAAGACGACGTTTCAAGACATTTTCTTCACGAGGTTTATTGTTCGTAGAACTACCAGTTTAGTTAGTTTAACAAATTCATCACTCAATTTACTCACAAGCATGGCAAGCTAAAGCTAACTTAGCTAGTATATTACATTATCCAAGTTCTAACACCATATCACAGAAGATGCTTTCCCAGGTGTGGCATGTACACCGACGTAATCCAAGATAATTAAGGTATACAATATTAAGGGAATCCCGTGTACATTGCCTCTATTATTCAAGATATATCCCTGTCTTGAGAACCGAGCAGGCGATGGGCGAAATCTCGGCGATAAAGTAGCTTGCATTATTGAGTGTTGTCGTGAAATGCATGTTGTTCTGGTACTTAGTGGTAGCGTAGTTTGCAGCTGATTTTGTTCCTTTTGCTTACAATGTTTTTTTATGATGGATAGGCAAGCGCTTGATCGAAACTCACCTGATGTTAAGTGATGTTGCAATCTAGGGTGGAGCGCGGTTGCCTAGAAGAAACCGATTCACTCTCGCCTTGAAGACAGTGAGGTTATAACCTCAGAGGGAACAGGGATTCCGGCAATGAGTTCCACAGTTTAATGGCCCGCACAATATATGTGGAAGCGAAACGCTTCGTGCGGATTTTTGGAACTTCAACTGTGAAATTTGTGTTTTAGTAATAATTTTAGTGACTATTTTGCAACATACCTTGTTTACTAAAAGCAAAACAACTTAGAGTTGTAGTTGAGCGCCTATAGAGAAAGTTATAATTAAAAGTCACAAACAATAACTTAATTTAAAAATAATTTTCGTAAATATTTCGACAATACGTAGTATTTATCAGAAAAGGAACCACTTTTTTAATGCTAAGGTAACAAGATGAGCCAGTCGCATATACGTAGCAGTAGCTTAATGAGAATCGCATGTTTATTCCAATTGTACTGACACACCGAATTAAGAATTTCAAAACGGCGCATCACTGAACCGTTCTTCGCCCTGAGGTATGTACGAGTATGTAATACGTTAAGTCATACCACCTAGTCAATTCACAATTAGACATTCCTTCAAACTGGAAAACAATCTTGCTCGTCAACAATCATACACTCCACACAAAAAAGATCTATCTATACAAAACTTTTTACACTCAAAATTATAGTCATAAAAAATCCAATCTTCCATTAGAAACTCTTGAAAACAAGCATAACAATAAAGAGAAACAAAAATATCAATCGAACAAGGGCGAGATACCATCTAGATTGCACCCCTAAATAATAAATACAATGACCATCCCCCTGAGCACAGAACGAGGGTAATAACATCCCTGCAGGTCAATTCTACTATAACGCGGATTAGGAAAAGTCAGATGGAAAATTTCAACTGTCGTTTTATAAAAAAATAACTGCGCTAATTATTTAAATCAAGTCAAACGGGAACAAATAACAAAGGTAACAAACATCATGAAAAAATACAAGGTCTTCTTTCATTTGTACGCATACACATAAAGTAGATAATTTGCTGAAAGACAATTGATCAGCCAGTCTAGTGTAACCACATAAGTAAGCGACACTTTGAACAAAGGTGGAGCATGCCAAGTCAAGAACAAATGACTTTCAAGGATGCTGCTGAAATCCACTAATATGTAGGTTTTTAGCAACAGATTTGACGACCTCGTTGGCGTAATGGTTACCATGCCGGACTGCCAATCAGTAGGTTCTGGGTTCGATTCCCGGCACGGCCAACATCTTAGTGCTTAACCAAATTTGTTGGCTGTTGGTCTGGGTGTTAAATATGTATCTATATAAAATATGTATGTATGTATATGTATATCAGTTGTGTTAGCAACCATAATACGGCCTAGAGATGGTTCTGTATGGGGTTAACCAACCGTGTGTGAAATGTGTTCTAATATTTATTTATTATTTATTTTTCATCTTGGTTGCAAGCCAGTAGAGCACTAAAAATTACTCACTGATGTATTCTTTGAGCTTAGTATGCACCGCAGTGCAGCGCCTCCTTTGCAAATAACTTAAGGCGTTATTGTATCGAGTTGAGTCGCGCCATACCAATTCAAGCGAAGCGGCTGAAGCACGCCAGAATAAATTCACTCTTATGAGCTCTAAAACTTACTTTAATTTCCTTATTATTTTAAGAAGCACAACATTTTAAAACAACTATTTTTCAAACATTAAAACTCGAGTACTTTAACGTTTTCGATGTGTTTTGGATCGTGTTTTGGAATTCTCAACCATTCTTAACATTGAATTAAAGATACGAGTAAGAAAACTGAACAAACCTTCATTTACGCATGATTTTATAGGATTTATCAAAATATGTTTCTTGCTCCCATAAATGACAAATATACTTGTAATCGGGACCTACTACTCTATCTGTTCATTCCTAATCTATAAGTACGTTTAACGTAGAACATACTTCGTTCCGTAACTAACCCGACTCCTACATGTCGGCCCCGTGAAATATTGAATGTAGAGTCAGTTTTACGTGTGAAAATTGAAATATGGATACTAGAAACTAATATAAATGCTACATAGGTGGAGAAGAGCGAATGGAATAACTACACGAAACATGACTTTATTTAAAATTGTAAATGGAAAATCTAAATGAAAAGCTTGGCAGCTTTTAGTTTTCGTCATGGAAGTAGGCTACGACGACAACCCCACAGATTGGCTAAATCGAGCAAATTTGTTCACAACTTAGGACCTGAGGTATTTAACCGGTTGCCAAACACTATTAAAACTGCTTTTAGCATGGGCAGTTTTAAAAACAAGCTAAAGAGCTGGCTTGTCGAACAAACGTTCTACAGTTTCGAGGATTAAAAAAAAATCAAAATTGACGGTTGTACAAACCGTATATAATATAAGGCTTGTTAACTATTGTTAATAGTAAAATTATATGGTATAATATTATTTTATATAAAATTTTAAATTATTTAATGTGTTATGACGTGTAAATTTAAAATTTACCAATATAGAACTTTGACTTTGACTTATGGAAAATATAACGATCAACAGGATTTGATCCGTTAAATATGCTGGCCTAAGAAATATAAATTATCTTTATGTCATATGTCGGTTAATTTTGTAGGGGTTTGAAACCGTTGGGTAGAAAAATTATTAAGTAAACAGTTTTTTTTATTTTGTATTTTCAAATTCGGGCCAAAGTATCAATTATTGATGATTCATTTTATAAGTTTAGTGCGATGGGTTGAACACAGTTTGTTTACATAATAATTAACAGTAAATGTATAAGCTGCCTCAAAACTACCCAATATGGCCGTCAAATTGGGTAAGGTAGTGCTACATATTAAAATATACGCAAAGTTAAAAAATATATTATATTACAACTAAATAATAAGCACTGTATTAAAACTTTCGTAAGGCATATTTGAATAATGTTAGTATAACCGGCTATCACTCGTTTATTTTGTCGGTATTAGCCCGACATGTTTCAGCTCACATAATCATAAGTAGCCTACTATACGTTCCTACTGTTAGGACTCAGGGCCTTCTCTCACGAGGAGATAAAGGCCATAATCCACCACGTTGGCCAAGTGCGGTTTGGCGGATGACACACATCTTCAGATATTTTGGTCCTCTAACATATTGGATTCCTCACGATGTTTTCCTTCAACATAGAGCGAGTGCAAAGCCTACGCCAAACGCATAACTAGAAAAACCAGTCATTGGTTTAGAGCTAGGATCGAACAAGACGCCGTTTGATTCGTTCGATTTCCCACCGCTTTTTATTTCAATACAAGACCACCGAGAAACATAACTCTCTCTAGTTTAGGATCCGCTATATCTCTATTTTAATTAAAAAAATATAGACGTTTCTATAATGTGCACATTTTTTACACATAGTTTCCGTCAATAAAATTAAATAGATTTTCATAAAGTAAAGTATGTCTGGCTTAGTATTCCCTTTCTCCCCGTCAGAATGAATAGAAAAGTAGGAAAAAAGACAAGATAAGAAATACGTACATCCCTAACAAAACACTTACATTGCGCCGTCCCTCATAAACCGCCGTAGAAAGCATTTTTGCCAGTTCTCCGCGAGCCAATACCATCCGCTCACTCGCGTATCGGATTCCTCTATACCGAACACAAATAAATGTGGGGCGTATGTCACACCGTGTTGTGCTGTGCAAAAAAAGATAATAAAATTACGACGACCTCGTTGGCATAAAGGTTACCATGCCGGTCTGCTAATCAGAAGTTTTCGGGTTCGATTCCCGGCCCGGTCAACATCTTTGTGCTTAACTAAATTTGTTGGCTGTGGATCTGGGTGTTAAATATGTATTTATATATAATGTGTATGTATTTATATGTAGTATATCAGTTGTGTTAGCAACCATAATACGAGCTAGAAATGGTTCAGTATGGAGCTAACCAGCCGTGTGAGAATGTGTCCAAATATTTATTTATTAAATAAAACATATTTTGTATAAGAAGTATTAAAACCATTCCTTAGTTTTATTTAATAACCCGATCAATAACAACCGTCAAAGGGACGCTGTGAGTACAGAACCAGAACCAGAAATATATTATTTATCCATATAATAAGTAAGGTTGTATTATTGGTAAAAGATAGACGTGCCTATAAAAAGTATAAGCTGATGATAAATGATCAAATAAAAGAAATTTAAACGTTATACTTTTAAATGCAAGAAAGAAAGGCAAAAGTTCGACCAAGTGTATGAATGAGGACATAAGAGAGAAAGGAGTGAGTGAAAAGATGACGTCTGATAGCAGAGACTGGAAGAAGAAATTGAAATGTGCCTGCTGACCCCATCTAAAACGGATAAGGCAAGGAAGAAAGCGTAGAAGAATCCTACTAATATAATAAATGCAAAAGTTTGCGTGTGTGTGTGTATGTTGGTCACTTCTCCACGCTCAAACGTCTGCAGCTGAACCAATTTTGTCAAAATTTGGTGAAAAGATAGATTAGACTTTAGAATAACACATAAGTTACTTTTTATCACGGATTAACTTCTTTTCGGCTCGGATTAAAGCGAGCAAAACCGCGGGGCGCAGTAGTATAACATATATTAAATCTACGAGTTTTGTATAGCCGTAATATACTCTAAATATTGTAACATCATTATTTGTAAAAGCTCCCACCAAAGCTAGTTAGCTAAGTAGCTTGACTATTTTTCTTTGTCACATTACAAATGGTCTTCACAATTTTCTTTGTACGCTGGTCTTTGCTACACGACTGTCTGACCGGCGGCCTAATGCAGTAACAAGTAGGTAGTGAGTTAATTTAGTTGAGTGGATTCGCCCGTGCATTGTCGCTTGTTTATCGCCACCCTACCGCCCCCTGTCGCAACTTAATGGTATTAAACTTTTGGTATAATACAAATGTGTTTGAACTGTGGATTTTTTAGCCGACGACGAAAAAAGAAAAATTATTTTATATATGTACTAGCTGACCCGGCAAACGTTGTTTTGCCTTAAAAATATATAGTAGCTGATTCTCAGACCTACTAAATACGCATATGAAATTTGGTAAAAATCGGTCAAGCCGTTTCGGAGGAGTACGGTAACTAACATTGTGTCATGGAATTTTATAATTCTTTATTGGACACATAAATAAAAAAGGCACAGTAAAAAACAATTAACTTAGAAAAAAAACCGCCAATTGTGCCACAATTGGCGGCCTTATCGCTTAAAGCGATCTCATCCAGGCAACCTTTGGATGGAAAGGAATTTATAAACGACTAAAGAAGGACGTAGTGTACAATAAAGAATAATAAAAAACATACATATAATATTAATAATCTTATCTTAATTTATATAAATCTCGTGTCACAATGTTTATCCTCAATGGACTCCTAAACCACTTAACCGATTATAATAAAATTCGCATACCATGTGCAGTTCGATTCAACTTGAGAGATAGGACAGTTTAAATCTCAAATTATAGTCGCAATTTAAATTTATTGCTAATTATTGTCTGTTATTATTTGACAGTCACAATTATCTGTTAACTCCAAATGATTCTAACAAATGTCGATACCTTTCGACTGGGTTGAGTAAGTAATCAATAGATGGCACTGCTATGGTAAATCTACGAACGTGTCATATAAGCTACACTATCTATTTTTCATACCCTTAAGTGAGGCAAAACCTAGTTTGCCGGGTCAGCTAGTATTATATATTAGACAACAATTTAGCTCTGAGAAGAACTTTTGCGTATGTGTAGTTAAAAGAACAAAATAAAAAAAAAAAACCGAAAATTATTAGACTTCGCGCACGACCGCTGCGATGGGAGCCAACCTCGCGACTGAGCGGCGCGGGTACCTTACTCATAGATCTAAACACCCCTCCCCCGCACACGCCCTCTTTGCAACGGGCCGTGCAGCAGAAATCGTAATATTTTAATTTCACCATAACTTCAAAACCAAACGTCCAATTTTAATCATTCAAAGACCAAATATTATCAACACAAACTGTTCTCTTTGATGAAATAATTTATTTTGATACGGATTAATAGTGTATTGCTTAAAATCGCTTCGTAAATAAGCCATTATTTCTCGTACAAAGTAAAGGATAAAAAATGGTTATTGTGGGTTATTCCTAAGAGATAAACATAAACCATCACGGACTTTTTTGTAGACCTTTTTAAGTTGTACAATACTGTAGTAAATTGTTTTGATCTATCTTGTAGGATTCAGTCAGCGTTTGCAATGTAAGCGCAAAAAATGTGTTTTTTTTTACAACCTCACATTAAAAACCTCAAAAATTGTAGCCTATGTGTTATTCTGATGTATAAGCTATAGCCTATGTGTTATTCTGATGTATAAGCTATATTGTGGTAAAATTTCATTCAAATCCATTCAGTAGTTTTTACGTGAAAGAGTAACAAACATACATCCATACATACAAACTTTCGCCTTTATAATAGTAGTAGGATGTTTGATCTGTTTGAATGTGTTTCTTCTGTGTATCTGGTAACCTCCGTTTCAGCAGTTTTATAATTTTATTTCATGATACAAAATTATATAATTTTAGAGTAAATCATCATCATCATCATCAACCACAGCCGGTTATGACAACCTCGTTAGCGTAAAAGTTACCATGCCGGACTGCTAATCAGAAGGTTCCGGGTTCGATTCCCGGCCCGGTCAACATCTTTGTGCTTAACTAAATTTGTTGGCTGTGGGCCTGGGTGTCAAATATGTATTTATATATAATATGTATGTATGTATGTATATATTAGTATATCAGTTGTGTTAGCAACCATAATACGAGCTAGAAATGGTTCAGTATGGGGCTAACCAGCCGTGTGTGAATGTGTCCTGATATTTATATTTATTTATATTCTCTCCCACTACTGGAAATAAGCATCTCTTTTAATATGCCATTCATCTTGGTCCTGTGCCAATCGTCCATCCAGATCGACCTTAGAGTAAATATCTTTATTAAATTACTACACACATATTAAAAAAATATAACCTGAATTACAAATAATACACTAACCTTATACAATAACCTGAAATACAATTAATTCACTATAGTGTACATATTACAAAAGACCATATTAATGGTGGCGATTCAGCGGCACACACGAATAAACTAAATTTAAAGAAGCCCCGTCTCTTTTCATCTTAGGTAGCCAGAAAGAGACGGCACGTTCCGCACCATAGTCAAACCAACTAAAATTTGTAATACATTATGGTGTACAATTTGTAATTTAGGTTATGTAGTAGCTACCATGTTGTTTTAGTAATTTAGGTCATGTAGTAATGTGCCTCAGTTTGTGTCCACGGGAAGGGTGCCTAATATGCTGGCAGCATCGCCTCGCTGGATAGCCAAACTTAAACATGGGCCAAGGTAAATACCAGCTCTTGCTTGACTTTCATTGTTTAACCTTCATTGGCCCACCAGCCACTTGGAGGAATCTTTAAATATATTTTTTTAATTTCTTACACGTTCTTTGACGAAGGGACGTGAGTTGGCAAATTTTGCGATTGCTTATTCTGTAAGAGTACGGAGGTACAATTTTTGCTCGAAGGGCGACGTTTTACTGACTCGTTTGCTTAAATTAAGTAAAATTGAGTTAAGGTACCTCTTCATTAGTTTTCTTATCGTAAGAAAACTAATGAAGAGGTACTCTGCCTAGTACAAGAACCAAGAACCATAATAAATACATTGGACAACAGAAGAGGAAAGATGGTTGGCCACCTTATACGACATGACATTTTCTTTAAAAATATCGTAGAAGGAAAGATAGAAGCCAGGAGAGGAAGAGGAAGACCAAGAAGATCATATTTAGAGCAAAATAAGAAGAAGGCGAAAGTCATGTCGTATAGGGAGGTCAAGGATTTGGACGAAGACAGAACTACCTGGAAAAAACTCCACAGACAAGAGCCCAGCTCTTAAATATTGAATGAATGAATGAGTTAAGGTCTGGACGGACTTGAGAATCGCTTTAACGTCTTTGAAAACACATAAACGTCGCGCGGGGAGCGCCGAGCTGTTGCATGCGCTTAACGCTTGCTCCCGTATTTAAATTAAAAATATTTGAAAAACGTACCAACTCCATAAATAATTATTAAAATAAAGTGCAATTAATAGTATAGTATAAAAAAAAACACTGGTTTCTGTGAGATTTTTTACGAAGTGAAAGTGTATTGTCCAAAACAAATAATCTAATAGACTCGCCCGCGAAATGTAAAAAGATTTTTGTAACGAATCATCGGAGGCGCGACCTTGTGAACTTTCACCCGTTCGGGCCCCCCGTGCCTCGCGGATTACTGGCCACCTAGAGGAATGCTTAGTGAAAATTGCGATAGTCGCTTTTCAGATGGCGTCTAAATATTCAGATAAAATGCTGATTACTTGTAACTCCTGCCAGAATATAATATCTTCTAGACATTTCCTGACTTGTTCGAAATGTAAAAACATTTATGATTTGGATTGTGGAAAAATTAATTATACACGCTACAGTTTATTAACACCTACGAAAAAGACCAACTGGGTATGTGTGACTTGTTTAGAAAATAAGGGTAAAACCTGTGCTCGAGTCCAACACTCTCCACAACCGAGTCCAACTCTCTCCACAACATCTGGATACACCATACCTACATATTCTCCGCCGACCACTCGTATGACCACCCAAGGCAACTCTAAAATGGTATCCAAAATTGCAAAGAAAATACAACCAAAAGAAAGTAATTTGAACATAGCGACACAAATAGAAAAGACTGGAGACACAGTGGCGCCATCTGCTGCAGAAAACCCAAAAACTATCTCAAACAAAGTCATATTTAATGAATTGTATGAATTTCGTAAACAATTTACCAGTCACCAAAAAACTCAAGATAAAAAAATAGAAGAAATTACAATCACGATAAATGAGCTTAAGATGCAATGTTCGGACTTAAAAAACAATTTCAATGGAATCAAAACTGACTTAGATGGACTTACCTTACTGCATGAATCGGTAATGGAAGATCGCTCGTTCAATAAATCTGCAATCCAGAACTACGAGGATCAATTACGCGAGTGTGGTATCAGAAATGATAAAGTAAGTTGCCAACTTGCCACAGCTGTGGTAAAACTTTCCAAACTTGAAGATTTACTTCAAGCATGTGTGGTAAACAGAACCTATATTCCACCACCACTAATAGACTTGAGTTGCACAAGCAAATCGCAACCATGCTCAACTGGATCCTTTCCATCAGAAGACGTAGACCTAATCTCCTGGCGGACGCCGCAAGTATGTTTGGATCCCCCAAGCTGTCCAACTCTACAAACACATGCAGTCCCGAAACCCTCGCCACCGCTGCGAGTACACGCAGCTCCGCCATCCTCGCCGCCGCAGCCGGTACATGTAGCCCTACAATCCTCGCCACCACTGCGAGTACACGCAGCCCCGCCATCCTCGCCGCCGCAGCGGGTACACGTAGCCCCACCATCCTCGCCACCACTGCGAGTACACGCAGCCCCACCATCCTTGCCGTCACTGCAGGTACACGCAGCCCCGCCATCCTCGCCGCCGCAGCGGGTACAAGTAGCCCCACCATCCTTGCCGCCACTGCAGGTACACGCAGCCTCGCCTTCCTCGCCGCCACTGCAAGTGCACGCAGCCCTGCCATCCTCTACCACTACGAGTCCACTACGGGTACATGGAGCCCCGCCATCCTCACCGTCACTGCGGGTACACGCAACCTCGTATGCCGTGCCGCCATTGCAGGAACACGCAGCCTCGCCAACTTTGCAGCCTCTGCCGGTGCAACCCGTGACGCGTGCACAGTCGCAGTTAAATGCTGCCCCGCCTTTCACACTACTGCGGAGGTCACACGGAACTTCGCCATATTCTCTTCCACTGCAGGAGCACGTAGCCCAAGAATCTTCATCGCCACTGCTCCGGGTGCACACAGCGCAACCATCATCACAGATGCTTCGAATGAATGCATCCCCACCATTCTTATCGACGATGCGGGAATGCACGGCTCCACCAATACATGAGCGAACTAGCACCCACCCACCGCCTAGAACCCAGCAAGTAGACACAGTACAGTTACAGCCAATACAAGCCTTGAGCTATGCACAGGTAGCAGCTACGCTACCTTCAAAAACAAACATGCTACAACCAAACTACAACATGACTGCTAACTCTGCGATAATTCATAAGTCCGAACGCTATCGCCGAGAAGTTGTCAAAGGTACAGGAGCACCTAATGAACAATTGCAGGCTGCAGAAAGATATAAAAAGTTACATTTATGTTTCCTTAGTTCAGATACATCAGAAGAGACAGTAAAGCAACGTATAAACTGTATAACTGGTTATTCGAAGTACGATGTTAGAAAACTGAAACTCAAACACGAGTATTATGCCTCTTTCATTTTAACAGTACCAGAGAGCATCGTGCTGCAAGTTATGTCATCGACAGCTTGGCCTGCAGGTACTGAAATCAGTGAGTGGTTTCAACGAAGCGCCGGGCGTGCCTCGCTGCGCTGGCCCCACACTCCCGGCGAGAAAGCAAGACGGAACGGCGAACGCACAAAGTAAACAATTCTCCAGTACATATGACACACCGCTTACATTAATATGCCAGAATGTCAGAGGTCTTAAAACAAAACCCGAAATAAGAGAGAACATAACTCAGCACTATGCCGACCTAGTAACAATAACCGAAACAAATCTCGACACATCAATGCATGACGCCGAGGTTTGCCCGCCCTGCTGGACTCTATTTAGACGAGACAGAGGCTCCAGAGGAGGAGGTTTACTCCTTGCCGCCAGACCAGGTCTAGAAGTACATCGTAAAACTGACCTTGAAACAGAAAATGGGGAAGATTTATGGGTTTCGGTAAAATTTAGAGGTAGAGAATGTTTCGTCTGTGTCGTGTACATTTGTCCCAGTGCTAGTGAAATGGAATATATGACATGGTTCTGCAAAACTGAAGATAATGTAACTAATGTAATACATAAAGCTCCTTTATTTCTAGTTGGTGATCTCAATTTAAATAGCGCTAGTCTTAGTATAAATAATTATCTAGGTTATTTTATGTCTTTTTGTGACATCTCAGATCGTAACCCTATTTTCAATCAGTTTGGCAGTAAATTAGAAATAGTTTTGGTAAGTGAGAGCGTTCAGCAGGTTAACGTGTGTGTAACAGACGCTTTGGTTGACAGAATTGATAATTATCACCCACCACTTGAAATCACAATAGTTTTAAAAGGGCAAGTTACTGAAACGCTACTCAGCGCCAGCAACATAGACAGTAGTACAGACTGGAACTTTAAAAAAGCCGATTTTGGGTTATTATATGACCATGTTTTACAAGTAGATTGGGACAAAATTAGTGATAAAAATAATGTTGACAGTGCAGTAGAGTCCTTTTATGAGCTTTTATATACTTGTTTTAATGCTTGTGTCCCTAAGAAGTCACGTAGTACTAAACCCATGAAACGATACCCAACTTGGTACACTAAAGATGTTATTGTTGACTTGCGACTTAAAACAATGCTTCATAAAATCTGGAAGCAAAGTAACGATCTTTATGTCTATAATTTCTATAAAGCTATCAGGGCTAGCATAAAGCACAGAGTATTGATAGCGTACGATGAACATATTAATGAAATTCAAAATGATTTGTCTCTAAACCCGGGTGGATTTTGGACTCATGTATCTAGGTTACGAACTAAAGGTGGATTTAATCCTGAAATAACCTACGAGTCACAAACCTTCAAAGGTCCAGCTGCTGCAGACAAGTTTGCGGAACATTTCAGTAGTGTATTCTTGCAACATTCACCTTCACTATCTCCAAACAATATTATACCAACATGTAGTAATTACTTAGTCAATATTAATAGCTTTACCATGTCAGAAGTAGAATCACATATAATTAAGATGAAACCTAAGAACTCAGTTGGTCCTGATAACGTACCGCCTTACATCCTAAAAGCATTTAAAACACAATTAACAAAACCATTGACACATATTTTTAACTTAGCATTGAGTATGGGCAAATACCCTAGTAAATGGAAGCAATCTCGAGTAGTACCTATACCAAAGTCTGGAGACAAGTCACAAGTACACAACTACAGACCAATAGCTATATTATCATGTTGTGCGAAACTATTCGAAAACATACTCCACTCTAGAATCTCGAAACAGATTGAACCGTTACTAAGTAATACCCAGCATGCTTTTAGGAAACGGCGCTCGGTCAATACTAACCTCTTAAGTATTGTAGAATATATATCCCAGAGCATGGATCGTCAGACTCAGGTTGATGTAATCTATTTAGATTTTCAAAAGGCATTCGATAAAGTGGACAATGATATTCTCCTGCAAAAATTAGAGCTCATAGGTTTTTCACCTAAACTTCTTATTTTATTTGCCGATTACCTTAAAGATAGAAGTCAGTTTGTCAGACTTGGATGCTACGATTCCTTTACGTATGCCACCAAGTCTGGAGTTAGTCAAGGGTCATGTCTCGGGCCACTGCTATTTTCCATTATGGTCAACGATTTAGAAATATGTCTGAAATCCAGCAATTGTCTAATCTATGCCGATGATGTCAAGATATTCAGAGAAATCAATAACATTGAGGATATTAACTTACTGCAGAATGACATAAACGCTATTAATCAATGGAGCAAAAACAATAAACTACACTTAAACACTACTAAATGCTTCTTTATGAGTTATACGCGATCTAAAAATATAAAAGGACAAGGTTATACTCTAAACATGCAACATATAAACAGGACTACATCAGTTAAGGACTTAGGAGTATTATTTGACCCACATTTGACTTTCCACGAACACATACTTAAGCTTACACCGGAATGCTTCAAACGACTGGGTTTTGTAATGAGAAACTGCAAAGATTTCTCTAACTTCACAGCTATAACCATGTTATACAACGCTTTAGTAAGATCCAAGCTGGAAGCAAGCTCAGTCATTTGGAGCCCCCATGAGAAGAAATATCATCTTATGATAGAAAAGGTACAGAAAAGGT
This sequence comes from Mellilla xanthometata, assembly GCA_035578125.1. Taxonomy (NCBI): domain Eukaryota; kingdom Metazoa; phylum Arthropoda; class Insecta; order Lepidoptera; family Geometridae; genus Mellilla; species Mellilla xanthometata. The sequence continues at coordinate 5,028,290 of JAPUBQ010000019.1, read as the reverse complement.
TTTTACGTTTCTTATATAAACGAAAATATGGGTATTATCCTTTCCTGTACCCAACCAATTTTCTATTGGGCAATCTAGGTTTTAATTCATTGGGGACCCGTAGACTCCAAGACCTACTCCTATTGATGCATCGCATATTTCACGGTACCCTGGACTGCCCTGATATATTGCCGGTAGCAACAAGGTTGAACGTGCCCGAGCAACGAGCTAGGTTCCGCGGCGGTACTCACGGGGTGCTGGGCGTTCGCCTCAACTTATTCGCGCCCACTCCGTCTCGCACATTGGCGCGCCAGCAATCCCCAATCTGCCGCGCGCAATACCACCTGAACGCTCTCAGTGTCTCACATCCGCAAGCAGATGTATTTGCCGACAAACCATCTGTGTTCGCTATAGCCTCGCTAAACTATTGTGAGAATGTTCAATAGGTTTATTTTATTATTATTTTTTTCAATGTGTTTTAGTGTTCCTAATATGTTTTTATTTGTTATATATGTTTTTTATATCCACTGAATTTGTTTTTTGTTTAATTTTTATAATTGTAAATAGTTCGTTTAATCTTTGTAGCATTTAAGCCTAGTCATAATAATAGTTCTTAGTATTGTAATTTATTTTATTTTAATTTTCTACTAGTCTAAGTGATACGTTTGGATTATCTGTAAGTGTCATTTATGTAAATAAACGAATTTGAATTTGAATTTGAATTTGAATAAAAAGATATAAAACTATTCTTTTTCTAGGTTTTTTTTATATAATAGATACAGCTAGAAGCAAGCAGGGCGCAAAATGACAT